>JAQQAC010000477.1:1676406-1939959 GCA_029783875.1 Phataginus tricuspis
ATTGTAGGTTAATGATACCAAAATAAATTGTTAAAAAAAAAAATTAAGGAACAGAAAAAAAAGCGAAGCTCTCTAAGCTATACAAAGAAACAACTATAGAAAAGGAAAACAAGATAGAAAAAAAATAAAATCAGGAAGTCAATTCTGGGACCCAACCTTGAAATAAGGTTCAGAAGAAGATAACATAGAAGAGGGAGGGAGATTTTATAGAACTAAACAACACGTTTCCTTTATTGAAATGGTGTATTGTATCCACAAAGGAAAACCCACCCAGCACACCCCCTGCATACCCTAGCACACATACACAGATGACATTTCATATACTAGTGATAAAGAGAATATCTCTAAAGGACAGGGACGAATGTGGAAGAATAAGTCACCTACAGAGAAGCAGAAATAACAATGGAATTGTGTATCTCAATGGCGAGAATGGAAGGAAGCCAGAATAAATTTGGGTGCGGAAGTTTGAGGGCCGAGGAGGAGATGCTTACTTCTCGTAAGCCTTTAGTGCTCGTCGATCTTTTAATCATGTACCTGTAGAGCTTCACTGAAAAATAAAAGTTACTTAAAGTTACAAAGTTGCATAACGCTTTCACTTTCCACCAGACGCATTGGGGAAAGATGTGGTATGTGAACTAAGATGCTTTTTTTTTGTACCAATACTGACACTACTAGTGGATGAATTTGTTGTCGAATTCCTTAGGCCCACTTTACTCACATTCAGAATGAGTGTTTTGGTCTAGACTAACTATAAGAATTCTTCCAGTTTGGGCATTTTAGGATTTTATGAGAATTCTTTTTATTTAAAAGCACCCAACATCACTGTACAGTAAGCCAAAAAATGTAAAGACGCTCTATGATTAAAAAACAAAAATCACAAGGGTCAGGTTCTTCTCTTGCTAATAATAATAACTGCAGCCCTTCTAGCACGAGCGGGTCGTTGTCTGCTGTTTCTCCAAAGCTAGCCTATGTTGGTGCTGCTGCCGGCTCCAGACTGACTACACCTGAAACAAATTCCCGTTTCAGTCCCTGATTGATTCCCAAATGTCAGATTTTTATGAGAAGTTTCTAAGTTACTGTTTTACAGGAGGCCCCACTCATTTTGGGAGATTCTAAAGACCTCAAGATTTGGGTATTGTTTACAACTACGATTTTTTTCCTGAACGATTCACTATTTTTCCCTCAAGATTATATGCATTCTAGAGAAAAGAATGCATGCGCTTCTGATTTACACTAAGTCATCTTGGCATTTTAAGCTCCTGACAAGTTTTGAAACAATTTTGAAAGCGTTTAATCTCTTTTTAAAGTCATTCCTATAAGAGCTAGCAAATGTTTTATTTCAATCTAAAGTTTATTCTAATAAGTTTTAAGCAAATGCAGTTGTAGCCAAAATTCACTCATTTCTGCCAACATTTCTGATGACTGGTTCTTTATTCATTAGGAGATAACATTAGCTAAGTCAATTATGAACCTGAGTGTCTTTGGAATTTTAATCCATATTTAATCCATACTTTCACAGAAGGTGTTTTTCTAATTTACTGAACTTTTTCTTTAACTGCAAGTGCTCTCCAGTTAGACGCCAGAGGAAACTGCTACTTCCTTCTTAGTCAAATTTTGGAATAAGAAAACAAGAATTGACTTTCCAATAGTCTTTAGTTTTGTTTTTTTAGATTTTCCCCACTCTCAACAGAATATTCCACAAAATTGTAAATCACTCTAGGGAAATTTCCAGAGAGTTTCAAAATGTGAACAGCTGTGAGCAACCTAAATGCTCTATCTGGCCAAGAAATTACTACTCCAGAGATGAAGAAATAATTACCATTTTTTTACTCAAAAGTATCTGCCACTGTTCAATGTGAAAACCTTTAGAACTGTAAAGCTTAGTATGTTAGACAAATTTTGATTTAACTCTTCGCATATTCTCTATTCTTCACAAGCTACACACATGCACACACATAGCATCATTTAATTAGGAAGAAAATCTTTAAAATCCAGTTAATCTCACAGCTTCTCTGATATCTACTGGCTGTCAAATTGTCAGATGCAAAAGAAGAATATTTTAAGGATTGCGGATGAAAAAAATAAAACACCAAATCAAAAACAATAATAAAGAGCATAGGATTTGGATTCAGTATCAAATTGGATTTGAGCTCTTTAAGCCTTGGTATCACTAATCCTCTCTTCTTTGCCCGAGAAATGATTTTGAGAGTAAATGAGAGCGCACAGGTAAAGTACTTGGCATAGTGTTCACTACTCTGTAATCATTCAATAAAATAGTAGCTATTAGTATTACAATTTGTTGAATATTGAGTATTTCAGAGTTTTAGTATATAGTCTCTTTGAGCTGTGACAATAATGTCGATTAAAAATTAAAATGGGAAATTTTAGGTAAATTTTGTTTACCAAAGTAACACATAAAGTGAGAAAAGAGATTAATGTAAGTGGTTTTACTGTTAACAAGACAGAAAAATGTAAAAATTATATACTTGAAATTTTTTAAAATTCTTAATAGTATGTTTTTTAGATAATTGCCTAAGAGGTGCTCAAAATATTTTTAATATATAAACTTAAAACATTTTCCCTAGGTAACATATGTCACTTTTAATAGCAGCTTTTTTGAAATGTAATACACATATAAAATCCACCCATTTAAAGTGTATAATTCAATGTTTGGTTTTGTAACAGGGGTAAAAATTCCAAAACATGGGTTAGAAAGGGTAAAATCAATGAATGTTCCTTTTATTTCTCTAATGAACCTTTGTAAAACACATTTTAAAATATTTAAGTATGTCTGTGTTTCTAAGAAATTTTAAGTTTCAAAAATGACTACATTATTCCTAGTGTCATTCTTCCAGGTATTCAGAAATTTGCACTATCACTCATATATGAATAATACTTTTAAATATATGATATGGACAGATACCAGAAACAAAATAGATATTTAAATAGAAACACTCAAGCTAGAGGTGATGCTTCAAAGTAAACTTGCTGTACATTGTGCTGTTTTCCTATCTTGCTAATACTCATTATTTTCATTTTCTCAATGTACAATTATCTAACAGAAGCCCTAGTAAATAATACTACCTGATTTATATTCCGTAACATTTTCTTTCAAAGATATCTTAAGTAATTTGCCAGATTAAATATTTTCCTGACTGTGTTGTAAGGACAGGTTTAAAAACTAAACAACTTAGGATTCAAGTTCCAGTTCTACAAATTCCCAGTTGTGTAAGCTTACTAAGTTTCTGTTCCCTCATCTGAAAAGTGAAAAATAAAATTTTCACAGTTGAATATCTAAAGGGTGTAGCATATTTCTGGGAAAATGCCAGTTATTAACGATGTTACTTTTCTTCCTTAACTTCCCCTAAAATAGAACAGAGATATTTTCTGAATATCCACAAATACCAGGAGAAATAAATTTGAAGGATAGTGTATATAAGGGACCATGGTTAATGCTATGGATGTTAACTTCAACTCATAACTTCAGAAAGACATAGAAATGTTTCCCAGATACATTTTTTGTTCTTTCCTTCTCATACCAGTCCCACCATCCCACCACCACCCAGCTGCACCAGAACAAAATATAAAACTTGATTTGGATATCATGACTCATTGCAAACAGAGTAAAATAGAAATCACCGCATTTGCATGGCCCCACGCCGTAAGTCCTGCTGTACTCACACGGGTCTCTTCTTCCCCACTGCTGTCTAGGCTCTGGGAACAGTCTAGGGGTCGCCCTCGGACAGGTCTTGCTCGCTTACAGAATTCCTCGTGAACTGCTTTGGTGCCTGTCCCGCACACCCTTCATCTCCCAGCTGCTGAGAGAATTGCCCACTAACAGCTCCCACTGCGACACGCTCCAAACCGTTCTCAGCTGATGGTAGTTACCTGCCATGGAAATCACGTGCCCCACTCCCATAGTGGCTCATACACTGACTAATTAATAAGGAGCTACTAAAAACAGACTCCCTTGCATTGAGGAACAACAGCTCTGACATGCAATTTATGCTCTGGAGTCCTACCCCTATGGATTAGGCCAAATCCAGATTTTGCCTGAGATCACATACTCATTCACCTCATTCTTCTTCCAATTCTGCATATTCCCTCCCTTAATGCTTTTTCCTAAAGTCTTTAGTAAATCACAGGCACCCAAATCCTTCCCTCAAGCTCTGCTTCTGGGAGAAGAGCAGATTTCTTTCTAATCTATGGAATGCCTCATATTTCTTGCCTTTTATGTTCCAGAGTAATATTACCTTGTGAGGAGGTTGGGGTTCCTGTTGCCAGGATCCTCACTGGATTTAAACCACCTGATGATATAACTAGCCTGTTGCTAGGCTTCCCGGTCTTCCACACCTTTAGGCAATAAGCTATTATTGCACTATATAGAGAGCTCGGCCCAGAGTCTGCGCAGAGGTAGAGATGTTAGTGCTCGACCTACTGCCGGGAGAACAAGCCGGATAATAAACCCTTTCACCCAAAAGAATGTTTGCTCTCATTTTCTTTGGTCACATTGAATCCATAGCGAACTTGCCTGGGGCTGAAACCCATTGGCAAGATATACCTTCAGAAAGAATGCTTTTCTAACAAGAAGAATGTTTTCTCTCCATCCCACCTTCCTATGTACTCAGTTCTGATCTGTTTCAGTTATTGAGAATCTGAGTATTTGGTCATAATGAGCAAAAATAAGTTTATTTTTCTAAATGTCCACCTGAGGATAGAAAGTAAATTCTTGAGAAGAGGGACCATGTCCCCAGTGCCGAATTCTGCACTGTCAGCATGTATCCAACTACTACTTGGCACTTATGGTAGGTTGTTTTGCCAATGGGTTTCAGCCCTGGACAAGTTCACTATGATTCAATGTGACCAAAGAAATGACAGTAGAACATTCTTAGGGTGAAAGGGTGATACCAACCTTTATATGCACGGTGGCAGGTCAATCACTAGAATCCTGTGCACTCAGAGCGAGTCTGCACGCAGCAAGCTGGTCTCTGCCTCTGGGCCTCTCTGTCCCTGCAGCCGTCTCAGTCTCTGTCCTCAGCGCTGACACCACTCCAGTCTCATCTCTGCTCTCCTGCAGCCTTGCCACCGTGTCACCCAGAGCACTGGGCGGAGCTTTTTATATAGAATTGGAAACAGTGTATTGCCCACACGTGTGTAGTGAGCTAGCCAACCAGGGCCAAGTGAAAATCCTGGCCATAGGCACCTTCACTTCATCCACATAGGTGATGAGCTAATATTCGTTCAATGGTTGGCTAAGGCTCAGAAACATTGCTTTCTTATGACACAAATATTTTTAGAGCTAGGTCTTGGAGGTGATTAATATTCCCCAAAAAACTGTTTCTCTGAAATGTTAGCTGTATTAACACAGGGCAGGAGTATAGCTGCGGAGAAAGTGAAGGCGCATGTAGCCAGGATCCTCAGCTGGCCCTGGTCAGCTAGCTCACTACACACGGGTGGGCCGTGCATTGTTATTAACTCTATACAAAGAGCTCCGCCCAGTGTTCCAGGCTGCTGCCCGGCTGCAGGAGGGCAGGGGCTGGCGTGGTGGCAGCGCCGAGAACAGAGACTGAGCCGGCTGGGCGGGCAGAGAGGCCAGAGGCAGAGACCAGCTTGCTGCCTGCAGACGCGCTCTGAGTGGATGGGATTCTAGTGACTGACCTGCCACCGTGGGAATAAAGTTGGGTACAAACCCCTTCACCCCAAGAACATTCCATTGCGTTCTTTGGTCTCATTGAATCCATAGTGAACTTGTCCAGGGCCAAAACCCATTGGCAAGACAATAGCCAATTACTAATTGATTTTTTTTTCTAACATGCAGTGGTAGAAAAAATATTTTCCTTCGTGGATTAGTGAGAGCCTCTTTTATTCACTCTGTCGTGAGCTTCTGAATATCTGATTTGTATTCTTGATCAGATCGGCAGGAGTCAATCCCCTTTAGCCTGGCTATGGGCTTCAGTTGTTTGGCTTTAGATCATTCAAATATTTAGATATGTGTGCGTGTGTGTGTATATATATATATAGCATGTATGTAATATATATATGTACATTCATTGGAAGACAAAAGATGGTATGTTATATTTTACTTATATTTTAACATTTATTTAATGGTTATTTACTTTTATATCTAAATATTTTATTAAGTACATATTCCTTTCACTATATATAGATACTTTATTGTACAGTCTCCAATAAGTGCCTGCCCATTGTAACTCTAGTTATAATGTTCATAGGTATGTTTTCTTAGGAATCTTTCCTACCCATTGGGACTTTTCATTACATAAAAAAGAATTTATTATTATTACATTTAAAAGCAACTTTTTGCAATTTGAGAATGTTTAACACTAGATGGCAGGATAAGACTGTAGATACCCAACTCCTCAACATTAAGTGTAAAAAGGATCTGATACTTTCTCAAAGATGTTATGAATTCTTAGGCAAATGCATTGTATTATTCTTTAATATATACATTATATATAGTTCTGCATTCCTTCATATTTAAAGACTTTCACTGTATACAAGAGTGATATTAAACATGAACGAATTATTGAAGAGAAAAGATAAGTTACTAATAATTTTACAACTTATATAAATATAACAATAGCTGATAAAATAGTCTGGACTGGGAAAACATACTATTTGGCATCTTTAGAACTTAATGATTAAATTTTTAAACAAAATATAAAATGTGGCCATTTAATCAAGGGCTAGTTAGGCCAACGTGCATAAAGGCAATGTTAAATAAACCACGGACTTTCACAATCAGGACTGATATTCAGCAAATAAGAAGCATTTCAGAATAAATTCACAATAAATACATACCCAAGGATGAGAAGGACAAGTTTTCAATCCCAAGTAAAACTATCCTAGAAATAGGAAGAACTATTTTAAACTCTTCTGGGAAAGGAAATTCGTTTCCCAAGATTTATTTACTCACTCTCAGTGTTCATGTACCACCTGTCAGTCAGTGTGGGTCAGTATGGCTGGGTGACCACGTGTATTCTGCATCCAGACCAGGACACTTTTGAGCATGGAAATACAAACCGGGACTTGCCTAGCAAACTGGGGCATATGGTCACCCTGATTAAGGGTGTTCACCATCAGGAAGTTCATTTTGTGCCTTCATTTAAATGAGCATTTATAATTTTGTTGTATTTAAAAATTCATTTTTAATCACTCCATGATATAGCTTATTTGCTAGTGCCGGCTCTTTATATCACCAACAAGTGCCCCTTTTGGAGGCAGGGCACTCACACTCATGGGTGTGTACAGGAAAGTACTGAGTGTCTTGGAAGATCTAAATCATCAGAACTTCACAAGAATCAATGGAAAGAACAGGCAGATATTTAGCCAATTGTTTTTGACATGCTGTTGGACCGTCTTGGGGAAACACATGTAAAATATTTTTTTAAATACTAAAAATAGGCTAGTAAAATAGTTTTGTTTATCTATACGTGGACCTGATATGTTACATATTTCAAATTTAAGCTTTTCTGCTCTTTTCAAATTCATATTAATAGTAAATGTTTTAAAAACAACATCAATGGTTTCCCTCAAGATGATAAATATCTTCACAATTAGAGTGAAGAATCAATCAGCTCTTTTGTTTGAACAGAAGAAAATAGCACACTCATTCTCAGTGGCCCAGCCATTAGATCTGGGTCCTTTTACTAAATGCAATTAATTTAGTAATGAAACAACTTGAAAAATGCTATAAATTGCTAGGTAAAATAATAAAGGGTCAGGTTGACTGATATCTGTACTAGAATTTTTTGATATAAAGATTATAAAAATTATTTGCTTCTCTTCATGTTATCTGTGCATTTTTGATAAAGCATGAAGTACATCATTTTGTTGACAGCATAAATTATCTGAGTGTAAGTAATGTCTTTCAGACAGTTGAGAACACAGAAGAATTTTAGCTCACAACATAATACCTGGAGAACTTCATAGAAATAATTTTTAAAGTTCTTTCTTGCACTGTCACCATGGATGGTCTGTCTGTACTATATTTCATGTAGAAGTGTTTTGTTTGTTTTTGTGGCAAAACTATGCTCCAAGACAGTAGCTGTGCTAATTCAAAATAAGTGTTCAGTTCAGCCTGTAGAGAACTAAATTTGTCAAACCATGTTTTTGGTTGAATTTGAATTAGTCAAACAACATAAAAGTAATTCAGAGATCCTGAGTTAGCCTCCGCCTGAGGGTGGGTCCAAGTGCATTTCACATGGTAATGGGTACTCATTATCGGCGGATTAAGGCACTGGTGAGCCTTACCTAGGACCGTAAATGTAGGCACAATCCTGTGTATAAAATTCTTGAAATAGGCATCCTTCATCACACATCATTCCTTCTTCTGGAAAATGTTACTGACAATGCTCTGCATGGTTACATGGAGACTGTGTTGGCAGCATTAGCTGCTACTGCAGCACTTGATTCCTCACATGATAGTCAATCTGTGGCTGTAAACAACTAGATCGCAGGACACATTCTATTTTTCCTTAACTCTTCAACACAACCAGTACAGTATCTAGTTCAAAATACAGTCTTCATCACTGCTTATTAAATGATTGAAAATGTTCCCAGTCTGCTGTGGAGAAAGATTATTTAGATATATATATAATACATAAGGGTGAATTAATGTATTGATTAATGCCACATTGACTAAGAATTACCTCAGTTATTACTGATATTTCACTTTGTTCTACACATTTTTCCAAATATTTGTCAAAAATTTTCAGTGTAGATTAGCAGACGTAAGGTGGGGGGGCACGGGGAGGGCTGTACAACTCAGAGAAGACAAGTAGTGATTCTATAGCATCTCACTACGCTGATGGACAGTGACTGTAATGGGGTTGGCGGGGGGGACCTGATGAAGGGGGTAGCTTAATCACCATAATATTGCACATGTAATTGTAGATCATAAGAGGTTTGCATTATCCATCTTGCCACTTATCTCTCCACACCCAGAGTGTCTCCCTGGAAGTCCTCATGCGGTTTATTTCATTTGAAATTTACAAAATGTCAACTCTTAAGGATATGATCAGTGGGATGCAGTTTGCCTGTTATTTCTAAATAGGCTTACAGATGATAGGATAAAAATTTTCCAAGAGTCTTCATGGACTATAAACAGGTGTCTGATAAACGACTTAAATATAAACGCTATAACTTTTATTAGACCTTACCATTTAGTAAACCACTCGATGCTGAGTAGAGGAGAAAAAGCGTTGGTTCAAGAGTCTTTGACAAACTCAGAGCACACATTTTTTTCACTCCCTAGATTTTACTAGTGTTGGACAAAAGAGATCAATGACTCTTTGGGGAAAAAAATATCAATACTTTTGCAAACTTACTGGGAAAGTTTGGTTTTTTTTTGTAACTTAAATTCAAAAGCTATTTATTGATCTCTTTCTAAGGATCAGGTATTATATCAAGCCTGGGAGATGAGAATACATGAAGAATTCACATATTAAAATTTGGTATCTGATTGCTCTGAACTTTAAGGTGGGAACACCAAGACCTAAAAATTTTGTCAAAGGTCGCACTACAAAAGTCAGAACCAAAACTGGAATTTTATGTCTCTTGGTTCAATCCCAGGGCTTTCCACTTCTTCCTTCAGGGTCCTCTGAGCAGTTTGCTTCCTCCACAGAAGAAGCCAGTGAAGCTTTCACCTAAATATCCATGTCAGTATTCTCAGTAAAAAATCATTGTGGAGCCGCTCATAATCTGCAACACTGACTTTCCTTCTCATGGGTTGAAGAAAAACCCAAAGTGAGGTACATCTCACCAGTCTCCTAGAGCAAAGAAAAACCAAGGCCCTAACTAGAAATACAATATTCTCTAACTTGGCAGTTTATCTCCTCTCATTATTTTCTATCTCCCAAAAACCAAATAGGTAAAAACTCAGTTTCTTACAAGTTTTTAATTGCTAGAGATTAGTATGTATTCTATTTTTATGTTTATTTTTATTAACCTTGACCATACTGACCTTAAAATCAGTGACTGTGTAATGGTTTCTTCCATGGATCCAGGTAATTAAAATTCAGCAGGAGTATGCCGCTACAGAAGCATGATATCCCTGTAACTGGTGTTGCCTTGCCTTCCTTTGTTAATCTACAAGGAATGTGAGCATCTCATTTTGTTCCTGAATTGCAGGAATGAACCAATTTCTCCATGCCCCTGATCTCAATTTACTAAAAGTTGAATAATTATCACAATATCTTGTATATTTCTAAATGTTACATAATTTGTGATTCAAAGTCTTGTGGATATTAGGGATATTACTTGGTTCATCTAGAATATTCTAGTTTACAGATGAGGAAATTGATGCCCAGATACATTAACTTTTAGTGCTGTTTAGATGTCAGCAGTTACAATTATTGTTCTATCTCACACATTTACCATGTTATCAAAAGACAAGTGCTTTTCAGATTAAAAAATTTCTTCCCTGATAATTTCCAATGATTTATTAAACACAATTAGAAGAAAATTATGTTTTGTGGCAAAACTTTTTCTAAAAAATTAATGTTACATATTTTACACTGTTTAATAATATTATGTTTATAAATTATCTGCATTTTTGTTGAGGCTATGTTGAGGTATAAATTTCACATAAATTACTTTTTTATTTCATAGGTGATAATATAATTAAGTCAAATATTGAAAAACATTCAATTATTTTAAATTTATGAATGTTCTCAAAAGGATTCCTCTAATATATATACTTATATACAAAGAAGTATGTAATGAAAAATAATTCTATATATATGTATATGAATACACACCCAACACATACACATGAAATTTTTTAATGACAAATATACACATTATCATAAACAAAGTAAAAAAAACATTTAAAAACCTGCAAGATAAAGTTTCATCATTTGTGGAAAACAGATCAGGGAATAGCTCTGATTATCAGAGCTCCAAATTAATAAGAGCTGATCATAGAATTAATTACAAATAGTTATTATTTTCCTGTATTCATTTATGAACAAAGTTATATCACATAAAAAAAACTTCTTCAATGCTTTGTAAAGTATAATTCAACACACACACACACTCACTCCACTAATTCCTTTAATTCTTTGAGCAGAATATTATATTCAGATTCCCTTCAAATAACCAGCAGCTCTGTTTGGCAAGTTCTAACAGAGCTCAGTCAAGGTGAAATCCAGCCAGCTTTTGCTGTTAGCAATGCATTCATACAGCATATGATCTCTGTCTGTTCAGGCTGTTTCTTGCTCTTGTCTGGGGGAGAAAGGAGTGCTGCTTTCCTGGAGTATGCCACTTGAGAAAGAAAGTAACCTAACACTGACTGCAGGCGGGGTCAGAGTGATGTAACAGGAAGCTCTGATGTCTCCCCTCTGCTGCTGAGCACATACAATGTGACAACACTTGCAATCCACTCAGAACAACCCTCTCCCTCCAGCAGAGAGTGTCACCTCCTGCTTTAGGATCACACAGCTCTGCTGACTGGATCTCACCCTGCCTGGAGGATAATATTGCAAGAATTTCACCCTTCCCTACCTTGCCTGGGGGTAAATCTCTTCTGAGGAATCTCAAGAAATCAAATCCCATCCTAAAACTGTTTTTACTAAGAATTTCCCTAGGAGCTGTGCTGGGTAAGTGCCTTATTCAAAATAAATATATTTATTCTGAGTAGCATTCTCATGTAGCTTGGCAGTGTTTCTACTATAGAATTTAGTGAGTAACACTGAAATATGTTGAAACATATTATCATTTATTCATGTTAGAGAAACTACCGTATACTACCACAAGAGATATACAAAATCTATTACTACTAGATAATACCATGTACAGTGATATTCTAGAAAATAAATTTAGCATGTAATAAAAATATAAATGGATTAAAGGGCATACTTCTGAACAAATACCTTAATCAATGAACAATGTCTTTTAAAATGAGCCCTACTATTAGCTAAGCTTGAATTTTGACAACTGGAAAACATTTTTCCCCTAGGAAGGGTCTTTAAACTTTCCATGTGATCAGTACTCTAAGAAAAGGGTGAAAGAATAACTATTTCTGGGGTCTGAGTTTCACTCACTCTGTAGTTGAACACAACGGAGAATTAAAAAAAAAATCACTTCGAATTTATTGTATTTGTCTTCTATTTGCCTTTCACCTCTATTTGCGCATGTATCTCTAACTACTGAACTAATGGAATTTTCATTGTTTCATTGTTTAAGTCTCCCTTTTGCTAATCCTGAACTGTTTTCACCGTATTGGATCATGGGGTGGGCTACAAAGGAAAAAACCAAAAACAGCGTGAGAAAACATTGAGATTTCTATATTAACTCTAATTTCAAAATTCTTTTGCTAATAGAATGTTACTTTAATGTTTGCTATCCATCTGCACGTTTTTGTGGGGAGGATGTGATATAGGGGTAATTTGGATAACCAAAAGTAACAGGTTTTCCAAATAAGCATATCAGATTATTAAGCAGAAACATGAAAGTGTGTATTTAAAAAAAAGAATTCCCAGGATAAAATTTACTGAAGTGTTGAGATGAAACATCTGTTAATGCTTCTTTCAACAGTACAGACTGTCCTGGAAAATTTAAGAAACTGGTGTCTACTTAACAAATTGTTGGTATAGAGATATCACAAATTTGTTGCTAAGAATGATTAGATGTCAGATTTGGGTTCAAATTACATTGATCGACATCATTTACAATATGTTATTTTACCTTATTGAAATTATACTCTGCAAAATGTCCTTCAGTGGTGAAATCCTGTACTTAATCACCCATAATCTGGCACTTTGACAGCGGACTACAGACTCATTCTGAGTAACTCCTTCATAATTTTCTACTCAGTTTTTCCACAAATTACTCCAAATAATGGAAACTTCAATTAAGTCTTATTTTTGTGATTCTTTAAAAATAATGTGGCTGATTTCCTACCACCTTTCAATCATTAATTGTATTAAGTTCTCTGACACATGTAGAAATGGAAAAAATGTTTTTAGAACATGACTTTGTAAATAGCCATTAGGTAATTAGAGAAGAAAATGTTGTAGAACATGTTACATGCCTAACCCAATGCCATGGACTGGTAACTAAAATTAAAATAATGTGTTTTTTAATTTATATTATTTTCTTAGATGGGAGGTATTATATTAAATTAATATCAAATTTTATAATAAGGAGCTCCCAAACTTCTCTAATTTTTATTTAACTGCTAGCTAAAACCACACAATTTTCTTGCAAAATTTAATTAAATTTTTGTAACTGGACTAATAGTATGAGTCATAATCTTTATTTTCAAAAAATATGGTTGAAAACACTAGGAAATTAATATTGGTCTTTAGGCAAAGACATTATTTGAGAAAGTAATTGAAAGTTTGAAATAAGAATTATTATATTTTAGAGTTGGCTTACTTTAATGATAAGAGAATATCAGAGCATCAATGTAGAGAATACACTTAAGTTGGAAAAGCAATACACATATTTAAAACATTTGCCTATGTCTAGTTTTGAAGTTCATACATGAACTATAAACATTAATAATTTCTTAGGAAAGCTCTTTTTCTACAAAAGTACTTCTATATAATGCACTGTTAAATTATTTCAGTTAATCCCCTCATTTAATATAAGAAAATGTTCTGATGCAAATTAGGTGGAAAATAAAAATTTACCAGAAACACAAGATCAGGTCTGTATACTAACCAGATATTTCAATCATTTTCCCATTTGTTTACATAGACAACCATTCCTGCCCAAATTCCTCCATCAATAGCTATTATGACAGTCAAAGTATCTGAATAGTTTTCACACCTTATTTTTACTTTACCTACTTGTAAGATGGTTTATAATTTTGAAGAGATAAAATCTTAACTAGTGTAAAATTTAGAATAATATGTAGAATACCTTTAATTATAAAATATGGAATATAAATATTCAGCTAGTATAATTTTTAAAAACACATATGATTACATATATGATAATTTAATCATCAAAACTATTTAAATAATAATATATTTTTATGTATTCTATTGTCTTTACAATTTAAACAGAAAAGCCCTCAATAAATCCAGATTATCTATGTCTAATTAGGATTATAATATTGTTCATTAAATCAGATTAAATTAAATAATCTGCATTTTCCCATATTTGAGTGATCTTAAAATCAATGAATTTTTTAATTTAATAAGTTATTTTTACAAAAAGAGAAATTAATTATTAAAGATACAATAGAAGTCTTCTTATTATTAAAAATAAAACAGAATCACTGACTGTAAACTGAGTTATTGTCTATGTGTATATTTGTTAGTTTACAAGTATTATTTTTTGTTGCTGTTGATCATCTTTTTATTCGCTTGTTGACCATTCATAGATCTTTTTTTTTAGGAGAGCAAGTGAGAGGCTTTTATTTAGAGATAAGGCGAGAGGACAGAGCTCCCGGCTCACGCCAGGAGGGGACAAGGGAGCCCCAGTTTACAAGCATTATTATCAGAGGATAAGTTGCAAATATTTTCCTAGAATCTGTTTCTTCCTTTTTCTTTTAAATTAGTTTGTTTACTTAAAAGATGGTATTCAAAAATATCATGCCAGTATATTATTGTTTGCAAAAATGGTCAAAATAGTGTATTTATTTTTTTAAATGTAAAACAATTTTTGTCTTTTTATTCCTTCATGGTTTTGATTAAATGTATATGTTTTCTACCTTACTACCAATTAATATGACAAAAATCTCAACCCAACCCAACATAAATCTAAGTAAATAAATAAGCCCACCCCTAGGGTATTGAGACTGTATCTCTATACTTTATTGAACTTGTTGTATGGAGTCCAATTATCAGAGAAATTTTTATTCCTCTTAACATGGATCATATTTTTTAATTAAAAAATGATAATATGGCATAAGCTTTTGTATAAATTTGTCATTATTTCTCTACTAAGGTTTAGGTTAACCTGAGCTCAGTTGTGTTTCTCATTAAACTATAGTGACTCCTGAGTATGTCATTTGGTGTAAAAAGTAGCAGTGATATAGTGAAATAGCAACTAGCTTGTTTATGAGTGCCCGTCTCCTTACATCTTTGTTGTAAGGAGGATATTAGCATATTCATGAGCACACAAATGTGATTTTATCAATCAAAACTAGGATAAATTTGTTCTTATAGCCAAGTACTGATTTCATAAATTTTACAAATGATTATTAATTTAAACCTATATCATTAATTAACCTGAGGCCAATTATGCATATATTTTGTACATGAACTTCAATTTTGTCTGCTTTCCAGCAATAATTTAAAAATAAAATCAGAGTTTTGGTGAGTACTAGAAAAGAATAAATGTTAATATATTTGAAATATATAAATAAATTTAAATGAAATAATATATATGAAAATAAGGAGGATTAAAACTATAGGGAAAGAATGTCAGCAATACAAAATTGTGATTTTTTTGTTCAATTCTGTAGTTACTCTCAGATGTAAGACAAAACAGAGGAGACTTGCTTTACTCCTTTACTTAGATAATGGAAACCTAATATTAGAGTAACGCACTCATGATCCATCAGTATACATAATCAGTGTACACGGCTTCTTTAAAAACTTATTTTCAATGAAATGTTTTGGTTTTAAATCTTTTTTTTAAATGTCAATATACTTTACTAGCTAAGGCAAAAAATATAACTTATGTATTTGTTTTACAAATTTAGGTATGATTTTGTTTGGGCAATTGCCTAGAATGAAGTATGCTTTATACAGCATTCATGTCATATATAGTAAGTACATTGCTATATTTTAAATGTGTTCAAAACAATTTCATTAAGCTCATAATTAACTAAAATACCTTGGAACTTGGAACTTTTACTGGGGTAAATATATATTTCTTGTCAACTTTACCCTCTGGCCCTTGACATTATTAGATGAAGGGGGCATTCTTGGATGCATGTATCTTAACAACCCTGAGGGACAAGTAACTTTTTTTGCCTAAAACAGGAGAGTCTGCCTTCCCTGCAGCAGCATTTCCTCCCAAAGTCAGCAATGGGTCAGTCTTTCCACCAGGCACTCATACAAGAGCACCCCCTTTTAAAGGGTGGCTTGATGTTGCTGAGATTATTTAGCTAATTTCTTTGAGGGTTTGCCATGTGCCATGTACATTATTAATCACTCATGTGCAAACTCATTTAATCTTCCCAAAAGCCCTAGGAAATATTATTATCTTTGCTTGCAGATAGGAAACTCCAAAACCAAGGCTTAGATTGCCAAAGTGTTGTGCCCAAGGTCTATTGCCATCAAATAGTAGAATCAAGCCAATTGATGGCTGGTATTTAATTATCTCTAGTGTGAATGCGTGCTGTTCCCAGAACCTTACATAAAAGTATAGAATTGCCATTCAATTGAAGCAATGAAATAATCTTAGGTTCCCAGGTTAGTCCATGAATTTATGTGCTCAGCAAGGATTTTTTTTTAAATCATGTTTTTGTTTCCATTCCTTGCTTATGAATTGTAAAAACTGAAAAAAAAAACAAACCTAAAATACCACAGTTGAAATATGAGCTATATGACAGAAGTTCAGCTTAATGGACTGTACCTTCAGGTCATTAACATATGAACCCCAAATACACCATTTATTAGTTCCTTTTTCTCATATGTAAAATGGAAATGATAATCATATTGCTTTATAATGTTTGTGAGGAATCCATAAAAAAATAATACATGGAAAATATTTAGCACAGTACTTGGCACTTAGTTGGTGTTAAACAAATTTTAGTGCTCATCATAAACTGTTTGTGAATAGAACTGAGGACATAATTTGTTTCTATGCAAAAGCTCATTCCAATCAACATATAGACAATTAGGATACAACCTGTACATAAGACAGGGAGAGTGAACTCGTAAGGTAACCAGTTTTTAGATCACCACACTTTTGCCATCATATTATATATGCTAGAACCTAATAAAACCGGTATTGTTAATCAGCATTTCTATAGGACTTGAGCACTTAAAAAGTGTCTTCATATTAACATCTGTAAAAGATATATTAAACAGAAATTGTTTTTCTTTCTTGTAGACTTGAAATGTAAAAGTACATGGTATACCGCACATCAAACATCTTTGACAAAGCTCTGATTTTAACTTACATCTACCGTGACTCTAAATTCTACCTTGTTGCACTATTGTATATTATCTTGTGTTAGACTTCTTATTACTGATATTGCACAAAGTCAAATAAAGATAATGATACCCCAAATTTAAACTCAATCTCTTCTAAATCAAGATATAAAAATATTTATGTTACTTTTGTGGATATTGTGGAATGTCATACATTACAGATAAATTTAGATGTCTGTCAAGAAACTTTTAGTTTTGACTGCAAGTATAGAAGGTCAAAACTAAAAGAATATTAAGAATGATCAAATTAAACTCAATTTTTGTTTTTGTAAAGAGGTCTTTATTATACGGATTTTGTAGTACTGCCTAATGGTAGAAACTTTTATTTTCTTATGTATTACATTTCAAAAATATGAAAGAGTACCTGTGCAAAGGAATGGTAAATTTTCACTTAAGTTTGATTTAAGATAATTTATTCTAAAATTTTTTTGAATATTTTGTGAATTATGGTCCACATTTGAGAATGTAATGAAAACTCTCCAGAACTAAATTAATTAATCTACATTCACATGGTTCACATTTCACATGTAGTTGCATGAGTTTCATGGGATCTATAAATGAGTTTGATGGATCTATAAACAATTCTTGGCTCTCATTTATGAACGTGTGCTAATTACGTCAAATGACAATGGTTCTTTTAAAAATAAGGTAAATTATATGCATATATATTTTTAGCCACCTCAGATACTTTCGTAATATCTGAACACTCAAAAAACAGACGTGAACATCAGAAACCAATGGCCTACACGATCATCTCCATCACCCAGAGGGCGATACTGCAGGGCTCTAGGAAAAACTACATAGAAGGTAGAGTCTGCAGTCGGTGGTTTCCCACTTCCCTTTCGGCATCCCTTTCCTTCCTTCACCTACACCTGCCTAACCCTCACCTTTCTCTAAGCCAAATGCCGGTAGCTACTTTCTGGCCTCAGGTGGTCAATTAGAATGAAAAAACATTTTTTGAAGAACTCTTTCTTCCTTGGAAAACCCCAGTGTTTGCTCTTAAAGCCTTCAGCTGATTGGATGAGGTCCATACACATTATGGAGGGTAATCTCCTTTACTTAAATTGAACTGATGGTAGATGTATAAAGATGTATATACAGCTATATGAGTATAGAGGAAATATTTAGAATGATTATTATAAATGGAGGAGGATAAAGACATATAAAATAACATTAAGATTTCTACATTTCAAAAAAAAAATTAAAGGTAGCATATTTTCCTCTAGATGGTCCACATAAGACCTTACAGAACTGTTCCTCCTTTTTACAAATTAAAATCTGTTGTCATTTCAGTATATTTTATTGGGGGCAATTTCTGTTCTCACTGGAATTTAATCCTGTCAGAGAACAATCATATTTTAACTTGCATAATTACCCCATTATCGCTATTATGTGAGGCTCATGACCCTCAGTTCAGTGAGCACTTGCCACGTGCCAACCCCGACGCTAGTGTTAAAGGAAAGCAAGACAGCACCCCGGCTCGGGACCTCAGCTCCATCTCAGTAGAGTGTACGACCCTGCTGATCCAAGTATAAACTCTTAATCTATACTGCTTGCCATCTCTCTGTTTTCATCTTGTCATAAGATCAGGACTGCCTTAACTAGGGTTTTTCTAAAATGACAAAACCTGATAAATCAGGTATTTTCCGTATATATTTATCACACTTAGGAAATCTTGGATTGTAGATGAAACATCAAAAAAATAAAACCTGAAATAAAGAACGATCTAATGGATTCTACTTAGCTCACAATTGTATGTGTTTTGGTTAAGATATTCTGAAATATCTTCTTTTCAACTGCTTCTAATATAACTTTGACCTTTCATACTTTAACAGAAAGATTTCCTTGCATCTAAATCCATTGCAAAGTCATGGTTGTGTATCAGAAATTGTTCTTAAGACAAAAAAAATGTAGTTAAAGAAAGTGATACTTTTAAGAATAAAGCTTTGAAGAATGTTTGGTTTCATTAATTTGAACAAGAATGCCTCAAGTGAGATATGAGCAAGTATTAAGTTTCTAGAACAAACTGATGGGCTGAACTCCATAAATGATTTTCCTAAACATTGTTTAATATTTTAATTAATTGAATTCTTCACATGAGTTAACTTCCTTAATTACATACTTTCCAAAAGGATTTCCTGTGTTTTGTTCCATGTTATCAGTTCAAAAATTATTAGAAAAGTTTTACTAAGTATTTTGATCATAGAATTAATGTATGTTCATTAATTGACCAGATCCAGCCTATTTCCTTTGAAACAAATATACCAAAATTAACCAAGAGTTTAAGTCTGAGTTTTTTTATAACTCAAAGATCCTTTAAAATCCACTCATCAAATAATTTTTCAGATTACCCCCGAAAGTTGTTTGTTCACTAAGTTCTCAGCAGTCACAACTCCAGTACCATAAAAGACTACATTCCAAACTTTTAATGTTATATGTTGTTTCTGAAGTTAAGACCTGAATAAGCTAAATAAAGTCAGTTAATGTGTCCCTGAATTAGAAATAGGAGACTCCTGCTCAGTGTGTCCCCAGAGGATTTCATTAAGTGTAATTATGATGTAGGTCTTGACATAGCATGTGCTTAAAAAAAAAAGTTGATTTTTACACTTAGACAACACTCTACTCCTAATTACTCAAAATCTTAAGATTTCAAAAATTGTCCTACACCTTGGTTTGTTTTTCTTCCAAAAATAACTGCAAAATTTTATAATCATGGAAGGGAAACAGTCTGTAAATACAATGTGTAAGCTTTTCTATCTGGAGAGCTATCACAGAATATCAATTCCAATTCCAATTCTCTGGAATTTTAATTTATAATAAAGAACAAAGGTCCTTGTGCATCCTATTATTTTATTGATATGAGATTTAATAGAAATTAACGAAGGAATGCTTATTTGAATGAATTAGCTGAGTAACTTTCTAAGTTTATCATGTCTCCTTTTTTCACTACGTATGCATGATTACAGCATCTGAATATGAAAAAAATGCTAATCTTCTTTATTTGTGGGCCAGTCTTTTCTGGATTCCATATTTTAGTGTCTCTTCTTCCCTTTGCTGAGTCCTTTTTCCCCAGACAAGTTTATTTCTTATTAGTACTTCTGATATCAACTAGCATAAATTTAAAGAAAGGTAAACAAATCACTTAAAGGATTAAAAATTATCTGTGGACTTCTTTTAAAGAGTAGAGTATGCTCTCCTCGCAGATATCCATATGCCTAAGTCCCTCTCCTCCCTGTAAGTTTTGCTTGATACAAACTTTTCTCTGGGGCCTAAGCTAAACACTATTTGAAATAAGTTTTGAAACAACCTCCACCTATACCAGCACAACCCTCTTGTCCATCTTCATCTATTTCAGCTGGTCCTAGCTTTTTCCTATAATACCAATTCCTTGTAACAACCCATCTACTATGACTTACATATTTTCTTTGGTGCTGATTAGTTGCTGTCCGTACTACTAGCATGTAAGCTGTACCAGGTCAAGCATGTCTGCCTGTTGATTTCACAAACATGTCCTAAGTACCTAAATAAATGTCTGCACATAGCAGGTGTTTAAAAATTGTTCAACAAATTATTAAATGAATGAATATGTTTCTTTATACCAGTCTCCGCAGAAAACTAAATAATTACTCTATGTGATTTTATACATAGTATACTATAGACACTGGAGCTGAAATTCTGAAGGTGTTAGAATCACGCCATATTGCCAAAGAATAGATATTCAAAAACTAATTATCGTTTATTATTCTTAGGTCAACCTAATGTTTATCCATTCACTGTTTTGTAAAAGAAAATAAATTAGTAAAACTGTTTTCTGAAATGTAGTTAGTATTCAGGTTTCACTGAATTCCAAGGAGTGACCTTTCAAACTAGGGTAAGTGAGAAGGTTGCTCAGTATTTTTACACAAAATGTTGAAGCATTTCCCCAAATGACTAAACAATGGCTGAAATTGGCAGAATTTCTTGTTGAAACTGGCAGATTTGCCAACCATTGCCTCCCAACAGAAGTCTTACACCATTACTTATTGCCTTTCTGGACAATACCACTAAAAAGTCTATAGAAGGAGGAAAGAAAAAAACTTACAGTGAAATTCAAAGAAAGGAAATCAATCTTTTTAAAAAAGCATATACTATAGAATACAAATTCTGCTTAATCACTAAAAAATTATATACCTGATGAGTTACATTTGTTTATCAATAATTTATCAAGCTTTAGGTTTTGATTTGTAAGTTTTTAAATTCTAAAATGAATGCAAACTGTCGATGACCTTTCATCATTGTATGTTTTAGAAGTTTTCCAACCTTAAAGCCAAAGGACTGTTTTATAAATTGAAATACATATTTTTCATTAAATAAATGACATGATTTGTTTGAGAGCCTCATGATGGATTTTCACAAAATATGTCTTCTGAATTAACATAACTTGCAAGTTATAACAATACTTCCCAAATTTAGGTTTTCCATGTGTTTGAGACTCACATAGCTAACTTTATTTTCTTTTAAAACAGAGAGCTAATCATTCACTCACCTAGAAATGTCATAATTGAGTTTTTTTCTTCTGAGCCCAGATTTGTATACCATTTAGGGAAACAATCATTTTTCCTTGAGAAAAAGACTAATTCTGAACATACGCCCATAGTATTTAAAGAAAATATGTATATAAAGTGTGTCAAATCTGTAATTTTACTGCCCTTCAACATATTATCTAAATAACACACTGACTAGATTTTAAATCATAAGGAACAAAACTATTTTGGGTTAAACAACCTTCTCTTAAATGAAGTAGTGATCAAAATTTAAAAGTAAGTTGTAAAATACCTTCTTCTTAACACCATACTTTCCTGTTCTTTAACTCTTCTTGAACTTTCTGACTTTATTTGATATAGCCATTATAAATAACATGTTTATAATAAAGTTATGATTATAAAAACAGACCGTAATGATGCCCTAACAAAAACTCTTTTTTGTTTTAAGAATGAGTGTACTTTCAATGTATTTCCAGTATGTTTACATATGGCATGACAACTCAATATTCTACGACACATTTTCTTTATTCCAAGTATAACTTAATATAGACAAAAATGTAATAATAAAATAAAGCTGAGACCAACAGACAAAAGAGTGATAATTCCTAATCCAAATGGGCTTGATGAAATGGTGGAAAGGGCACTTAAAAATATACTTTACATAAATAAAAGCCTTGATAGAATTTTCAATTCAAGTATTTTGTGCTTTAAAATTGGAATGCAAAATGATTAATTTCTCACACTGAACAGAGACACTTCATACTTTCTCAAGCGAGTATCAGCCCCTAAATGACACACAGAGCCTCCCAGTAGTCCTGTTCAGGAAGAGGGAATGCCAAAATAAAACTGTTCTCTCTCATCTAGATTCAGCAGAGGCACCACATGTTCTTGAGAGCCTTTTCTAACAGAGCGCTACTTACTTGTAGGATGAAAAAGGCTGTTTTGAAGTCTGAATAATTGCCTCATGCTGAATTAAGTGTAAAAAATTGCTTTCAATTTAACATAGTTTCACTAATTATTATTATGGTTTGCTTTCCATTGCATAATGGATTTAAGGATATGGCATAAAATTAATTTTTCTGTTAGTTATTCAGCTCATGTATACATATCACCTTGACTATGTTGAGTATCTCTGTTCCTGGAGATTGACAGTAACACCAGAAACATAACGAGCTAGCCTACAGCATGAAATGAGACCTTAAATCAGTTTTGTAATTCATAAGGTTGCCCACAAACAAATGCTAGTACCAACACTCTGATTAGTCGCATTTTAACTAACTCCTGTTTCTCACTCGGTCCTCGCCTCAATATTTCCAAAGGAACAGAGGTGTTCCCAGTGCTTACGTGTACCACACTTTTTAATTGCACAGTTTTAAAAAGCATATAATTAAAAACTTTACACACTCTACATTTGCTTCTTTGGAGTAAGTCCAGAATACCACATTTTGTCAGACAACGGTATCTTTGATAAATGGCAAGGTGAAAGGTTTGCAGATTCACCCTGAAGTTGGTGAAACAATAAATGAAAGGAGCAAGATTAAGGAGTGAAGGGCCGATCTGTAGCACAGAGAACAGGGAAGAGAAAATTTTCCTCTGGAGAATAGATGTGTATGACGGTAAGAATGTAATTAACTTAGAAATAATTGTTTACTGTGTAAAATGACTACTATAAAACCAGAGTGAGGGAAGGGATTTGAAAGTAAGAAAAACTGGGAAAAGAAAAGGGGGATGAACACGCTGAAGAGAGGAAAAGAAAGAGAAGATAAAAGGAGAGACTAACAAAGAATATAAATTGGTTCAGTAGGACATAGTTTATTTGCCAGAAAGGTTAGAAAATAAATATCTAGCAATGGACTATATAAATTAAGGTGTGCATGGTCATGGACAAAAAATTAGTATGCAAATGACTTCCAGATGCTTGGTCTAACATTTCAGATAGGAAAACCTGATCTGCCCTTAGTTTTGGGAATGAGGCTGAGTGTTAAGCCGGGGGTTATTCCTTCTGATAAGAGGTGAAGAGTGTTTATGAAGAAGTTGAGGAAGCAAACACCACCTCGTGGGTGATAAACATGCCCTAAGGCTTGGACCCAGTAGGTCAGGATAAAGACTCTACTTTTCAGTAGAGGGTTCATAAAATTTGACCTACTGGCCTGTCTTTGTCTTGGACAGTTTCTCAAAAAGTAGCCCAGAAATCAGACTACATTAATGATAACACATTTAAAGTGGCAGAGCTGCTTGGTAAATGGCAGGTCCCTCTGCTCCTTCCAAACCTACCTATTCAGTCTGGGGTGGCTCAGCACACAGAAGGGGATGATGTTTATGTGAGCCTTGTGTGCCCTGAAAACAGCTTTCTCCTTACTGAATTCCGAATATGGTGAGAATAAGACCTAACAGTATGACTGGGTTCAGATTTACAATAGCAAAAGAAAAGTGTGAAGAAGGCACATATTTAAATCACATGATTCTCATTTTAAATAATGAAACAATTAGCAAAAATTTACATTGACTAGTAAGACATATATATTACCTTCTCTTCTAATTCTAGCTTTGAGAATTCTTAGTTTTGCGATTAGGGGGTACAAGTTCCCTGTCTGAATCATCCTAACTTAAAAGTCTTAGGAACTTGGTAATAATAATAATCCAAAATACAACTTTACTGATTCCTTTCTCTTTCATTGGACTCAGAGGTAAATAAAGACACACACACACACACACACACACACACACACACACACACACATAGAATAAGCATGCACATATACATTAATTCACAGGTTGTTCATCATTGGTGTTCCAAAATGTCTTCCATATAACTAGAAAAGTAACTTAAGTCAAACAGAATTCACACACCAAAATATATATATATATTCAAATCTAAGTGTTTAAATTGTATAACTATGATTTAACTGTAAAATATTAAAAGGGTTCTAATCTTAATACTATTCTGAAAGAAGGAAGTAGTTTCAAGCTGTATTTGTGCTGCGTGAGGCAGTTGTACGTCCCACACAACCCCTGACCTGCCCCAAATGCACTGCATCTTGGTGATTTGATCTGTAAATCTACAACAAATACATGATTACAGAGTAAGGAATCCTACTCTTTATAGATTACACAAAAAGTTTTCTTAATTTTTAAAATCTTGTACCTAGAGAAGATTATGTATAGTATAAAGTACTATTTGAATAAGTAAATGCCTGTATACCTAGAACCATGTTCCTCCTGATTAAGTCATGCATACATTACCCAGAAGTAAGCCTTTACCCAAAACTTGTACCAATCATTCCCTTGCTTTATTTTAAGGTTTTACCACATATATATGTGTTCCTAAGCAATGCATTATTTAGTTTTGCAGTTTTTATATTTACTTTGATGAAAGTGGAATCATTCTGAATACAGTCTTCAGAGACTTGCTTCTTTCATTCAGTATTAAGTTTTGGAGATGCATCCGTGTTGAAGTACGTAGCTGAGGCTCGTTTCACTGCTTCAGCACGCCATAGAATGAATGCACCACAATGCATGTATCCTTTCTCCTGCTGAGAGACATGTGGATTGCTTCCACCACTTTGCTATTAAAAACAATGAAGCAATGGGTATATTTTTCTACATATATCCTGGTACACATGTGTTGAATTTCTTTAGGGAATATATTTATGAGGGGATGTCAGGATCCTAGCACTTCAGTTCTTTTACCAATTTATACTCCCTCCAATAGTGTATTTCCATTGCACCACATCCTTTCCAATACTTTGTATTATTGTCAAAGTTTTGAATTTGTGCCAGTCTGGTGAGCATAACATAGTATCTCATTGTGGTTTTAATTTGCATTGCCTTAATTATGAATCACAGCTAATTTGTATGCAAAATGAATTAAAATCTCCCTCTGAAACCTTTGTTTTTAACTGGGAGCAGTGACTTGATGTTGTAGAACTACAGTTAAGTTGCTTGTTCTTAAAATCATTTAAAAGGAGGCAAACTCCCTTTTTGGTTAGGTGGTTCGGAGAAAGGAGAGAATATATTTCATTGCTATTACAAGTGGGAAAGTATGAATAGTGTTTCTCACCAGGAACAAGAACACAAATTGATAATGCCTAGAATTATATCCCTAACTTTCCATTTCCTTTTATTCAAAAACCCCATCAAATACACATTAAAATCTCCTTTAAAAATATAGACAGGAAAAACACAATAGCTCCGTTCAGATGCGTGTGTGCTTTTTTTAATAGACTGTTTTGTAGAGGAGTTTTAGGCTCACAGCAAAATTAAATGGAAGGAACAAAGATTTCCCGTACACTCCCCATCCCCACTGACGTGTGGCCTCCTCGGCAGCATTCCCCACAAGATGCTACATTTGTTTACAACTGATGAAGTCTTACACTGACATATTAGGGCTCAGTCTTGGTGTTTGCACATTCTGTGAATTTGGACAAATATATAATGACATGTATAGTGTGGTTTTTGCAGTTTTTTGCATGTTTAAAATCATTTATGGATCTTGCAAATCTTTTGAAAGAGATGGTGTCTTTCTACTGTGGTAAAGGTCATTTCTTATATATAGAAACATCATAGAAAGACATTAGAGTTTGTGTCTTTCACATAATTCCTCATTTTGGAAATCACTTGATTGCCTTTATACCCATCAGCTGAACTTAACCAATGTACTTCTTCAAGGTTTTGGTTTCTTCTTAATAAAAATACTTAGGTTTGCATTTTTTCTTTTAGCTTAACTGTTGTTCTTCATCATGGTGACATCACATCACTCAGGTTTCTCTAGTATTCTTATTTGGTGTGTTTCTTGTCTGTATGTTTAGGGTTTAGTTGATTTTTATTTCATTGTCTAATGACTTCAGCCAATGGTGCTACTTGAAAAAAATTAGCTTTCTTTGGAGTTTTCCCTAGGTATCCTTATCATTTTTCATTAAGGCTTTATATTGTTTTCTTTATATCCTTTCTTCTTGGATATTAATTAAACTTTGGTACTACAGATACTGATATTTTTCAGGGGAAAGTGGAAGTAAGATGCTGTTGATATACACATTAATTTATTAATCATACAACACATTTACCCACCCAAATTTACAACTATAAATTTTCTAATAGCCAGAAGTAACCACTGACATATTTATTTTCTATTTATTCCAAATCACCCAAAAGGCAGAAAGATTCTTTCATAGCATTTTTCAGCTGAGATGAAAAATAAAATCTCTAGAACCATGCAGAAAAAATTGATAAGACTCCATGGTCATTTCTATTTCATGTGACATTTTCTGCCAAGTTGGGAAAATACTCAAAATAAACTTCAACTTTGAACCTTTGGAATTCTCTGTGCATGCCGCTAAAGGCTGAGATTGACAAGAATTTTAATTTTTCCCAAAATAACTTGTAGAAAAACCAGATTCTAAATATATGTAGAATGTCTGCTGATGTAAAAATACACATCTCTTTAATATGACCAGACCATGATCCTAATTGTAGCATATATTAAATTGTTAAGAATGTGAAGTAAAAATTTATAATATAATTTTATAAAGTAATCCAAAAATGTTTTTTTGATTAGCAAAAATTTGATTGCAGAGATTGTTCTTAGCATAAGCTTTCTCAAAACTTTTGCATTTTTCATGTAAAGATACCTATTAACTTCATAGAAACCCTTGGCAATAATTCACAGATTATTGTTAGAAGTAGCAAATTGATGATCTTACTTAAGAATAAGTTCAGTAAAAGCCTCTCAAATCACAGTATGAGCTAATGGAGATAAGTAATTGCAGATGCAAATTTGATATTTTTGAAGTTCTACAAATATTGTGTAAATGCAAAGCACGGTAAACAAGATTATAGCTAAATCTTGCCTTCAAAATTAGTTTGACTCTAAAAGATACATGCACATCATGTTTACAGGTAGTAAGTCTTTACTGAGCAGTGAATGGGCGAATCTCACTTTCTAGTAATGCCTATATTTAAAAAGAGTTAAATCTCATTACTGACATTACTGATAGCCTCTGGTTCCCTCTTTGACACGGTCTTTTTCACCCTCTCCCCCTCATTCATCCTATTTTAATATGTTGACCCTCTTCCTGTACTTTGAACCAGCCACACCATTCCCTGTTCGGAACCACTGGCCAAGTCATTTCTTCTAGGAACAGCCTTTCTCCTTAATATTTCAGCGTATCCACCTCTTTCCAGTGCTAAGATCTTGAACAAACAGGGACCATATTCCATGTCTGTGCCTCTTAAAATCCTTACTCTTGAGGAAAAAGATGCCAAGAACAAAGTTCTTGATTACTTCCAGGGTAGCATGGTGGCAGCCTGAATGTACCTATATAAATTTTCCCAGCTTTCCGTTAAAATGCAACATTTAAAATATGTATGTTTATGATTTTAACAAAAAACAAAGCCACTAGTGTACAGCTTTAAGTTGTATAAAATCCCACTATCCACAAATAATATTACCAAATTCACAAGAATGTTCTCTTGTCATCCAGGGTCCTGCGATGATACACCAGCAACTTGTGCTGCCACCCGTCAAAACCGTGGATGGCCCTACTTTCAGGTATTGCATACATCATAAAAGAACATTCAAGACCTAATAAAAGTAACATGTTGGATTTCCAGTGAAGTCAAAGATAATGTGAACATGTTAACAATAGTAAGAAAGATTTCACAGAATGATGTATAACAATTTCAATAACTTCTGAATATAGGGAAACTTGAAAGGCACTCTAGCAAAATAATGATGAAGATGGACTTAAGGACATCTGTCACTTCTTTGGGAACTTTAGGTAGGATTTAGCCCCAATGTTCTTGTTCCCTTGGTCAGAGGACTAGGAGTGTTAAATTAATCTGAACTGGGTCCATCAGATGTAGTAATATCAGTAATTTACTATTAAAAGCCACAAACATCACACACACACACACACACACACACACACACACACACACATATACATGTATGTAATATCTGTGGCTAACTTTAGTATATATATATATGTGTGTGTTTCTACATCTAGAGATAAAGAAACAAATTATGTTTAACATTATAAAATAATTGGGCTAGGTTGCTTCCTAGAAAAGGAACTAAATTCCTTTCCTCTGTAGAGTTCTTTGTTTCCTGATTCACATAGTCACAGTTACATTACTATAAATGACTGTAAAGCTTCCCATAATTCAAACATAAGAGGGTATCGTTTATAAATAAGGGAACAGGAAAATGGAGGGCAGACTGTTTTAATGACTGAAGTTGCTCAGGATACTATTTTTAGAGTTGGAAAAGCAGTTTCCACTTCAATCCTGGTTATTAATTACAAGCTTCAGGGGCACTGGTGCTTCCAAAAAGACGGCTGCTGCAGATGAGCTGTCTTCTTATTTGTGTATTTGGCAATTCCATGCCAGATATTAATTATGCAATTATTATTACACCTCACAACCATGGACCCAATTAAAGTAGCTTTCCTGTCCTAACTTATTTTTAGACTGCAAAGTATTTAATAATTCAATTTTGTATCATCCTAATAAACCATAATAGCATTGGTGAAAAATAGTCTACTAAATTACTTTATCTTCAATTCAAAGCTGAGTGACATAATTCCTTCTTCTGATTTTTAAATTCGTAAGTCACTCTACTGGATCCAAAAATAGACCCTCCATAATTATTCTTTGTCCCACAGCATGTCTTTGGGAACTCATCATTGTTCTGTCCTTGCATGTGTCAGCTTCCTTTGCACATTACATTTCATATGACTCACTGTTCCTTAAAGCAAGGTTTGAATGCTCAGAATGCCTACTTATACCTGACAGCTGAATTTTTCTTCCTGAACTTTTTTATGTGAAGTGATGTAGTATCAATTTTTTAAGGCCCCAGTTTAGCTTACTGAAGACATAGGAAAGAGCATACAGTGAAAAACAATTCACTTACTAAGCAAAAACTGATTTTGACCACTATCTGTGTGTACCGATCATCTCCATCTGGAAATTAAGAGGATTACACTTTTTTTCTATGTGTCCTTCCAACTTATAACTTCTAACATACATTGGATAGTTTGAAGGATGTAAATTGGAAGGGACTTGAAAATGAAAGGCCCAAACTTAAACTGCTTTCACTTCAATAGATTAATCTCTGGCTTGCAGAATATCAGTAAAAAAATTTTGTGAGAAGTTAATTGCCTTTTTTGGAACTTAATTTTTTCTCTAACATGTACAGTTTAAGGTGGATATGCATTTACATTCCAGCAAGAAAGGCATTGAAAATATTATCTCCATAGGAATTAAAAAAATGTAACAGAACCAAGACTACTGCTTGCTGTCATATCAGTTTGACTCATACATGGTTTAATTTTAACTTAATAAATGAAGCACAGAACTAAAATTTAGGAAAGGTTACTCCTAGTCTTAGTTCATCTGCCACTGCTGTGGTGTATGAGGCAAATCAAAAAACTCTCCTGAACTCCTACTTCTAAATCTGTGAAATGGGCAGGTTATACTATAAGACTTCTCAGATCCATTCCAGCTCTGAGATTCTGGAACCTCTCACTGTAACTACTATGAATTAAAAATAGGAGATGAAAATAAAACATCGTCTGAAGTTCTCTGTAACAATATGATTTGTAATAATTTCCAATTCCTCTAACATCAAATACTTTTGCATTGCTTTATTTATATAATCATTCAGTAGACTCTAAAACTTGACAGATGAATAAGAGGTGTAGGAAAGAGGAAAAAATGAGAATATCTTTGACTAGATAGAATTTTGTCAGTAGAAGGATCTGTTTCTAGTTATCACTAAAGTTTAATCATCTCACTGAAAATTCTGACTCCAAAATAGACAAAATATAACTTTTAATTTTCTAGTAATTTAATAGGTCCATTTCCCCATTCAAGTCTTAATCCAACTGAAATTGAATCTCAGGTGTAAGTTTTTTCCCAAAACTGATGGACAGTTGTATCAATATTTTTCATTATATATGTCATCTTTTCTACTGATTTGAAACTTAACTAAATTGTTATATTTACTAAGTTATACCAGTAAAATTATTTTGTGTTCTAAGGTCCATTTGTCTTGTTTGTTTTATTCAGATGAACTTTAAAATCATACATTGCCTTGTTTGCATTACATTTATAGATTATTTGGGGGACAATTAAGCACCTTTATACATTTTTGTTTTGCAGTGATAAATACAAATGTCTCTTTATTTATTAAACAATTCTATAATATAATTATATATTTTCTTCAAAATGGCTCTACATGCAGGATGTGTGCCTGATTCTTGAACAGTGGGTAAGACTTTCACACCAGGGCATGATGAAAGTTTTCTCAGCAAACAGTATGAATAGTTCAGACAGTCAGATATGAGTCAGTTTGGTTAAAACAGTGGGAAGTTAATTAAGTTAATCTGGGTGGGGGCGAATGGGTCTTCCATTAAATTAATAAAGCTTAGGCTCCAGGACTTTCACCTGAATAAGACTCTTCCAAAGCCCTAGACCAGTTTGTTTCTGGGTCGTGGCATTGTTTTTCTTCAAGAAGGATCCTCTGAGTATGTTGGTTTTCTCTAATCCTAGACTACACCCAAGTCTCCAGTGCTCGGTAACTGCACTCATCTCGTAAGAGGGAGGGTACACAAGGACGGGGCACTGATGTGTGATAGGAGAGTCTGGTCCCCTGGCCTGGCGGGCATGCAGCACTCCTCTCCTTCTATCTCAGCTTTTGGCCTAGGTTGTCACATAAATAGATTGGAGTTTGGTTGCCAGATCTAAAAAATAGGAGACTGATCTAAATCTGAAAACAAAGAAAAAGAAAGTTGTACTAAATAAGCCCTAAGATCCTTCCTAATTCTAACTCTTCCTGGTCACTTTGATTCATGGTTTTATCTCTGTCATTGAACAGTACATTTTACATTCTATCTTCCGTCCTTTAATTTTTCCTGTGTTTCTTACCCCCCAGCTAAACTAAAGAAGCATCTGTGAAGAACTATATTAATCTCTTTGTAGTACATCTCAGAGTGCCTGCCTCCTACATCACATAAACTCAGTGTTTTAATTTATATTACAAAACTCTAGAAAAAATTATGTCTTTAGTGTTTTGACCTATGCTTAATAGATCAATTTCATGTGTGGTAGTCTTATCATCCTTGAAAACTTTAGAGCAGACTGTCCTGTTGTTCAGAGTTAAAAATAGGTAAACTAAGAGACAGTTTTTCTAGGAGACATAATTAATGACATATCATAAAAAATACATATAAAATATATTCAATATATCTTTATACATATAAAATATTCTAAACATTCATATATCTTTTCAATGTAAATTCTTGAAGAATCAAAGTATATAATTTCCTAATAGTGAGAATGTAAAAAAAAAAAGCCTATTCTCAGTTCCAATAGAACTGATTCAACTAAAAATTACAGACTCAACAAATGAGTTTAAAAAAACTGAAGAGGAACATTCGTTATATATGTCATTTATGTCAACTTACTTGTAAAATAAAGCATGAACCTGAGTATAACTTCCCGCCTCAACGACTCAGTGTAGCCTTAGGTGGGGGCAGGGGCCCTTGTCTTCAGTGCCGAGACAGTCTACCAATACTCCTTCTGATCTCTAAAAGAGTTCCACCTTATTATGCTTCCTATGACATGGTGGTCTCCCTGATGGGTATGCTTCTCTTTTCATATGAACATGAAGCGCCCTTGCTAACTCACTTTTAACCAGATTCTTTTTTAGTGAACAAAATTGTTCTACTTCCTATTGATCCATGAAATAGCCCTTTCTTTGACCTACATAAGAAATTTCATGGAACATAAAACTTTTAGTGTAGTAGAATTCATTGATATTTTCATTACAGAAGATTCAGAAGTTCATCGACTGGCAATGCAAAGAACTTCAAATCAAATAGCTGTTTGTAAGAGTCACTTGGTCCTCCCAATATCTCATCCACTTCCAGCCTTTCTTCATCTTTCTTGACCCACATGCTTTTTCTCTCCTGCTTCCCTTTCAGGAGTGAAAATAATCTTGATTCATGGACAGCAGTATTTCTTCTTTTCATAGCTGAGCACCTGCTAACACTTATGGTTATGTACCTGCTTTACTCCAACTGATATTTTTTTATCACATTCGACCAATAAAAATTTGTTCCATTAGAGGAATTCGGATGCCAATGTTATAATAACAATTATTTAATATAATTTTTTTAATTTAAGAATAATTAATGTTTATTTTAATAAGTAAAAATAAATTGTCATTGAAGTTTAATAGGAACCATGTGATATGCAGTATAGATACTATAAACTTTTATAAATTTATTTACTTACCATTTGTCCCTTTCCACATTTGCTTTACATTAAATTACAATATACGTCTTTTTTTTTTCCTGACTATAGTGCCCAGCATAATGGTTCATAAATGCAATGTGTTTTTATTTTTGGTGGAACTGAATGTCATTATTTAATGTCTTATATGATAGACCAGTGATCTAAAAAACAGGGTATGCATGTCTCTAAAAGGTGAGCAGAAATAGCTTATTTTACAAAAATCAATTTCTGGATCCTTAACTTTCATTTGAACTCAATCTGCCTCAGAAAGGTCCTGAGGTCCAAGCTTCAGACCAATTCTCCATTTCTTCCTTTCCTTTCATAGTCTTCCTTTTACTTCTTTATGCACACACACACACACACACACACATTTTCACCCTTCTGAGTCTTACTACAAAGCATCTCTGCTGGGTGTAGCAATCTCCTAGGCCATAAACAGAGAGACAGGGACCATGATACACTAATGTTTGCCAACCCTACCTCAAAAAGACATGAATTCCCCCCTTTTTTCATCTCATTTCTAATAAAAGTTCACTTTTTGTGTTAGAAAATTATGCATCAAAATTTTTAGTAAATCTATGTTTTGATCTGGAGTGTAAACTCTAGAACCAAACCTCCTGATTCAAATCCTAAATCAACCACTTTTTAGTCACTTGGTAAAGTTAACAGACCTATTTGTGCCTCAGTTTCTTCATAAGTAAACCTGGGAAAAACAGCACCTTCCTTACATGTTTTTAATAATATGATCATGAAGCCTGAAAACTTAAGTATAACTGTTTTATGTATTAAATATAATTTAGCAAATCATCTATTTTGTATCATTTGTGTTTCCAGACTTGGGGGCCAGTCTCTATATGAACTGATACACACAAGTAGAGGGAGAAGCATTTAGTGCTTAGAGCAGGTCTTGGAATTTAGTAAGCCTTCCAAAATTTCAAACTTGGCACATATTTTGTTGTGTAGAATATTTTGAGCAAGGAAGACTTCACTGAAAATTTTACTACAAAAAGATTAGGAGAGGTTTGCATAGTAGCCATGCAAACACTTCAAAGGAAAAAGAAGACATCACTAACCTTACAGTTTTTAAAATGTCACCTACTCAGTGATCTTTCTCCTTTCCTCTGTCTTTCTGGCTCTAGTCTGACTTTACTCCCTTCTTTTTCTGTATTATGCTTTTTACTGGCCCTGTTTCAGGTGATTACTTAAGAGAACTTGATAAATAAAAATATATTTCAATAGACTAAAATTCTGCAAGGGGTAGGTGGATAGTGGAATAGAATATGATGTCAAGGAAACCAATAAATAATATTTCCAACTGCCAAAAGAGAACATTCATTTATTTATAAATGTGGTAAGCATTAAATCATTGTTGCATTTATATTATATTGAGAATATTTAAAAGACTAATATAACAGTAATAATTTAAAATCTCAACATTTAAAATGTGTCAAAAATGACATGGTTTGCCAATGATCTGTCAACTTAAATGAGTGAAGTTTTTTCAAAATTACATTAAAGATGACTTCAACAGAAAAGTTAGAAGAACACCGCTCTAGATTGGGGTGTTTAATTCATCTTTGCACTCCATCCCATATAAGGAGTACATTAAAACAAGTCCCTTAATAAATATGCATATAATATCTTATCATAAAAATATAATGATTTACAATATCATATATTTTATTGTACAGTGCACTTATAACCAGAGCAACTGACCTCAGGTTCTTGACTTGGCTGAGTTACAGTAGAATAAGTTGTATCTGGGATAATGTGTCTAGCTACTGCATATGTTGTATAGAAGGGAACTGTTGCTACTAATATGAGGCAAATAAATATAAGGCTTTGCAAGCAATGAGTTGGAAGATACGAAAAGGACTTCTCTTTTGTTTTAAGGATGATAAATTACAGGGAGGTTAAGAAAGATGCTTTGCAACTGTGTCTTATAATGCTATGTGTAATAATTTACATTTTTAACATGATTATTAACAAATAATTTCCTTATTTTTTGATGAAGTTTTATTTTTGATAATGAAAAACATTATCCATTTGCAAAAACATCTTAGGTTGTATTAGATGAGGGAAAACTCCACAGTCCTTTTCCAAGGTGCATTGACCATAAAACATGCAATCAGTTGAACAGGAAGTACAGTACTTATCTTGAATGAGTTTTTATCATACTTAAAAATCTTGTATAGTGAAATAGACCCATACTTCCGGTTAAGAATCAGATCTCTCAGGCCAAATATCTGCCAGATTCCATTAGACTTCAGAAGAATTCTAATTGTCACTAGGGTGTGGATTTCCCCTATGTAGGAAAACTCCTCGTTAACAAAAAAGCACTTCCCACCCCTACAAAAAAAACTTTGTTTCACTTACATATTTTATTATTGCTTCATTTATCTTCCATCCTATCTCTTAGGCCTCCCTTAAGTTTTCTTTCAAAGCAAATTAGTTAACTTTTTATGGAATATTTCAATTTTGACAAAAATCTTCCTTCTTCCCAAAATATGAAGCACATTAGCATGAATGTGACAAAGTGAAATTATCATTCAAGCTGTGCCACAATTCCTTTATACCTAAAGGGTTATAAATACGCTAGTCCCAATAGACTCTCCTTAAACTAACCATATTTATAGCTTTCTGGGATTATCTAAATTTCTGTCTATGTTATTCCATCAGTCCCAGTATCCTTGTAATTGGTCAGATGGGCAAGCCTTTGCCTCTTGTGGCTTATTCCACTGATGTATAGAGTCCTGCTAATACATTTAATGATATATTATTTATATGTCTACTAGTTATTGAAAACATGTTTACATTTATTGATTCCTGTTACAGTGAGCAAGTTTCTCCTCAAAGTTGTTGAGAAATACCTAAGACCTGGGAAGAAAGAAAGGGAGTGGCATATGAGGAAAGCACCATCATTTACCGTATTTTACAGGAAATTCCTGCTATGGCTAAAAGTTCTTTGCTCTCTGAGACTGAGGTAGATATAAGACAAAAGAAACCCCACACAAATGCTTGTAGCTTTTAATATCTAAATAATGTAAAGCATGGCTGCTAATGACAAACCGACCTTGGATTTAAAGGAAGCTAAAGCTATGATTCAATAAACTTGGCAAACAGACCTGGCAACAGCTAGTTAACTCAAGCAAGCCTTTAGGCTCACTCTTATTTTTTTGGCTGTTTTACATGACACAGAAACCTCCAGATGAAAATTCAACACTTCTGTCAAATGTTTTGTCTACCTGACACCAAGGCAAATAAGAAGACTGCATAAAAGAAATAAGATAGTAATATTATTGTCTATTACCAAAGATCACCTTTAGTAAGAGAAATTTGAGTAATCAATAACAATTTCCATTCTATAGAATTACTTCATTGGTGTACCCACATTTTTAAAATCAAATCTGGCATTTTGTTAATTAGGCTTTAAGCAGAAGCATCCCTATCTATAAAATAAAAAATTATGGCCATGCTAAAGTCAATATTTTTTATTTCCCATATAGAGCAAATTTGCTTTTCACATTTACTGAATAACAAGTAACAAACTCTATTTTCAAATCATTTGGGATTCCATTTTATAGAGCATACTGATCTGATTAATCTTAGGTATTTATTTCCTTATATCCCTACTTACTCTCAATTTGTTTCCAAAGTCTTTGGACATGCAATAAAGGACCCAGACAGCAATGCCATGACACATAGGCTCCTGTATCACTGGAAATACTGAGCATACATACACATAAAATCACAAAATACTTCAGAATAACTTTTCCCATCATAGGAGACCTTAGAATTTATCCTGCGGCCTGATCATTAAAATATTCTTCAACAACATCCTGTTAAGATCAGTTTTGAGTTTTGTATACAGAGGAAAAAAATCATACTGAATTATTTTATAACATCTCAGATTCTACATTGCATTTGACAGAATATTTGGTGGAAAATAATGTATGAATACACACAAACATACATACGTACATGTAATTTGAAGCACATTAGCTGAACTTCAAATGCATTCTAAGAAAAAATTCATTTAATGAAAATGAAGAGAAGTGTGTTTTTTCACATAGATATATTAAATTAAAAAGAATAAGACTATTTTGGGGTTCACATTTTACAGTGATTAGTTTGGAAAGGTCTATATCTTTGTAGCCTAAAAATTTCTTCTAATACATTCTATTATTATTGTCTATTACTGTCTTTGAAGGTGAAATTCATCTTTGAACATTTTTACTAGTGAACAGAGAAGAGTCATTTTTTTCTCTTATGATCCCTATGTAAATATTATAATGTTAATTGTAATATCTATTCTTTCTGTTACAACTATATTATGAAGTCTTTGGTGGCATTCTGGGCACAGAGCTTTAAAAAGCTCTATATTCAATCTTTTAATCTACTAGCTTAATAGCTTTTAGGACTAGAAGGATCCATACAGTTTTTTGAAAGAACCTCACATATTTTAAATGAAAAACTGAGAAGCAGGCAAATAAGAAGACTGCATAAAAGAAATAAAATCGTAAGCTGATGTCACAACCAGAATTAGTATCCATTTGTCTTCAATACACTTGTATTGACTTCTATAAAATATCCACGAACTCCCCAATCATGTCTCTTAGAAGTTATTTATAAGCAACACCCCATTCTTCACATAAATTTAGTTTTCCCCATGTTTTTCTGGACTTTAATATGTTGAATTCGGAGCTTAAGAAAGCATCCTCTGATACTTACTCTAAGCTCTTCACTATTGTTAGACAAATTTGATAAATCTCTTTCATGATGCCCCAAAACAAACTGTCACATACTGTTAAATCTGGACTTCAAGAAACCATCCCATTTTATTTTATTTTTTATTTTTACCTACAATCTTTTTATTATACACTTCCATCATAGTCTTTTTATCATACACTTTAGTATATATTTCTTAAAAGCAAGGACATTTCCTTACCACAGCACAATTATCAAATTCAGGAAATTTAACACTGATAAAATAGTTTTATCTAATATACAGTTTATATTTTTTTATTGAAGTATAATTGACATCCAAACTTACGTTGAAACCATCCCACTTTAGATTCATGTCCAATCTATTGTCCATTGAATTGTCAAGTCATTTTCTAACTGGAATCACGTAACCTACTGATGTGGTACCTATAGTTCCAGGATAGTTGTAGCCACAAGATCTCTCATGCAGCTTTGATGTAACCCCTGATGAAGCAGTGTGATTAATATTCCTTTTCTTTTAATTCGGCCCTATCCAATCATTTCTCTGGAACCACTCCATTGCCGGACATGAAGCTGCTGCCCAGTGACAGGGAGCACCTACACGTGCTCAAAGGCTTGCTGGCTCATCCGTCTGTACCAGGTTCTTAACTGCCATTTTTTTTTTTTCTCTCTTTATTATGTAGCAAGTCGGACCTATTTAGTACCAGGGCCTTAAGAAACTGCTAGTATTTATGTTGAAAAAGGATTGAGAAAAAAATGTATTTAATTACACAAGATGAAGCTGAATTTGTTAGCCGGGACATCAAGCCCGCTTCACACATTAGTGAAGTAGACAGACTGTTCACTAATTGTAACTGTTTTAAGTTATTGAGTTTTTAAATCTGCCTGAACCCATATGTAAATACATATTTTGTAAAAGTTCCAATTTTCAATGAAATCGCAGTAGTAAAGAACATCTGACCTCTTGCAGATATAATTAGGTGTTTGCACTTTATCCTGTGGACGCCCTCAGATCATCCCACAGCATTCTGCATACGTAGGGTGAATTCCCAGACACACAGGGCAGGCAAAACGGAGGAGGCCGACGACATGTTTCCAGCCTGTCCTCCGCCTCTCAGCAATTACACGACTATGGTCAAGACGTTTCCCTTCCTTGGTCCTAAAGGTCCCTATCCATAAAGTGAAGGTTTTGTACCAGATCTATCTTGTTTATATGGTAAACAAATGATATTTAAACAAAATAATAAACACAGAGTGTATATAATTGGTCCTCATCAAATAAAATCTATTACTATCATTAATGAAACTGCTGGGTCATTCCAACCGTAACAGCTGTGATTGGCACTGAGTTAAGCCTTGGCTTCTGATGATCTGTTTTGAATCATTTCAAATGATCTGCGTTTCTTCTAGAATTGCATGAAAAAATATGTGTGCTATTTGTGTGTTTAATTAATTTCAAGATAAAATACTGAGTGAGAACTGTAAACTGGTCCCACTTGCATGGCTTATCCAACAAGTACCTCACTACATTATCTTCCAAAAATCCTGGCACATACTGTTTTGCTAATTCTGAAGAAGAGATCTTTTCCAGAGTCAGAAAGATGTCAAGTCTTACGTGATTGCTCATAAAATGAGAAATTTCAGGGCAGAAGTTGCATAGTATTATTTAACATGGCCCATTTTTTTCCCCTGAAATGTCCTTTAAGGCTTTTAATAAGCAAAGAAACCAAACTGAATGTAAAAGAGCAATGAGGGCCATGTATTTTGAAATTCCCCCTGTAGAATCCACCACAATGGCAGCACACAGCAGGGAAGTGCTCCACAAACATTGGTTTTCCAGTGATGATTTTGCTTTTTCTTTAAGTCTTAAACAGATACTTTATTGGTGTATTTAGAAAAGTGGAACTATAAAGGGAGAGCTTTGTGCCCCTCACGACCCCTGGCAACCCAAAGAGGCAGTAGAAGTTGCATATATACTTTCTTACACATATCCACACACATTCTCTGAAGAATCAGAGAAGAAAAGCAAAATAAGGTCTCACTGGGGACAGGTATTAGAAGTGGGGATGGGATAGGAAAAGAAAAGAGTTCTTCTTTCCAGAAGTACTTTCCCCACTTTTAGGCCCTTACTCCAGCAGTTCTCACCTTCTGGCGTAGGGTCAGGGGCCAGGAGGGGTATGTAGCATATTGTTAAAGGAGGGCTGATTCCTGGGTGGACATGTGCAAGGTGTGCATCTGTGTGTGGCTTAGGTAGGCAACAGGGTTGTGATCCAAGAAGTGGAAACATGGAGGAAAGGTTTTCCTGTGGTAATGAGGCCAGAGGGTGTGTGTGGAAAGGGGATGAGAAGGTGCTCTGGGAGTAGATGGTTCCATTTCATGTTTTCATTGGGCAACACCAACATGCTTCACAATAAACTTCAAAATACCACTAATAAATGTGCTTCATATAGACTTCAAAATACCACTGATAAATATCTGTATAGCCAGAGACTATTTGGGGGAATGGAATGCATCAGGGTGCAGAGGGAGTTTCTAGATGAGAATATAAGTGGAGGGGTTAGAAAGGCTCAGCTGGAGTCATAGCTTGCTCACTTCCCTAGTGAGGTGACTTTGAGGTTTAGTTTCCTTATCTCAAAAAATAAAAGGAAGAGTGTAATAATTTGTTACTCTTAGAATTAAATGTGACAGCATGCAAATAGTGCCTGAGACAGGGCTCATCACACAGTGAACACTCTATAAATAGTAGCTATGACTATTTAAATTATCTTATAATTCTGATTTTAATTGTTATAAATAACATGAAATTAAACTCATTTAAAATAACTTATTTCCTATCTATTTTTTATCTTTTGGTAATAGATTTCTGAATGTTATGCCAATGAATTTCTGACAATTTTTGCTCTCCTTTTATTAGTTAGTGGAGCCATCATGAGACGCTTGGTTCAAATAACCATCCTCTCCCCCACTTCCCACCACCCTTCTGCCAGCATCTGTACGCTTGAATATGCAAAGGAGCTTTGAATGTTGCCGAAGAGGAGGTTTATTTTGTTTTGCTTATTTTGTTTTTCTGTGGGACCTAATCTATGATGGTGGGGACAAAAAGATTAAAAGGGTGTCATGGCACCTCTGCTTTACTGGCCGTCGGAACTGGTCTGGAGCTGTTGGGGGGCTGGAGAGGAAGGGGACCTTTTCATGAGAGAATTAGTAAGACCCTGGACAGGAATTGTTCTGTCTTAGGGCCCAGGTGCCAATGCTGCAGAGGATAAAGTCAAGGGCCAAGGGCCCCTTTCCACCAATTCTGTACAGAACACAGCAGGACTTTGGCACCCTGAGGGTTGAAAACCAAGAGGATGAGGAGATAGTACCTTTGTATTATCATTTTCAGGATGATGTAGTAAGAAATGGCAAGAGTAAGGTCACTTCCAATGATCTAAGGGCAGGGGGCCTAGACAAAAGAGGTCAGAGTGCTCACGAAAGACTGGTACGTGCTGGGCCTATCACAGTGAGGCATCCCTTAGAGACTGAAGGAGACACTTGGGACTTGGCCGGATGCTGGAGGTCCTAAGGTGCAGAAGAGAAAATCAGGAATTCTGAGGTTATTGATGATAATATGACTTGATGTCCAGAGGCTTCTGGGGCCTAATAAGATTTCAGTCACAAGAATAATTATGGAAAAGTTTATTTAGTATAATTAATATTTAAATAGTATGGAACCAAGAGTAGGTTTCAAAGTGTTTAATAAAAAGTGAGCTATGGGACCAGCTAGTCGATGTAAGGTGTCCTGCGCTTTCTCACGAGTCCCCTGCAACGAGGAGGCACGTGCTGCTTCCTAATGAAGTGATTTTCAGATGGGAAAAAATGACTAGAGCTACTTCTGCATGGGGGGCCTTGCTGCTGACCTCTATAACTCTGGGATGAATCTATTCATGGCTTAGATAGTTCTACCTAAAAAGGCAACATGTAAGTTCTTCAAATCAGCACGCACAGATACTCTTTAGTGTTTCCAGAGGGAATTCTCAGATGGCTTGGAAACCCTTAACTCAGTCCTTTCTCAAAACACATACAAAGCACTCAGTATTCTGATATCTTAAGTCTACTTTTAAAAATGAACTCCTAGACATATTACTGTATTTATGTGTAACATCTAATACTAGATATTGGAAATTTTCTTTCTTTCATCTTCTTTACTGAACACTAGCCTTACCCTAAACCTCTACTTTCCCATTATCTCTTATATACATTCATCTCTTACATTTCACATTTTTTTCTTTCCATTCAAGACACCAAACATATAAACTTCTGAAATGTAAATCCGTATTATTTCCCAGTTAAATTTAGATTTGCATTAAGTTGCATGAGGTCCTTAATGATTTGTTTTCCTTCTGGCAGTGTAAGACAAGAATTCACAGCCAGTTTCAATGTATTCTCTTAATAGACTTAAAAAAATTTTTGGCATGCCCTGAGTTTTACTGTAGCAACTATGAGAAACTTGGCAAGGACATTATGCTCTACAGTGGTCTTCACCACAGGGACAGCTGCCTCTCCCTTTCAGTCCACTTTTTTTTATAATTTAAATTTCTCCTGTGTTAATGTAATCTTTTTTTAATTGAAGTATCAATGATATACAACCTTATATTGGTTTCAGTTATACAACACAGTAGTTCAACAGTTACTCATATTATTAAATCCTCATCCCCACCAGTGCAACTACTATCTGTCAACTTAGGAAGATGTTACAGAATCATTGCCTATACTATCCATGCTGTATTACCGTGCCTGTGACCAACTTATATTATGATTGAGAATTTTTCTGTCCCTTTATCCCCTCACCCTCCCACTCACCCACCCCAACCCCTCCCCCATGGTAACCACCAGTAATTTCTCAGTGTCTGTGAGTCTACTGCTATTTTGTTCATTTTGCTTTATTTTTACATTCCACAAATAAGTGAAATCTTATGGTATTTGTCTTTCTCTGCATGGCTTATTTCACTTAGTGTAATACCCTCTAGGTCCATCCATGTTGTTGCAAATGGCAGGATTTCTTTCTTTTTATGGCTGAATAATATTCTATTGTGTATATGTGCCACATCTTCTTTATCAATTCACCTATTGATGTGCACTTAGGCTGCTTCCATATCTTGGCTATTGTAAATAATGTGGCAATAAACAGAGGTGTATACATCTTTTTGAATCAGGGATTTTGTTTTCTTTGGGTAAATTCCTAGAAGTGGAATTACTGGGTCATATAAATTCTTATTTTTAGTTTTTTGAAGAACCTCAAAACTGCTTTCCACAGTGGTTACACCAATTTACATTCCCACCAACAGTGTAGGAGGATTCCCTTTTCTCCACATCCTCTCCAACACGTTATTTCTTGTCTTTTGGATGGTGGCCATTCTGTTTTGAGGTGGTATCTCATTGTACTCTACTTCTTTTCTTTTAAAAGATTTCAAAAGAAGAGGAAAGATGTTTATTTACCTGAGCTATACCTTCAATAAGTTTCATTATAATGTTATTTTTACATTTTGGAAAATCAGTGGCTCAATAAGTAAGAGATTTTTCCAAGATGTGCATTTGAATAGTATGTCATAATCTCATGAAATGGATCTCTTCCAGAACTAGTTCATTAAATGATTCTCTTGATTAAACTGATTTTTGATACAAAAGAAAATTCTCTCCTGTATTCACTAACTGGGAAAGATACGATTTTTTTCTTCATAAACGTGATTTTTTTGTTTTATTTTTTATTTTTATCGAAGTATCTTTGATATACAATCTTATGTTGGTTTCAAACATACAATCAGTGATTCAACAGTCACCCATATTATGAAATCCTCACCCCCTCTAGTGCAGTTACTGTCTGTCAACACAGAGAGATGTTACAGAATCACTGACTGTATTCCCCATGCTGTACAATTATCCCTGTAACCAACTTATATTATGCCACTATCCAAAAGACAAGAAGTAACAAGTGTTGGTGAGCCTGTGGAGAAAGGGGAACCCCCCTACACTGTGGGTGGGAATGCAAATTGGTGCAGCCATTGTGGAAAGCAGTGTGGCGGTTCCTCAAAAACTAAAAATAGAAATACCATTGAACCCAGTAATTGCAATTCTAGAAAATTTACCTGACGAAAACAAAATACCTGATTCAAAAAGATATATGCACCTCTGTGTTTACTGCTGCGTCATTTACAAGATATGGCAGCAACCTAAGATATGATCTTTTAAACACAGGAAATATCGACAGATTTGATTAACCTCAACCACTAAATGAAGATGATTTTTAATGTTCTTATTCTGAAGTCTTTTAGAAGTGTTAGCCTGTATTTTTTTTTTTTGTAGAATTTGGAGTAATTTTATTAGGAATGTATAGGTCAGTGTAACAGCAGCAACTCAAGCTTCAGTGATCAGTGAGGCAGATCGATGAGCAGCAGGGCAAAGGTCAGCATATGAGCCAGTCTCTGCTTCCAAGATTAGCAATGTGGCTCTAGAACTAACAGTTATTAATCATAGCATATTTTAAAATGCTTTATTTAATGGCTTAATATTATGCTATTCATCTTCATAATGTCTTCATGCAGATAATTTTTTTAAAGCAGATATATTCCTCTAGTTAAAATAATCTAAGGAAAGGCTTTTTAATGCATTTTAATTTAACTTCACATATAGGAAATATTTTCTTTAACATAAACTGCTCTTTTGGAAATTAAAATATATCTTTGTTTTAATTTTGAATAAGTGAAATGGCTTATTCATTAATATGAAAGTGTTTAAAATGAGATAATTTATACAATTCTTGGAAATTTTTCTTTAGATTTCACTTTAGAGTCAAGCTCTGGGAACTTACTCAACCAAACTGTATGTCTGCTAGACCGGCCACAAAGCATTTCACAGGCTTAAACAACATAAATTAATTTTCTCACGGCCCTGGATGCTTACAGCCCAAGATCAAGGTGTTGGCAGGGTTGGTCTCTCCTGAGGGCTCTCTTCTTGGCTTGCAGACGCTGCCTTCTCGCATCACCACACGGCTTTTCTCTGTGTTTGAGCAACCCTGTTGTCTCTTCTTAGAAGGGCATCCGATCTATTAGATGAGGGCCCCACACTTAATGACCTCATTTAACCTGAATTACTCCTTAAAGGCCCTATTTCCAAATACAATTACACTGGGGACTAGGGGTTCAGGATATGAGTATTTGGGGGAAACAATCTGGTCCATAATGCCAATAATTTCCAAGAAATTACTTCAAAGAAGAGGGTGGAGTTGAAATAGATAAGAGTTATTTGAAAATTTCAAGTTTTCCAGGTAGTAACTGAGTTGATTCCCTAAGTAAAAAATAATCATCCATATCTTGTAGATGCCAAGTTCTCCCAAATTTAAACTGTGTGGTGTGAGAGCTTCATACATGTCTGCCCTACAATAAGAATTTTTCAGTCAAATATGTTATGAACCTTTAATAATCAAAACCCCTTTCATGGCTGAATATTAAATTGATGTCAGAAACACTACTATTTCCCTGTCATACATATTATTAGATGCCTGAATATTTTGTAAAAATTCTTCTGTATTGGTAAGTATACTTTTCAGATCTATACTCTTCCCCAGATTCTTCAAAAGGATTTGTTTCTCTTTTCTATGTGCTTCAGTATTTTTTGAGCAAGCCCCTTTTAAAGAAAAATTTGTTCATTTTATTTCGTTTGCTGATTATGGCCTGAAGACATATATGCTTGCCTACAGACCCATTTTGAGAACTGACCTTGGCTATGCTCACAGTTCTCTAGGGTATCATCAAAGCCTTTCATCGCAGTTCAGAGGAAAGTATGTAAGCACAGCTTTTAGCCAAAGTCCCAACATTTGGGAATCATTCATTTAAGCATTCATCTAGATTTTTCTAGGGTGGAATTGCCTTATATCTTATATTCTATATCCTACCATCTGGAGCACTCACGCTTTGATCAAGAGAACGCATAAGAACCTCTTCTCCAGGAACTTCAATAAATTGCTCTTAGGACTTTTGCTACTTCAGCCCTTCCCTTTAGGGCTTGGTGTGCGGCTTTAACCCTTTACCACAGAGATTATTGAGACAGCACCAGTGTCTACTCGTAACCAGATCAATTAATCAATCAACAAAATGTATGTCTTCTTTCCTGAAAAATGAAATTCATGCATGAATTGGAAAACAGTACAAAAAGAATAGACACATTCCTCTAGCTGCCTCAAAAAAAAAAACAGAAACAAACATTTGCATTTACCAATTTCTTGGTGAGCACAATGCCCAATCCACTGGGCCTCAGAGAGGTCAGCAAGTCTGGGGTGGGGCATGTGTCAATTCATATGTCTGTTCAGGTGGCACTAGTTGTTTCTGGGTCTAGCTCGGCATTACATTGGAAGGCCTCCAAAGTCCTGGGAAAAGCTCTCTTAAATGTTAGTGTTACCAGGGGTTTTTCTTTAACGTCTATGTGTTCATTCAGTATGTAGTTGGCATGAAGATAGCAAATGACGTAGAATGGATAGGTTGCCAGTCAGGTGCCATTTTTAGCCAATATTCACATATGTGCTTTGATTTTTGGCATTATTTATTCTATTATGATAAAAGAAAGACTGTTTTAAACTCCTGCAGATTTGGCAACTAATAATAATATGACTTCTCTAATATTGCAATGAGTCCATTATGACATGCTGTTGCCTACAATAATATGTGAGCAGTGGGTTTGAAAGGTGGTCATGTATTTATAACTTTATTATTTAAAGTTTCTTTTATATTTAAGAATGAAGTATTTTTGACTAATACTGAGGAATTAACCTCCCTGGATAAAAATATGCTAATTGTCTTTCTCTGACAACTACAATGATGACTTTCATCATAACAAAACGGTAGAAAAGAGAACGTGCATCCAATAAATGAAATTTTTGCATAAATAAAATATTTACTATGCTGATATCCCAATTTAGACCTTGTGCTATCTATTCCTCCTGCTGGGTGACAGTTAATGATATCCAGTATTAAATTTGCATCATGATAGTACATAATAATAACTAATGTACCACTTATTGTGAATGTGCCAGAAAATGTTCTTAGCTCACTGCACACTAATTTTTCATGTAATATTCACATCACCCCTAAATAGGATATACAGACTCAGTCAGTGACTAGCTTCATAAAAATAATCTTTCTCACTTCCCCCAAGATGTAGAGATGAACAAAGCAACTCTGGGTTGCCCTCTCTGGTATTTTATATCATTGAGAGATAAATCCTAGTATTTTTCTGTCGGCCTTGGTCTGTCAACAAACAAGTTGTAGATTGAATAAAAGAGATTATTTCAAGGTCAGGCCAATAATAATTACTTGTAGAATTTTTCTATCAGAAACGCTGAAGGTAAGAATTATTTCTATTATTTTCTGGAAACTTAGTCTGCCCCAAACACATATTTGTCATTTATCATGTGTGAAAAACAATGTCTTAAATAATATTATAGTCCTATAACATCCTCTTGCTTTATTCATATTGGAAGTGGGCAGGTAAAATGTAATTAATAGTAAAAATATGATATAATAATTATAGGAAGAGCAGATATCAGTATGATAGTAATTACCTATAAGCTTTAAAATATAGCAGCTGACAAAAATCATATATATTATATGATGTCAAGGCAAACAGGATGAATGCTTGAATCTTTTTGAAATTTGAAATTCTGAGATGAAAATACTATGCCCATTTGATATTCACGCTTTCCTCCCTGTCTTTTGTTACTTTTTTCCATTGTGTTATTTCCTCCACCTGGACTATTCCCCCTGTGTCTCTGTCTCTCTCTCTCCCTCACCCTCCCCTCTCTCTGACAGATGCTTACATCACAAATACCTCCTTTATTGGTCCAGAAAAAAATCCTGACACCCAGTAGGTTATTTCCTGACTCAGAATAAACAAGTTTGAAAAGCTGATCCTACTGAAGGGAGAAAAAAGACTTTCATGTTTAAAACAGTTTCCCAGGGATTTCAGGGCTATTATCCACATCATTATATGGTAAACAGAGTCAATTAAAGGCATTAACATGTAAAACATCCCTTTACAAAGAGCTTACAGTGACAGTTGTAAGCCTGGAGAAAACTGGGGGGAGGGAGAAAAAAAGAGAAAAAGGAAAGACTTTAGGCCTTTCTTTAGCCAAGAGCAATTGTAAATGTTTTATGTGCTCTGAATTAATTTATCTGTGCTTTCTTTAAAATGTAATTGCTACTAAATCTTTAGGAATAAGATTATAAGTTTCCATGAAAATTTTTTTTATTTCCAACTATATAAAGCATGAAGGAAAAGAGAATAGAATAAAAAATGTTTAAAAAAAGCCCTGCATTTATAAATCCCTTTTTTGTTTGTTTGTTTTCTTAGTCTAGCTATTCTTCAGCTATCACAAGAATATAATTATTCCACTCTAATAATGATTGAATTATTTAATATCTTTTACTAAAATTTTGTTGGTAGCTTTTCTGAGGTGAGAGTTTTTGTGTATTAATTACAATAAAATACAAAAGCCATTCTAGATGATCACAAGAGCAAAAACAAAACCAGCTGCAGAAGGGAGTCTTAAAATGTTCATTTCTACAGAACAGAGGATTTTAGTGCAAAGTTACAGTGAACTCATTTATTTATTTCTGCAGGAAGTGTTTGGGCTTCTGTATAGTTAAAAAAAAAGATACAGGCCCAACATGGGGTCACTTCTGCTAGGCCAAGTCACCAAACCACAGCCCAACACTTACACTCGATTACAGTTTCAACCTCCCCGAGAAATTTTCTGGTCAACATCATTAGTAAGATCATCTGTCACGTGAACCTTCCCCAACTTCCTAAACGAAGATGGGGTAATCTGCGTTATAAGACCTCCTACTCTTGCCCCTAAAAGAAAGTGACCTTGCCTGAAACAATCCCTTCCTTTTTGCTAATAACTTCCCTTACCCTCCTGTCTATAAAAACCTCCCATTTTGTACAATTCCTCAAAGCATCTCTACTTACTAGGGGGAATGCTGCCCCACTCATGAATTGCTTAATAAAGTCAATTAGATGTTCAAGTTTACTTGGATGAATTTTGTTTTTTAACAGTATCATCCTAACTTTTTAAAAGAAAGATACATAGAAAATAATATAATTTTATGAATATCCTATTAGACATCTGTGGGGTTTATTTTTGGATTCCTTATTTCTTAATAATGTGTTAAATAAACTTTAAAATACACTCTCATGCTTCTTAAGATTAGTGCCTTACTCATTTATTAATTAAGACATTGGGAAGAGAAAGAAAAAAGACAGAAAAAGAAAAACCCTCACTATAGCTGTAGCTCTAGGGGAATAGTGTTCCCAGCCCAGAGTGAATAAACTAGTGAAACTGGTGAAGCCAAAACATGTCTAGGGAAAGGATAAAGTGGGAGAAACCCGTTTATTGCTCACAAGAGCCCTAGTGCGGTTTGTAGCTCCCTGGAAACCACTCTCTTGCCTGCTTTCCATCCAAGTGCACTTGCCTCCCCCCCTCCCCTTCCAGGAGGAACTCCATGGGCCGAGTCCCAGCAAAAGAGAGGAGGCAGGAACAGCTTCTCTTCACCCCTGGTCCCAGAGGCTGCAGGAAGAAACACCTTAGTATGGACATGGGCTAAGGCCAGGCGAGAGATTTTGAAAATATCGCAATTTTACCCCAAAACACAACCCTCCAGAATCCACGCCTCGCAATCTACGTGTTCCCCATCTTCTGCAATGGGCCCCATGTGAGAAAGCTGCAGCACTGTGACCAAACTAATAACATACAATGACAACAGGGCAATAAAGCCATGATTATCCTCAAGCCTAGAGATACAGCTAGGTTAAAGGCCTACTCAGACTAAGTCCATAGCACGTCCACTTCACTGGAGGCCAGTGGTTGAACTGGTGGGGAGCTCTGTGCATGCTAGGCAAGCAGCAGCTGTAGGGACTGTAGAAGAACACCAGCATAGGCACCTGCTGCCCATCTGGTAGGATGCATGCAGACAGTGGTCCTGTGATGGCACAGGGCAGGAATGGAGTATATATAGCGCTACTGAAAGCACAGGCACTGGACACAATAGTAAGATACAACTTCCCCATGGAGCGCTTTTACCTTCTACATGTTTGGGTACACTACCCTGACATTTGGGGGCCACTCTGCTGTTACTCCAAGAACACCCAGGAGGCCAGCTTCCAGGCCTTGTCCCCAAGATGCCAGAAGGGCCAGCCATTGCTGGTCCATGTTCAAAATGCGAATTGCCAAGTAGTCTCTAGGTTGCTGTGTGACTCAGTCACATAATGCATTCCTGCCAGGTAGAGGCAGGCCTCAACAATGGACTATAGCCCACCTTGTCTTCTGCCTTGGACCAAGTCCATCATTCCCTGGTATGCCAAGGCAAATGGCCAACAAGTCGCTGCTAGAGGCCGAATCAAATGGACATCTAGTTTTTCCGTTTGCAATAGTGAAGGTAACTGCACACATTTCATCCCATCCCCACCTGATGCCCTTGATTTGTTCCAAGTGTGGGATAAGTACTTCTCAGTAGCCTACAAGACCCAGAACCTCTTGCAATAATGCCACAGTTATCTGTAAGAGAATCAGAGGTGACTATAGCATCATGCACAACAGTAGACTTTCCTCCTCCCAAGGGGATTCAGGCTTACTCCACGCGAACAGCCCCACTCCTGTACAGCAGTTGAGGGGGGCCCCAGGATACCGCTCAGAGTCACTACTAATCAAGGAGCATCGAGTTCCTGTGTCCAACAAGGCCAGGACACATTATACATTCACTGGGGACTGATCTTTCACTCAACATGGGGCCTCTGTCACAAGAGGCCCTAGCCAGCCCCTCAAGGCAGGTGCCTTGACCCTCCCCTCAGTCAAACAGTAATGCCCAGTAATCCGCTTGTGGGGGCAGGGGCCTAGGCGGAGTCTGAGTGCTGTCCCCCAGGAAGTCCTGCAGGCACACAGGCTAGACATGGGGGTTTGCCTCCAGCCTTCATGTCTTGGACCTCAGTGGCTGGAACCACTGCTCTGGCTTTAATTAGTGCCAGCGGTTCTAACAAGATTCTATTGGGCTGCCCAACAAGTTTTTCTTTCACTGCCCCCATCTTTAAGAAATCAACCCACATCTGGGTCCTCGAGACCTTCACGGGGCCCTCTGCACCTCTCCTTTCAGTCATAGCCCGTACTTCCCTCCATGCTCTTATTGTTTCGACCACCCAAGATCTGCTATAGTATGAGTAGCCTCACTTATAGGTTGCCTAATGTGGGGGGCAAGAATAGTCATTAAGGACCCAAAAAGGGATGGGAGAGCTGTATGGAGCACCAGATTTCTCATTCCCATGGTAAACAACTCCTCATTGGGGCCCTAAGGGTCCATATTATAGATGATATTTTTCACACCCAGCTCCCGTAACACCTGCTAGAGCTCTGCGTCCATTTCCCAACTAGTGGGGAAGTATGGTAAATCACCCTGATTGGGGCAAACTGCCGTGAGGGCTGCTACTAGCCAATCCAAAAGTGCCTGATTCCCTGGGGTGTGATGGGCACTTCGGAACTGCTGCCAGAGGAAGGGGTGAGTCATCAGGGAATCCAGTTTGCCCATTTCTGACCCAGAAAGAACAATGCTTTCCACTGCTAGTCCCAAAGATGCAAACGCTATTAGGTAGAGGTTCCAATGGCTTCTGCCAAAACTGGACGCTCATGTCCGCCAGCTCATCCTGGGTTAGGGGCGGAGCATGGAGGGCTCCACAACCTGGAGAGGGGGCGACTCCTCCCCCTGAGGAACCCTCAGTTGTTGTGTTTTTATCTTCTTAATTACAATAGGGTGGGCCTTTATTATGGGAGAGGCTGCGGCCTCCGGCAGTGGCCTCAGCAACAGACGGGCCCTTGGCCACAGCCCCCATCCTCTCCTGACATCTCCTCCACCATCTCTGGGACTGAAGGCACCGCTCTTCCTCCCCGTCCCCCACGGCTTCTGCAGCTCAGATTCTCCTGCCGCCTCCTCTTCCTGACGCTAGCATGTCTTTCAGTGGTACAACCTCTGTTCTCAGTAACTGTTTCTCCTTCTTAAGGGCATCCCATAACTCATCGCTCAGCTCATCCAAGTGATGCCAAAGTGTGTCTCTCTCCTTGGTAACCCTTTCAATACCTTAAGAAACAACCACCCCAGAATTCCTGATGCCCCATGGCCACTCAGGCCCCCTAAGCAGTCCCCTACTTAACCCTACTTAACAGAGGACTAATTCCACAGCTTCCAGTGTCTCCACCCTCCTCCAATTCTGGGGAGGGGCTTACTTATCTAGGAGGCCCCTAGACCAAGTCCCCCATATGGACTCCCTGCGTGGAAGCTCCACGGATAGGGGTTCCCAGGTGAAGCTGCACCATCCACAGTGGGCTTCCAGGTATCTTTCCACCATCTCTAGGGGCAGTCCACCCAAACACTGCAACCATAAAGACAGATTTAGGATTCACCAATCCTGCCAGCATGGAGTGAATAAACTAATGAAATTGGTAAAGCTGAAAAAAGTCTAGGGAAAGGATAAAGTGGGAGAAACCTGTTTATTGCTCACAAGAGGCCTGGTTCCATTTACCTCTCTCTGGCATCCACTTTCTCCTTTCTCCGTTTCTCTCCCATTCAGGTGTAAATTGGCCTCTTCCCCCACCCCTTCTGGGAAGAACTCCGTGGGCAGAGCCCCGGCAACTGACAAGCACTACACCAATTACACAACAGAAGGGAGGAAAGAACAGCTTCTCTCCACCCCTGGTCCCCAAAGGCTGTAGGAAGAAACATCTATTAATATGGAAATGGACTAAGGCCAGGGAAGAGATTCTGGAAATATTGTAATTTTACCCCATAATAGCTAAAAAAGAAAAATCCAAAATAAGTCTTCTAAGTAAATAAATACATATCAAAATAGAATTATTTTGCAAACTAATATTTTGTTGCATGTATATCAACAAAAAGTTCCCTTTTTTAGTTTGGCCCTTGATACTTTATGTATATACATTAATATATATGTCTTGGATATAATAATAATGATATTTTCCCTCAGGACAATAGAATTAAAGAATAGAAAAAGGACCTTAAGAATCTAGTCCAATACTCTTATTTTATAAATTAAAACAAAACTCAGACATATACATTATTATACATTACTATATCTCAGACCTGTCTATAAATTATTAAAGATAAATGCTTTTGCTCAATTATATAAAGCTTCTTTAGTGCCAGAAAACAAGACAACACACACAGGGATAAGAATCACATCGGAAACCTTAATGCACTATGTGACCAGAGGGCTCAGGACGCATCTGTTGTTGCGAGAACCTGCATTCTACCCAGTGCCCTTTGTGGTCCACTTGCTGTCAGGCAGCTGCGGTCGGGAAGGTCTCCCCACACTAGCTGAAACCTCAGCCTGGATGACGGGAGGTTTCTTGACTCTGAACGTGAAAAAATTATTGAGCAGGTCAGACAAGGGTAGGGAAGGAAGGAATTCATTACCATGGGAAGAGCAGAGAACGGCTTCTGCTATTGGAATAGCAGGGGATGGCTGCTGCCTCGCAGGCTGCAGAGAGCAAGGAAGAACAGAGGGAGGAAAGGGTAGCTCATGGAACTCCTGCTCAGCATAGGGCAAGTCCCTTGCCAACTTCTGAAGCCAGGGTCACCTGGCATCCAGTGTCTGCTTGAATCTGCATGGCATGGGAACTAAGCCCCTATCATCCCAGGATTTGGGGAAGCTGCAGAACATTGGATGGAGTGATATTATGTTCTGAGAACTTTGCAAAGAAAGATTTTCAGGAAGGCTACTGAGGAACAAGATCATACAGCTGCCGTCCTATCTGGGTCACCCAGGTGATGGGGACTTGAGAGCCCAAATCAGAGATCTCAGTAGCCCTTCCCTATTTGTCTAAAATAAGACAGACAGAGTAAAGATTTGTGCTCAAGTTTAGAAAATAGAATGAAATTGTGAAGTAACAAATATGCTTACCACTGGAAGAGTGCAGAGAAAAAAAGAGTGCAGAAGAAAAATCAAATAAGTTGAGCAGTGAGAAGTCTTTATTTAAAGCAAAATGTCCACACTTGAAGAAAGGGGAGTGCGGGCAATCTCAGAGAGGAGGTGCACTTAAGGGCTTAGGATTCTGTCTTTTAAGCCTTTCTGGAATAGGGCAAAGGGCAGTGGGGTGGGTGTGGGTGTGGTAGGCTTGACATGTGGTCACATATCTACCTCCAGTGAGAGATATACTATGTCACCATCCACAGTCAGTCCTCTAGATATTCTGTAAGATAAGCTTAACACAAAGAATGTCTTTATCCTGTTCTTCTCCAAGACAGTGGTTACCCCCAGGCAGTGCGGACAAGTAAGTGAGGACTGCTTGCTCTGCCTTAAGATAGGCTGTTGGCTGATTACCCAAGAATATGTTAGGAATCTTACCTCCTAACTCCCTGGTTTTTCAAATGGAATCTTAGCCCCTTGAGAAGGAGTCCCTCCTATTCTTACTATACTGTTTATATTTTGGCATCTTTCATCATAGCCAGGAGAAGTTAATCATGATGTTTGTCCCATGTCCCTGCCCTATGTCACCCTGGTTTGGTTAAAATTAGAGCCCTGGGTTTGTTCCTGTTCAACCTGATGCTATTTGAATTTAAAAAATGCAACATTTTACATAAATACATGCTCACTGCTAAAGAAAGCTTTAATATCAAGTAGTATATATTTATATCTCACTGTATTTCAGTCCTCATCTTATGCCCAAAAAGTTCTCATTCTTTTATTTTTTAATTTAGGTTTTTTTTCTCTTAGACTCTAAAAGTCAGTGTCAGCACAAATTTCTAGAATTAAGAGACAAAAGTGTACTACTGAAATTTTGAATATGCACTATTTAAGAATTAAAAGGTTTTGAAAATGCTCACACTCCCCCATTTTGATTGCCATGATATTATAACCTCCCAATTTTAAAATATTTTCTTCAAAAGTATGAGAGAACACTTTCTTTAACTGTTTTAAGTGTTTTTCTTTATTTTACAAATTAGTGAGACAAACCATCTTCCTAAATACACATGAATTTAGTCTTGTAAATCATAAAACATTTAATTATAGATATGGACACATATTTCCTAAAGGATAATTATTTCATTTGTTTATTCATTAAAAATCTTAGTAAAGGTTACTACACACCAGGCAGTGCCTGAAGACCTAAAGATTATTTAGGCAATGCCCTCAAATGCCTTTAAAAAGCAATCACATTTGGTGGGAAAGGTGAAAAAAAAGACCTAAGTCTAGTGTGATAATGTGCAGTGAAAGGGTACATAAAAAGGGAGAATTCAGCCTGCCTACCTATGGTGTAGGCATAACTTGGAGGGAAATAAAGAGTTTAGAGAGGGTTTTTTGTTGATGGTAGAGACAAAGTTAAGGAATGAAAGGACAATAATTATATCCTTCACAAAGCATCATTACCATATTGTACAAAATAGTTCTCTTTTTTTCAAAATTCTGCTCTCTGAATACAAAATTTTCCAGTTGACTAGTTAATGTGTGTATTTAAGGATTTTGATTCCATCACTCCTTCCCTGAGTAGGAAAAATAATAGGAAAACCTCTCCTTCTGATTTCCACTTTTAGCTCCCTCTCTCTCTTTTCCTCTCTCTTATATAAACACACACACACACACCAGCAAAAGGGGACCAAACCACTTTTTTTTTCAAACACTTATTGTTTGAAAGTGGCAATCATAGCATGACAAGCAATGGTTAGTTAAAAAGATCATATAAACAATCAAACAATGTTGGCTCCCCAATAACTTTTTTTCTCCTTTTCTTACCAACTTGTACCCTCTATCATGCAGAGACAGAATTCTAAGATTTTCTTCATGATGAAGACTTTTAGCAGAAAATGTAACATGGAATTGTGAATTGAATATTCTATACATCTTCAGTAAAGATTTTATCTCTAATTAAAAAAATACATGGTTTCTTACAAATAACTTTTATAAAATAGTAAGCAATAAATCAAAATATGTGCAGTTTTACAGGACAAGAAATTATTTTTGACCTTAAAAAGTTTTGGATGACAAATTGTTCTCACTGTTTCTTTGCCACACACAAACAAATCAGCTTGTTTTGTTTTGTTTTGTTTTCTTTGCTGGGGATGGTGGCAGGAGGGTCAGAGTAAAGTCTTAGAACAGAAATGAGGTGTTAAAGCACAGGTGTTTCACAGCCCCATATTGGCACTATTTGATATTAAAAAGCAACATTATGTTTTAAAACATAAATAATTTTTATTTCATTAATAACGAAATACTAATTTTTGTTTTAATAATTTCCATTATGTATGTTTATGTTTATTTAATTTGCACAATAATAATAGCTTAATTAAGGACTGCTGCAGGCTTTTTTTTCTCTTTGAACCATTTTACATCCTTGCACCATTTCATCTCCCACTAATAACCCACTGCTATTTCCAGATAATGTCTCTGATATCTTTGGTTTCGTGCATTGTCTTTATCCAGGACTGATTAAGCAAGTAAAAACCAACAACTGATAATGCAAGTGTAGAAGTCTTCTTAGGGTATGTGTTTGGACAAAGCATTAAAGACTTCACCTCCTTAATAAATATTGTCCTGCGGATCTTGGAAAAGATGAGAGAGACTTGAGAACTGGTGTTTATTAGCATTCTTAGAGGAAAGGCCATATATGTCTATATATATATGTTGCCTTCTAACAAGAGCAAGGGTCAGCAATGTTACATACAAAGTAGTTTTGAGAAGACATGTGATTTTGGAGACAATGCCCATTGTCACTCCCTCTTCCATATGTTAAACCCCAAGTCTTTGTTGGCTGATAAAATCCTCCTTTACAGAAAGCTGAGTTGGCATTGTTAAATATCCACATATAATTTTACTCAAAATTACAAATATTGTCAGTTCAATGGGACCATGCCAGGTAAAGTCAACCACACCATTCCCTTTCTGCATCACAGGAAAAAGAGACCACTATGTTTTGCATACTTACCACTTTCCAGATTGTGAAAGGTGATTATGTGTGTGATTTCATCTAACCTAAAATATATTTAAGATACATATATTATGCCCATCTGAGAGCTACAGAAACCCAGGTAAAGGCTGCAGGTCAGGTTTTGCCGCCATTCTCAGCGAGTAAATACAGCAGATAGTATTCAAAACCAGAGCACATCAATGCAAAAATCTGTGCTCTCCGCCCTGCATCTTGCTTTCTACTGATTTCCTGTCTTTTTTCCTCCCCAATACAAGTCCCTTTTTGTTCTTGTTTTTTTTTTTTAATTGTTGTTATCTGCTGCCAGCAGCAGTACACTGTTCAGATGGATATACTGACTCCTGCCCCAGAAAGCCATATGTGAGTCTTCCAGCCACAGCCTCCCCAAAAGTGTCCAGCAGGCTGAATCTGCCTTTCACTTACTGTCATCTTCTTTTTCTTCTTTCTGAGGTCGCCATTGTTATTGCCGCTCAGAAACACTTTTGTTGGGGAAACACTTCTCACCGGAAAGACAAACACACTCAGTGCTATGACCCAAGTTGCAATTTGAGAAATGGGCCCCAACAATGCTTAGGATTCTTTTTGAAATGACCAATTCAGACCCCAGGGTGTTGTGATTTTTTTCTTTTCCTCCAAAAAAAGGGGAAAAAAATCAACTTAATAGGTACCTAAGGGACCATTCCATGTGATTAATTTATTTTCTTTTAGGCTGTTTTAACTTTTACAAAAAACAGATTTATTTTTTTCTCTTATTACAAAAAATGTCCTAGTTTAGTGGACAGACTTTTCCACTTGATCTGAAATGGTGACTTCTTTTTGGAAAATCTTCTTGTGTGTCTGCAAGGTATTTTGCATTTTCATGAAAATGTACTGTCTTAAGATTCAGTGAACGAGGAGGCAGTCAGGTCAGGAAAATGCTTTACTGTGTTGTTAAGGCTTATTACACCATGTCAAGCGTGACAGGGCATTTTTTCTTTAACACATCCTGGTCCATTTAAGGCTGAGATTCAGAAAAAGTGCTTGGCCCAACAATATAGCAGGAAAGAAAGCTATTTTAAAAGTCTTTTGGGAACATGTTTGTGAAACAGGAAAAAACATACAATTGAGTTGATAATAGCGCTCCGTAAAGGTTACACTCCCTGAAGTGGGTTTGCCATCTTTACTCACAGGGAACGTGTTGTTCTTAAGCAGCAATTCTCACTTAAGCACTGCTTAATTCAGCAAGGAGCTGCCTCCTGTGCAACATCTTTTGCACTGGAAAATCTATTTTTAAATTACAACCCAGACTTAGTCACGGGAGTAAATAATTAAAAATAAGCTGTGTTTGGGTATGTGCAAAATTGCAGCAGTTTGTGGAGTGTATGGTGGGATGGTGTGCCAAGTAAGTGTCTCGGGTCACATATCCAGGTTTCTAATCACTGATTCCCCAAAGAACCTCCAGGCCCACACGTTAATTTTCACACTAACAAGCCTTGCTCGTCTCTGTGCCTGTGCCTCTGTGTTTCTAGTTCCTGGTCCCTGGAAAGCTCTACCTCTGTCCTCTATCAACATACATTCTTTGTTACTTTGAATTCCTTTAACACTAATATTTTTAAATGTGCTGTAATTCTATTCACATGCACATCTCATAGAATATACTGTCCCCTCCCTTCCTCTTATGACAGTCTTTTTGGACAAAATGTTACTGTTTTCTATTATATGCTGATGGGTGTGAACTTTCTATTTAGAGGTCCTTCCTTACGGATTTCCAGAACTATCTTGACAAACATTCCCAGGCACTCTCTTCTTCAAAATGTCTGACCTGTAGTCATATTTTCCCACCATCCACTTTCCTATGTTGTATATCCTATATTAGTGATTGGAACCTGCCCAGATACTCATTAGAATTTGGGAAATCTGTTTAGGTTCTTACATTCACTAAATTCTTATATCCTCATTGATTAAACCCTTTTAATGTGTCTGACTTTTAAATATTCCTGTCTTTACTATTGTTTTCAGTTCCAGCCTTCATGATTTTCTTGTCTCACTTAGAACTCACTGCAGTGCTTTAATCTGTCTCTCTACAACTGCCCTGTCACCATCTTGGAAATAATCCTCTAACTTTCTAAAAGGAAAATCTTATCATAGTTTACCTCTTAATTCCTGTACAGTTATTAAGTTTATTAATTTTTATTATTTTATTAATTCCTGCAAGTCATTTACTTTTTGCAGCTGGGCTAACAAATGCTTGGTATGCATGCCATTCCTTCTCAGGGTGGTGCCCGTGGCAGGTGGCACTGAGGCGTCAGGGACCCCCACAGAGTCTAGACTCAGCCTCACTTCTCTGCACAGCAGTCCTGCCTGCCACCACCAGAAAATCAAAGTGGGCATTCTACCTGAAAATCTCCAGCCCAGAGCATTAAATCAAAACTCCTTAATATGACAGAAGATACCATCTTTAAAATTTACGTCCTTGTCTCACTGGAAACTCTTATGTCTTATGAACCTGCATCTTTTAAGCCCCTCATGCTATCAAATAATAGATTTTTGAAACTCCACTAAAATGTCATATTCTCAATGTCTTTCTCCATATGCATACACACACACACACTCATAATACACCTCAACCAGGTAACATGCATCATTCTATCTGATCAAACACTAAAAATATTTATTGAATACCTATAATACTTTATTATCCATATTTGCACATGTCTTCCTTCCCCTACAAGGTTTTGACTATTCTCTAAGAGTAGAAACGATAGCATTTCTGGATTCTCAGTGCTTAACATAGCTTTAGAATACATTGGGCTCTAAATAAAGGTTTGCATGAATGAGTAAATAAATGAAAATATTTAAAATACTAAGATGGAATTATGTTTTGTGGTGGTAAGAAATAGCCTGTAAAGAAATAAATTTCAGCGTTATCAACATTGCTTCTTTATAAAAATAACTGAAAAAACAGCTAATTTTTAAATAACCTGTGCATTTACCAGAGACACACAGATTCCTTCTTCCCTCCCTCTTCCTTCTTTCCTTCCCTATCTCCCTCTGCCCTTCCTTTTTTTCCTTTCTTCCTTCCATCCATCCTTCCTTCTATCCACCCTTTCATTACTTTTCTTTTACCTAGTAGTAATTTCATAGAAGGGAAATAGTGAGACTAAGATTTTAACCTAGTTTAATTTCTAAAAATGAACTAAAGTTCAAAAATTTCTCTTTTTTACTAATATCCCTGTATATTGTTCATTTTTTATAACAATTAAAATATGTCACAAATGAAATAAAAATATCTACTTTTTTGGTATATAAATTATCAGTTTTCCACTCCTCTAAGAAAATGAAGTAAGACTGTAGAAATGTAAAGAAAAGAAATAACTGACAAGAGAAAAGAGATAAACAATTATAGATCTTATTTAAACCTAAGGGAAATTTTCTAAGTATATCACTATATCTTTTGCCTCAATTATGTATAATGGTTATTTTTTATAAACTAAAATTTCTCAAAGGAAATAGGATATTTTTGTGTATGAATTGTAAAATAGGCTCTGAAAGCAAATTTCAAAGAAAATGTACTTTACCTTCCAAATCAAAACAGTTCTAAACATGTAAAATGGGGTTAATATTTGGGTTGTTGTTGGACATGAGATAATGCCTCAAATTGAGAGAACAATTCGAGAGTTTACACCCATGGGATGCTCTGTAAACTGTCCAGGTTGTTTGGTCAGTGTGTTTTGTTTTACAACATGAATATTATTTATCTTTTGACAAATGATAGTAAGCATATGAAAAAATATTCAATGTCATTAGTCATAGGGAAATGAAATTTAAAACCATGATAAGATACCACTTCTTAGAAAGGAAAACTAGATGTTCTGCTCAGCATAAATCTTGCTTTAGATATACACACCTTTTTCAGTATTTACTTTTTAAAAAACACCTTCATTAAGATATGAATCACTTGCCAAATAGTCCATCAGCCTAAAGTGTATAATTCACAGGCTGTGCAATTTTCACCATGATCTAATGTTAGAATATTTTTGTCACCCTATAAAGGATCCTTGTACCCATTAGCAATCATTACCCATCACTACTCTCTCTCAGATAGAAGTAACCAGTAACATGACTCGGTCTCAACAGATATGCCTGTTCCAGACATTTCATATAAGTGGAATCATGCAAAATGTATCTTTTGTGATTGGTTTATTTTATTTAGTATAATGTTTATAAGGTTTATCCATGCTGTAGCATTTATTAGTACATCTTTCTTTTTATTGCCAAATAATATTCCATTGTATGGATATACCACTTTTTGTTTATCCATTCATCAACTGATGGACATTGAAGTTGTTTCTACTTTTTGGCTACTAAAAATAATGCTGTTATGAACATTCATGTACAACTGTTTTTTGGACATATGTTTTCATTTCTCTTATGTATATACCTAAGAGTGGAATCATTGTGTCATATGGTAATTCTATGTTTAATGTTTTGAAGAAATGATAAACTGTTTTTCAAAGTGGCTGTAGTATTTTACATTCATTCCCACCAGCTATATATAAGGGTTTGAATTTCTCTATATCTTTCTAGTCTTGTTAATGTCTCTCTTTTTTACTATAGCTATCTTAGTGTGAATGAAGTGGTATCTTATCATGGTTTTGAATTTCATTTCCCTATAACTAATGACACTGAATATTTTTTCATATGCTTACTATCATTTGTTTATTTTTTGTAAAGAAATGTTTATTCGGATCCTTTGCCCATTTTTTAATTGGATTATTTGTCTTTTTATTATTGAGTAGTAAAAAAAATATTTGCAAATATTTTCTCCCATTCTGTGAGTTGTCTCTTCATTTTTTTTTAAGGTATCATTTATAGCACAAAAGTTTTGATTTTGATGTAGTCCAACTTATCTACTTTTTTTGTCACTTGTGCTTTTGGTATTGTATCTAAAATAATATTGTGTAACTCAAGGTCATGGAAATTTATTCATGTTTTCATCTAAGAGTTGTATTTATTTTTTGAGCTGGCTATAAATATCTCATGACAGGCACATATTAGCTGTGGATTATCCAAGGGCATATACTGCTAAGTCTATTTCAGATTTAGAAAAAACAATCACTTCATAGATATATTTGGGGAAAAAAGTTAGCTTCTGAATTCTGATTGGCTGAACTTAGAATATACTTTGGGAATGAAAAATGATGCCCTGTTTTGGTGAAAAATAAAATAATCTGTAGATATTTAGGTTACAAGATGGAAAAGAGTTTGAAGTCATCTTATTTTAAAGGTCAGGAAACAGGCCTGGCAAAGTGACTAATCTAAGAATATTCAGGCCCTGTAAATTAGGCAGAATGAAAAATGGACTGACCCTTCTTAGTAATCTTTCCACTACACCAGCATTTCTCAAAATGTTAGGTATGTTTTGGCTGCAGGAGATCAAACTCCAAATCAATCCTATTTAGGCATAAAATGTAACTTTTACTGGTTACATTGATGAGGAAGTCCATTATTGTAGCTGATTTCAGATGTGGCCAGATTCAAGAGCTCTAATGTCATACAATTCTCTACCAATCCCCTAGTCTCAGTTGATTGCTTCTGCTAGGCAATGGTTTTAAGGTTTTTTAATAGGTTTCAAGGTTTTTAATAGGTTTTCTTCATACAGTAGGAAGGATGCATGAGGATAGTCTCATAATCATGCCATGCTTGCCTTGCAACCCCGTGAAAGAGAACATCTTCCCTGATAACACTAATAGAAACGTCACAGAGAGTATTCTGATGGGTAGCTGGACCACATTTCCATGCTAATCAAAATCAGAGGATTGTGTTAGGCTGGCCAGATTTCTGTCACTTCGTGCCTCAGTGACCAGCAAGGCAGCCTCATTTAAACCAGAGGGCTATTGGAAAGAAATAGGGAAAAAAGGAAGGCATGCTTGAATGACAGTATCAACACAGTTCCAATGCTTCCCAAATGCTGAGATATTCCAGAAGGTTCTGTATGTTTTTTCTGGGAAAGATTTAAAACGTCAAATAACAAAAATAACATAGCTTTGATGATAGGCTACTATGTTAACTTAAAATTCCAGCAGAATAATATATTTTCTGATTTTGTTGCCTGTGGAAGAAAACATGTTTTCACATAGAATTTGACTCCTGACTTTGTGGAAGGGAAATAGGTATAAAACTCTTAGTCCAAAGAGCTGGAAAGATGTGCTTTGTTCTATGCTCTTTGAGCAAGCAATTCTTTCCATATTAGATCTCCTGGAGGGAGACCTTTCCATCAAGCACAAAGCATTTTTTTCAGGCTCCCTCCTACCTTTTACTAATTGGGCTGAAATTTGGCCACGTGCCTCTTTCAAATAAAAAGAGGGTGACCAAAATCACCGGAAAATAGCTAATTATGCCCACAATGGGAAAATTATTCTCGTGAGTAAGTACTTTGGAGTGTAAAATGCTGTCCCAAATCTAATCACAATATTATCTCTCTTTAACTGTTATTCAACTGTTCGACCTGGAATGTTCATTAGATAAGCAAGTAAGCAGAGTCAATATTCTTTTTGTTCCAATACAATATTAGTAAAGACTATTATAGACAAACTAAAATTAAAATCAAATTTGGAAGGTTTTATATCATTTTTAATTGGATTAGCATGTTATAGTCTTTTAGATGTAATTATTTCATTGCAATGTACACAAACAATTCACTAGAGTTTTAGTTTTTATAAGCTCACTATTAGGTAATTACAGTTATATTAACTAGATGGACATCATATTTGGACATATATTTGCGATAATTCACTTTATTTGATATTTATATAACTGATTTAAATGATAAAATAAAAAATATTATTTCTGCATACGATAAAAGAATTCAAAATGCATATGGTCACCACCTTGATAAACAGGGTTAATTTTCATCTCTAATGCTATTTAAACTGTGGCAAGTAACTCAAAACAAGTATAAGCTCACCTATGTTTCAAAAATTTTTTAATGTGATATAATGATAATAATAGCTAACATTTACTGAATTCTAAAATACTTATGTACCTTATCTCATTTTATTTTCACAACAGCTTTCTAGTTTAGGAACTATTTTGAAAATGACAAAACTATTCTTACAGAAGTTGTTGAATTTGCAAGTGTTGAGAATGAGTTGGATAGAAGTTTGACTCATATTTATAATCAGTAAAAATACTGCCTCTACTTGTAACTAGTATTACACATTGTCCCTCTATTACAATAATCATTAAATATCAATTGGGTGTTACTTTATTTATTGCATAGGATTGTGGGAAATTAAATGTGATAATCATTCCTGCTATTTCACTGACCACCTTGTTGAGTTTATGTATTGTTGAATCATTTCTTAACATAGCCTGTAATTTCTGACACCCTATAATTTAAAAATTTTTACCTAGATCATTTTCTGTTAAATGCAAAATAGAAAAAAACCCAGAGTAGCCAAAATTCAAAAAATCCAGTCCCAGGGGCATTAAGACTATTCCAGTGATGATGGTAAAGAGTTTAGTTTGGCCTCGATGAACTGATCAAATTCCATTCTGAGAAGTCTGGCAAGGGTCTTATGAAAGTGTGTGTTTGCTTTTTCTAATTTTGATTTTTTGCAGTGGAGAAGATAGAACTAGAATTTCCCCAAAAGGCCTCCCAAAAGTAAGAATAGCTCTAAAAAGAGACAGTTTATGAGGAGGTGGAATCAAGATGTGATTTTTTTTGGCCTTAAAACCTTTCTCCTAATTCCCATGTAACAAAAGAAAAATCATCTAGCCAAATGGTCCACTTTCTTTGTCTTAGATTCAAACTCAAACTCCTTTGGGCAATTGGTGGGAGGAGACCTAGGGAACATCTTCATGAGCCAAAGAAAACCACATCAGGAATGACTTGGTTTCACGGATATTCTGGATTTTGGTTACACTGAACAAAGCGGTCCCTATATTCTAACAGCTTTATATATATATATAATATATATATATAAATTTTTAACCCCTCCCAAAGGCTGACTTTTATTTTATCCTACTCCTTCATTTTATAAGACACCTGGGAGGTATGTAACTTGCTCAAGCTCATTAAATACAGTCGGACTAACTTCTTGTCTTAAATACAGGTGAAATCATCCTTCTTTACAGCCTTATGAATGGTATCTGCCCTATGGACAGTATTTAAAAGTAATGAAGTAACACTATAACATAAGCATCAGATTACTGCTCTCCAATTTGATTTATATATTTTTATTAAGGGCAGAAATCTTAACTTATATTCACTTACACTTCCCTACACAACCTAGTGAAAGTAGGTACTCAATAAGTGGCATAACAGGACTAACTGAATTTCTACTAGAATTTATTAACTTAAAACGCATTTCAAAGTACTGGAAAATGAGACAATACTGGTTTTTATTTTGGTATCTTACTAGAATGACAAGTCTGAGTTGTTAAGCCATTTACTAATGTAAGATTTTTTAAAAATCAAGTATCACATTAATAAGAAAAGGATTTAAAGAAGAAATTGTGTGGGAAGAAAATATAAATGTGTTTGATGAGTAAAAATGAAACGAAATGTGAAATTGGATGGTTAAGGGAAGTAACTGAATAAGCAAAATAGAAATATACAGAATACTCACTATGCCTTCTAAACCTTCAATTTCCAAGCAAATGACTCAATTCTCTGAGTCAGTATGTTAAGGGGAAAAGGACCCTGGATTTAGGGTCAGAGAATCTGAGTTCTTAACCTGGGGTCAGCCTTAAGCATCTAAAATATGCCAAATATTATAATATATATAATGAGATGGGGGGATTAAAGATGGTGGTGTGAGAGCTGAGACAGAGGCTTCCTCCTAAAACTGCATATAATACGAAAATATAATTAATACAACTAATCCTGAAAGAGCAACAGGAAAGAGGACGGTGCCAGACTGCATACACCTGGAAAAAGAATAAACCTCATGGAATAGGGTAACGTACTAAAGCCAAGGCCTGGCGGGACCCAAGCAGGAGGAAGAGAAACAGAATGAGGAAAGAGTGGAGGCCTGGCACTGCTGAACACCTAACTCCAGAGATCTGATCTGGAGCACAAACCTACATTTCATGGTGTTTTCATGGTACTCTCGTGATTAGGGGTTTGGAAAGCTAAGACAGGCAGAATACCTGGAGGGACTGAGATTCCAGCTGCTTGTGGAAAGCAGGGATCCATATCCAGCTGCTTGGGACAAAAGAAAGGTGGGCAGTCTGAGAGACTTCAAAACAGAAAGAGGGCTGCTAAAGGGGCAAGGACTGCACAGAGCTTACTGCTCAGGAGAAAGAACAGGTAGACACAATTGTCTGGGTGCACTCTGCCGAGCAGGCTGGGAACTTCCACAATCTACAGGAGCTCCAGTTCCCTGGCTGGCTACACAGCTCCAAGGACCCCCTCCGTGATACGCAGCCTACTGCGCCTTTCTCCCGGCCAGCCCCACCTAGCATGCAAACCGGCAAACCCAACCCTGGCATTAGCCCAGGCAGAGGGAAGCCCCATTTACAGCAACTACAAATGCAAAGCACAGAGGCTTATACCTGTGTGCTCGGCTGACTGGTTCAGGCAGTGGAGACAGGCATAGCAGCAGGGAAGCAGGAAACAGCTCTTCCTCCCCCTAGGCACCAATACCACTTTCCTACAATCCCTGACATTGCTTCAGGGGCTGAGCAGCTACAGGGAGTAGTAGAACTTCAGGGCACTAAAGGGCGCCATATACAAATATGAAATGCCAAAGGAACCTGGTCCAAAGTAGAATTAGGAAAACAACCCCTGAGAAAAAATCAAATGAAATCGACCTCGTGAATCTGCCTGAAAGGGATTTAAAAATAAAAATCATTAACATCCTCATGGAGATATAGAAAAATATTCAAGAACTCAGGGATAAATTCCGGTCGGAGATCCAATCATTATGGAACATAGTATCAGAAATGAAACATAACATACAATGGAAAGTTTAAAAAGCAGATTAGAAAAGGTGGAGGAGATGATAAATGAAATAAGAATTAGAGAAGAGAAATACAAAGAAGCTGAGGCACAGAGAGAAAAAGGATCTCTAAGAATGAAAGAATATTGAGAGAACTGTGTGACCAATCCATATGGAACAATATTCGCATTATAGGGGTACCAGAAGAAGAATAAGAGAGAGAAAGGGATAGAAAGTGTCTTTGCAGAGGTAATTGCTGAAAACTTCCCCAACCTGGGGAAGGAGATACTCCCTCAGGCCATGGAGGTACACAGATCTCCCAACACAAGGAACCCAAGGATCACAACACCAAGATATATAGTAATTAAAATAGCAAAGATCAAGGATAAGGACAGACTATTAAAAGTAGCCAGAGAGAGAAATAAGATCACATACAAAGAAAAGCCCATCAGGCTATCATCAGACTTCTCAGCAGAAACCTTACAAGGCCAGAAGGGAGTGGCATGATATATTTAATGCACTGAGGCAGAAGGGCCTTGAACAAAGGATACTTTATCAGCAAGACTGTCATTTAAATTTGAAGGAGGGATTAAACAATTTTCAGATAAGCAAAAGCTGAGAGAATTTACCTCCCTCAAACTGTGCCTACCGAGTATTTTGGAGGGACTGCTATAGATGGAATTGTTCCTAAGGATTAATAGCTGTCACCAGAGGTAATAAAACCACAGTAAAAAAAAAGTAGAACAGTTAATTACAAAGCAAATGTGAAATTAAATCAACCATCCCCAAAGTCAATCAAGGGATAGATAAAGAGAACAGAATGTGATACCTACTATATAAAGAATGGAGGAGGAAGAAAAAGGAGGAGAGAAAAAGAACCTTTAGATTGTGTTTGTAATAGCATATTAGTGTGTTAAGTTAGACTCTTAGATAGTAAGGAAGTTAGCCTTGAACCTTTGATAACCACAAATCTAAAGTCTGCAGTGGCAATAAGTACATACCTATTGATAATCACCTTAAATGGAAATGGACTGAATACACCAATCAAAAGACATAGAGTCATTGAATGCATAAAAAAAGAAGACCCATCTATATGCTGCCTACAAGAGAATCACTTAAAAACCAAAGACATACACAGACTAAAAGTGAAGGGATGGAAAAAGATATTTCATGCAACTAATAGGGTGAAAAGAGCAGGAGCTGAAGTACTTGCATCAGACAAAATAGACTTTAAAACAAAGAACATCACAAGAGACAAAAAAGGACATTGCATAATGATAAAGGGGTCAATCCAACAAGAAGATATACCAAATATCTATGCACCCAACACAGGAGCATCTACATATATGAAACAAATACTAACAGAATTAAAAGGGGGAATTGAATGCAATGCATTAATTCTAGGAGACTTCAACACTCCAGTCACTCCAACGGACAGATCAACTAGACAGAAAATAAGTAAGGAGACAGAAGCACTGAACAACACATTAGAACAAATGGACGTAACAGACATCTACAGAACTCTACACCCAAAAGCAGCAGATACACATTCTTCTCAAGTAAGCATGGAACATTTTCAAGAATAGATCATATCCAAGGTCACAAAAAGAGACTCAGTAAATTCAAAAAGATTGAAATTGTACCAACCCAGTTTCTCAGATCACAAAGGTATGAAACTAGAAATAAATTATGCAAAGAAAATGAAAAATCCCAGAAACACATGGAGGCTTCACAACATGCTCCTAAATAACCAATGAATCAATGACCAAATATAAACAGAGATCAAGCAATATATGGAGACAAATGACAACAATAATTCAACACCACAAAATCTACGGGATGCAGCGAAGGCTGTGCTAAGAGGAAAGTATATTGCAATACAGGCCCACCTTAGGAAAGAAGAACAATCCCATATGAACAGTCTAAACTCCCAATTAATGAAAATAGAAAAAGAAGAACAAATGAGGGCCAACATCAGTAGAAGGAGGGACACAATAAAGATTAAAGCAGAAATAAATAAAATCAAGAAGAATAAAACAATAGAAAGGGTCAATGAAAGCAGGAGCTAGTTCTTCGAGAAAAAAACAAAATAGATAAACCGCTAGCCAGACTTATCAAGAAACAAAGAGAATCTACACTCATAAACAGAATCAGAAATGAGAAAGGAAAAATCACAACAGACACCACAGAAATACAAAGAATTATGAGAGAATACTATGAAAAATTATATGCTAACAAACTGGATAACCTAGAAGAAATGGACAGCTTTCTAGAAAAATACAACCTTCCAAGGCTAACCCCTGAAAGAAACAGAAAATCTGAACAGACCAATTCCCAGCAACGAAATCGAATTGGTAATCAAAAAACTACCTAAGAACAAAACACCTGGACCAGATGGCTTTACTGCTGAATTTTACCAAACATTTAGTGAAGACCTAATACCCATCATCCTTAAAGTTTTCCAAAGAGTAGAAGAAGAGGGAATACTTTCAAAGTCATTCTATGAGGCCAGCATCACTCTAATACCAAAACCAGGCAAAGACACCACAAAAAAAAAGAAAATTACAGATCAATATCCCTGATGAACATAGATGCAAATATCCTCAACTAAACATTAGCAAACTGAATTCAAAAATACATCAAAAAGATCATCCATCATGATCAAGTGGGATTCATCCCAGGGATGCAAGGATGGTACAACATTTGAAAATCCATCAATATCATCCACCACATCAACAAAAAGGACAAAACCACATGATCATCTCCATAGCTGTTGAAAAACCGTTTGATAAATTTCAACACCCATTCATGATAAAAACACAAAACAAAATGGGTATAGCCGGCAAGTACCTCAACATAATAAAGACCATACATGACAAATCCACAGCCAACATTATACTGAACAGCGAGAAGTTGAAAGCTTTTCCTTTAAGATTGGGAACGAGACAAGGATTCCCACTCTCCCCACTTCTATTCAATATAGTACTGGAGGTCCTAGCCACGGCAATCAGACAACACAAAGAAATAAAAGGCATCCACATTGGCAAGGAAGAAGTTAAAGTGTCCCTGTTTGCAGATGACATGATATTGTACATAAAAAAACATAAAGAATCCACTTCAAAATGACTGGATCTAATATCTGAATTCAGCAAAATTGCAGGATACAAAATTAATATGCAGAAATCTGTGGCATTCCTCTATACTAACAGTAAACTAGCACCAAGAGAAATCAGGAAAATGATTGCATTCACAATTGTATCAAAAAGAATAAAATATCTAGAATAAACCTAACCAAGGAAGTGAAAGACCTATACTCTGAAAACTACAAGACACTCATGAGAGAAATTAAAGAAGATACCAATAAATGGAAACACATCCCATGCCCTTGGATGGGAAGAATTAATATTGTCAAAATTGTCATCCTGCCTAAAGCAATCTACAGATTTAATGCAATTCCTATCAAAATACCAACAACATTCTTCAATGAACTAGAGAAAATCGTTCTAAAATTCATATGAAACCACAAAAGACTCCAAATAGCCAAAGCAATCCTGAGAAGGAAGAATAAAGTGGGGGCGATTAGCTCTCCAACTTCAAGCTCTACTACGAAGCCACAGTAATCAAGACAATTTGGTACTGGCACAAGAACAGACCAATGACCAATGGAACAGACTAGAGAGCCCTGATATAAACCCAAGTATATATAGTCAATTAATATATGATAAAGGAGTCATGGACATACAATGGGGAAATGACAGCCTCCTCAACAACTGGTGTTGACAAAACTGGACAGCTACATGCAAGAGAATGAAACTGTGGATTATTGTTAACCCCATAGACAAAAGTAAACTCAAAATGAATCAAGAATCAAAGACCTGAATATAAGTCATGAAACCATAATACTCTTAGAAGACAACATAGGCAAAAATCTCATAAATATAAGCATGAGCAACTTGTTCCTGAACGCATCTCCTTGAGCAAGGGAAACAAAGCTGAAAATGAACACATGGGACTACATCAAACTAAAAAGTTTCTGTATGGCAAAGGACACCATCAACAGAACAAAAAGGCATCCTACAGTATGGGAGAATATATTTGTAAATGACATATCTGACAAAGGGTTAACATTCAAAATATATAAAGAACTCATACACCTCAACACCCAAAAAGCAAATAACCTGATTAAAAAATGGGCAAAGCCATAAGAAGAAAACAAATCCTACCATTTGCAACAATATGGATGGAGCTAGAGGGTATTATGCTCAGTGAAATAAGCCAAGCTGAAAAATACGAGTATCAAATGATCTCACTCATCTGTGGAGTATAAGAACAAAGAAAAAAACTGAAGGAACAAAACAGCAGCAGACTCACAGAACCCAAGAATGGACTAATAGTTACCAAAGGGAAAGGGACTGGGGAAGAAGGGTGGGAAGGGAGGTATAAGAGGGTAAAAGGGGCATTACGATTAGCAGACGTAATGTTGGGGGGGCATGGGGAGGGCTGTACAACTCAGAGAAGACAAGTAGTGACTCTATAGCATCTCACTACGGTGAAGGACAGTGACTGTAATGGGGTTGGTGGGGTGACCTGATGAAGGGGGTTGTTTAATCACCATAATATTGCACATGTAATTGTAGATTAATGATTCCAGATTAAATTTTTTAATAATTAATTAATTAATTAATTAATTTAAAAAATGGGCAGAGGATACAAAGAGACAATTCTCCAAAGAAGATATTCACATGGCCAACATTCACATGAAAAGATGCTCCACATCACTAATCATCAGTGAAATGCAAATTAAAACCAGAATAACATAATCACCTCACACCAGTGAGGATGGCCACCATCCAAAAGACTAAGAACAACAAATGTTGGTGATGCTGCGGAGAAACTGGAACCCTCCTGCACTGCTGGTGGGAATGTAAGCTAGTTCAACCATTGTGGAAAGCAATATGTAGGCTCCTCAAAAAACTAAAAATAGAAATACCATTTGACCCGGGAATCCCACTCCTTGGAATTTACCCAAAGAATACAACTTCTCAAATTCAAAAAGAGATATGCACCCCTATGTTTATTGCAGCACTTTTTACAATAGCCAAGATATGGAAGCAACCTAAGTGCCCATCAGTAGATGAATGGATAAAGAAGAGGTGGTATATATGCACAATGGAATACTATTCAGCCATAAGAAAGAAACAAATCCTACCATTTGCAACAACATGGATGGAACTGGGGGATATTATGCTCAGTGAAATAAGCCAGGTGGAGAAAGACAAGTGCCAAATGATTTCCCTCATTTGTGGAGTATAACAATGCAGCAAAATGGAAGGAACAAAATAGCAGGAGACTCAGAGACTCCAAGAAGGGACTAGTGGTTACCAAAGGGGAGGGGTGGGAAGGTGGGTGGGGAGGGAGGATGAAGGGGATTGAGGGGTATTAAGTTCAGTACACATGGTGTGGCTGGTCACGGGGAAAACAGTGTAGCACAGAGAAGGCAAACAGCGAATCTGTGGCATCTTTCTACACTGATGGACAGTGACTGCACTGGGGTAGGGTGTGGACTTGATTATATGGGTAAAAGTAGTCACCACATTGTTTTTCATGTGAAACCTTCATAAGAGTGTATATCAATAATACCTTAATTAAAAAATTTTAAATATATATATATAAAATAAAATATGCCAACCTTGTCCAAATCACTAAAATATGTATGGGGACTTCTCTGGTTCATTCAGTTGATATTATCATTGCACAACTAATTCAAATCAGACTAATAAAGATAATAGCAATGGCTATTGCCTATTCGGTATTTATTATGAGACAAGTTCTTTATACCCATCATGTAACTGAACACTTAAAACAACCTGACAAGATGAGTCATAATAAAAATTCTAGGCGACATTGACTGAAACTCTAGCTGTACATCCATTTTCAGGTGAGGAAAAAGGCATAGTGGTATAAGCATTGTCAGAACTGGAATTTGAAGCTGTCTCTCAGACCCCTGCATACTTCTAACAAGTATTCAACAGAAAACAGGGAGCTAAAGATCAAGTTCAGTAATCATTTCCTGGTTTGGTAAACTAAGCAGACAAGAGTTCATTTTCTTAAAATCACAGCAATTTAGGAGAAGCTGAAAAGAATTCTACTAGCAAATGAGATTGCCTCACTCTATAATAAGTGTATTCTAAGGTTAGGGGGCATGACTAGCCAGGTAGGAAGCAGAAAGTTACCACTTCCGTTTGATGAGAAAATGTAATTTTTGATCAGGTGAGGATTTGTAGTTAGCTTTCTATCATGGCTATACCAAATTGCCACAAATGTAATAATTTAAAATAGCGTACACCTATTATCTCACAGTTGTATAGGCCATAGGTCCTGTGGGCTGGCTAGTGTCTTTATTTCAAGTCTCATAATCAAGGTGTTAGTAGAACTGTTTCCTTTTGGAGGTTCTGGGAAAGAATCTACTTCCAGACTCATTCAGGTTGTTGGCAGAATTCAGTTCCTTGAGACTAGAGATGATGTGCCCATTTCCTCGCTGGCTGTGAGTTTGAGGGCCACTTTTATCTCCTGGAGGCCTCTTTCTGGTCCTTGCATGTGAGCTCCTGCACAGCAGAGCCAGGCGCAGTGCACCAGCTCCTTATAAGACTGCCTTTTCTCTCCTGCTTCCTTTGCTTCTGGTGTATCTTTCTGGCTCTTCAACCTTCAGCTTCCACTTCAGAGGGCTCAGATTATCAGTTTACACCATCCAGGATTATGCACGCTAACCCAGAATAATCTTTCCATTTTAAGGTCCATAACCTTAAAATCACTGATGCTGGGGAATAGGAGATGGAAATATTTGAGCTCTCATTATTCTGCACACCACAGGATTCTTCTGTTTATAACTGATTATAGCTGATTCTGTGTATACCTGATTCTTCTGTCTACACTGGTTCTCAACTCTAGCTCTGTATTAGAATCACTTGGGAACTTGAAGAAATACTTATACTGGACCCCATTCGAAATAAACTGAATTTGAATTTCTTGGAATAGAATCCAAGGAATGATCCTTTTTTTAAAAGAACCAGAAAATTATAATATGCTTGATAGGGTTAAGAATACCCCCCAAACACCAGGTTTCTCCACCTTGATTAAATTCATTTTGTAAGTAATGCATTCTAAACACACTTGCTGTTTACCCTCTTTATGCCCCATTCTGCTAGGGTTTGGGGTCACAAGGATGGCGAGATGCATGTCCTATTCTTACTGTGTTCACAACCAGTGGCACAAACAGACATGAAAAGGAATAATTACAACATTACCTGATATGTCTTAAGATAGATATTCGAATAACTTGCTCAGGGAGTTCTGAGACATTAATTGTGCTTGGGAACATATTTTGCTTGATTTACACTTAAAATAGTTATTTTTAACAGTGTCTGACTAGCACCTAAAGCCAGAGTAATATAAGTGTGTCCAGGTTTCGGCAGGGCCCAATGAGGATACTGTATGTATATTGTGCTTCCCAAAATTTAACAGGCCAAGAAGTTCCTTGGGTGTTAACTAAAACTGCAGATTCCCAGTTTCCTCTCCCAAAAACTCTGATGAAGCGGGTCTGTGGTAATGCTTAGACATTTTAACACATTCAGTAAATTCTGGTGGTGATTTTGAAGCTGGTGATGCATGAACCCACACTTTAAGAAACATGAGTTTATACTACATCAGTGATTTGGTAGTTGTTCATTCAGTAGTCTGAAAAATAACGCAAGTCCCAAGCAATATTATCAAAAAGGCTTACAGTTTGTGTTTCTTACATCAGTCACAGATCTTTAAGTAAAAGTCTCTTTATATTTAAATTTTGTTATTGCTTTGTGTATTGAAAGTGTTAGAGACATTCCAGACATGGATGAAGGTGGGGAATTAAAACTTTATACTGACATCTTTTTTTCAAAAACTCTGTTGGAAGGAAAGACAGTATTTTGCAAGAATCATTTTAACACAGAGGCAGGTTTTGCCAGAAAATAAGCATTGAGGAGAAAATAAAAGATAACTAAGATTCTGTACTTTGACATTTTTCAGTGGCACAATCTATTCCACATAGTATAGAATGACAGAAAGAAGCTTCCATTTGTCATACAGGTGTTGAATTTGGTATTGGAGGAGAGCACTTAATTCTTGTTTCGACTTAGGAGAAATGTAGGTAGGTTAATATGCCACAAAGGAAGGCGTGTACTTAGACAGGAAACAGCTTCACTTCATTCACACAAATGGTCAGGATACTTAATGGAAAATTAGGTACGTGTGGGAAATGCTTCTGTTAGCCAACTTTATAGTGACTACATAAATAAATGAAGAAAATATGGCTTGGAGCCTGTAGAAATCAAAATATTTTGAAAATAGAGGATTAGAAGATGAAAGCTGTTTGTTTTGTAAAATCTTGAAAGTTAACATTAACTTTTAATATTAGGGTTAGGTGACTCAACTAAGAATGAGAATTATAGTAAAGAAAAAGAAATTAATGGAAAGTGTATATAAGAATAATAAAATTTGAGAAAAGAAGCAGGTTTGTAAGGCACTGGTATGTATTTATAGGATTTATAGTTTTGTGTTCTGATAAGTTAGTATTGATTAAGTCTGATTTTAATTATTTATGTAGAACAAAACTCGTTTTATTCTGAAGTAATGTAAGAAGATTGGTTAAAAATTTGGTCTTGGAAATAAAAAATGTCTTGTGATGTGGATCTATGGTAATTTTGAGAAATGAGACCAGAATGATGTTCCTTAAAGCCCTGAGTAGCTACTAGGAAGCTATGTTTCAAAAGTTATTTGAGGTTTTAAGACACTCTTCATTTCTCAAAGTTCTTTCTGTGATGAAATAAATCATTTTTATTTTATATTGGTGATTCATTAGGCAAGAATCATGGAGACTTTTTAGAAATAAGGTATTTTTTATTCCAAGTGTATCAGCAAAGGAATTTTATTTCTAGTAGTAGAACAAAATCTTCCACTTTAATTCTGAGAAGTGAAAATAAAATAGTATTATAGGATCGGTGAGGCCAGCAGTTAGAAAGGGAAAATGCCAGTAACTACTACTAATACCACTGCAATTACAAATTCACGTAAGAGTTTAAAGTTTTCACAGTTTTAGAGAAGTTCTTTTCCTACTAAATAAACATAATCACTCTTAAAAAAATGCACTGGCAGATTTAGCCATTTAACTTGACTTTAATTATGTACTTGATTTCTCCTCAAAATTAAGTGCAAACCACTATTTCACAAGGCAACAAGCAACTCAGTTGTCAGTAAATAATTTAACAGAATCTAAAAAAGATTTACAATGATTTGCTCAACAGCTTTGGTCAGCTAATATCAAATGCATTCTGGCAAAGATCAATTTGAAATAAGCTAAGTATAGAAGAGAGAACCACTTGCTGAATAAATATATTAGAGGCAGTATGCAAAGAACCAATGAGCTAAACCAGAGGTATAGAATTAGACATAATTCTCCTCATAGCAATCATGCCATTACATCTACCAATATGAGACTTAGTCTAAATTGACCTTCAGAAGTATATGCCATGGCATTACCTACATGCCCAGTCATGACCCCTCCATTACTAACCTACAGAACCCTTGGTAAAAAGGGTGATGCCTTCATAATTACCATTAACCGCATGTGTCTGCTGGCAGGGAAATTTGATAGGTCCTTTGTGAGAAGATGTCTCAAGTGATTTGGTTCACCACATAAAATGGACAGTGTTAGGTCTCAAGGAGAGTACAGCTGTCCACCATGTGTTTGAAAGCTGCTGCATCCTTGATAAAAACCAGGGCCACAGAACTGCCCCCTTGTTTAGGAGCTACAAGTTTACACAGTGCAAAATACAAACTTGCTCCTAGTAACACATTTTCCAGATTACCAGGGATTACGGTGAAAAAGGAAAGCTATAAAAAGTGGAATTATTTCCACCGATAAATATTTTGTGAGTTAAACAGAATATTCTTAAATTATTGGTGCCAGGATGACCTTAGTGAACACTAAGATATATTTCACTAGAATACTTTGTGGAACTCTGATTTTGAAGCCTATTAGATAAGCAACAAAAATAACTGTTAGTGTTGGGTGAAATGTTTTTCAAATAGTTGGGTTTGGGAAAAATCCAAACATGTTTTCAAAGCACTTTCCCCTTCAATTTTTGAATCCATGTATATATTAAAGGTAATTTGATCCCAACTCATGTTAAATCACCAAAGCATTGCTTAAAAAAAAAAAACTGTCTGAATCCCAAATAGAATAATACTTCTTTGCTTTCCAATTTGTATATTTCTGTATATATATTTAATATAGAGAAATATGAACTATCAATATTTTAAAAGTGACTTAACCTTTATGATTTTCAGAGTCAGTAAACTACTCTTCATTCAATACCTAAACAGCCATAGAACTCAAAAACTGAATAGTTTTCAGGTCCTTAATTTGTAAGAAAGTAAACGCGGTGATAACAAGAACTTTCCCAATCATCACTGTCAGTATAGATTCAAACACTATCGAAAGTCTTCTAATAGAAGAAATGATAATTAATAGTTATGATTAGCACTCTTTTTTTTTTTAAATAATTTATTTTATTTTAGTATCATTAACCTACAATTATATGAGCAATACCGTGATGATTGAACTCCCCCCTTCACCAGGTCCCCCCCACCAACCCCACCACAGTCACTGTCCATCAGTGTAGTGAGATGAGAATCACTACTTGTCTTCTCTGAGCTGTACAGTCCCCCCCGTGCCCCCCATGATTAGCACTCTTGATCATAAGTTTAAAATCCTAGAGCACCTTATGGGTTCATTTTTTTCACTCATTTATTCATTCATCTACACAGCAAATGTAAATTAACTGCCAGTCACAATAGATAAAAAGATTCTGGCTTTGAGAAACCATACCAGCAAGGGAAAGAGATATATGTAATCAAGGCTAATAAAACATTCCAATAAATGATTAAAGAGTTATTCAAAGGAACGTTAAGCTATGACTTCATATCAGAGATTATTTTTATCATGTTCTAGTTCTTTGAATTTTACTTAAATAAAATATTAACTGCTCCATGTCTCAGCCATTCTGGATAAATAAAAATTGATGTAAATTTCTCCATGTAATGTAAAACAACAAGGATTTGTCACAAAATAAAAATAAATTGTAAGCAAAAGAGATTTTTTTTTAATTGAAAGAGCTTAATAAACATATTTTATGGTGGTATTTTCTTTGAAAAGTTCAATTTATCATGGAATTATTTTAGCTCATTAAAAATATTAAATTATTACATCAATCGATATTTCAGGTCATGACCCCTGGATTTAAGAAATTATTTAAGACAATGTCAAATATGATCCAAGAGAAAATGTGATTTGAGTCTGGAGACAATTGTGCATGTAAGTATTGGAAAATTAGATTTTCTCATGACAAGATGCAATAAAAACTAAAATATCAACTCATTAATTACTGAATTGTAAAATCTTTGATTCATTGTTTTCCTTCTGTTACAATTTTTTTATATCTCAAATTACTACAATGCTTCCTGATTTTTTGGTTGTATTTTTTTTTAAGATCAACTGAAAATAAAAATCCAGTATAACTGATAGAAGAGAAAACATTATTCAGAAGATTGCTACAATTAAAAAGAAAGGCTGCTTCTAGGTGAGTCAGGATAGCCAGCAATGGCATATATTCTATGTGCTAGTTAATGGTGTGCTCTTATTGCATGTGGTAATACAAATAATCAAACACGTGGAAAAGATTTTTATAATTTTTATTCTAACATTTGACCTACAATAAAAATCATGACAAATTTCCTCACAAAATTAAATCTAAGTTCATAGTTCACTGGCAAATAACTATTGATTGGAATTTTTTATCTTTGTTGAAAAATATTTTTTTACACATTCAGTTAAGTAAATGTATTTTATGACTATACCATAGTAATCTATATCTCATAAAAATACTATCAGAGTAGATTGCTCATGAACCTTTTAAGGAGTAAGCTTCATACGCTTTACCCCAGCAATGTTTGTCTCCTAGAATTAAGTTAAGGAGTCATGTTTTAGAGTCTATTCTTCATTAACTCAGAATTGTATATACCATTAGAATATTTAACAGAAATACTTAATTTGGTATTTTCCATCTCCTGTAACTTTATTTTAATAATGTAGATGACTTAGGAAAATCCTTTATTTCTAGGTTAAAAAAAATTAAATCCTGCAATGATGAATAATTTCTACTAAATTATAAGGCCATTTTCATGACACATGGATGTTGATTCTCAAGAAATTGGCCCAAGAATAATTTTCCCTTTAAATTAAAAAGTCAGAAAATCGAAAATAAGATGAATACTTATAGGAAATGAAGTATATATTTATAAAGCATAAAAATACAGGAAATAAAGATAAGCTTTATAGTAAAGTATGCTATCAAAACTTTTGCTTTCATGTTCTTGTGAAATTGTTTTGATAATCTTAATCATTTTATCACATTTTGGTAAGGCAAAGAAAGCAAGATGTTGTCTAATTATTTATATATGCCAGAAGCTTTCCTGTTTGCAAGCAAATTAAATAAAATTAAAATGGGTTTAATTAAGCTCTTTAGTACGTTAAGCTATGATGCTCTCAATATTTGTAATACATAATTCTTCAAGCAAAATTGTTGTGGTTTTAAAATAAATTTTCTGTTGAGAATCATATGTATTTATTTCATAAATACTGATGAATTATATTCCTTTCATTTTTCTACTGCAGTTTGATTTATATTATATTGCACATTTTGACTTTAATGATGGAGAAAAAGTGTATCCTGTATTTTCTGTTTCTCTTGCCTTTTTGTATGGTAAGCATAAATTCCTTTAATGTATCTTCCTATCCATGATTATTTCTGTTTGACCTTCCAATATACATGTAATTGATAAAGGTTAATAACAACAAAGTGACATTGAGTTATTTGATGCATAAATTAAGTACATTTTTATATCCAATCAATGCAGCAATAATTTATTTCTTTTCAGTGTATACAGTTAGGCTTTTAATCTTATGACAGGCACTACAGGATGGTAGGGTAGTAGTGGGGGAAGTGAAAGTGGAGAAGATGAATAGATACAAATGTGAAAGACACCAAAGGGAAGCAGTTACCAGAGTTTGAGGGGGAAAAAAAAGGAATGGCTCTGTGGTACAGTTGTAGAGAGTAAATCAAATATTTTCATAGTAGATCAAATATTTTAATACTTGCTTCCTCATTAGATATATTAAAAAAGTAGAGCTTCCAACCTGATGATTTTTCTCCCATTCTGCCAACTGACTGACTTATATTGATTGAAAAGCAATTCAGAATTACACAGTGTTTTAAATTAATTTCCTCATCAATTCATTCAAATAAATATTAAGTGTCCTTTTTCTGACAGACACTGATGCTAAGCTAAGTCTGGGCCAGGTGTGTAGGTGAGTGTGTGCAATCCTGCAGCTTCTGCATGTGTATGTCAGCGATGCAGGGCTGGAGGTGGAGGGTGGGCTAAGATGGCTAAAAAGCAGTTGCTATATGGGAGGGGTCATATGCATTATACTTTTAATTTTATTTTTATTTACAGAAATATTTTGCTCATATTTTTTTCTGTCTCACATTAAAACAATGAACACACTTTATCTCATTATATGTATGAAAAATTGAGAGACATAATCTCATCTAATTCCATGCCAGCAAACTATTTTCCTGTGGTATTTCCAAGAACCCAACAAAGATCCAAAGGAATTCGAGAAAAATATAGAAACCCTAAGTGGGAAACAAGCAAGACTATATTCCTGTCAGCATTTGTATTTGAAAACATTCTCAAGTCTAGGAGCAGTCCGAATTCTGCACTTCTTAGACGTTATCTTAGGTAAATAGACTACAATCCAAGAAACAGAACTCCTGCTTCTTCAGCTCACACCATCCACTGAGTGTGCCAACGAGCTGCAGAGGCCAGCATCGGTTCCCTGCAGGTGATTCGGTAACAGATTATTAATCTGATTATTGTAATTTGAGGAATTGTGACCATTTCTCTTGACTTCATTCAGGAAGTGTGTAAAACTGAGTTTTTATTTCAAATAAGAATAAAAATGATATGATTTTATGCAATTCTATAAACTTCCTGAGAACAGGAGGAAAAAAATGTTAATTTTCTTGATGTTGTTAATTTTCATTTATTACTTGTGCAGCACAACCACTGCATGAATCTTTATTAGAAAACTAAAACTAATCAAAGAATGAAAGACTTAATGTTTAATGGTGGTTAGGTGATGGTGAAACTGGTGCCACACACTGAGAACCTTAGTGTTTAGAACCTTACTAAATTCGGCTTCCTGCTAGAGAACCAGAAAACTGAGAATAAGGAGACAGGAGTAGAAATATAATTGCTTATGGAATACAGTTAATAGAAATAATGCAAAGGTGAAGAAGAAATAAGACTGAAGAGAGGTTTATACAAGCTTAATTTACAAAAAAAAAAGTCAGGTAGAAATTGAAGTGGAAGTGAAGTTTAAATAGTGCTACTAAATTGGAAGAACATAAATATATACTCTGTTCTGAACTTTTATTGATCTGCATACAATAACTACTCTATTTACCAACATCAGAAATGAACTTGTCTGTATTTTAATTACCAAAATATAATGATAAAAATGGCAACATGTTTGAGCATTGATCATGTGCCAGATATTTCCCTTCTGTTATCTTAATACCATTTCATCCCACTTTACAATAAGACTACATAGGTTTAGGGAGGTTAAATATGTTGCCTGCATCCACAGAGCAAGTGAATAATACAGCTCTGTATTCTAGAGCACACATCCTGAAGCCAGCTTCAGAGCTGACTGCAGACTCCGTTTCCCGGTGCTGCCACTGGCAACTTCTGTGGTTGCTGGGAATTGAACATGGCAAGGATATTTATACCATGGAAATGGCAAACACTACAAATCAGGGGTTTCCCTCCAGAGCCAGTTGACCATGCACTTACTCTTTTCCACTGTGACATATTGCCTGCAACAGACACTCTCACAATTCTGAAGTTTTATTTTTCATTAATCCCTTAGATTCGTGTCATAGCAGAATTGGAAGAAGAGGAGAGCCCTGATCACTTAATTCAGTTGGGTGTTACTAGAAATAAAATCATGACAGCTCAATATGAATGTTATCAAAAAATTATGCAAGACCCTATTCAACAAACAGAAGGTAAACATAAATATTTAGTCTTTAAATGTACTTGATATAAATTTGAAAGAAAATTACCCCGTTTCATCATTTGGGTTCCCTAGATCCATTATTACAAATGGAAACTAGTCGCTGGTTTCTCTGATGTATGTGCAGTTTTAATTATTTTTTTATGAAGAACATTGTATGACATAATTTATCTTGCTCCTTTAAAAAAAAATCTAATAAAAAATATGTGCAACAAGGATATTTTTAGCAACACTTTTAATGGTATAAAAATATTTAAAATATTAAATATGTGTCTTGAATTAAATTAGTGATAGTTGATCTTTATTTTATGTAATTTATATTTATTTTCCTATCTGCTTGATAAGAGACTTGCATAATAAAATAACAGCTTTTTTGGCATAACACATATTTTGAATATTATACTTGGTAGCAAAGTTAATGCAGTCTTACTGGTTTTTTTTCCACTAAGTACTTAGATATTTTTGTAGCATTTATTGACAGCCTACTAAGTGCTAGGTATTTGCCTTGATTCTAAAGATATAAAGATGAGCAGAGTTGCCATAAGAGTTGCCAGATTTAGAAACAAAAACAAAAACAAAAACAGGCCCTGCTTTATCTGGCAACCCTAAAGACAGGGTTGTCTTCAAAATACAAAATGCAAAACGCACAGTGAAACAAAGCAAGAAGTAAAGACTTAAAATTTTCTAAATTTTGAAATTCAGCGCAGCCAGATATTAAAATTTGGGGAAAAACATTTGATAGTATAATATACAATGTTTCTTATAAAAAGAAATGTTAAAAGTAGGTTATTTGTAGTATTTGTAATGTCAAATTAACTTGCTTGTGAGAAAAAGAAAAAAGTGATTTTTTTCCACATTGGTTAACTTTTAGAATCTTAATTTAACTGAATGATATAATTTGTTCATTTTTGGAGAAGTATTTAGATATATCTGCCCAAATACTTTTTTGATATATTTTTCCAGTTATAAAATATCTTTAAAATATGCTAGACAATGACAAATTATCTGCTATTAGGTTATTAGGGGTTGAATTATCAAGTAATTAAAAATTTGTGTACAAATTTTGTGTTAATAATTTGACTCTCACCTTATTCTATTAAAATATAAGTGTTATTACTTTAAAATTATTGAATTAAACCCTTCCAAATCATGTTCATATATGTAAAAGTCGTCTTCAAATCTAATTGCTGAACAATAGGGATATCTTAATGTGGGTTTCATAATAAACTAATTTGTGGTAAAGTAAGTTTAGGACCACTGCATAATAAATCTTCATCTTGGGGCATCATAATGTACCTTGTAATTTTAAAAAGTCTAGAAGGTCTTGCAATGAAGACCTGTCTTCAACTTCAAGTGTCCCGAGTGTATTTAACCACAGAAACTCTTCTAATGGAATACCTACCTACTCATGTCTCACTCAAATGCACTACAACAGAGTTTGAAAGATTCTGGACCTTGAAATCTGTCATGCTGCCAGTGTTGCTGTTTATCATGGAATCTTTTGGAGCAGTGATAAGGGCTTTTTGAGATGCTTACTAAAATGATAACGGGAAGTTTTTTTGACAGGCCACAAAATACATTAATAATATATGGATACACTTTTAAATAAGTGTTAGGAAATTACTGGAAAGAAAAGTGAGATTACCTGAAGTTTTTTAAAAAATTATAATTATTGAATGGGGATTAAAGATGGTGGCATGAGACGTGAGACAGAGACCTCCTCCTAAAACCACATATAATATGAAAATATAATTAATATAACTACTCTGGAAAGAGTAACAGGAAAGAAGGCTGCATCAGACTGCATACAGCTGGAGAAAAGAGCAGACCTCACAGAACAGGGTAACATACAAAAGCTGTGACCCGTAGGGGCCCAAGCCCTTCCCCTGCCCCAGATCACCAGCCAGAGGAAGAGAAACAGAGCAGGGAGGGAGTGGAGGCCTGGGAGTCCTGAACACCTACCCTGGAGATCGGCTCTGGGAGAACGAGCCTACATTGGATGGAGCTCTGGTGATTTAGTGTGGTTGGAAAGATAAGACAGGTGGAATACCTGGAAAGACGAAAATTCTAGATGCTTGTGGAAAACAGAGATTCATATCCAGCTGATCTGGGTGGGCAGTCTGAGAGAAATCCTAAAAGTGAGAGGTCTGCTAAAGCGGCAAGGATTGCACAGACCTTACTGCTCAAGAGAGGACAGGAAGACAAAATCATTCAGGTGCACTCTGCCCAGCAGGTTGGGAGCTTAAACGATCTTCAGGTGCTCCATCCCCCTGGAAGGCTGTGCAGATCCAAGGCCCCCCACTGTGATACGCAGCCTGCCGACTTCCTCCTGTCTAGCCTGCACCTGGCTCAGGCTCACAAACGGGCAACCCTTGCCCTGGCGTCAGGCCAGCCAGAGGGAAGCCCCACCTACGGCAGCTAAAAACAGAAAGCATGGAGGCTTACACTGCTGTGTTCTGCCCACTGATTCTGGCAGTGGAGACAGGGATTGCAGCCAGGAAGCAGGAAACAGCTCTTTCCTCCCCCAGAGCACCAACACTGCTCCCCTGCAACCCCTGACACTGCCCCAGGGGCTGAGCAGCTCCAGAGAATAGAGCTTCTGGGCACTAGAGGGCAGCACATACAATTATGAAACGCCAAAGGAAACTGGTTCAAAGCAAAATTATGAATACACCTGAGAAAGATTCAAATGAAATAGACTTCATGAATCTTCCTGAAAGAGATTTCAAAATAAAAATCATTAACATGCTCATGGTGGTAGAGAAAAATATTCAAGAATTTAGGAATGAATTTAGGACAGAGATCCAACTGTTGAAGAGCACAACTGACGGTATTAAAAGCAGATTAGATACAGCGAGGACACGATAAATGAAATAGAAATTAGGGAAGAGGAAAACAAAGAAGCTAAGCACACAGAAGAAAAAGGATATCTAGGAAAGGAAGAATACTGACAGAACTGTGTGACCAATCCAAACGGAACAATATTCGTATTAAAGGGGTGCCAGAAGAAGAAAAGAGAGAAAAAGGGATAGAAAGTGTCATTGAGGAGGTAATTGCTAAAAAATTCCCCAATCTGGGGAAGGAGATAGTCTCTCAGGCCAGGGAGGTGCACAGATCTCCCAACACAAGGGACCCAAGGACGACAACACCAAGACATATAGTAATTAAAGTGGCAAATATAAAGTATAAGGACAGACTATTAAAAGCAGCCAGAGAGAGAAATAAAATCACATACAAAGGAAAACCCACCAGGCTTTCATCAGACTTCTCAACAGAAACCTTACAGGCCAGAAAGGAATAGCAAAATATATTTAATGCAATTAAGCAGAAGGCCCTCGAAGCAACAGTAGTTTATCTGGCAAGATAATCATTTAAATTTGAAGGAGGGATTAAAGACAAGCAAAAGCTGAGAGAATTTAGCTCCTGCAAAACATCTACAGTGTATTTTGGAGGGACTGCTATAGATGGAAGTGTTCCTAAGACTAAACAGCTGTCACAAGAGGTATTAAAAAGGGATAGACACAGAGTACAGAATATGATACCAAATATATAAAGAATGGAGAAGGAAGAAAAGGAGGGGGGGAAAAAAAAACTTTTAGATTGTGTTTGTAATAGTACACTAAATGAGTTAGACTCTTAGATAGTAAGGAAGCTACCCTTGAAACTTTGGTAACCACAAATCTAAAGCCTGCAATGGCAAAAGTACATGCCTATCAATAATCACCCTAAATGTAAATGGTCTGAATGGACCAATCAAAAGACAAAGAATCACTGAATGCTGCCTACAAGAGACTCACTTCAAACTCAAAGACATACACAGACTGAAGATGAAGGGATGGATAAAGATATTTCATGCAAACAATAGGCACAAAAAAGCAGGTGTTGCAGTACTTGAATCAGACAAAATAGACTTTGAAACAAAGAAAGTCACAAGAGACAAAGAAGGACATTACATAATGATAAAGGGGTCAATCCAACAAGTGGATCTAACCATTATAAATATTTATGTAACCAAAACAGGAGCACCTACATATGTGAAACAAATGCTAGCAGAATTAAAAGAGGAAATAGAATGTAATGCATTCATTCTGGGAGACTTCAACACTCCACTCAATCCAAAGGACAGATGAACCAGAAAGAAAATAAGTAAGGAAACAGAGGCATTGAACAACACATTAGAACAGATGGACCTAACAGACATCTACAGAACACTCCACCCAAAAGCAGCAGGATACACATTCTTTTCAAGAGCACACAGAACATTTCTCAGAATAGACCACATACTAGGCCACAAAAAGAGCCTCAGTAAATACAAAAAGATTGAAATTGTCCCAACCAACTTCTCAGATCACAAGGGTATAAAACTAGATATAAATTGTACAAAACAAAACAAAAAGGCTCACAAACACATGGAGGCTTAACAACATGCTCCTAAATAATCAATGGATCAATGCCCAAATTAAAACAGATATAAAGAAATATATGGAGACAAATAAAAATAACAGCAAAATGCCCCAACTTCTGTGGGATGCAGCGAAGACAGTTCTAAGAGGGAAGTATATAGAAATCTAGGCATATTTAAAGAAGGAAGAACAATCCCAAATGAATAGTCTAAATTCACAATTATTGAAATTGGAAAAAAAGAACAAATGAGGCCCAAAGTCAGTAGAAGGAGAGACATGATAAAGACCAGAGAAGACATAAATAAAATTGAGAAGAATAAAACAATACAAAAAATAAATGAAACCAAGAGCTGGTTCTTTGAAAAAATAAACAAAATAGATAAACCCCTAGCCAGACTTACCAAGAAAAAAAAAAAGAATCTACACACATAAACAGAATCAGAAATGAGAAAGGAAAAATCACAATGGACACCACAGAAATACAAAGAATTATTAGAGAATACTATGAAAATCTATTTGCTAACAAACTGGATAACCTAGAAGAACTGAACAACTTTCTAGAAAAATACAAGCTTCCAAGACTGACCCAGGAAGAAACAGAAAATCTAAACAGACCAATTACCAGCAATGAAATTGAATTGGTAATCAAAAAACTACCCAAGAACAAAATTCCCAAAATAGATGGATTCACTGCTGAATTTTATCAGACATTTAGAGAAGACATAATAGTCATTTTCCTTAAAATTTTCCAAAAAACAGAAGAGGAGGGAATACTCCCAAACTTATTCTATGATGACAGCATCACTCTAATGCCAAAACCAGGCAGAGACACCACAAAAAAAGAAAACTACAGAACAATATCCCTGATGAATATACACCCAAAGATTCTCAACAAAACATTAGCAAAACAAATTCAAAAATACATCAAGAGGTTCATACACCATGATCAAGTGGGATTCATCCCAGGGATGCAAGGATGGTACAACATTCAAAAATCCATCAACATCATCCACCACATCAACAAAAACAAGGACAAAAACCACACGTTCATTTCTAAAGACGCTGAAAAAGCATTTGACAAAAATCATCTGTTCATGATAAAAACTCTCCGAAAATGGGTACAGAGGGCAAGTACCTCAAAATAATAAAGGCCATATATGACAAACCCACAGCCAACATCATACTTAACAGTGAGAAGCTGAAAGCTTTTCACCTAAGATTGGGAACAAGACAAGGATGCCCACTCTCCCCGCTTTTATTCAACATAGGTCTGGAGGCCCTAGCCATGGCAATCTGACAATACAAAGAAATAAAAGGCATCCAGATTGGTAAGGAAGAAGTCAAAGTGCCCCTGTTTGCAGATGACATGCTGTACATAACAAATACTAAAGAATCCACTCCAAAACTACTAGATCTAATATCTGAATTTAGCAAAGTTGCAGGATACAAAATTAATACTCAGAAATCTGTTACATTCCTATACACTAACGATGAACTAGCAAGAAGAGAAATCAGGAATGATTCCATTCACAATTGCATCAAAAAGAATAAAATACCTAGGAATAAACCTAACGAAGTAAGTGAAAGACCTATACCCTGAAAACTACAAGACACTCCTAAGAGAAATTAAAGAAGACACTAATAAATGGAAATTCATACCATGCTCTTGGGTAGGAAGAATTAATATTGTCAAAATGGCCATCCTGCCTAAAGCAATCTACAGATACAATGCAGTCCCTATGAAAATACCAACAGCATTCTTCAACGAACTGGAACAAAAGGTTCTAAAATTTGTATGGAACCACAAAAGACCCTGGATAGCAAAAGCAATCCTGAGAAGGAAGAATAAAGCAGGGGGGATCTCGCTGCACAACTTCAAGCTCTACTACAAAGCCACAATAATCAAGACAATTTGGTTCTGGCCCAAGAACAGACCCACAGACCAGTGGAACAGAATAGAGAGTCCAGACATTAGCTCAAGCATATATGGTCAATTAATATATGATAAAGGAACCATGGATATGCGATGGGGAAATGACAGCCTCTTCTACAGCTGGTGTTGACAAAACTGGACAGCTACATGTAAGAGAATGAAACTGGATTGCTTTCTAACTCCATACACAAAAGTAAACTCAAAATAGATCTAGGAACTGAATGCAAGTTATGAAACCATAAAACTCTTAGAAGAAAATATAGGCAAAACTCTCTTGAATATAAACATGAACAACTTCTTCATGAACTTTTCTCCATGGGCATGGGAAACAAAAGCCAAAATGAACAAGTGGGACTATACAAACTGAAAAGCTTCTGCGCAGCAAAGGACACCATCAGTAGAACAAAAAGGCTTCCTACAGTATGGGAGAATATATTCATAAATGACATATTCAATAAGGGGTTGACATTCAAAATATACAAAGAGTTCATGCGCCTCAACAAACAAAAAGCAAATAAGCCAATTAAAAAATGGGCAGAGGATCTGAACAGACACTTCTCCAAAGAAGAAAATCAGATGGCCAACAGGCACATGAAAAGATGCTCCACATCATTAATCATCAGAGAAATGCAAATTAAAACCACAATGAGATATCACCTCACACCAGTTTGGATGGCCAACATCCAAAGGACAAACAACAACAAATATTGGTGAGGATGAGGAGAAAGGGGACCCCTCCTACACTGCTGGTGGGAATGTAAACTAGTTCAACCTTTGTGGAAAGCAGTATGGCGGTTCCTCAAAAAGCTAAAAATAGAAATACCATTTGACCCAGGAATTCCACTCCTAGGAATTTACCCTAAGAATGCAGCAGCCCAGTTTGAAAAAGACATATGCACCCCTATGTTTATCACAGCACTATTTACAATAGCCAAGAAATGGAAGCAACAAGTGTCCATCAGTAGATGAATGGATAAAGAAGATGTGGTACATATACACAATGGAATACTATTCAGCCATAAGAAGAAAACAAATCCTACCATTTACAACAACATGGATGGTGCTAGAGGGTATTATGTTCAGTGAAATAAGCCAGGCAAAGAAAGACAAGTACCAAATGATTTCCCTCATCTGTGGAGTATAAGAACAAAGAAAAAAACCAAAGGAACAAAATAGCAGCAGACTCACAGAACCCAAGAATGAACTAACAGTTACCAAAGGGAAAGGGACTGGGGAGGATAGGTGTGAAGGGAGGGATAAGGGGAAAAAGGGGCATTATGATTAGCACACATAATATATGGGGCTGCATAGGAAGGCAGTACAACACAGAGGACAGGTAGTGACTCTATAGCATCTTACTATGCTAATGGACAGTGACTGTAATGGGGTATGTGATGAGGACTAGATAATGGGGGGAATCTAGTAACCACAATGTTGTTCATGTAAGTGTATATTGTATTAATGATACCAAAAAAAATAAAAATAACGAAAAATAAATTATAATTATATTTGATTTTCAGGCCAATACAATTTTTTTTCTATTTCTGTGAAGGCTAGATTGATTCTGAGATTGCTGTACTTCTCTGTTAAAACTAGTATACATTTCATGCAGCATTCAGGTTTCTATCCATGTTTATCTAATGAGGTGGAAAATTATTTAATTACAGAGTGCGATAACATTGGAACATTGGTCATTTTATTTTTCTATGCCTTTTATAAAAACTTTATATATTTTCATGTAAAATGATGGTAAGAGCAAAATGTAGGCCATTTGAAAAAAAGAGAAAATTTGATGGACGGACTTAAGTGAGTGTGTCATAGTTTATATGATGAAGTAGGAAATATTAGAGTATTCAGTTGTCCATTTCAGAAAATACTGATATCTTGTCTAAAGAGCACAGTTTCTAAATATAACATGCTTTCCATTTCGTATATTTTTTGAATTTCAATTTAGGGACACTAATTAACCACTACTCTATGGTTAAGGACAACCAGCAAAGACCACGTGACTATTGAACAAAGAACTACCTATAAGAATTAGAATTAAAGCTAAACTTTTTATATATATTTTAAGATATTTCTGAATTTAATTTAGCCATTGGTGAAAATCCAAGTAATTGCTATAGATTATGATGTCTTCATTTCCAGTAGACAGTCTTCATTCCCTGTCAATATGAGCTCACTGTTAATACTTTGTGTCTTCATGTATAACTAGAGGGATTGTCAACCCTAATTCTTCCTTTGTCCTCAAGGCATTTCCTGCAACAGAACCTGGGATGGGTGGTTGTGCTGGAGTGACGTCACTGCCGGAACCGAATCAATGCAGCACTGCCCGGATTACTTTCAGGATTTTGATCCTTCCGGTAAAAGCAAAATTTATATACAAGCCTTCTTGACCTCTATTTAATAAGTCCTAGCTTAATTAATTAATGTTTTCTTTTTTCCTTTTTATATTTAAAGAAAAGGTTACAAAGATCTGTGATCAGGATGGAAACTGGTTTAGACATCCAGCAAGCAACAGAACATGGACAAATTATACCCAGTGTAATGTTAACACACACGAGAAAGTTAAGGTACATAATACTTATAAACTGAAATTGAATTTATGCCATCTACTTAAAAAGTTAGTTTTCAGTACAGTATTGGAGAACATTTAGCTAGTGTTCCATTCCATTGTAAAGCCTTGTCATATTATACTTGAGAAAAAAAATGAAGAAAATATCTTTATAGAAATTATTATTGATTCTGTCGTTATAGGGAGAAAGCAGTGCTGCTAGGTCATAGTGTAATTTACAAGTCAGTGTCTCTGTATTAGCTTCAATTTTCCCAAAAAATTACTTTAATAGTGTAAGAAAAGGGAAAATTTTCATTTGTGGTGGAATTTCTAGAATTATATTCAGGAATTGTGCACACGTAGAAGGCTTTCATTCTGACTGGTAGGTCACTCTCTTTCACATCCCCACTTTTAACCCCACACATTAAAGTCAAGGTTAGTCACAGTTTGCAACAATAAAACATTGATAGAAAGTACATGCATATATTTTCACATGTGTGTCTAGAGAGGAGGTTGTTTTAAAACTTAGTCCTAATACCTGACGTCCTGTTTCCTGGTCACCCTTACCAGCTACGTGACATTAGGCAAGCTGTAACCTCTCTCTGTCTCAGTCCCCCTTGTATATAAAATAACAATAAATGTACCCTCAGGGTTTTCATAAAGATTGACTGAATATGAGGAAAATACTTAGAAGACTAAGAACCATATATTAAGCCCTTGATAACTCTCAGGTATCCTTATAATTTCAAATCATGTATTCTTTTTTTATTCAAAGAAGGATTTGAAGAAAATTGTAAAAACACACAATAAAATGGTTAAAAGTAAACAGAATACAAACAAAAATCAAAGAGAAAAAGTCAAAACCAGGATAAAGAAAATATTTGTACAGATCAGAGGTTCCTATAAATTACTGTATTGAGATTTGTCTTGGAGCCTTAAATTTGTCAAAGTAAAAAGAAAATCCCTGTTAGGAAAGAAAGCCTCACTAACATTTCAGACTAAACAAACAAACAAAAGTATCAAATAGTATTTGATTTAAGGTGCACAAAGTGAGTGAAAATCGTCAATGTCCCCCAAAATATAAAATACTAGTTTCACATATTACATAACCCAGAACAATAAAATTATTTCTTCATTTATTGAATATATGATTTATAATTATTTAAATAAAAAGGGCATACAACTTATAAATTTTGATGTCCTTAATAAATTTGCATAGATATTCTTCATTCCAGATATAGTACAGTATTTATTGGTATGCAAGCTAAATGGTAAAGCTATCAATCACATGATTTTTAAAATATAATACATTCTATTGAATTTGAGCTTATGCACATGTAGTATTATAGTATTGATAATGAGCCTTCTTTTTTTATTCATATAAATTATAGACTGCACTGAATTTGTTTTACTTGACTATAATTGGACATGGATTATCTATTGCATCACTGCTTCTCTCGCTTGGCATATTCTTTTATTTCAAGTAAGTACATGTAAAATATTTTTCTAATTTACCAGTTGTCTTTGGTGAATGCAGTGTTATGTGCATGTTTATGTCACATGCTGATAATTTATATGAAATATAGATGATTTATAATGTTTAAAATAAATTGAAGGTTTAAAATAATTTGAAATATGTTGACCTTATCCTGACTTTGTAAAGAGGAACTTGATGAAATGTCTTTACAAACTTAGTGCATGTGAAGATGAAGTCACGTGGGGAAGAAGGAAGCCAAGATCAGTCTGTAAACCTGTCTGCAGTTGCTTTGGACACTGTTCAATATTACAGGCCTTTTTACTTGAATTTTTAACTTCTTGGTCAGTTTAGTATCGGAATCCATGGAAGAGTAGGTAGAGTATAAGGACCAGTATTTTGTGCAAATGATAGCAACAGCATTTAATATTATTAAACTTTTACTTCACAAAAACTACATATCTACCCTACATACAAACAAGCACATAGAGATAATTAGTTTCAAAGAAGCTGATATTAGTTAGGATTCTTTTTTTAACATGAAGACTCTAGCAACTACAACTCAGTATAAAGAAAATCAGCCTCTACTGTAAAGGTATAAAATAGTTACTTTATCATAAGATAAACTCATCGAAGAGTTATTTAAGACAGACTTAAAGACTTTCTTGGGAAAAAAGTTTGTATTTTAAATATTTTTAACCCTTAATTTAAAAAAAATGCAGCCCTTAGTTAAAAACAACCTATAATCTTGAGAAATGAGATTTGCAATTATATTTGTAACATTAAAAAAAATTAAAAACAATTTAAGCATGTTATTAATTTTTCAATAAAGAAATATATACACCTGTAATTCTAATATCCTACTGGACAATTTCTTGTACTATTCCAGTTTTATTTTATATTTATTTATTTTTACACAGTTTTAATTTTAATGTAGATTATTAATGTATAATTAATGTTTAACAGCATTGTAGAATTCCTCCACATCACTAGACAGTTTTTAAAGCAACTATTTAATTGGCTGAATAATACTCCCTTTAGTAAGTTGACAAAAGTTTATTAAATTATTCCTGTATTTTTGAACATTAATATTACATCCAATTTTTCTTAATAAAAAACACTGCAATGAACATTTTTAGCCAGACCTTTTCCCATATTTTGCACTATTGTTTTAGGCTACATTACCAGACACTTAGGATTCTTGGTCAAAGGGTATATATCTTTTTATGGCTCTTGAAATACATCATCTCAAATATGTCTCACAATCAACGTGTTTAAACAAATCCATAATATCTACCTCCTTCTAACCCAATGCAGTTTTTCTTCCAGAGTGACCCATCTATACAGATAACACCACCAGCCATCTAGTGGCTTAGCCAGAAATTTAGGGGCAGTCTTAAATTTCCTCCCTATCATTCTTTGATCATTCCCTGTGGATTTAACCTCCCAAAAGCCCTCCATTCTATGAATGTTTCATTTCTACTGCCACCACCATCAACTTTATCTTACCTAGCATCAGTAAGACCACTTTTACCATCATTATTAAATTCTAAACAGTGCAGCATATTTTCAAAGATTTAGATCAAATATAAATTTGGTTTTGTGAACCTTTGGTTTAAAAATTTTAGACTTCTTATTGAAACATATAAAATCAAAACTATTGAAGTAACACATTATAATTGAATATTCTACCTATTCCTCCCCCCACAAGCCTAGTTAAATGCATTCATTTCTCAGATCTAAACTTTAGCATCATTTCCTCAGTGAAATCTTCCTGAATTCCTTAATGTAGTATTTCTGAAACTGCACCGAATTGCAGTGGATGAGGAGTAAATTTTTAATTCCCATTTAGGGGACCACCATCTATGCAGATTTAAAACAAATACAGCTAAGATCCTTCAGATTAAACCGTCTCTTTGTATTTACATGTAATAAGTCAAAACATTCACGCACATTAAATTCCTGAAGGACATGAGTCAGGAAGCATAGCAATTACACTGCATGCCAAAATCAGGGGTCAAAAAGAGAACAACAGTCCAAGTCCTATGGCCCCAAACAAGTTTGAATTTAGCAAGGATATAGATGTAGTCCGGCACTAATTGCATGAAGTCAAATGCAAAGTTAACAAAGCTTCTTCATGAAAAAGCTTATGATTTCACAGAAAGAATGTTTGCTGTGAACTGATGAGGTAATAGTGGGACTATCAAATATAAACAATGCTGCAAACCAGACTATACCACTAAATGTAAAAGTACCCAAATCCAGACCAGTCATTAACTCTGTTCACTATGGAACGACTTCATGAGAGAAAAAGGGGGTGTTGTAAGAATTGGTTTATCAGGATGGTGAAGAAATTTAAGAAATTAATGCCTATGAATAAGGGAATCAAGGTACCAAGAATGTTAAGCCAGAAAAATACAAAATATAGGGTCACAACAGATGACTTCAAGAATCCAAATGACTGTAATTGGGATTAGAGTTTGTATAATAACATAGTAAGAAAGAATATTTGGCTTAATTTAAAAAAAGTTAAAACTCCAACAGCTAAACAAAATAGAATGTACCACCATTGACCAAATGTGTTTCCTGTCACTCGAGATTTTCAGACAGAAATTAGATATTAGTCTATTAGGAGTTTTGAAATGGATGAATTCCAGCACTGGGTTTATAGCTGGATCAGAGGATTGGTAAAGCATCTTTTAAGTCCAAGTCTATCAATGAGCATTAATTTAATAAAGAAGATTAGAATGAAAGAGTTAATTTTTTAAATCAAAACACATATTTCAATATCAGGGAAGTTAGCATTTTTTAAAGTATTTTGCAAGCTAAAAATCTACACAGAAAACCTATTTATTATTGATTAGCAATTGAAAGAAAATTCAGTTCAATATTTTTATATCTGTATTTACATATGTACGTTGCAATTAAAAAGTAAATACTATTAAACAAATGCAAGTAATTTTAATTTCTAATTGAAGGCTTGAAATTTAGAACTTCAGAATTTATTTTCTCTAAGGAAAAACACTTTTTAAAAATGAAATTGGGTATATACATCCTAAGTACTTTAGCTTTAAAGATTCAATATGCAGACTTATTTTTCATTTTAAAAGAGGGGCTAGAAGTTTCACGTTGCCCCAAATGTTGTCCTCATGTTTCACACCTAAATAAGCTTTTTTTTTCCAGAAAAAAAGCAAGTTTGTTTTCTTTTTAAATCAAGATCACTGTATGCAATAAATACATGTATCACGCTAAAATTCTCATGATAGATCATTTTAAATATGATGTATAGCATGCTATATAGGCAACTCCTTGTCAAAGAAAATGAGGGGTTTGCTAATATATGGATTTGGTTCTTGGGCTCTAATGAAAAAAAATTAAGGTTTTCAACTAATTACATTGCTTACACTTAAAATTTATAATGAAAGTCCAATTAACTGTTCATTCTCTATAGTGAACTAAAAGATATCTTTAGCAGTGAGTTAACATGACAGGTATCTACTTGATTTCAGGTGGAAAGTATCACAGAGTAATAAAAACATGGCATATATTCAAATCTCGCCATCACCACCTACTAATAGTATGGACTTAGCCTGATTCTGCTTTTCAATAAAGCTCAGTTTCTTTATAATGAGACAAATGTTGTTTAAAATACCGGGTAAAGACACATGGTACCTGGCATGTAGAAATCTCTCAGTAAATGGTGAGAGGTATTGATTTTTGTCATTAGACTGTTTCAGTCAATCACACAGGCACATAGACAACACATACAGTCATCCAACATTTCCCTTTTATAATAGTAATACAAATTTAAAAAGCAAGTTATTGTGGAGCTTCAAAATCTATGGGAAGATAGAGGAAGGAAAGAGTCCCTTTGACTCCTAGAATTAGAAGATACCTGAAGTGATATTACTGAAATAAGCATTAAATGATGGGTGAAATTTCAAGATACAAATAGTAAGGCGAAAGAAATGAAGAGATTATCTAACCCAACACCTAATTTTACTCATGTTCTAAGTAGTTAACTAAGTTACCCAGACTTCCTCCTGACCTATGGTCTTTCTGTCTGGCTTAGTCATTTTAGTTATTTTAGTTGTCTTCTAAAAATAGAGAATTTGAACAGAAAAAAAACATAGCTAAAAATTAATTTTTCTTTCTTATTATACATTATCAGGCTTTAAACATGCTGAACCCTCTTCAAGTAAGACCCAGGTATATCATTCTAAATACTTTGTTATATGTCTAGACATCCTTCACTGCAGGAGAATGATTACGAGTATGTTCTAAACGGGCACATCTGGCCTCAGTCCCACCTTCGTCATTTACTTGCTGTGCAGCATGGAGCAGGGTCTTTGTTTCTCTGATCCTCAATTACACATCTTTTAAAATAGAGATTCAATTAGTGTCCGTATCATAGATTTGGTATAAGGGCTGAGATAACATATATGCAGTGTCAAGCACAGTATCTAGTTCAGAAAACATTGTCTATTATTGGCATAGTTATCAGCCTTTTTTAATAGCCCATCAAGAGTTTTATATAAATATTTAGCCCTGATAGGCATATTATACCAGTACACTCTTTAAAAACAAAGTTAAATAGCATGATTTCTAGTTTCATATGCACCACATTTATAAAGAAATTGTTATAATGTTCATGTAGAAAAATAAGTAAATAATGAATAAAAAATTTTATAAACCAAATTTGTAATATAATTATATCAGAAAAACTTGTGGTTAAGTAATAAACAAGTTTACTCAATACTTGAATCCATATTAAAGAATTTGTAGTCTGATTTTAAGACACTTCTAACATATACTCCCCAGAACCATCCCCTAAAATTGGCAGTAATGGAAAGAACATCACGAAGTCAGCTCCGTGAGAGTCAGAGTCGTCTCTGCGTTGTTTCTTTACACATTCTGGGGCTCAGCGCGGGGCTCTGCACATAGTAGTCCCTCAATACCTTTTTGAGGAATGAAGACGCAAAGTGACTTGGAAGCTTATATCCAGGACTGACTTCCCCATGACTTGCTAGTGATCTTAGACAAGTCCCTTGAGTTTGTCTGGCCTTTGTTGTCTCCATCAACAAAGAAAGGCATTAGACTAAGGCTCCTTAACATTCTAATCAGTAGAAGCATCTGTGTAAAACAAGATAGGATACTCTGCAGCTAGGACAAAGGAACACCAAGTCCACCTCAGAAAATACTGAATTGAATGGCTAATAAAGCATATTCATACAGTCAGGAGTAACAGAAATTTTATCTTTCTTCCAACTAACTTGGAAACAATTCCTAGAGGAACTAATGTTTCACATAAAATCATTGTTTAAAAAAACTAAAAATATCTCCTTTCTGCTTCTTAGCCAATTCCCCAAACTGCAGTCATTCTTTTTTTTTATTATTAAGGTATCATTGATATACAATCTTATGAAGGTTTCACATAAGCAACATTATGGTTTCAACATTCACCCATATTATCAAGTCCCCCACACACACCCCACTGCAATCATTACCCAGCAGCGTAGTAAGACCCTATAGAGTCATTAAATGTCTTTTCCATGCTATACTACCTTCCCTGTGATCTACCTATATTATGTGTGCTGATTATAAAGCCCCTTAATCGCCTTCTTCCTCCCTCCCACCCAACCTCCCCGACCCCTCCCCTTTGGTGACCGCTGGTCCCTTCTTGGTGTCTGTGAGTCTGCAAAATGCGGTCATTCTCGCTCAGTCTTTTATAGAGATGACTATTTCAATCATGAGGGTCACTGATCCATCCTGATCAAAACCAAGAACCATACAAAAAGTTGATTTAGAGTACTATTTGTTATTTTTTATTTAGAGAGACAAAAGTCTACTACTCATCCATGCTTTAAATTAGAAACAGAGAACATAAAACATTATTTACCAAATATACTTCAGTTTCATATTAGAGCCAATTAAAGGGCAGAGTCAGAGTTGGAGATAAAAAGAAAAGGAAGAGGAAGAGACAGAACGTTGGGGCCTGCCAAGCTCTAAGAGGCAACGACTCTTACTCATGGTGATCCTTGGAAAATAAATCAGACCCCTTTAGATAAAAAAATAAATAAACTTTACTGGAATTAGTTATAAATTATATTTTAATTACTGTTTAACATCTGAGAGCACAGCAAATCCTGCTTTTAGTTTCAGCCCAGAGAAAGGGCTCCATCTTGCACATCAAAGAGCACATATAACATCTGACTCACATGGGAAAAAAATTTCTTTATAAATATCTTAATTTTGCTGACATTTCAGACTTATTATTTCAGATTCCAAATAATTTTAAAGCCAAATTTGCAATTATATGGACAATTATATAATCTCTAGGTAGCTGAGATAAGTTTCTAAATACAATTTGGCAAAAAAATCTAGTTGGTAGATCAAAACCTTCTCAACTTAATAAAATAATCCTATATGCTTATTTCTGCTTTTGAAGACAAATGACCCAAATTCTTACCTTTTCTTCTTAGATCTTATCTAAATATATTCAATAATTATTGTGAATTTTATCTCACTTCTAGTTTCTTCACATAACTAATGAACTAGAACAAGTGTAATTTTCTTCTTTAAGCTATAACATTTCTCCTGAAAACTGTTCATGGTTCAATCTTTAATCCATTTTAAGTAAAGCTATTTAAAGAGAACCTGCATTGAAACATTGAAACAAAGAGTCTTATTGTACAAATCACCTGATATACCTGTTTTTGCAAATTAGAATTTTCATTTAAAATGCCTAAAACCTGGTAAATCTGCGGTCAGAGGTTTGACAATGGCTGAGATAAGAATAGTCATCTCGTGCTCCCCTGAATAACACACCCCTCATGCCTACCCAGGGTCATCCTTGCCTTCTCAGTTCTTGTGGTACATTTCATTGTTAGTTTGTTATGTTATATATGGTCCTGAGACATATCCTATTCTATTCTATGTATGCATCCCAAGCTTCCTTCAGCTTAACACTGGATATTGTTTAATTAACTGCAGTTTTTCACATGTTTTGTTAGATCAGGCTTACTGAGTCTATTTCCAAACCAAAAAATTTTAATCAATGTGCTGAAAAATCCATCCCCTCAAACTGAACATGGTGGGAGCTGAAAACATTTCTATTCAGTAATGACAGTCTTGGTTGGAAAGCTTTTTAAATATGTCTACTGTAATCATATAATAGCATTGCATTTCCACATTAGAATATCAGATCTCAATAAGGATAGAGTGGTACAAGAAGTAATGGATTTACTCTAACAAAAACCAGCTCCACTATAATGTAATTGCTATTAATGTTTTATGGAGAAGAATGCCAGGTATGGAAATATAAACAACAGAATAAAAGAATTTGGACTTATCATAAACAGTAAATTTATTATTTAAAGTTATACTGAATGGTAAAGTTCACATATTTCTGTTGATATTTTTGATAAATATTTAATATCTTTATAAGTATATTTCAGATATTTTCCTTGAGCAAATTGAAATAAAAGTGCTATTTAAACATAACTAAATTTGCATGGGAATAGAATGACAAAGCATTTGAAGAAAGCTAATGAACTATTGCTTAGTATAAAAATTATATAGTCATTTGAATGGATTAAAACTCTGTAATTTGAAATAGAGAACATAAATAACATACTATTGTTCTCCCTAAAGTTATAATACACTTTGCAATCTGGTGTTCTACTCTTGCAGACATAGTTCACTTTTCAAAAGCACACTCATAGATACTATATTGAGGAGATATTGCTATATATATACTATATACAAGTAGGCCTTCCAACTGCAGCATCTTTTTAGTAGTTAGGAAAGAAACAAGAATGACTGGATGTTATTCTGCTGATGTTTTGCTGATGGAACATTAAGATTTAATACAAAAAAGTATGCTTCAGAATCAAAAAGTCATTCAGTAAATTATGCTCTTTGGATTTAATTTTCTTCATTTTACAGTGGGAAAAAATGACATGGCTTTTTACCTTATGTTCTGTTCATATTGTCTGTCCTTGCTGCCCCTGAAAAATGTTAACTTTAACTTTTTTTTTAACTTTGACTCAAGGTGACTTCTCTGCTTAGAATGCTTTTCTCCCTTATATTCTCCTGTTTCAGTTCCATCCTGCATATTCCTCTCACTCTGGACACAGTCTTTATCTTTGTCTTAATCCTATTTTAATTTCTAAAAAAGGACCACTCTGGAATTATGTTATGTAATGTATGTGTCTATTAATATCCCACTGACATATGAGCAACATGAGATCAGTGTCTTGCTCTGTATTGTTCACAACTGTTTTCCCAGTATCAAGAAACAGTGTAAAATATATTACTCATGCATCAATAAAATTTTAAGTGACTAAAATTTAAAAAGGCAATCACCTTATTTTCTTAAAAACTTCCATATTTAAATTCAACAGATCAATTAATAAGATTGTGACCTCAAGCAGTTTACCTCAATTTTATTAAAGGATAATGATACTTCAAGGGGTTGTTAAATGAGATAAGAATGCACTTATCTCTGTACCTGGGATATTCTAAAGGCTCAATAAATGGTGGCTGCGATTAGTATGAATTTCATCTCCAAAAGGGGATTCTTTAGACTGTAAGAATCAGGCAGTCAAAGCTGACTGTTTCTTCTCTCGGTTTCCTGCCCTTTCGGAGGCCGGGAAGAACACTCAAAGAGGAACCGTTCACACATGAGGAAAAACCAGCTGGTCACACAAAATGAGAACGTCTGTACCTTAGGACATTAGCACTTCGCAGGACTGGCTGGAAGACTCTACGTGATAACTCATGTCTAGTGCTTAGCATGGTATTTAACCCAGCAGCCCGCACCGATAGGCAGCGGCGGGGGCGGGAGAGGAGGGAGCGTGATGGAGCAAGAGCCACCTTTTCTCCTCCAGAGGGACTCTCATTGGGCATCTTTGTGGAAACGATCTTTTTACTCTTTCTAATCTGGCCAAATGGAGCACCAGCAACCTCCAAAAGAGGGCTAATGATAGAGGTTTTTGTCTACCTTGTGTATAATAACCAGGGATTCCACGAACTCAAGATTCCATTCACTAGACAAAAGACAGCCATATGTTTATTCTTTTAATACATTTTATTTTTTGTTTTCTGCTTGCTATTTTTGACAGTATTCAGATTGAAATGATCTTTCCTCTCAGGCACTTGGTTAGCCTTTTCTTAGGAAAAGTGCTGAGCATTTGGAATATTAGATAAACTAGCATAAGGAAGCCTTACTTCACAGCCTGGGCTGTTCTTGTATTTCTTGTTATTTCCTCCTTCCATCGTTACTTTTGTTTAGGATCAGCATTAAGGAAAGTAGTTTGGATTCCCACCTCATGTCAAAACCAAATGGGAAACAAAAGCAGGTGTCACTGCATCCTGTGGAGAACTCTGACTGTGGGGCAGGGTCAACATGATAATGGGAGTGGTGACTGGAGACAGTTCCGCAAGGGATGAAATTCTTTGGAAAGATCATTTAGATCGCCTCATCTACTGACCTTCATCACTTGGAAATTGTCTTTCTAATGGTGAAATCTTGTATTTTGTAACAAAAAGATGACAATTTACTGTTTCATTGTATTACTTAAATATGGGCATTTTTATATTACTGTGGGGAACCTTGATGCTCTTTCATTATTTGTGAGAGAAAACCAGTACAGAAGTTGCTTAAAATCAGCCACGTGATAACTATGTTGAAAACACAATAGCAACTTAATACCGAGCGCTCACCAAGAGGTAGATATTATGCTAAGCACTAGACATGAGTCATCACATATAATCTTCCAGCCAGTCCTGTGAAGTACTAATGTCAAAGCTCTGTTATAGGTGAGGAAACTAAGGGTTAACATTTTTAATAAGTTGCCCAAAGTCATACTGTCAGTAGCTGGCACAGTCCAGAGCCACTCTCAAGTTAGGTTTCAAAACCCACTTTGACTTGATGCTACCTTCTAATTGTTCCAAAAGAGAATTCAAAGGCATAGTTACATTACACATGCATTTAATGGTTTTGTTGGCACACTTACAACTGCCTTTATAACTGTGCTTGTCAAAACTGCATATGGAAATAGTGTTCTAAATAATTACATGTACAGAATAGGAAATGGAAACAATCCAGACCAGCAGACCACGTTTCTATTCTGTGGTTATGCTAGTAGAGAGAGGGGTATTGTAACATTTAAAGAAGGCAGAGAGAGTTTTGCAAAACATTCCCTAGCCTATAAAACAATTGCTTTAATATTTTGAGTAAAATAAGAACGTATAAAATTTAGAGTAAGTGAAATTGGTTGCAGGTTAACATTTGAAAAAGTAATCAAATATTTTTAGGGTTTCATTTAAACAAGTCCCTGTGTTTACCAGGTACATGTTTCAGTTTTCATTACAAGTTGATTTTATTTATACTAATGTACTTAAATGTGTTAATGAATATGTTTAGAAAAAAACAATATACATCACTAGAAAAACTTGAGCCATTTTTACTACTGGACATTGATAGAAAGCATATGTGAGATAGTGATCTGTCTGCACTGAAGTTGCCCTGAGCCTGGAGAAAGAGATGGAATAGCAACGGACTAAAGCAATAGCAACAGGCTATATTTATATTTACACAACACAAAGTGAAATGATTTGGCAATGGTCCAGTTCATTACAACAACATGGACAGCTATATTGTATATCAGGGTTTCCAAAGTAGAAGTATTTGGTTTGAGTTATATAGGGTTTATATAGTCATAAATAGTTCAATTATCTATGTTGACCATACTATTAGGATAATTTTGTAAAAACTCAAAATGAGCTTTATGTCTCTGTACTCAAATGATTTCATGCATCTCATAAGTATTTCTTTGATTTTGAAATTAAAACAATTCATTTATAGTGTGATTTCATGCTATCATTTCAAAATTTTGCCCATAATATGGCATTGTTTGGATCTAAAAGAAGGAAATGCAGTACACCCTTCTATCACATAGTAACAGAGTAAGAAGCCATTCCATGTGTGTGTGTGCAACAGCACTAAAAATAATAACATCTTTAGAAGTCAGTAGATACCAGCAGCTCATTTTTAAGTCTTTACAATAATCAGAACAGAGGGAATTCTGAGAGAACAGAAATACAGACCATCATGGAGTAGGATTTAAGTGTACACAAGGAAAATTAAAATTCTACTTCAACTAACTACAGTTACTATTTTATTTTACTTATTTCCGGTCTTTTCACATAGGAATCTTATAAATATCTAGTTATAATATAAATCCTGTTCATTTTGTATTATTCAGGTCATATCTTTCAGCTTTTACTTCTATCATGAATTGCTATTTTAAAAGCTTTCTTGAATGTTTATTTTCCTTCATTCCAATTTTCTCTTCACAAATATTTCTGCTTTGCTGTGTCAGCAGCCCTTCCCATCTTTTGGTCATAACTTGAAAACTATGACATTTTGTTGTTTATGTATATGTCTCAACCAATGGATCTGGATATAACTGTGTTCAGCAGAAAAGGGCAAAATAGCTCAGTTAAGGAAAACATTTTATTTTTCCCATGATGGTAGCTGAGTTACATAAATTCTGTTACTAAAAACATGCATATCTGCATGGATAAATAGTTTTCCCCTAAACAATAGTTGGCACTGCACAGACACAGAGTAAATTCAAGACAGGCTTTTTAAAATAAGACCACGTGGACAAATTTTATATGTTCATAATGTTCATCACAGAAGAGTGTTAAATTATGAGAAATAAACTACACATAATATAAATGACTTAAAAAAATATATTCTTTACTAGAGTTCTTCTCACTCTCAGTGAACACAAAGTACTCATGTCCCTGCTGTGGCATTTTGTCAGAAATAGAGCAACTGCCTCCGTGTTCACTTTGCTTCAACGATAAGCAGAATTATGCCACTCCTTTGCTCAAAAACTTTCAGAGTATTTTCTATACAATATCTTCTATACTCTGTAGCTTGGTCCCTGCCTGCCTCTCACTATGCTCATGCACCATAAAATGACATCAAATTAAAGATTCTCTAATAGGAAAATACTAGTATTTCTTAACTGTTTCTACCATGAGGGGCTCCAGCTGGATTTCACATACTTGTCAGTATGTGACTGTCTTACATGCAGTAATTGATCCAAGAGCCATCTTATTCATGAAGCTTGTCACAATGTTAGTGGGAAGGCGTGTATTAAAAATCCATAAATATTGATTTGGATTGGATTCACTTCCAGATCCTTTAAAATACTAGAGCTATACATATAGAATCACAGATCTATACTTGGAAGAAATTTCAGAAACAATATATACTTTGCATTTGTAAATATAGAAAACCTTGGCACCCCAGCTAACTATAATATCTTAGGCACATAGTCTAATTAGGATAAGGTGATGTAATGATAAAATCAGGTTAAAATCTCCTTAAAGTTTCCAAAGTAGAAGTCATTGGTTTGAGCTATCTAGGGAAGATTATCTTGGTTGATGATTTAATTGCATAATTTTATGAAACCACAAAATGAGCTTTTAAGCTTCCATAGTGAAATTATTCCTCATGTTTCCTACATATGTGTTTTGTTTTGATATTAAGTATTCAGTGTCAAATGGCTTCCTTTCTATTATGTTAAAACTTTACCCATAATAAGCCTTCAAATAAATGCTTCTTGGAGGAGTTAGTACTTGAATTGGTCTTTGAGCAGGAAAGGCAGTCATGTGGACAATCTGGTAGAATAGATGTGGACTCAATCTGAAGAGCGGCGTCACTTGTCATGAATGACAGTCTCCCTGGAATCTATTTCTATATGAACTCCGGATAGCCAGTTCTGTTATTTTGCTTTATACATGAGGGTGCCAGGAAAAAGTGGTAATTTTTTTTTAATCTTATGTATGGCTAAGCCAATTAGAAAAAATGCAATAAAGCTGAACAAACTACATTGATTTTTAAGTCTATATTCTCATTAATTCATCTATTTTGAGTATGGTGATGGCTTTCATGGTTGCTCTGCATAAACACCACCACCACCACACAGTGGTTATATAAACAGAATAACTATAAACAGGCTACATAAACAGGACAACTTATACGATGGAATGAAAAAAGCATTATTTGTGTGAGAATCAGATAAATTCAAAGTTTTCAAATTAATTAGCTACATGATTTTTTGACCAATTAACTAACTTCATTGAACCTCAGTTTCTACATCTTCAGAATTAATTAAATATTAATCATACTGAGATATTAACAGAAGAAATTTATGTAGAGGCCTTGTACAAATTTCCTATTCCTATTTATGTCTATATATACTGAAGCAACTCGTTGGTCTCTGCGTTTTAAAGAATTATAAGTTTTCTCTAATTAAGACTTTTATTATGAGTAAATATTGGAGAAAAAGAATTCTTCCAAAATTTGGAGAAGCTGTTATGAATAGTGAATGTATATTATTTGAATGATTATTAATAAACAATGTGGAAACATTTTATGATGTCAACACACTTTGGTTTCCCTTGTCTTTTAGGAGTCTAAGTTGCCAAAGGATCACCTTGCACAAAAATCTGTTCTCCTCTTTCGTTTGTAACTCTATTGTAACAATCATCCATCTCACAGCAGTGGCCAACAACCAGGCCTTAGTGGCCACAAATCCTGTAAGTAAAATGTGGTTGTTCCCTTACATTCAAGGAGTTTGTAGGGAAGAAATAGGAGAGGTGGCACATCCTGATATACGTATACGTGTGTAGTTAAGTACTCATACATGTATATTTAAGTCCTGACACATAGAGAATATATGTAGCTATATTCCAACCTATAAAGGTAAATATATCTCAATATTCTTCAGGTTATAAGGATTGGATATCAAAACGAGGAATACATTTCTGTTATTCATATCTTCACCTTATTTTATGACTAGAATCTTGTTGCTGGTGCACATGAGGGTTTATGACTACATAATATTTATTTAATTGAACTAAAAAATCAACCAAAGCAACTAACTCTGTATAGTTAGAAAAACCAGTGGGTGAAAATGGAAAATTTAAGTTAAATTATGTTTGGTATCAGGCTGACTATAAAAAGTTAATAAGACCAAGGAAAATATAAATTATACATCCCCTATATAATGTTAAACTTTACTAACAAAAATTTTAAAGGGATCTACCAAGTTATCATTGTCTCAGCAAACATAAATTGCTTCCTTACAATCCCTTTGGAAGCACAATTTTTCGGGTGAGAATAAAAAGGTACAAAAAAAGCACAGAGACTCTCATAATATAAAAGCTATACTTTTAAAACGAACTGAAATTTACTTATAAAAGTGTGTATATATTTTATGCAAGCTATATGCATATGGAAGCTGTACTTAAACTAAAACATCTGTATTCAACAAATACATATTCAAGTTTTTTAAATCATCTGCTTTCATAGTGTTTGGAGTACATATACTATAGTTTGGGATATATATTTGTGGAGGGGTGTGTTATATGTATATATAAAGTGGTTTTTTAAAGATTTCAGCTATCTAGTTACTGAAATCAGGGAAGGGAAGGAATTTTCACTCAGTGGGTCAATAAACAATGTTCTCATATGTATTTTATCTGTGTTTTTAGGGTAATTTCCAAAATTCTAAAATTCTCAGCATTGTTTGAACATCTGCATCCCGACTGCCTAGTCCTGTACATGTCCCACTGTAAGGTCGCTGGGCGAGGGAACACACTGGGTCATAACTAGCAATATAAAAACTGGCCAATGCTGTACCATTTTAGAGTGAATTTCTGTAGAGCAAGGAAATTTATAGTTTTGTCATGAAGTTGTGGAGCAAGAGATTCTAAATCTTACACTTATATGCAAGGACATTGTGTTTAACATACAAATTGTAAAAATATAATAATTTTTAATATACTCTTGGAAAATTTATTGTCTGTTCATATCACCAATGCCCTACATAAAAATATTTTTCTGAAGCATGCTTTAAGTTCCTTTTATCATAACAGATTAATCTTTAAATGAAAAATTCAATTTCATTATACATTTATAATTCCATTATAGATTATTTTTTAATGAATCAAGAGTTAGAAGCTGAATTAGATATGTATATATAAAATCAGATATGTATATATAAATTGAGCTCCAGTATGGAAATTAGAGCTAATGGGAGTAATTGGCCATGTGTTTCTGGGAGAGCTTTAAATTTATTCCTCTTGTTAAGGGAATAAACCATATTTATTCTGTTTTCTTTACCCTATATTTGAACTTCCCTCTTCCCTGTCTCTTTAAGAGTAAAGGAAGAGAAAATGGAGACCTCAGGAAAAGAGGAAGTAAAGCCATAACTTTTTCTCCTTTTTACCAACACAAAAAACCCTCAAACCCCATATTTGAATAAGATAAAGCATGGGCTCATTAGATTATTACTTAATAAGTATTTGCTCTGGTAGCATGTTAGTATGCAAGACTTTTAAAGTATTTGGGATTTTCATGAAAAAGTGTATTTGGAAAATACACATCGACTAAACTGTAGTAAATTTGGAATTTACACATTTCCTGGGAGGTATACTATTATCAATCTTTGGAATCAATAACTAAAAACTTTAGAGGCACCATTAGATGAGGATGAAGACTGGTGTTTTACAAATCTAAATCATTAGTGTTAAAGATTTTCTGGGGAAAAGAGAAAATTCCATGTTTCTATACGACAAAGCTAAACTATTGTTTCACATGTCAGTTCAGAAAAAAATTAAATATTGATTGCTTTCTCTTTTTTTCTCACAGGTTAGTTGTAAAGTGTCTCAGTTCATTCACCTTTACCTGATGGGCTGTAACTACTTCTGGATGCTTTGTGAAGGCATTTACCTCCACACGCTTATAGTGGTGGCTGTGTTTGCAGAGAAGCAACACTTAATGTGGTATTATTTTCTTGGCTGGGGTAAGCGCCATTCCACATATCTGCTGACTCACTTTTTAAGACACCTTTTGGAAGACGCACAGTGTCTTTGTAATAAAAATATACATATTAGTAATTTTAAACAAATCAGGTGATTAACCTTTGCTTACTACTGTAAAGGAAAATACTTAAACAAAGAACTACTAGCGTATTGTTTTCAGTAGTCATAGGTCAATTAATAATTCAATTTTTTTCCTATTTAATACTCCAATATGTTTCTTGCTGAACATGTAGTGACTAAAACAACAGAAGTAGAATCATGAATTATGGATCCAGTCTTGGCATTCTTCTGAATATTTTTCCTCATGTGCAAAAAAGTATATTAAGGCTAAACCAGCTTTAACATTACATTCTAAAATGTTTGTTTAAAAAAAAGTCACTTTATCATAATAGTAGAGGTATCAGTTATAGAATAAAAGTATTCAAAAAATTGATTTTTTTCATAACATCTGACAGGGCATTATTCACAAAGCAAACAATGATACACTTCTAGCATGTATCAAAAAAATAACTGGAATAATACAAAATACAAAATGCTGAAAAGTAATTCAATAGTTTCTAAAAATATATCTGAAATTGTACTTTATCATCTGTGTATTTATCTATCATCTGTGTATCATCTATCTTCACCTATCTACCTATCTATCCAGTCAGATAATAGATATAGACATGTAGAAGCATATGCACACACACAATCTTTAGAATATTCAGGTTAACTTTATAAAATATTCATTTCATGTTTGAAAGATGTTTTTGAATGCTAAAAACATGGAAAATTTCTGATATATAAACCAACACTCTATTCCTTGCTTCTTCGCATAGTCAGCCTCAACTTCTTCCCACATCTGACCATCTACCAAATATTGACCAATTCTCACTCACAGAAAATACATGAATACTGAATTTCTTCTAAGTCTTGGGCCTTAGGCAGCACATTTGTGGACTTAGGCTCTGGGTCCCACTGATTCAAAATGCTTTGTACTGGAAGAAAACATACACACATATACATAAACCTGAAAATATAAATTGCTTACTACTTTACCATATTTATTGTCTATACAGATAATATTTACTTATAGTGACCAGTTATTTTTGCTCCTAGAGTATCACATTTCATGGCATATGTTAGGAGTTCCATCTATAGAGAAAGTTGCCTATTTATTTTCTTTTTGTTACAGGATTTCCACTGATTCCCGCTTGTATACATGCTGTTGCTAGAAGCTTATATTACAATGACAAGTAAGAAAATTTCTCTTTCTGATTTCTATTGGAACTAATTAAAACAAAAATATTCAACATAATTTCCCTGCTTTTTCCCATAGCTGCTGGATCAGTTCTGAAACCCACCTCCTCTACATCATCCATGGCCCAATTTGTGCTGCTTTACTGGTATGTAATTAAAATTCTCCTTTTTTCCTTATTGTACATATTTCAACTTTATTTTTTGAATCAGCTGTACTAGGGTATCCTTCAGGAAACCAGTGGTCATGGACAATGTGCTCACAGTGTTTGATTGAAGAGGGTTTAATGACGGTGTTTATTTGAGGTGTTGGCAGGAAGAGTAAAGGAACTAATCAATAAGGGATGGCGAGGCACCAGGGGCCAATCGTGGGAAGCCGTCGTCAGTGCTGGACCCGAGCAGGGGACAAGAACAGTGTTACTGGAGTCGGGCGGGTATGGGGAGGGGTGGCCTAACAGAAGCTCTGGCCTCGGGTAGAGGAACACAGCCACTGCCAAAACCACAGCCTGGCAGCAAAAAAGGAGAGAGAAATACTCAACTTCTCTATTTCTCTGCTCTCATTTCTTGGTTCCTCCCATTGGCCAAACGCAGCGAATGTCAGAAGGCAAGGAAGCCAGGGTGATGGTGCCCGAGAGCCTCTGGAGCACAGAGAGGACCCAGAAGGGCGGAGGGCGGATCTAGTGAGTGGGAATGGGGCACAGGGAAAACCTACACACCTGTGTTGCAATAAGAGTGATATTCCAATGAAGAAATGACTTCAATGTGGATAAAAAAGAGTATTGCTTAAACTGTTGTTTTATTATTATAATGATCATCACGAATACAGGTACACAAATTGAACATTTTTAAATGTAGTTTCAGCAAACCAGAAGTCACATTCAGTGTTTTAGTACCTTCTTTCAATGGGAAAATAAATTAATCCAAGTTAACATGCTTCCTCTTATGGAGCATTAAAGACCAGAATGCAATTACAGTCTCCCAGACTACAATTACAGCTGATATTTAATCATATTTAAAAAGAGAAAGGTGCTATGTTTCTCAGCCAAATTCAAAGCTTCCTAACCCTTGTTTTGAAACTTTTTTTTTAGACAAATATTCTTCTATTATTTTAATATATTTGCTGACTGCAACTTTGTATTTGGTTACTTCAGAACACTGTGCAAGACATTCTCAAGTGCATCATTTTTAAGCCATTCTTAAAAGTGTGCAATAATTAAGTGGGTAAATTCTGGAGGCTGATGGCCTATGCTTGAACTTTTCTTCCATCTCTTACCTGCTGGGTCACTTGAAACTAACCACTCTATACCGCACAGACCTCATTTGTAAAATAGAGAATGTAATAATAGAAACTTAATTTTTTAACAAGGAATTAAATGAGATAATACAAAAAAGTGGGTAGCTCACGGGTATAAAGCACTTAGCAAGTGTCAAGTTTCTGATTTGTCCTTGGTCACACAAGACAGCTAGTTCAAAAAATCAACATAAGGAATTTATTTTATCTCTTATGAAGTTTTAATATATCTTAATGTGGACTTTAGGGAAAATTTCAGAGGCCGAGCGCTTCTTTCACTTGCTCTCTGCACATACTAGACACATGTGTGGCAGACTGTGTTTAAGCTGTAACCTGAGAAGCCTTAGTTTTGTATCCTCTGAAAGAGCCGGCACTGAATCCTGGCTGGACCACCGCTGGCTGTGCATCTCAGGCCAAGTTGTTTCGTTTTTAGCCTCGTAAGCCTTTGTTTTCTCATCTGTGTTTATGTAATACTAAGAATAAATACGTCACAGGGTGTTGTAAGGATTAAATTAAAGGTATTCTGTTAAGCAACAGTGCCTAGGATATAAGACATTCTAGAAAAAATGCTTTAAAAAGTTTCTTCTCTTGTAATTTCTACATATCATGATTCTGTTCTGAGAACAATTCAGGTAAATGAAGATGCCTTCCTTGACCACTCAGGGGCTGACAGAACAAACACAAGGCAAAATTTTATTACAAGAGATGTGACTCTGCAGAGGGGTATGTGATTCAAATACCTCAGTCAGAGAGGTTCAGGAAATTAGCAAAATCATGTAGCACGTGGAAAATGTAACAGCAACTAATGCAATCTGTGGAAGAGCCTGTCCACATCCACTCTGGGAGAGAAGGGTAGGGGGTACAGCTGGGGTGAAATACCACGAAGGAACGCAGCACAGCAGCTGCTCTGTACGAAAGGAAGTGAAAATCCACCTTATCGACATAAAACTTTTTCTTTTTTCTTGACCTAAAATATTAGGAGCCTATTCTTCTACCAGGATAAATGGTTCTGTTCTTGTTTTGTTTAAGCTTTAAGCCTCCTCTCTGGCCCTAGCCATTTCCAAAGTCTTGGGAGGGGCTCTAGCAATTGTTTATATGGTCACATGTTTTGGTGTAATTTTTATAAAGATATTTCTACTGCAATCAGTTTCTTTCCACTCAGATATCCTCTGTCACATTACCCCTTGAGCAGGGTGGTATTGGAGTGGCTACAGCGTTTTTGAGATCCTGCTAAGGGGAAGTTGAGGGAATACATGTAATTTGTGTTTAGTGAGAGACAGTCAGGTCTTTAGTGAACAGTTAAGTAATTGCTAGAACGGGACTAGCTTTGAGGAACCTTCCTCCTGCCACCGGGCCGAGTCACACTGCCTCCTGTCGTGACCCTAGGATGGTATCGTGACACGAAAACGTCCTCTTGTGCCTACCAGCCATGGGAACTTCATGTATGTTGAAGTAAAACAAGTTTCTTCTCTTTTCCTTAACTTGGTTTCCTCTAAGATAGATAAGATTAGTACATCTGAAATTTATTGAAAATAAATGGAAGTATTTGCAGAAAATAAAGTAGGATGGCTTTCTAATTTCCAGTTTCACATTTTAAATCAGACTTGCTATTTTGGGAGAAGTACTTTGTATTTAGAAATGTTTATATAATGAGTATCATAAATTGCAACATTTCTACTGACTTTTATAATTTATGATTTTTGCATAAATTATAAAGATTATAAAATTTTCTATACTCTAAATTTATAAGCAGATAAAAGGGCATTATTCTCTTACTTCAATGGGCTTCTATTAATTTCCATTTAGTCAAAGCTTTTAAAACAGCAGTGAATACTTAGGAAGGGAATATAGTGAGATGGGTAGAATAACAGCTGATGTGTTGATTTGTCATGTTTCATTCTCACACCTGTTGAAGTGGCTTACTCTGCTTTTGTCTTTAGCAGAGACATTCCTGTGTCTGTAACCATGTTGCTTTTCATAGATATGTTTTCATCAGGATTATAGTGAGCTCCATATTTTTGAAGCATATGTTCTACTGAATTCTCTAAGAATAGTAATGGATATTTTTATGCCCAGTCATTTTCATAACACTTGCCTTAAACCAGCAAACGTATGTTATTTGTTCATTGTTTTCTATATTAAAGGAGATGCTACCATTATTTTTTTGATTTATTAAAGTATGTGAATATAAATTATGTATCAATATGTAGTTTAAAATCAGAAGTCAGGGTGAGAAAAAGGAAAGAAAATAGCATAAGAGCCCTAAGGGGCTTTTCTGGAGTTAGTGTCCATAATCCTATGGAAGGCATAGGAATGGGCACAGAATAAATACACAATTGGATGAAGATAAGAGAGACAGTGGTATTCAGGGTAAGAAAGAGAGGAGAGAGAAAGAACGAAAAACAGAGAGAGATGTATTTCATCAGAATTCTGTCAGTTTCCTGACTAACTTAGTTATCCACATTGTATATTCGAAGTTTTATGTCTCCCTTTCAAACAGAATGTTTTCTCTTGGAGAAAGCTGTTAACACATGGTAAATATGTAACTATAGAAAGTAATTAACAGAAAGCCCTGTCGGGTGCCAAAAATTTTTATCTTTAGGATGATCTAGGTTAAATATAAACTGGCTTAATTGTATGATTCAGCCTCCTCATGAAGATAAAGAGGATTACATTAACTATCTTGGGGAGCTGTGTGGATTATTCTTACAAAAAGAAACACAGGAAAGATAAGCCAAAAGGTGAAAATGGCTGTTGTGGTATAATACACATTTGGAAAGTACCTAGTTATAGTCACCAAAACAAAGGAGACACTTAAAAAAATTAGCAATAGTTATAAACAGTTCTTTCCTTTGAGCTGAAAATGTTCAAAACCTTTAGTTTGGGACCATAGAAAATATTTTTTAAATTGCATAAGAAAATGAGCTGAGAAAAACCCTCAGGTATTCCTCAACTGAATGTGTTCCACAATAACTTCACCATAATTTTATTTTTCTAAACCCTAAGTCCATTAAAATTGAAATATTTGTTAAATAAATAAATCACAATTCCAGAAATATAAATTAATTACCTAAGGCAAATATTCTCTAAGTAGAACATATTCTTTTACATTGAGAGTATTCTAAGATTTATAAAATCAAAGATCCTTCAATAATGCTTCTTAATATTAAATATGAAATAATTTTCATACATCATTTTTTCTTTTAGGTGAATCTTTTTTTCCTATTAAATATTGTACGTGTTCTCATCACCAAGTTAAAAGTTACCCATCAGGCAGAATCCAATCTCTACATGAAAGCTGTGAGAGCTACACTTATCCTGGTGCCATTACTGGGCATTGAATTTGTGCTGATTCCATGGCGACCGGAAGGAAAGACGGCAGAGGAGATCTACGACTACACCATGCACATCCTTATGCACTTTCAGGTTGGTGTTCTTGAGTCAGGAAGGCAGCTTGCAGAATTTGGTTTTAAATTTACATATAGTTTTGGTTTTATTTTTGACTATATGTGCAGCAAGTTGGTTACAAACAATGCATTTTTTTTCCATTTGGAATCAGGTAACTCTATTTTTCTTTTACAGGGTCTTTTGGTTTCTACAATTTTCTGCTTCTTTAATGGAGAGGTATGGTAATTGACTTCATTTCTTTTATCATTTTATATTCGCAATATATTTTTTTCTTTAAAAAATTGAGACAGAATTATAAATTCCCTAGGAATAACTATTTCAAATTCCATTTCTATCAGGAAAAAGAACCATAGAACCTCATTTCATTGATGTAACTTTCCTTCCCAAAAGTTTGGGTAACATTGGAGCTCAAGGCTATGGCGAATCTAAACTCACTTAAATATTCCATCGATGACTTTTATTCATCTAATCTTTTACATACCTTTTAAACTAATTCTATTAAGTCTGGATTTTAGCCTAGGTACAGTGCTAGGAAATTTTTAACCTCATAGAATATACACTCTAATAGGAATTGGCATTTTCCTTTTCCCATTTTGATTTTCTTTCTTTCTTCCTTTCCTCCCTCTCCTTCCCTCTCTCTCTCTCTCTTTGTTTCTTTCTTATCTTTCTCTTTTTCTCTCTTTCTCTCTTTCTCTTTTTCCTTCTTTTTTCTCCTTCCTTCCTTCCCTCCCTCCTTCTTTTTCTCTCTTTCCCTCCCCTCTTCCTTCCCTCCCTCCCTCCCTCCCTTCCTTCCTTTTCTTTCTCTTTCTTTTCTTTTTTTGCCTGTCTCATAATGTGGTCTTTGAAACCTGTTTTGTGTTGAATACAAATACATTTTTAAAAATTAAACTTTCAATTATACAGGGAGGAGATGCAATGGGTTAGGAAATGTAGGGAGAACAAAATGCTCTAATTTGTAACATAGCAATGTGCTCTTGAATATTTCAAGATTTTTATCCAAGGCTTTCCTAATTAGAAAGTTTCATGCATTTTAGAAACTGGTACCATACTTCTTATGCATATGAATAGTGTTATAGTTCAGTGGTTTGAGCAGTATTGGTTTAGCTCTTTATATGTTTTTAATCTACTTCACAAATTTAACCTGTTAGAGAATCTGGACAAAATTGTCTGAGAAACCCAGACAATAACTGAGTGAAATTCAAACACTTGGCAACTGTAAAGCTCACCACACTGCTTCAGATGGGAAACAGTTGGCATGACTTTATGAGAACCATTCCTATAAAACAAATCCACATTGGAAATCATGTAAATGTCATGAAAAACTATAAAATATTGCTTTCATTAGCTTAAGTAATATTTTAATTCTTTCTCTTAATCATAAAATGAAATTTCATGCTTGAGTTTTTAATTACAATTAAAGCATTTTAGTTTTTAAAATATAGGTATTCATATCTTTAAGTGGTGCTTCCATGATTCTTCTACCATACAAAGGACAGAGTCTTTAATCCATAGAGTTTACTTTTGTGTATGGAGTTAGTGATCCAGTTTTATTCTCATGCATAAAGCTGTCCAGTTTTCCAATGCCAGTTATTGAAGAGACTGTCTTTTCCACATCATATATTCATGGCTCCTTTGTCATACATTAATTGACTACATATGCGGGTTTATATCTGGACCCTCTATTCTGTTCCTTCGATCTATGGGTCTGTTCTTGTGCCAGTACCATACTGTTTTGATTTTTGTAGCTTTGTCGTAGAGCTTGAAGTCAGGGAGTGTATTACCCCCAGCTTTGTTCTTCTTTCTCAGGATTGCTCTGGCTATTTGTGGTCTTTTGTTGACCAATATAAATTTTAGGATTATTTTCTTTAGTTTGTTGAAGAATGCCATAAGTATTTTGATAGGGAATGAATTGAATCTGCAGATGGCTTTGGTCAGGAGAGCCACTTTGACAATACTAATTCCTCCTAACCATTAGCATGGGATAGATTTCTTTGTGTCTTCTTCGATTTCTTTCATCAATGTTTTATAGAATAGGTCTTTTACCCCCTTGGTTAGGTTTACTCCTAAGTATTTTATTTTTTTATGCAATTTTAAGAGTCACTGTTTTTTTTTTTACATCAATGAGAAGTATAGACAGAATGCAATTAGGAAGAACACATAAATTATTTGTTTTGATAATAAAATTCAAATAACATTTATTATGTACCTCTGTAATGTACTATTGTATAAAATGAATTAGGCAATACTATTTACTGCCTATGTAGGATTTTGTAACTAAATATATAGAGAGATATGAAAAACATGCCAAAGAAAATACCTGAAATATGAACAATACATCTCTGCATCTTCAGGAACAAATTTGTTTTTTTATAAAGGGTAATTTTTAAATGCAGAAAATATAATCACTACCAAAATATTTTGTGATTGGAGGCAGTATAAAAGACAGTTACTGACAGCAATGCATTTCAACTCCAAAGGTGTCATTTTGGTCCTCGCCGTAATACCTTGGGAAATACTTTGAACTTTCCAAAGTCTCAGTGCCAGCTTTTCTTAAAGGGAAATAAAAGCAAGCTCCTTACACAAGTCTCACAAGAATTAACATAAGCTAAGAATCTAAAGCGTTTAGTGCCATGCTTCACCCTCTGTAGATACTCAGTACATTATAGATTCCTTATTATATTTGTCAAATCACTCATTTTCAAAAATTTACATATGAATGGGAACATTAAACATATTGGAATCAAATCTCAAATTGGCCCTTTTATTTAAAAAGGGTGCCCTGGAAATATCTAACTAATGCCTAACACTCTTGTTGCACTCCATGTGTGAAAGCAAAAGAGACATAGACTTTGATCTGTCATGTCCTGAAACTGAGAAAATTTTGGCTGTAGAAAATTACAATAATACAAAATTTCTGTGCCAAGTTGTTGCCAAATTCTTCAGTTCTTCACAGCATCTCCAATATCTGTCCCCTTTTCTTCATCTCTTAAAACACAGTCCCTGCTTGTGAATGATTCATTTCTCATCTTAAGAAATACTATAATCCCTCCTTTTTTTGTGTCTTTGCCTCTTAGTTTTTCCCAGTATCATAATAAGAAGACACAGCTGCCAAATTCATTTTGTGTGGTTCCAACTGTGTCACGTATTTCCTAAAATCATTTGCTCAGGCTTAAGTTTCCTTCTTGCTTTCCACATTAGGTCAAATAGCTTGCCTTTAGCTTAATCTCTTTCTCTTTTTTTACTTTCACATTTTATTTATTTTATTTCTTAGCCAAAATATTGCTATTTGTATTTCTCACTAGTTAAATAACTGTGACTTGACAAGCGCTCAGGCACATCCATCTCACCTCCACCCACTCAGACACAAAAGTGCACGTGAACATAAACTAGGGACTCTAGTCATGAGCTAGTTAACAGAAGCTAAGCCCTCAGAAGTGCCCTCCCTAATCTCATGGGTATGTTTAACACACTTGATTATAGGTATTTTTATAATGGGAACAAAAAGGTTTGTTGAGAATAACTGAACCCACATTCAGTAATAAGAACTAGGTAGAGATTTTATATGAAGCTCTATTAAATATCTTCTAATAGATTTAGGTTAAAAAGTATAGAGTTAGTTCCTTATCAGGTGTTAATGGGCATATAAAGTTGTAATGTTCTATTCTAAATAGTTAGCCTTACTATTTATAACACACGTGTAAAACAATGGAAAACATTTCATTTCTGTAATAACAAGAGGCTGTCTTCCCTTACCATGGCAATTTTCCTTGTTATCTTTACCTTAATTTTCTCTCATTAAAAATTTATAAAAATTGGTGCCTTTAATGTCCTGTTGAACAGATGTGACATTGTATTAGAGGAAGCAGATAAAAAATATAACATCCTTATAGAGAATGATATAAACAATCAGATGTCTACAAGGTCTGTGTGTCTTGGGTCTCTTTTTAATTTCAGTAAATAAACCCCCACAGTTCAGGAATTTAGTTTTCCATGTTTTTTCTGATATTTAGCTGCAAGGAAGAAATAGGATGATGACTGAAATCAAGGTAGATGATACAAGAGCAAACACGTATTTCAAAACCCATTTTGACTGTTAGAATTGAATTCAAGCTTTCCTTTTTAAGACTATCAGTACTACAGTCACAGCTAAGATATTTCTTCCTGTCAGCCTCTTCCTAACATTTTTGTGGAATCTTTTGTACAAAGCTGCATTCCACTTCCTGTCAACCAGAAACTATATGGCGCATGTACTCAATCAGTCCAGCACATAGTGACAGAGTAAGGAGAAATACATTCTGCATGAAAATCAGGATCAAAAACAATTCTCATCAGAAATATATCTGGATAACTGGCTAAAAGTTGTTTTTGTATTAAATTCTGAATATTTATTTAAAAGTCATACTATAAAGTCATTTTACTTGTCACTAACTTATGTTCTCGAAGATATTATACATATGCAGACACTATTTTTAAATTACCTGAATATATTATTCAGAGAACTTAGAAATGTATCATTAAACAATGAGGGAAACTAAGTATAATTTTTGTTAAAATAAATATACTTATTGTCCTATAAATGCTTTTTCTGAAGAAAATTTACATGAATATAAATTATTTCCTTTAGAGTTAGCATATACAAATAAATAAGCTTGAAAGTCCTGAAATTCTGAATTTCATGATAACATAATTTTCAAAGCCTATTTATTGCACTTATAAATCGTAATTTTTGAATTATAGAGAAAAGCTACCTGAAATTCTAGTAACTAATTTTGAAATCTAACAAAACTCATTGACTTTATATTTGTTTCTTTTCTTAATCTGTTAGACAAGAAAATAAAGATTTAAATAAGCCAATCCTATTTTAAAGTTAAATATCAATATTAAGTATTCACATGAATATAGTGATAAAAAGTTGAGGTATTTAATATGATTAGTTGAAAGTTAAACAATTATTCCATGAGTATGTTTGTAGTACATGAATTATTGGAAAATTGCTTTTAGATGCTCAGATGCCCCTTGAGGAAGCAATCATAAGGTCAAAGAGCAGTAGACAGCTTGGGAAGACAATTTAAAGCTACACACACTTTGGAAAGACATACGTTACGTCACAGGGATGTGGCTAATCTCCTTGTCACCTACAAGCAAATGGCCCCAAGTTGTCTGTTCACTCATCAGACACCTGGAAATGTCCAGGTTTTGAGTTGGTGATATATGAATATTCTCATTTGTGCTCACTATGTATGAAGAAAATCACCTTAGTGTCCTAGGGTCAATTAAAACCAAGGTCACTATATACGGCCTACCTAGTCCTGACCTGTAGTCCCAAACAGAGAAGAAGGAAGAGTTATTAAACTTCAGATTTATCCAGGAAGAGGGGCATACAAATAAAAACAGTAGAGTGGTGACTTTTCTACACTTTCTTCTCTCTGGATAGTAAGCTCCATGACGACAAAAACCCTGCTTTTTTTTTCCTTCAAAATACAACACAAGACCTGGCATGTGGTAATCACTCAGTAAAAGGTTACTTCTGCTAACAATGATGATGATTTATATTCCCTGTACCCCTAACTTCTTTTGTCTCTCTTCCCTCTTCTTTTATACTCTCATTAATTATGTGCTCATTCTATTAAGGAAGATATTGATATAAAACTAAATTTTGCACATGCAACCTTGTAAGTGGATAGTTATTTGTTTGACAATATATTCGATATGTATTGTTAAAGCACCAAAGATAAGATGGAAAAATATTAATGGGATCTAGAAGTGCAGAATAATTGCAATTTCCTAACAAACTAGTTTATTCAATTTAATTCACATCATGCTTTTGTTTTATTTAAAAGCATTTCTCCGTGATTTATTTTATTATATTATTAAACATGAGATCTTCATTTCAAATAATGGGTGCTCTTTTCCCTTCTGCTCTTTTTTGACTGATAGGTTCAAGCAATTCTGAGAAGAAACTGGAATCAATATAAAATCCAATTTGGAAACAGCTTTTCCCATTCAGATGCTCTTCGTAGTGCATCTTACACCGTGTCAACAATCAGTGATGGTACAGGTTATAGTCATGACTGTCCTAGTGAACATTTAAATGGAAAAAGCATTCATGATATTGAAAATGTTCTCTTAAAACCAGAAAAGTTCTATGATTGATAATAAAGGGAGTATAGATTAAGCATTTTTGCCACTCCTAACTCAAGGGCTTGGATCCAAGACTAAACAACCAGAGGACTTCAATATTACATGAATTTCTTAAATGCCACAAAGAAAACCCTCACATGAATTCAGTAGTGTTGATAAATGTTTAACAACTAGTTCTGCGGGAGGAAAAAAAAAGCCCTAATTTGTACTATTTACCAGTTTCTATGGAGTAAATACTCTCACCATAGCTGATGTCGAGCTATCAACTTGACATCACTGAATGGGGAATTGGGAAAAGATGAGCGCACTCTGTTTGTAGACTGATGAAAGCGAGCTCCAGCGCACCACTGCATGATTCACGAACAAATAAGACTGTGAAAGTTCACACACATTGGGCATGATTCTACTCTGGTTGGCTCAAAAGACCTGGCTAAGGCCTATGGACTTGGAGAGGAAATTGCCTTTTCATTTCTTTGTTTTTAAAATCTTTTATCCCATATTCATTGGTGCAGTTGATTTTTTTTGCTCAAAAAGTATTCTAGCCCTTTTTATATTTACTCTTTCAAATGGACCAGAGAGAGAGTTAATTTTCTTGTTGGCTTATCCTCTTCTACCCAAGAAATGCAACTGAGCAGAATTGCTATTGGCTACTCATTTACTGATACATCACACTTATACCTTGTGTCATATCCGTTTTTGAGACTTGATAAATAGGATGCATGATACGCAATCTACTTTTATGTCGGTAGGGAGACATGTTGCTTGATACTACAGAACACCTTGTCAGCTACTTCCCTATCTTACTACACAAATGGGAGGGAATCGTTTTCCCTGTATCTGTAAATAAAAACTTTTGCCCCTTCCGTTTCTACTGTGTAGACAATTTAGCAGTTATTTTACATGAAAGGAATCAATGAAGGATCTTATTTTCTTGGAAGTTTGTAAAAAAAATTGTTGCTAAGAATTAGCTTGTAAATATTCTGTTAATCTATTGTATAGTCTCAAATCAAATACAAACAATTCAGGTAAATTTCTAAAAAAACAAATACACGATGAACACTGTATGCATGTTAATATCTGATACTGTGTCTGGGCTGGTTTTATAATAAAATAGAGTCTGGAATTCTATGTTTGCTAAATATTTTAAAGACAACCAGATGCCAGCATCAGAAGTTTGTTTGAGAACTAAGATAACAGAAATATCTATGATAAGATGAAAAATATTTATTAAAAAAGTTAAGGCCATTGTTTTATTGAATATATTAGCTTTGGTGATTCATATTTTAATAATAGGTATCTTTAACATATTTCTACTTTTATTTTGACGATGAACTTGTATTCTAATCCAGAAATTTTAAAAGACTCCTACTATATAGTAAGCGCCAAACTGCAACTCTTATGATCTTTATCCAGCTAAAAATAGTGCTTTTCTGACTTTTACTGTATGAAGATATATAGGTTTGGAATTGTTCCAGGCTATTTTTTTAAACTTGAGGAATACAATATACATCATATACAATATTTTAATAGAGCTACTATGATCATATGATAATACAAATCAATGAAAGACTTGAATATATCAGTGAGGAAGAACTGTGGTCAGACGTTTATGGAATAATTATATTAAGATGGATGAAAGCATTGCTAATGAATTAAAGTGACATAAAATGCAACTCAGTTTCCCTAAGGTTATTTTCCACTGGAATTTCTGAAAAACGGAAATGACTTCAATTAGTAAAAGTCAGATTGGGAAGAAGTCATTATGTATATGTGTTTTTCCAGTGTGTCAATCTTAAAATGGATTAAACTAATGACTAAATTATCATAGGCTGTTTCTTAAGCTGTCAATAGATGCTGACTTGAGAAGTCACTTAAAATTCTCCAGAAAAATTATCTAAATCATTAAGAATTAACATTTTAAATGACCTGATCTATACATTTATAATTTATCTATACATGTAAAGGTTTTATTGTTAGTTTCAAATTTACAGATTTAATAGCAAGCTGTCATTAAAAGGAATGCAGGCTGTTTAGGACTTTGTACTGTCTAAATTATACTAAACTTCCTTTAAATAAACTCACTTTTTAGCTATTTATTATTCAAAGACGCAGGTTCAAATCCTTTACTGAAACTGTTCACATGTTTCAGGATTCTTCCAGACAAACTGTCAAATCTCAACTATGAATGGCAGTAGAAAATGTTGAATTATCAGTATACACTATATTAAAATTACAGTGTAATTTTCAAGTACTTTTTCATTGCACTTTTATCATTTTAACTTCAGACTATATTTCCTTTGACCAGGAATCATCTGTTATACAGTCTTCAGTTGTAGGCAGTCCATAATTAGTGTTAGTTTTGTACCCCTATATTTTTAGGAGTAATATTTTTAAATATTAGACTTTTGTAAAGGTGAAGTGCTAATTAAGTTCTCCTTTGTATCTTACTCACAAAGAAAACGTAAAATCAATACTTTTTAAAGGCAAACTTCTTTGGTATCTAAAAACTAATTTGGGGAATTTCTACCTTTTGAAATGTATATCTGCTGTTTTTCTGCAAGTATTTGTGAAATTCACACTTAAATTTAAAAAAAAATTCTAACCTGTCATTTTTTTATTTTTTAAAGTTATTTTCCAGTGCATTTATTCATAAAATATCTATTCTGGAATTTCGTGTTTGCTCAAATGTAATCCAATGTACATAGAATTACTAGTAGCTGTAGTACTGTATTTAATGCATAATAATTTTAAGTGTGAACTTATTTTAATTTTCTTGGTTTTAATCTGCTAATAGAAACCATTTTTTAAATCAGAAAGATATACCCCAAAATTTTCCATCAATTCAAACAACTCTTGTTATTCCTACTTGATGTATATCTCTATTTTTTGATTATATAAAAATACTAAAGTTATGAGCTAAAATTGATTTTTCACTCATTTACTGGAATGCTGAATAATCTAATTTATAATTCTTGACAGCAATCAGTGGACTATTACTTAAAATCAATGACTATATCCATATTATTCTTTTATAAATCTTCAATAAACTATTAAATCATTCTATAAACCAATGTTTTTAAGGCTGTGAATTTGTTTTTCAAACTAGAAAACTCCAAATAAACAAATAAACTACCACATATGCAAATTCCTTCCTAGGCTGAAAGAAGAGAAAGGATGCCCAGAAATACAAAAATGTACAGGGATTTCATCCTTTCCCTATTATATTCCATTGTGTAGTTTTGTATTGAACAGCAGGGGAAAAAAAGAAGGAAAATAAGTATTTAAAGATAATTCTAAGAAGAGGGCATAATCATAACTCACATAAACATAAAATTAAAACATGTCAGTGATTTTGTTTAATTAATTCATTAATGAGGAAAACCATAAGATGTTACAGCCATACAAAGGAGATTTCCAAATATCACACATATAGAAGAATATAAGAAATGCTGAAATGAGTTAGAAATAGATGCAAAACAGCTCTATCCTTAGGGCAAGGATCAGTTGCATTTCATTGAATGATTAATTTGTACTTCTATGGTCAAGAAAAAACATTATTATCAGCTTTGTGCAACTAAGATATCTGTAAAATAGCTCAAAATAATCAAAGGAGGAGATAACCCAGAAGGACATACTAGAAAAGACCCTTAATAACTAACATATGTCTTATGTATGAGAGAACAATATATAATACATATAATAACACTTGTATACATGTATATACATATGTAAAGATATGATATACACATACACACACACATATATATAACCTAATACATGTTTGAAGAGTATGAATATATATATATATATATATATAGAAGAGAAGTACATATATATTTCAAAGGCCCTTGCATTTTTTTCTTACAATCTGCCCTTCTTGTGATTATAATCTCAAAAATGAATATTCTTGATCAAAAATAAGCTTAGTTATGTCCTGGTTACTTACATAGATACACAAGAGTATTAATGTATAATATAGATCACCATATTTTCTTTAAAAATCTACAACCATATGGCATTTTTATACTTCACATATTATATAATTTACACATTAAAAGTAGTTTTTAGTATATTATATTTTACTATATTCAAAGACATGTAACCACCACCACAGTCAGTTTCATTACATTTTCATGACCTCCAGGTTCCTTAGCTATCAACCACCTTATCCTCCCATCTCTACTCCCACTCCTAAGAACCACACTAATCTTCTCTCTGTGTCAACAGACTTCCCTATTCTGGACTTTCGTATGAATGGAATCATACAGAACATGATCTTTTGTGACTGACTTCTTTCACTTATAATATTTTCAGGCTTCATCCATGGTCTAACATCAGAAATTCCATTCGTCTTTATGCCTGAACTATTCCCCTGTATGGATGTACCGCTTTCAGTTTATCCATTTGTCCGCTGATGAGCACTGGTGTTGTTTTCCTCCTTTGGCTATAATGAATAATCCTCACTACTGCTCCTTGGTGTAATTTCAGTCACTCTTCTTAATTATAACTTTTTACAAAAGTAACTAATTTCTATTTCAGAGAAAATTAGGGGAGAGAAATTGAGAATTGTCACGCCCAAGCAATTTAGCAGATAAGCAAAGCTTGTGAACACAAAATAACTTTCTACAGCTACACATATCTGTTTACATTTTTACAAAATGGCAAAAATGAGCAAGACTCAAAAATACAGTGTTTCTATAACATCAAAAGCAAAAAAATATGAACTTAAAGTCATGTTTAATAATAAATTGTTCAATATTTTCTTACATAGAAATAATCCACACATATCCCATGATTATCTATTAATTAACTCATTTTAATACAAGTCCAAGATTTTAAATTCCTTAAAGGTCTTGGAAAATATCTTCAGGTTGACATACTACAAAACATAATCACTGTTGAAACAAAGTGTGTCATGAAAATGATCTGATTTAATAGAACATAGATGTACATTTTTCAAAATCTTAAACATGCAGGAGTCATATTAGCTTACTGGATCAGCAAACATGAATGAGTTTATGGAAAATAAACCCAGTTGTAAAATAAGTTCTGTTATTAATATCAATAAATAAGATAACAGATAATTGTGTTTAATGAATCAAAATTATTAAACTACTCTTATATGTCAGAGATTTACCTTAACAACATGAGTTTAGATTCTTAAAATGTTTCTGAATTAGTTTCTGTAAGAGTGTATTTCTGTCTAGATCTATGTCTAAATCTATGTATATATCTAAAAAGCGGAACACATTTAAAGTATTAGAAATTTAATTTCTCTATTGTCTGGCAGTTTTCCTTATTTTATGGGATAGTCAATTTATGTATTTATCTTTGTAAGCCAATGAGAACAGAGACTTTTAACTTAAGAGACTTTATAAGTTATTTATACCTCCAAAGACAGGTAAACATTACACAAAAAAAATGCCATTCTGAATTAAAGACACAGAAACATATAGACATAAATTATGTACATTGAGTCTAAAATTTTAGTCACAGCTCAAAAGACATAAGAAACATAGAAACACAAAAGCACACTGGCCCAAATATCAAACAGCTGTTCTCCTTCCAGATGAGCATAAAAATATTAATTAATTTGAGCTTAAAATAGACTAGCAAACCAGATTCTCTTCATCACTCTCCAAACAGAGACTATGTCTATAATCCACTATAATCCATTTACAGTGATCACCAGATTATCAGAAAATAAAACCTGTTACCCAATCACTGTTGCCACAAATATTGTCAAAGTTATCGCCTGCAAACAAACTGAAACCCAAAACAATCCCAGAATCACTCAAGAGGAAAAAGTAATGAAAAAGAGAAACAGAGTGAGTAAATTTTGATTGCTTCTCCGAATTCATTTTTAAAAGCCACGAGAAGCACATGCCTAGGCGTAAGTCACTCACAAAGCGCACTTCTCCGGCAAAGCAGTTCACAGGTGAATCCACTGGACATCTTACTGGAAAATCTCCAAATTCCAAATTTGGAATTCCAAAATCTCTTAAATTCCAAATAAATTAAAATTTCCTTTTTATTCCCGAAAAAGGGCAGGAGCCCAGAAACATGAAAATATAAAATTCTTCATTCACCATTATGGATTCCACTGCACATTTTTTTACAAAAAGGCAGAAAGAAACCAAGGAAAATAAATTATCTTTTAAAAATTAGATTTCATTTATAATTATGACTCTCATACAAATATGAAGTGAAAATGTTCAAAAACTTTAACTCATTAGTTAATGAGGAAACCAGCAAGATGTTACAACCATTCATAGAACTCAAAATGCCGCACAAATACAGGCAGACAAATGCTTAAATGTATTCACAAACAGAGCTCTATCCAAAGGCAATAATCAATTACATTCCACTGGACATAAGGGATTTGCATTATCTGTTTCTACAGCTTACATGGTTGTAAACTATCTCAAAAACAAAGCAAAACAAAATAACAAAATAGAGGGAACCTGGCAGGTTGCTCTAGAAATGATACTCTCAACCTTTTCGAATTGTTAACCATTTTAAAGTCTTTCACAATTTTTACTCACAGAACTGTAAGTGGAGAAAGATGAACCAGGTATGGATATGAAGGCCAGATATAGATAGTAATGGCAAAAATTTGTTAAACAACTATTTTAAAAAACCTCTACAAAATGCATATTATCTTTATCTCCAGACATCTGCATTATGACAGCATTATTACAACGTGCAGCCCAACTTTCTCATGTGCAGTTTTATTTCTCTTATTCTTCTTATTTTATATTGACTTTCATGTAGTTATTGTTGATGTATATACAAAAATGCTTCATATCTGAAAGTTTAAATATATCTAACATACCACATTCAGACTAAGAAAAACACATTCCTATGAGACCTAGCTTACATTTACAAATTTTAAATGTCACAAAAGATGCCACCTATTGTGTATTCTCTATCAGCTCTGAAAGTATATCATTGATGAAAAAATCACTAAATGTGATATATATTAAGAAATGCTATTGAATTCACAATATTGAGCTAATATTGTCTTAAGACAGAGATCATATTATTAAATAAATTTAAATTGAAAAAGTGTACCAAGCATCTACTATTTAAAAAGCAAAATATAGTAACCACAGTGTTGCTCATGTAATTGTATATAATGATACCAAAAAAAAGAGTAAGAAACAGCAAAATATAAGAACATTGCAGTGTAAAATGTAATTCCTCCATAGTTATTTACAACCTCAATGGTATTTGGAAATCTGATACATTTCAGCTTACATTCAAATAGACATTTCTGAATTAAATCTTTTACATTATGCATATTTGCTTTTTTTATTGAAGTATCATTGATACACAATCTTATATTGGTTTCAAATATATAACACAGTGGTTCAACAGTTACCCATATAATTAAATCCTTACCTCCACTAGTGCAGTTATTATCTGTCAGCTAGAAAGACACTATGTTACATAATTACTGACTATATTCTCCTTGCTGTACTACTATCCCCGTGGCCAACTTATATTATGACTGAGATTTTTGTGCCCCTTTGTCCTCCTCACCCTCCCCACTAAACCATTCCAACCCCTCCTCCATGGTATCCATCAGTCATTTCTCAGTGTCTATGAGTCTACTGCTGTTTTTTTCATTCTCTTTTGCTTTGCTTTTATATTCCATACTTAAGTGAAATCATATGGCATTTGTCTTTCTCTACCTGGCTTATTTCACTGAGCATAATAAACTCTAGATCCATCCATATTGTTGCAAATGGCAGGATTTCATTTTTTCTTTTATGGCTGAATATTCCATTATGTGTATGAACCACCTCTTCCTTAGCCATTCATCTATTGATGGACACTTAGGGTGTTTCTATATGTTGGCCATTGTAAATAATGTGGTGATAAACGTGGGGGTGCATATATCTTTTTAAATCAGGGACTTTATTTTCTTTGGGTAAATTCCTCAAAGTGGAGTTACTGGGTTGAATGGTATTTCTATTTTCAATTTTTTGAGGAACCCCATTACTGCTTTCTACTGCTGTTATACCAATTTATATTCCCACTAACAGTGTAGGAGGGTTCCCATTTCTCCACATTCTCATCAACACTTATTACTTATCATTTGGATAGTGGCCATCCTAACTGGTGTGAGGTGATATCTCACTGTGGTTTTGATTGGCATTTCCCTGATGACCAGCAACATGGAGCATCTTTTCATGTGCCTATTGGCCATCTGTATTTCTTCCTGGAGAAGTGTCTGTTCAGGTCCTCCACCCATTTTATAATCGGGTTATTTGCTTTTTGGGTGTTGAGGCACATGAGTTCTTTATATATTTTGGACATTAACCCCTTATCAGGTGACTGAGTTTTGCTCTGCTGACGGTACACTCTGTTGTGCAGAAGCTTTCTAGTTCGATGTAGTCCCACTTGCTGGTCTTTGGCTTTGCTTCCCTTGCCTGAACACGTGTGTCCAGGAAAAAATTACTCATAGTTATGTTCAAGAGATTTTTGCCTATCTTTTCTTCTTTTATGGTTTCATGACTTACATTCAGGTCTTTGATCCATTTTGAGTTGACTTTTGTGTATGGAGTTAGACAGTAATCCAGTTTCATTCTCTCACATGTAGCTAAAAGAGGAAAGAATGAGTGAGGGGCACATTGGTTGGAGAAATCGAGAGTTCAGTGTTCGTCATGGTAAGACTGGGATTCTACTAGGTATCCAAGCATGGTTGCTCTCTTGGCTTTAAAAGGGCAAATGCATTGAAACCATCACCTGTTAAGTATAGAAGTCTGTAGAAAAAAGCCATTTTCTTCATTAATTTTTGCCTGAGAAAGGAGTGGAAATGACAGTTATTTTTTTTTTCAAATTACAATTATAAACCTGTACGATTTTCGATAAAATTTCAGTAATTTAATAGATTCACAGATGCCAGACCACACCTATGGATAATCTAGGATGACCTAAACCCCAAACAAAACCCTTTTGCCTACAGCCAAGTTGAATAGATATTCTGTTGTTAATAAATACATCTATGTTCTTTTCTCCAAGATGCCACCTAGAAGGCATTTCTCTGACCTCCTTAAAGCACAAATAGTTTTATCATATTTTTGTTTTAAGGTGTTTCTTAAATATTTTTGCTATTTCAATTTGTCTTTAATAATTTCTTTGTAACTTTCCTTTGATTTCTTTCTCTTTACCTTATCTCAGGCTACATATTATCTTCCACCCCATTATTGTATTAAATTTCTGGAAACACATTGATATATTTAATCCCTAGTCTCTTTTTTACTCCCTTATTCTGCTCAGGCCCAATAACAAAATACTATAGACTGGGTGGTTCAACAAGCAGCAATATTTATTTCTCACAGTTCTGGAGGCTGGGAAGTCCAAGACTAAGGTGCCATCACGGTACCAAGCAGCCTCCCCTCTAGGCTTGTTGTCAGCCGCCGTCTTGCTGTGTGCGTCCATGATCTCTTCTTTGGACCATGGACAGAGAGGGAGTGAGCTACGTGGTATCTCTTCTTATAAGGACACTAATCCTATGGGATCGGGGTCCTACCTTTATGACCTCATTTAACCATAATTACTTCCTTAGAGGCCCCATCTCCAAATACAGCCAAACTCAGGGTTAGGACTTTAACATATGCATCTGTGGGAGGAGGGGGCACAGACATGCACAATACCCCATCATTCACTACAAGTTCTCTGTGTGCTATCCATTAACTTATAATAAAGCAAAGCAAACAAAACATAATAAAACTAAGTTTACATTCCTCCTATAAATCAGATAGTGTCCCCTTTTCTGAAATAAAAGTTCTACAAAAAATATCTTCTTCTTTAAGTCTATTTCCAGACAGTTGCTGATGGCTGTCTCGATTTTCTTTCTTCTTTCTTCATTGCAGTTATTTCACAAGTTTCAAAATTCTCCCTCTTTAAAGGTCACTTTGGTCTTTAAATTTTTATTTCTTCATTTTCATGTAACAAATGCAGCCAGAGTATTTTTCTCCCTTTGATTCTGCATCCAGGAAGCTCGTCCAGCTGTAGCTGTCTCTCGTTACTGTTACTCAGTTTGTATAAGAATGCTTTTCAACTCCAAGGGTATACACAGAGCTCTTTTTACAAAAAAAACTGTTTGATCCAGGTCTAAACACCCAAAATACTTGTCCGGACTGCAGTTTACACTCCAGCATATGCTCCATAAATTTAGGGCAACCATATACTCCAGTTTGCTCAAGAGTCTAGGTCTGTGGCCCCTGTCCTGACAGCAATCACAGCTTAGCATCTGCAGTAGCAGCCCCTGATCCACGAGAAAGGGGTTATGTTCTTGTCCTGACAGTTCAGAGACCCCAATGCTGGCCTTAACTCCTAGGGTGGCCTCTTATGTGATGAGGAGTTATCTGAGCTAAGGAAAGAGAACCACCCAGAGCATAATCCCCCCTTCTAACCACATTCTGGGCACCTTGGGATCCCAGAGCTTCCAGCCCAAATGACTTTTGCTCATATCTAGGAACTGCATGAGTCTTTTGGCTGGATTTCCCTTTCTAATGATGGACTGTCCCTCTTTTATGTCTAGCCCTAGTCTCAAGGAGTGGCCATGGAATGTTTACCGGAGAAATGAACAGACTCAAGTGCACACTTAATCCATGAGAGGCCCCACCAGTGCAGGAGGAACTGGAGGTGGAGAAAAATGGGCCTTCTGGGGGCCAGGGGCCAGCTCATGCCTTACCAACACGTTCCTGCACAAAAATCCAAGGAGACTGAGAATTTTGAGAAATCTGACTTTGAAACTAATCTTCCTGGGTGTTTGGAATATTTATTTGTGAAGATAAAAACAGAAAGTTACTTTTTTGTGACTTTATATATTTGAAAAATGAAAAGTATATGGGCTCCAATTTGTACTCTTGTCTCAGGTTCCATAGATATTAGGGAAGAGCCTGAGCAACTATCCTAGATAAACATGTCTTGTTTTGCATAATTAATTATATGTTCCCTTAATCAAATCTACTATAAAACTTGCCAAACCCCAACTGAAAAGTACTTAAATGGTTAAGCCTTTCATTTCTTTTATTTTTCTTTTTTCAAAAAAACAATTTCATGCTTTTATTATGTATACTAAATCCATGTTTACCTACTGTTTTCAATCAGTCATAATTAAATAATTCTTGGCAACAACCATGAAAACAGCTCATTTTGCCAGGGTTATTCTACTAACTCTGTCATCAAATATTGCATGGTCCTGTGAAGCGTGAACCATTCCTGAAAGTAACTAAAAGGTTACCTTTGACTTGCTAAGTAGAATAGCAGTAAAAACTTCTTCCACTAATACATTTTTTAAACCAGCTTCACTGCTGTTGTAAAAGATCACTTAAAATCTTCTTTTTCTGTCACTAACATAATAATAAATATCTGCTGCATTCCTAAACCTTGAATTAAGGATCAGTGATTGTGGGGCAGTTGTTTTTCTCTGGAAACACTAGTTCTCATGGAGAAGGCCCTTGCTTCAAGGATCCCCCCACTCTCTCCTGCACAGAAGCTGTGTGTGTTTTTCTCCTCTCTGCTTTGGCTCGACTCTCCAAATGTAGATATTATGTTTGATAAATAGAAACTGAGAGAAGATACTCCTTCCCCTCTGTTTGCTCCTATAAAACTGTAGTAACTTGCCTTGTCTTCTATCTTTTTTAAATTTTCCATCTGCAGCTGCCTGAAACATTTCTATAACCCTGACAAGAGCTAAGGAAAAACTCAGCCTTCTGCAGACTCTCACTGTGTTTCCTCTATTCCACCTACCCAATTGGATGTGTTACCTTCTTTTCAGAGTCACAATGCTTCCTCTGTATTGTGATAGCTTGGCACATAATACATATCTGTTCCTCTTTCCTCAGCTTTAAAAAATATATTTGAGGCAGTAGGGCAAACATATCCTCCACTGGTTAGTAAAACTGAGCACTTGACAGTTTATGCCAGTGTCACACTGTTTCCAAATCATAATGTTAAGACTACAAACCAGTGTCAGTACTGGAAACACTATCAAAGTATTCATACCCACAGGAGACAACCTAAGAGAAAACATTATAAGCAAGCCCTTCAAAAGACCTTTAACTACCTGTGGGTAAAATTGCAGTATTTTCAGAATCTCCCGCCTGGCCATAGTGCATCTCCATTCCAGTAGGTGTTTCCGAGTGATGGAGAGAAGTAGTTTATCACCATGTCAATAGGAGATTACAAAGCAGGTGGGAACAAGCACACACCAGACCGAGAGGTTTGTTGGCATCCTCTTTGGCAGCTGGATCGCGAGAGACGTGGGCAAACAGATGTAGATGACAGCTTGTAGGCAATAAATGGGTTTCTCCCACTTTATTTCTCCCTTTGACTGATTCCAGCTTCAAAGGTTATTTGCCCTCAGGTGGGAACATATTTTCCCCCCAGAGTTACACCTGGCGGTAGTTGGCAGGCCCTCTGAACCCAAAATCTGTCTTCATGGGTGCGATGCTTGAGCAGTGTAATACTGGGGGAAAATATGTTCCCAGCCCAAGGCATGTTACCTTTGAAGGTAAAATCAGTCAGTGCGAGATATAAAGTGGGAGAAACGGTTTATTGCTTATAAGCAGTCATCCACTTCTCGCCCATGTCTCTCATGACCCGGCTGCAAAAAGGGGCCCCACCCAACCTCTCCGGTCCAGATATTCTCTCACTTCCATTGTGATTGCCTATTAATATGCAAATGGACTACTTCTCTGCACCCCTTGGAAACACCTATTGATATGGAAATATTGATGTGCATGAAAGCCAGGCAAGAAATTCTGGAAATATTGCAATTTTACCCACAGGAGGACTGTCCCTAGAGATGGTGGGGAGATACCCAGAAACCCCACTGTGGATGGCAGGGAGGCCCCAGTGGCTGCAGTGATGGGGAGTGATGACTCACCCTAATGTTCAACAGAGGTGGAGGGTCTGGATGCGTCCAGTAACAACCCCCCAGTCCATGGGCCTTAAACCCAGAGAGCCCCTACTTGGGAACTGGCCTGGAATAAAGCACTTCCTAGACTGGTGGGTCCTTCCTCAGAATAGGGGAAGGATGGAGACACTGGAAGCTGTGGAATTAGCCCTCTGTGAGATAGAAGACTGCTTAGGAGACCTGATTGGCCCTGTGGCAGTGCGAGTGTCGGATGTTTGTTTCCCAAGATAGTGAAAAGGGTTACTGAGGAGACAGACACACTTTGCCATCACTTGGAGGAGCTAGGTGATGACCTATGGGAAGCCCTTTAGAAAGAGAGACAATTATTGAGAAGACAGGTCATGCTCCTGGAACATACGTTAGCAGTGAGGAAGGAGGCAGCAGGAGATCCCATATTGCAGGAGGCCATGGGTGAGGGGGAGGAAGGAGCGGTACCTTCAGCCCCAAAGATGGTAGAGGAGACATTGGGAGACAATGAGGGGGTGGGGCCGAGGGCCAATCTGTTGCAGAGGCCACCCTCTGAGGCACTAGCCTCTCCCTTATTGAAGGCCCACCCAGTTGTAATTAAGAAAATAAAAAAGCAACAATTGCAGGCTCCTTGCGGGAGGGAGTCACCTCCTCCCCAGGTTATGGAGCACTCCATGCTCTGCCTCTATACACAGGGTAAACTGGTGTACAGGAGCATCCAGTTTCAGCATAAGCCATTGGAAACTCTGCCTACAACATGGTTTTGCACCCCTGGGATATGGGGGTGGAAAACGTGGTTATGTCAGGTTCTGAAATAGGTAGACTGGCTTACCTGACAACTCACCCTTCCCTCCAGCAGTGGATGCAAAGTTCCTGTTACATCTCAGAGAATCAAGAGCTTCTGTATTGGCTGACAGCAGCCATCAGGGCAGTTTAGCCTAATCAGGGTGATTTACCATACTTACCCACTAGCTGCAAAATTTATGCAGAGCTCTAACTGGTGTTACGGGAATTGGGCATGAAAAATATCATCTGTAATATGGACCATCAGGGACCCGTTGAGGAGTTGTTCACCATAAAAATGAGAAATCTGGTGCTCTGTACAGCTTCCCCATCTCTCTTTGGGTCCCTAGTGACTATTCTTGCCCCCCACATAGGGGAACCCATAAGTGAGGCTACTCGTACTTTACCAGATCGGGAGGAGATTGAAACAATAAGAGCACAGAAGGAAGTATAGGCTAAGACTGAAAGGAGAGAAGCAAAGTGCCTGTGAGGGTCTCAAGGACCCAGAAATGAGTTGATTTGATAAAGGCAGGAGTAGTAAAAGAAAAACCTGATGGGAAGCCCAATAGGATCTTGTTAGAACTGTGGCACCAATTAAATCCAGAACAGCAGTTCCACCGCTGAGGTCCAGGACATGGAAGCCAGAGGCAAAGCCCAGTGTGAGGCTTGAGTCCCTACAAGACTTCATGGGGGAACGTACTCTGACTCCACCTGGGCCCCTGCATATGGGGCAAAAGACAATATGGGCTGTAGCCTGTTGGTGGGGCTTGACACTGACCTTTGAAGAAGTCAGTAGAGCCTGGAAGGAGTGCCTTGTGTGTTCCAAGAGGGACTTACACAAGTCCCCCAGCAACATGGGACAAAAGAAAAGGGGCCGATATCCTTTGTCAGATGGTAGATAGACTATATTGGGCCTCTGCCCATATCAGAAGGATATCGGTCTGCCATGACTTGTGTGGACACAGCTACTGGACTGTTAGTTGCTTTTCCTGCACATGATGAAGATCAACAAATGACCAAAAGGAGCCTAAAGTGTCTCTTTGCAGCCTTTGGCTGGCCACAGATGATTGAGGGCGATCAAGGCACCCACTTTACTGGACATGCATTACAAGAATGGGTGCAGCAATTAGGAATAAAGTGAAAGTTTCATGTACCACATAACCCTACCGGGGCTGGCATGATAAAGAGGTACAGTGGTTTGTCGAAATCTGGCTTGTAGTTGGACACCCTACAAGACTGGTCAGTTCGCTTATGGACAGTGCTATGGCACTTGAATAAGAAGCCCTGAAAAGGAGCCTAGGGCCCTGTGGACATGCTAACACACATTGCTGCCTCTCTTATACAAGTGTATGTGCAAACCAAAGAGGAGTTACTGAAGCCAGGATATGGCCAGCAGAGCAACATCCTGCTGCCAGCTCCAACTGTGTTAAACCCTAGAGACTCTGTTGAGTGGACATGACCCTGGACATTTCGACACATGGACCAGAGATGGCTGGCCCTTCTGGCTCCTTGGGGTAAAGAACTGGAAGCTGGCCTCCTGTGTGGTTCTGGAGTAACAGCTGAGTGACCCCCAAAGATCATGGTAGTATACTCAAAACAGCTAAGAGGTAAGAGCATCTTATGGGGAAGTTTTGTTTTATCTTTATGGCCAGTGCGTGTACCTCCTGTAGCCCTATATATCGACCCATCTGTAACTCCCACAGGGAAGGTGGTGAAGTTTGGTACACTGGACCAGGATGAGATCCCATTCCTGCCACTGAACCATCACAGGACCACTCTCTTGCATGCATCCTACCTGATTTGCCTATGCTGATGTTATTAAAACATGCATCTTATTACCCTTAGGATTATTTTCTATAGTCCCTGTGGTCTGGACCCACCCCCTGGCTGCAGCTGCCCTGTGAAGATGCTCTGAACTCCCTACCCGTTCAGCTACTGACTGCCTGTGGAATGGGTGAGCTATGGACTTAATCTGCATAGGACTTTGACCCTAGCTGAATCCTCTGGCTTGAGGAATATCATGATTTTATTGCTGTTGTTATTGTATGTTATTAGTCTGGTTACAGTGCTAGAGTTTTCTTGTATGGGGCCATTGTGGACAATGAGGAATGAGTAGATTGCGTGCCAAGATTTCTGGAAGAATGGGCTGTGGGTAAAATTGCAATACTTCCAGATTTTCTCACCTGGCCTTAGTGCATCTCCATATAAATATGTTTTTCCAAGGGCTGGACAGAGTACTCCATCTCCATATCAATAGGTGATTACAAAGGGGGTGGGTGGGAGCAATCACACACTGAGACTGGAGAGGTTTGGTGGGGTCCTTTTGCAACTGGGTCGCAAGAGACATGGGTTAGAAAAAGTAGATGACTGCTTGTATGCAATAAATGAGTTTCTCCCACTTTGTTCCTCCCTTTGACTGATTTTGCCTTTAAAGGTTATTTGCCCCCAGGTGTGAACATATTTTCCCCCTGGAATTAACACTGTCCTTTACTAATCAGGGTTTGGAGGAAGAATATGTCAAATAAAAGGAGCTACAAGGCAAAAACATTATTTTAAAATAATGGCTTTTGAAAAAGGAATTGGCAAAAATTCCTATTGTACTATGTCCTATCTACAAAATAGGAACATGTGCCTTTTCTTACACTCTATTGTCTCTTCTAGCTCATCATGAAAGTGGATTCATCCATTTATACTTTGATTATTTCCTGTTTGAGTAGTCTGTCATCAATGGGTGAAATAGAATCCTTTTTTGTTCTCTTCATTCAACTGATATCGCCAGTCAGATATTTCAAAAAAGTGGCCATGCCAGGTCGTGTTGGCTTGCTGCCTCTATGCAGCATGGCCAGCAAGGCCAGAACACAGAACCAGAAGTGTGGAACTGAGTTGGAGTCATGGCCCTGAATTGTGCTCCATGACCTTGGCTTGTTTATGTGATCTTTGAATTTCCATTTCCTCAAATGGGGCTAGTGGTGACAACATGAAGAGTTGAAAAACTTGCTATTTCTGAGAAGTCCTAAGGAACTAAGAGGTGTCAGTTAATACATACAGTCATGGACAAAGATTTGCAAAGCACATGGAAAGAAATTTAAAACTATAAGGAACACAGAGGTCTTGTATTAATTATTAAGCAGGAAAATACAAAGAACTATTGGTAATTTCCAGTAAACTATTAGATCAGCTGTACTTTAATTGTCACAGGTGTTAGACCACGAGGTGCCCTGGGAAAGAACAATTTATTCTATGGCTTCCAAAACACATTTGATTCACATCCTGTCTTCTACGTTGTTTTACAATGTATCATATTTATCAGATTACAACATAAGCAATTTTTAGATAGGCTGAAAATCACCCATCTTGCAAGTTTTCTTTTCCACCTGGGGTTTGTGGATAGAACTCAGGAGATCCATGAATTTAGATGTAAAGAAACTCATACTTTTATTTTCATTAATTGCTGGCTGAAATTCAGTATTTCCTTCATTATGAATGTAGGCATGAACCAAGAGTAGTGGTCATCTCTGTAACCTTATTACCGATATAAATCACGGCCATACCACATTGTGATTGTGCGGATATCTTGAAACAACTATTTTCATTACCAATATTTTAAAACCATGAAAGTTATTAGACTTTCCTGACAATCTTGTCAGTTAAATGTGTTATTTTATCACAATAATATTTCATTTTAGTATTTGAATAACTGAATTTGAATATAACATATTTCTTTAGTAACATATGCATTTTAGTTTAGATATTTAAAAATATTCTGACAATGGATCTATAAGCTTCAACATATTGCCAGTGGGGTGAAAGATACACAAAGTAGTGAAAAGCCATAGTTTAGAAGACCAGTAGTTCTCAAAATTAAGTTTGCATCAGAATCCCCTGGACAGATGATTAAAACACAGATTACTGAGTCCCAGTTCCTGGAGTTTCTGATTCAGCCAGTCTGGGGGACCTGAGAACTTGCATTCTAAACAAGTTCCCAGGTGACGCTGATGGACCTGGTCCAGGGACCACATTTTGTAAATGACTGCACCCCTGCAACAGCACTGCATACAAGCAATTGACTTGCTTAAAATCAAAGCTTAGAGTTGTTTCAAAATATTACTGGGATGTTGGCAAGGAATAGTTCAGAAGAACTTGAAGATCATACATGTTAAAAAGAAATGCTTAAAGGACTTTTGCTCTCAGGGCATACAAAATCCACTGTATGAAGATTTGTACCTTAGGCAGCTGGTCTCCTCCCATAATGATAACAATACAAGTCAACAGAAAACTTCAACACCATTATCAAAGATGAACATATTGTTACCTTGATTAAGGAAAGAAACCTGAAAGTAATCAGGCTATAGTCAAGAGACCAAGCCAGAGGAAGTGTGTCTAGTTTTGGTATTTTCAAAAGTATAGCCTTCAAAACTCAGTGTTTCTAACTGTACCATACATGTGACAGCTTGCTTCTGAATGATGAATGATCCATTAAAATGATACAGAACTCATTCTATTCCTCTTATTTTTATCCAGGTCACTTTTTGGAAACCTGTCCAAGACAGGAAATTTTTAAATCCCAATTGGGTACATCTTGAACTGATGAATACTGAAGGGATCTTTACATCTATAACTGATTTAAATTCTGAAGCTTGATTTTACATTTATAATTCAGTTAGTCTTTCTCCAAATTAGATTAGCTGGCTCTGGAGTCTTTAATTTCCTCCTGAGCATGTCTATTTCTTCTCAGGCAAAAGTATTTAAAAAAAAAGTTGTGTAGTGATACACTCTCTTGTTTTAGAGCCTCTCCTCCTTGTGACTGTGGATTTTTAATTAACATTAGCTCTGAGTTATATTTGTGAGTGTTAATGGATTAGATTATACATTTAACAAATTTTCCCAGCAGAAAGAAGAGACAGATACACAGACACTTTAAAAGGGAAAAAGATGGTGTGACTGTGAATCAATATACATGGTATTCTGTACACATTACGTTCTAAAATTTAATGGCCAGCTCCCAACTCTAGCATTATTCCATTTTCTTGGACCCATTGTCCCCAAGTTCTTTGCTGTAAAACCATTCAATTCAAGCTTAGCTTATATATTAAAAGAAGTAATATATGACTGAACAGAGTGAGCCAAAGTGAGAAAAGTGTGGAAGACCAGCCCTCATGTGTGTTAGGTGAAAGGAAACATGTATACAGAAACAATATTCCCAGGACGGTGGGCAGCAGCCAGAGTTCATGGTGGAGCTGCGTGGTTAAATATGTGGGAAAATCAGCAATCAAATAGGGTTAGTATTTAAATATGTCCTGCCAAATTTGACTGCAGACAGTTAGAATGTGAGAATTCCAAGTAAAAAACCACTTAGATTTCTTGAAGGATAAGGCCTGGATCATTTCACTATTAAACATTATTTTTTTACTGACAAAAGCAGCAGCAGGGGGAATGACTGAAATACGGATGCTAAACTATAAAAAAATATATTTCTTAGTTTCCCTTTTATCAAAACAAATGAAAGCTTTCGTTAGCATCCAAGATCACTGAGACATTGCAAGATTTATTCCAGTTCAGAGAATAAGCAGCTGAGAAAGTATTAGTAGAGCCATTATCACTCTAATCTTTTCAGGTGGACAAGGGAGAATGAACACTTAAGTAGTGAGTGATAATAGCCAATCACTTGGTTGATGTGATACTGCTCTTTTTCACATGAAAGAAAATATATAACGTAGCTCTGGAACTTACATTACTAAATGCTACTTTATCATTTCATATTTTCCCATTTTCTTGTCCATGGGATCCACTCTTTAGATTGATTGCTTTCAGTTATACAAAGAGGTGACTCAGTGTGTCCGTCAGGAAGGGAGAAAATGTCAGTCTTGGTGAAAATATTTGGAACTGTTACATATACAAAATCCTAATAAATCTAATAAAAAAAAATCACTGGTGCCTAAAGGGATTTTGTAGTGCCGTATCCCTATGTGAAACTGTAAGCTGAGGTTTCCCAAGTGACTGATCATGGGAGCACGCACATACTAACGGAGTTTTAGAAAATCAATATCTTTTCTGGATGCCTGGTAACAACTTATGGGAAATGCAAAATATAAGAAAAAAAATTAAATCAGAAGATGGAGGAAGCAGTGAAAAGTTTTAAAGAAGTAGCACGCTGGGTCATGCAGTGTTCAGTTGCAGAAGTGTTCTAAATTAGAAAGACCAGTGTGCAAATCCTACTTCTGTCATTTTCTCCTTTAGCAAGGTGTTTAATGTGTTGCATCTTTGCTTCTTTTCCTCCTTAGGAAGAAGGCAAAATTAACAACTTTTAAGACTTTGGGTGAATTAAATTGGTTAAGATATTTATAATGTCTAGTGGGATACTAAGGAAAAAAGAGGATATTTCAATGAACACAGTTTTAGGATTAGGCTTTTAAACAGCTACTATATATTATGGATTTTGCTAGACACTTTATTTTATATTAATAATTACTGAAGGCAAATTCTGGCGTGCTAAAACCCACCACCCCTTAAGATCCAATCACCAATGTCCCCCGTAGCAGAACACACCCTACCCCTAATCCTTAAAAACGCGCTTCCTCACCCACGAGCTGCTGCTTTCCACCCAGTGACAGCCACTCTCTCTTTCAGCCATTAAAATCTCTTGCGTGGGTTCGTGCCTCCCTGAGTTATTTCGGGGTAGGGAGGATCATGGTGAGATACCCTTTCAATGGTGCCATGACTTGGATTGAGGTTCTCCCATCGACCTTGCTCTTCCTAGAGGAATTTGAGCTGCCTTGAGAGCCCTCACTCCCCGATCCTCCTCCACAAACCGACCTGCCATCTCCCCGTTCGCTCGATCTCCTGCCTAACACCAGCATCCGATTTGGTAAATTTCCCTTCAGGGTTGACTTAAATGCCCCTGTGGAACCTGGGAAGTGACCGTTGAATGTCCGGCACCCCCGTGGTCTCCTCTGGGGCGGGGGAACCCCCAGCCACGGCATTCACGGCTATGGTTGATCCCCATCGTCGACCCTTCTCTGCCTCCCCGTGGTGAGAATCCTCATTCACTGAGGTTCCGTCTCCCTTTATCTACTCGTAAACTCCTGGTACCAGGTACCAAACCTCCTTGGCGTTTTTTGCCTTAACCACACGGTTAGAGGTTGTGGCGATCCCCTAGCCATGTTCGGTCTTCTCCTCAACCTTTCCTTATCGCTCTGGGATGCCTTTGCAATCCGTGAATGGTCTCATTCTCACCATGGGTACTGGCCCTTCCATCCCCGTGGACTCACCATTGGGATGTTTACTCGATAATCTCAAACCCCTCCGCCTTACTCCTGACCTCAAACCTTTCAAACTTATTCATTACTATTATGAGGTCTGGCCACAATATCCCCTAGATAATCAGTCCAAGTGGCCACCCAATGGTTCCTTAGATCCTAATATTCTCCGAGATTTATATAACTTCTGTGAGTGTACAGGCAGGTGGAAAGAGATTCCTTATGTCCAGGCTTTCTCCTACCTCTGAACCAAGCCCTCTCTCTGTCTCCCCTGCAATCCTAAACACCTACTACTCACCCTAAAGTCTTCACCCTCCAACAAACCAGATCCCACTACATCCTCTGACTTTGACCCTGCTGACAACCCCCCACCCTACCGACCCCAAATCCCTACGACTCTCCTCCTCCTCCTCAACCACATGGTCTTCCCGGTGCAGCCACAGAAGCTGTAGAACCTCCTCCTCCTCAACCCCACCCAGGGCTCCCACCACAAGCTCCCGTCAGCAGCGGCATAGCAACGCCACCTCCCCAACCACAACCAGTTTCCCTTCCATCCCGAGATCCCTTACCAAGTCCCCCAGTTATTTGCTCTCATACCCAAGTCATAGCCCCACTACGAAAGGTAGTGGGCACAGAAGGCGTTATTAGGGTCCATGTCCCCTTCTCCCTCTCTGACCTGTCTCAAATAGAAAAGAGATTGGGCTCTTTCACCTCCAACCCAGCCGCTTATATAAAGGAATTCCAGTACCTGACTCAGCTGTATGATCTAACCTTTCATGACGTACACATGATCCTCTCCAATACCCTTCTACCCGAGGGGCACAGGCGAGTCTGGGAACAGGCTAAAACTTATGCCGATGAAGTCCACCAAACCACACCCGCTCACCCTATCCGTGCTGAGGCAGTTCCCGATCGAGACCCCAATTGGGATTACAACACCCCCAGGGGAGTCATTAGCCGAGATCAATTTATCACTTGTCTCATGGCGGGTCTTAAGAAGTCAGTCAATAAGGCTTTCAATTATGAGAAACTCCAAGAAATTATCTAAGATAAAAATGAAAATCCCTCCATGTTCCTAGACTGTCTTACTAAAGCCCTTCTACAGTATACCAATTCAGACCCTGGGACCCCAGATGGGAGACAACTACTTATGACTTACTTTTTCTCACAGAGCTTCCCCAACATAAAGGCTAAACTTAAATGCCTGGAGAGGGGACCCTTGACTCCCCAGGCAGAAGTCCTGGCAGTAGCCTTCAAGGTGTACAATGGAAAAGATGATAAAGCTCATAAACAAAAATACCAAGAGATGGCTAAGGCCTTCCAGCCTGTGTCAAACACTGTACCCGGGTAAACCCGCTTCTCAAGAAACAACCAGGAGGGCTTCCTGATCCATGTTTTAAATGTGGCCTATTAGGACATTGGGCTAGAGATTGCCCAAATCCCCGGAAGCCCCGTCCATGTCCTAAATGCCATCAGGAGGGACATTGGGCTGTTGACTGTCCTCACACACCGAGAGGTGCCAGGCCATCCAGCTCTAACAACCCACCTATAGACCTTCTGGGCCTGGCACCGATGACTGAAGGGGCCCGGGACTCTCATACCGGCTACTAACATCACTTCATGGGAGGGCGGGTGATCATTGTGGTAGTGGGCAAGCCCATCTCCTTCCTATTACACACCGGAGCTACTTACTCAATCCTGAAGGAGTTCTGGGGGCCCACCTCCCTTTCACAGTCCTCTATAGTTGGGGTAGAGGGCATACCCTATCAGCCTTTACAAACTCCCATGCTTCACTGCCTCTTCAAGGGCATCACTCTCTCTCATTCCTTTTCAGTAATTACATGTTGTCCAATTCCCATTAAGGGAGGAGACCTTTTATCCAAACTAAGGGCCACTATAACCTTTACCTATGGCCCATGCCTCAACCCTGACTTGCCTTCGATACCTTTTCTACATGCTATGCAAACCATCCCAGACCCACCTCCCTCCCCTTTTCCCTTACCCCCTTGCCAGGTGAACCCCATAGTCTGGGATACCTCTACCTCCTCCATCACCCTCTGCCCACCCGTGACCATTAAACTCAAAGACCCTACTTCCTTCCCCTCACAATCTCAATACCCCTTACCTCTCAAAAGCCTGTTGGGTTTACAACCCATCATCCAGGAACACCTATGAAAACGCCTTTTGAGACTGGCCAATTCCCCTTACAACAGTCCTATACTGGCTGTCAAAAAACCTAATGGCTCTTATAGGCTAGTTCAGGATTTAAGGATTATCAATGCAGCTGTTATTCCAATCCATCCAGTAGTCCCTAATCCCTATACTTTATTCTCCACTATCCCCGCCTCTTCTACTCACTTCTCCGTCCGCGACCTCAAAGATGCATTGTTCACGATCCCCCTCCATCCCAACTCCCAAGATATTTTTGCCTTTACATGGACTGATTCCATCACTCAAACCTCCACTCAGTTAACCTGGACAGTCCTTCCTCAAGGCTTCAGGGATAGTCCCCACACCTTAGGACAAGCCCTAGCACAAGACCTCAAGTGCCTCACTCTCTCAGGCTATACTCTCCTTCCATATGTTGATGATCTCTTATGCAGCCCCTCCTTACAAACCTCTCAGAAAAATACTATTCTCCTTTTCAACTTTCTCTCGAAACATGGATCTCAGGTCTCACTTTCCAAAGTCCAACTTTCCACCTCTGAAGTGACTCACTTAGGAGTACTACTTACCCCCAGCCATAAAGCCATTACCTTAGACAGAAAGAAACTCATTCAAAACATACCCATTCCCCATACAAAAAATGAAATCCTCTCCTTCATAAGACTTGCTGGGATTCTCCACTCATGAATTCCCAATTTCTCCCTCTCAGCTGCTCCCCTCCACTCAGCATCCCAAATATCTACTTTGGAACCTGTCCTAACACCCATAAACAAGCCTTTTCATAAACTTCAAGCAGCCCTTTCTTTTGGGAGGGGCGGGGCTTGCTATTATTAATATACAATTACATAAGCAATATTATGGTTACTAGACACCCCCTATTATCAAGTCACCACAACATACCCCATTGCAGTCACTGTCCATCAGCGTAGAAGTACGTTATACAATCACTACTTCTCTTCATTGTGTTATACTGCCTTCCCCGTATCACTGCAACCCACCCCCACACCCGCCATTTTTCCCCCTTATCCCTCCCTTCCCACCCATCTTCCCTAGTCCCTTTCCCTTTGCTAACTGTTAGTCAATTCTTGGATTCTGTGAGTCTGCTGCTGTTGTGTTCCTACAGTTTTTTCTTTGTTCTTATACACCACATAAGAGTGAAATCATTTGGTACTTCTCTTTCTCTGCCTGGCTTATTTCACTGAGCATAATTCCCTCTAGCTCCATTCATGTTGTTGCAAATGGTAGGATTTCTTTTCTTCTTATGGCTGAATAATATTCCCTTGTGTATATATACCCCTTCTTCTTTATCCATTCATCTACTAACGGACACATAAGTTGCTTCCATTTCTTGGCTATTGTAAATAGTGCTGTGATAAACGTAGGGGTGCATATATATTTTTCAAACTGGGCTACTGCATTCTTAGGGTGAATTCCTAGGAGTGGAATTCTTGGGTCAAATGGTATTTCTATTTTGAGTTTTTTGAGGAACCTCCATACTGCTTTCCAGAATGGTTGTACTACTTTCTATTCCCACCAGCAGTGTAGGAGGGTTCCTCTTTCTCCACATCCTAGCCAAGATTTGTTGTTTGTCTTTTGGATGGCATCTATCCTAACTGGTGTGAGGTGATATCTCATTGTGGTTTTAATTTGCATTTCTCTGATGGCTAGTCAAGTGCAGCATCTTTTCATATGCCTGTGGCCATCTGAATTTCTTCTTTGGAGAAGTGTCTGTTCAGTCCCTCTACCCATTTTTTAATTGGCTTACTTGCTTTTTGTTTATTGAGGCACATGAGCGCTATATATAATTTGCATGTCAACCCCTTATCAGATATGTCATTTATGAATATATTCATCCATACTATAGGAAGTCTTTTTGTTCTACTGATGGTATCCTTGCTGTACAGAAGTTTTTAGTTTGATATAGTCCCATTCATTCATTTTTGCTTTTGTTTCCCTTGCCCAGGGAGACATGTTCATGAAGAAGTTGCTCATGTTTCTATCCAAGAGATTTTTGCCTATATATATTTTTAAGAGTTTTATGGTTTCATGACTTACATTCAGGTCTTTGATCCATTTTCAGTTTACTTTGGTGTATGGAGTTAGACAGTAATCCAGTTTCATTCTCTTAGATGTAGCTGTCCCGTTTTTCCAACACCAGCTGTTGAAGAGGCTGTCATTTCCCCATTGCATATCCATGCCTCCTTTATCATATATTAATTGACCATATATGCTTGGGTGTATATCTGGGCTCTCTATTCTGTTCCACTGGTCTATGGGTCTGTTCTTGTGCCAGTATCAAATTGTCTTGATTACTGTGGCTTTGTAGTAGTAAAGCTGGAAGTCAGGGAGTGTAATCCCCCCTGCTTTATTCTTCCTTCTCAGATTGTTTTGGCTATTCGGGGTCTTTTGTGGTTCCATATGAATTTTAGAACTCTTTGCTCTAGTTCATTGAAGAATGCTATTCGCAATTTGATAGGGATTGCATTGAATCTGTAGATTGCTTTAGGAAGGATAGCCATTTTGACAATATTAATTCTTCCAAGTCAAGAGCATGGGATGAATTTCCATTTATTAGTGACCTTTTTAATTTCTCTTAAGAATGTCTTGTAGTTTTCAGGGTATAGGTATTTCACATCATTGGTTAGGTTTACTCCTACATATTTTATTGTTTTTGATGCAATTGTGAATGGAATTGTTTTCGTGATTTCTCATTCTGCTAGTTCATTGTTAGTGTATAGGAATGCAACAGATTTCTGTGTATTAATTTTGTATCCCTCAACTTTGCTGAATTCAGATATTAGATCTAATAGTTTTGGAGTGGATTCTTTAGGGTTTTTTATGAACAATATCATGTCATCTGCAATCAAGGACAGTTTGAGTTCTTCCTTGGTGATCTGGATGCCTTTTATTTCTTTGTGTTGTCTGACTGCTGCCGCTAGGATCTCCAATACTATGTTCACTAAAAGTGGGGAGAGTGGGCATCCTTGTCTTGTTCCAGATCTTAAAGGAAAAGCTTTCAGCTTCTCGCTGTTAAGTATAATGTTGGCTGTGGGCTTGTCATATGTGGCCTTTATTACGGTGAGGTACTTGCCTTTTATACACATTTTGTTGACAGTTCTTATGATAAATGGATGTCATATTTTGTAGAATGCTTTTTCAACATCTATGGAGATGATCATGTGTTTTTTGTCCTTCTTTTTATTGGTGTAGTGGATGATGTTTATGGATTTCCAAATGTTGTACTATCCTTGCATCCCTGGGATGAATCCCACTTGATCATAATGGATTATCTTTTTTATGTATTTTTCAATTTGGTTTGCCAATATTTTGCTGAGTATTTTTGCATCTATGTTCATCAGGGATATTGGTACGCAATTTTTTTTTGTAGTGTCTTTGCCTGGTTTTGGTATTAGAGTGATGTTGGCCTTGTAGAATGAGTTTGGGAGTATTTACTCCTCTTCTACTTTTTGGAAAACTTTAATGAGGATGGGTATTAGGTCTTCACTAAATGTTTGATTAAATTCAGCACTGAAACCATCTGGTGCAGACATTTGTGCTTAGGTACTTTTTCGATTACCCACTCAATTTATTTGCTGGTAATTGGTATATTCAGATTTTCTGTTTCTTCCTGGGTCAGCCTTGAAGGTTGTATTGTTCTAGAAAGTCATCAATTTCTTCTAGGTTATTCAGTTTGTTACCATATAATTTTTCATAGTATTGTCTCATAATTCTTTGTATTTATGTGGCATCTGTAGTGATTTTTCTTTCTCATTTCTGATTCTATGTGCGTAGACTCTTTTTTTCTTGATAAGTCTGGCTAGGGGTTTATCTATTTTGTTTATTTTCTCAAAGGACCAGCTCCTGCTTTCGTTGATTCTTTCTATTGTTTTATGCTATCTCTTTATGCTTTCTATTGTTTTATGCTTTTATTTATTTCTGCTTTAATCTTTATTATGTCCCTCCTTCTATTGACTTTGGGCCTCATCAGTTCTTCCTTTTCTAGTTTCACTAATTGTGAGTTTAGACTGTTCATTTGGGATTGTTCTTCTTTCCTGAGGTAGGCCTGTACTGCAGTATATTTCCCTCTTAGCATAGCTTTTGCTGCATCCCACATATTTTGTAGTGTTGAATTATTGTTGTCATTTGTCTCCATATATTGCTTGATACCTGTTTTTAATTGGCCATTGATCCATTGATTACATAGGAGCATGTTATTAAGCATCCATGTGTTTGCGGACTTTTTCATTTTCTTTGTGTAATTTATTTCTAGTTTCATACCTTTGTGATCTGAGAAGCTGGTTGGTACAATTTCAGATCCTTTTTTCTTTTTGTGCCTCAGCATCTTTGTATTACTCTTCTCTAAATTCTACTCCATTTACTGTCTCTTCTACTACATCTAATCTGCTTTTAAATCCCTCCATTGTGTGTTGCATTTCAGATATGGTATTTCTTAATGATTGAATTTCCATCTTAAATTTGTTCCTTGAATATTTTTCTGTACCTCAATAAGCATGTTTATAATTTTTATTTTGAACTCTCTTTCTGGAAAATTTGTGAGTTCAGTTTCATTTGGCCCTCTTTCTGGGGTTTGTGAGATTATTGTCTGAACAATGTGCTTTTGACATTTCATATTTTTGTGTGGTGCCCAGTAGTGTGCAGAAACAGCAGTCTCTGGAGCTTCTCAGCCCCGTGTTTGGGGGATGTAGGGGAGCGGAGCTGGTGCCTGGGGTAAGAAAGATCTGTTTCCTGTTTCCCGTCTGCGGTGCCTGTCTCCAGTGTCAGAGCCAGTGAGCCAAGCACACACGTGTGAGCCTCTGTGCTTTGCGTCTCTAGCTGTTGTAGGCAGGGCCTCCCTCTGGCTGACCTGATGCCTGCGCAGTGACTGCCTGTTTGCGAGCAGGTGCCGGCAGGCTAGGAGGAAGGCTCGGCAGGCTGTCTGTCACAGTGGGGTCCTCGGGGTTGAGTAGGCAGCCAGGGGGATGGAGCACCTGAAGCTCCCCAAAGTTCCCAACCAGCTGTGCAGAGTGCGCTGAGGCAATCTTGTCCAGCTGTCCCTTCTCCCGCACAGCAAGCTCCGTGCAAACCCCGCCCCTTCAGCAGCCCTCTTGTGCTAGGAAGCCTCTCAGACCCCCTGCCTTTCCTCTGACACAGAGCGGCCGGGTGTGGATCGCCTCCCTCACAAACGGCCAGAATGTCAATTTCTCAAGCACTCCACCTGTCTGAGCTCCTCAACACCCAGAGCACCACACACTATAGGATTCTGCTCACAAAGCAGATCTCCAGGGCCAGGTGTCCAGCAGTCCCAGGTCTCCACCCCCTCCCTGCTCTGTTTCTCTTCCTCCTCCCGGTGAGCTGGGGTGGGGGAAGGGCCTGGGTCCCGCCGGATTAAGGCTTTGTACGTTACCCTGTGTCGTGAGGTCTGCTCTGTTCATGAGGTCTGTACTGAATGTTAGTTGTATTTATTAACTATATTTTTGTACTGTTTGCGGTTTGGGGAGGAGCTCTCCGTCTCACCTCTCACGCTGCCATCTTGAATCTCAAAGTCCTCAGGCAGCCCTTTTACAAGCCCCTGCTCGCCATCTCCCTGATCTCACACGCCCCTTCTTCCTGCTCATCTCAGAAAATCAAGGGTTCGCTCTGGGAGTCCTAGGCCACAGGTTAGGGCCCGCCTTTGCCCTCATCACCTATCTTTCAAAATGGCCGGACCCCAGCACTCGGGGATGGGCCCCCTGGCTGCAGACTCCGGCTGCAGCTGCCATCCTCATCCAAGAATCAAAGAAGCTCACGTTTGGATCACCCACCACAGTTCTTCCCCCCCATCATCTTTCTGAACTCCTCACCTACAAAGGCTTACAGCCTCTCCCCCTTGTAGGGTTGTGTCACTTCAAGTCATTCTGATCAAGGATACTTCCATCAGATTTGAAGTCTGCCCTCCCCTCAATCCTTCTACTCTTCTACCATTTCTTACCAAATTATGGGACAAAATGGAATCTTCCCCTGACTCTCATAGCTGCCTAAAAATCCTAGATGAATTACTACCCTGTCCTTCTCATACCCAAGAGGGAGCTGTCCCTCAGGTCACACATACTTGGTTCATTGATGGTAGTTCTTTTATCCATAAGGGTGTCTGTCGAGCTGGATATGCCATTGTCACCCTTGATCAAACTATTGAGGCACAGCCCCTGCCCCCTGTCACCACAAAGAAACAAGCAGAATTAACTGCCCTCACCTGTGCTTTCACCTTAGCACAGGGATCTTCACTTACCATCTACACTGCTTCCAAGTATGCCTTCCATATCTTACTCTCCCATCCAGCAATCTGGAAAGAAAGGGGACTCCCCAGTACCAAGGGCAGCTCCATTACCCATGCTGACTACATCATGCAACTAATGGAGGCCTCATACCTACCGACTGCCACAGGCCTAGTGCACGGCGGCTCTCATCAATCAGATCAATCTTCCGTCACTCAGGGAAATAACAGAGGGACAAAGTAGCCAAATGGGCAGCAATGACTCCTATGATGGGGACACTCACTTCCACGTCTAATAACCCTTCTCCCACAGACTCCAAGTCACCTTCAACTAAGGCCATGTTCTCCTATTTATATAACCTGTTTCATCCTAATCTCCAATCTTTACAACACTTTCTTAAGACCCACCTACCTCTCTCCTCTTCAGACATTGCCTTTCTGAAAACACTTACCACCTCATGCGAGAGCTGCCAAAAAGTCAATCCTAATTCACCTTCTGGACCTCCCTCTGTCCCCACTCATCAAGCACGGGGACTCCTTCCTGGGACTGACTGGCAGCTTGGCTTCACTCATATGCCCTCAGTAAACTGCTACCGATACCTTCTAGTGCTGGTGGACACATTTTCAGGTTGGGCTGATACCGTCCCTACAACTAACAAATGAGCTTAGACAGTTTCCACCATTTTGTTATCAGAGATCATCCCCTGTTTTGGAATACCTACTTCCTTACAATCACACAGTGGCCCTGAATTTAACTCCCAAGTTTCCCAGACAACCACTAAAGCTCTTAATATCCGCTGGCATTTCCATATCCCAAACCACCCAGGATCCTCAGGTAAGGTGGGGAGAACCAACTGAACTCTTCAGTCCATCCTTACCCAACTATCCATGGAACTCCATCTCGACCGGACAAAGCTTCTCCCTTTAGCTATGCTCCGACCTGGGCTTTCCCTAAGAAAAGCCTTGGACTACATCCCTTCTGGCCATCCCCAAACAGCACACCCCCAAAGATACAAAAGGATAACTACAACACCTACATAATTTTACTCATTTCCTATGAGCCCAAACTTGCATAACTTTGCTCATTTCCTACTCATCTTATTAGAACTTCCACAATACTTACCCTCTACCCCCTTGCATATAATAATTCAAGATTTATGACTGCACGGAACCCTTTCAGGCTTCTCCCCAAATGAAATCACTACCTTTTCCTCATGCATTCTCTTACTTCAAGCCTTATTCTTTTAATAACAGTTACTCACTCAACTTCTAACCTTATGGCTCAAACCCTTCCCACATACCTCAATCAAACAATCTCTCACACAGCCAAAATCATCCAAACCTTTAATGGAACTATCCAACCCCATTGCTGGGTCTGTCTTCGCCTTTCTCAGTTAGCAGACTCAGCAACCCCTGCTCCCTTAACTGCCTGGATCAATACCTCAGCAGGACTTCACCAAAACAACTAACCCCAGAGGCACAGCCCTAGCTGAGGGATCTGATACTGGGAGTATTACAAAGCATTAGATAAACTTTGAAAGCCCACCAACTTCCCCAACCAGCCGTTATTGACCCATCCCAAAGTAAACTTCATATGACCCATCCTGCCCCCTTATGCATTTCTTGAGCCCAACAAGACCATTATATTCCAGTAGGCTCTCTAGATCCTTCCCTATGCAAATACACCCTCCAACTCCTTCCACCATCAAACCACCAAAATACTAACCATCTGGGAGCTCTCTTAAGGGTCCCTGAATATCACTCTTTCCAAGGCAGTCTAAATGCCACCACATCCCAATATAGCCAAGACAGAGGAAAAGACCCCCTAAAGGACACTCCCCTAGCCCATAGGGGAAACAAAGAATGCAAACAACTCAATATATCTGAAGGTAGAATCTTCTTAAACGAAAAATATGCAGCTCTCAGCCAAGAAAGTCCAGCCAAGATACAACCAGCCTCACCTCTATTTGCAAAATTAAGCTCCTCTTTTCAAATATGGCATAAATTTCAGGCAGTCCAACATTTACTCCCCAAACCACCCCCAGATCTCCTCTTCTTATCCCACTTTGACTTCATAGGATGTCTATCCTTAGAAAAAGGCATCTTTTGGGTATGCGGAGATAAAGCATATGTCTGCCTGCCAACCAACTAGACCGAGACTTGTACTTTAAGTCTCCTTACTCCCACCCTTTCCTTAGCCACACCTGACCTACCCATTCGTGTCCCCCTATAACCCATATCAGAATCGCACTGTGCTGTACAATTAGTTCCCCTAATTGCTACCCTAGGAATAATCACAGATACCAGAACAGGAATTGGAGCTCTAAGAATATTCCTTCCAGAATTCACTACACTATCAAGGGAACTCACAAAAGGGCTGAAAGAAGCCTCTAACCAGTTAGAACACCTACAAGATCAAGTAGATTCTCTAGCCTCAGTTGTTCTCCAGAACCACAAAAGTCTAGACCTCCTTACAGCTGCACAAGGTGGCATATGGGCCCTACTCCAAGAACAGTGCTGCTTCTACACCAACAAATCCGGTCTCGTCCGGGATGGCACAGACATCTCCAGGAACAAGCCTCCAAACTTCTAGAAAACTCCCCTAGCAATCCAGTCCCTTACCCCTTCAATTGGCTCCTGCCCCTCCTAGCCCCGATTACCTTTGTTATTATTCTTCTCCTTTTCCTTCCCTGCTTCATTAACCCATTCCAAAAATTCATTCAAAATCAAATTTCGAAAACTTCTAACCATACTGTCAAACAGTTACTCCTCCAGGAGTATCAAAGCCTTCTCACGAAGAATAATGAAACCAGCCATGATGACATCATGAATCATCTCAAGATGCCCGTCCTTCCAGCTCTACAGCAATTGCCTCGCCAACCCCAGAATCTGTGCCCCCTTCCAGCAGGAAGTAGCTAGAGAATGAGATTCTACACCCAGTTCCCCAGAGGCCCCTATTAAGAAAAGAAAAAGATGGGAATGAAGGCAAATTCTGGCGCACTAAGACGCACCACCCCTTAAGATCCAATCACCAATATCCCTGTAGCAGAACACACCCGACCCCTACTCCTTAAAACTGCGCTTCTTCACCCACGAGCTGCTGCTCTCCACCTAGATACAGCCACTCTCTCTTTCAGCCGCTAAAATCTCTTGCGTGGGTTCGTGCCTCCCTGAGTTATTTCAGGGTAGGGAGGGTCACAGCGAGATACCCTTTCAATGACTATTTATCAAAATTCCATGTGCCAAACTCTTTCTTAGCTATTCATTCACATTAGCCCATTTCCCCTTAATTCATAACTCTGCAAAGCAGGTATTGTAATTCCTAGTTTACCTACTGTGGAATTAGAGAGGAATTAAGTCATTTGGCTAAGAGTCATGTGGCCATAAGCATGAAAATGAAGGATTATATCAGGGGCCAGACTTTAGTGCTTTATACTGTTTACAACTGGATGTGTCATCTGTTTTTAAACGTTGAAAGTTAAAGTTTCTAATTGATAAATAGAAAAAGTTCACTTACACAATTCCCATTTTATCCAGGAATGTTAGATAGTGATGTGTGGCTGCTGATAATGGGATGTGGTGGAGATGATTATGAGACTTTTCTATACAATTGTCATTTCAAGTAACCAAACATTTAGTAACTATTTTGATAGAAATCCCCACTTGGTTTAGGTCTCTGATTCATTAAAAATGATATGGACAAAATGATGACAGGTGCCATATAATAAAACTCATCTTTGATAGAAGACCTTTGAAAAATTCAATAGTCACATATTGAATAAATGAATGGATTAATTTAAATCTTTCACTGCACTTACCAAGAGCATCAATATCCTCTTACTCTTCAGTCTCTGAACAATTTGCTAAGTTTGACAACTTGACCTCTTTAAACTTTCATCTTTAAGTTCTAGGATGTCACTGATTTTTTGTTTCCCTACCTACTTTTTTTCCTACTTACTTTTATAATCATGTTTTATTTCTGCCACCTTTGCTGACTGTTCCCCTGCCAACCATCTCTTAAAGGCAACTTACTTCCTGATTGCCCTTGATTACCTTTTCCAATCATATGCTCTCTATCTGAATGGTCCCAATCAGTGTCATAGCTTCAACTATCACATTCATATTGAAGAAAAAGAAAGACAAGGGGGAAAGGTGAGAAAGAGAAGGAGGGAAGGAAGGAAGGAAGGAAGGGAAATTGGCTGTTGGAAATATGGAACTAATATCCCATAATCATCTCATATCAAAATGTCTGAAGTAGAACTATTTACCTTTCCTGCTAGTCCTGATCACCCCCAGTCTCTGTAGGACGTGAGTATTGCCGTCTTCTGCTTTTCCTTGAGCTCATGTTTTAACGATCCTCTAACATACTCTTTTCCTGACTATCTATAGCCAACCAATCTCCATTACCTATTAATTCATTCTTACTAATGTCTCAAAAATATCATTCTGTTTTCTTCTTCTGCCTTGGTTCAGTTCCTTAGAATCTTTCTCTTGGAACATTACTTCTTTCTCCGACCTGCCTTCCTTCTGCTGACTTACCCACTCTCTAGGCAGTTATCCACTCCACACACTACTCCTGAAATGTGATATTCTTTACCCAGATCAAGTCAGATAATCTCCTTTTTCTACCTAAGACTTCTGCCCTACCATTACCTGCAGTATAAAGCTCAAAAACTTTCACACAGAATTTTAGATCTTTTGTAACCCAGTCACAACTTATTTCTCTACCCACAGTTTACTCCCTTCTCCATGTATTTGTGTGAGGCACACTGACCTTCCCCTAATTTCCTGAATATACAACATGCCTTCAAAACATTGTGCCTAAAATAATCTACTCCAAATCCTCCTCTTGGCAGATTCCTGCTCATTACTCAGCCCAGTTCAACTGTATCTCATCTGTGGCCTTTCCTCACTGTCTCAGGCAAGTAGTTGTTCTGTTTTCTTTTCCCAAAGGACTCATGTTCACACAGTGATTGTATCAGTGGTTAGATACTACAGTAGTAATTGGTTTTGGTATCTGTTTTCTACATCATATTATTTTATTCATATGTGCTTCCATTCCTAACGTAAACAATGCATAATAATTTAAATGTATACATGCATAAATGAATATTTACATGCCAAAATTTTATTCAAATTCATTCTAAAATTATTTAATATCCTCCTTCAGCTAATGATACAGTTGTCAGTGTAATAATGGTTTATATGAGTTCAAAATTTTGACAGACCCTAATGTAATTTTAATTATTTAAAATTATTTATTTAAGCACCTGATATTTTTTTAAATGATGATCACTAATGTAATCAACATGCCACCTTCCAGGCCTGTGTACATTCATCAGTATGAATTCCATCTCTTACTCTAGATCTACTCCTTAGACTTAGTGCTGCATGCCTTTGTGATAGGTGATTAGTTATGGTTTCTCTTGCAATTTCTACATCAACAAATTGCAGTCTACCATGTATAATTTTTTCAGTGTGTTTTGGCTTGTAGATTATAAGTATAATTGTGTTATAAAGAATAAATATCACGGACTTCTAAGATGGTAGCATGAGAGGTGAGAGGGAGAGCTCCTCCCAAAACCAGAAATAGTAGAAAAATATAGTTAATTAATACAACTAACCTTAAAACAGCAACAAGAAAGAAGGTTGAACCAGACTGCAAAGAGACCTCACGAACAGAGCAGACCTCACGACACAGCGTAATGTAGGAAAGCCTTAATTTGGCAGGAACCAAGCCCTTCGCCCACCCCAGCTCACCAGCGGGAGGAAGAAAAACGGAGCGCGGGAGGGGGTGGAAGCCTAGGACTGCTGGACACCCAGCCCTGGAGGTCTGCTTTGTGAGCAGAAACCTACATTGTTTGGTGCTCTGGAGGATGGGAAGCTCGGACAGGCAGAGTGCTCAGGGGCTGGCATTCCAGCTGTTTGTGGAGGAGGGGATCCACACCCGGCCGCTCTGTGTCAGAGGAAAGGCAGGGAGTCTGAGAGGCTTCCTAGCAGCGAGAGGGCTGCTGAGGGGGCGGGGTTTGCACGGAGCTTGCTGCACGGGAGAAGGGAGAGCTGGACAAGGTTGCCTGGGTGCGTTCTGCCCGGCTGGTTGGGAACTTTGAGGAGCATCAGGTGCTCCATCCCCCTGGCTGCCTACTCAGCTCCGAGGCCCCTACAGTGACACACAGCCTGCTGAGTCTTCCTACTGGCCTGCAGGCACCTGCTCGAAAACCCACAGTCACTGTGCAGGCGTCAGGCCAGCCAGAGGGAGGCCCCGCCTACAACAGTTAGAGACGAAAATCACAGAGGTTTACCCGTGTGTGCTTGGCCCACTGGCTCTGACACTGGCGACAGGCACAGCAGACGGGAATCAGGACACAGATCTTTCCTCCCTCCAGGCACCAGCTCTGCTCCACTACAAAACCCAACCTCACTCTAGGGGCTGAGCACGTTCAGAGACTGGAGTTTCTGCGCACCAGTGGGCACCACACAGAAATATGAAACGACAAAAGAACATGATTCAGACAAAAATCTCACAAAGCCCACAAAGAGAGCCAAATGAAACCGAACTCAAAAATCTTCCTGAAAGAGAGTTCAAAATAAAAATTATAAACATGCTTATGAAGATAAAGAAAAATATTCAAGAACTCAGGAACGAATTTAAGTTGGAGAGTCAATCATTAAGAAATTCCACATCTGAAATGAAACATACAATGGAGGGATTTAAAAGCAGATTATATGTAGTAGAAGAGAGAGTAAATGGAATAGATATTAAAGAAGAGGAATACGAAGAAGCTGAGGCACAGAAAGAAAAAAGGATCTCGAAGAATGAAAAAACATTGAGAGAAGTGTGTGACCAATCCAAAGGCAACAATGTTCGCATTATACAGGTACCAGAAGAAGAGAGAGAGAAAAAGGGATAGAAACTCTCATTGAGGAGGTAATTGCTGAAACCTTCTCCAATCTGGGGAAGGAGGTAGTCCCTCAAGCCATGGAGGTGCACAGATCTCCCAACACAAGGTACCTAAGGAAGACAACATCAAGTCATATAATAGTTAAAATGGCAAAGATCAAAGACAATGACAGACTTTTAAAAGCAGCTAAAGAGAGAGAAAAGATCACATACAAAGGAAAACCCATTAGGCTATCATCAGACTTCTCAACAGAAACCTTACAGGCCAGAAGGGAGTGTCATGATATATTTAATGCAATGAAGCAGAAGGGCCTTGAACCAAGAATACTCTTCTCTTCCCAGCAAGGTTATCATTTAAATTTGAAGGAGGGATTAAACAAATTTCAGATAAGCAAAACCTGAGAGAATTTACCTCCCATAAACCACCTCTACAGTGCATTTTCGAGGAACTCCTATAGATGGAAGTATTCCCAAGGCTAAAAAGATGTCACCCAAGGGAAAACAAAGAATACAAAATATGATTCATAAAATACAAAGAAATAAGAAGGAAGAAAAAGGAGGAATAAAAAACATTTAGGTTGTGTTTGTAATAGTATACGAAGTAACTTAAATTAGACTATTAGATAGGAAGGGAACTGCCCTTGAGCCTTTGGTAATGACAAATGTAAAGCCTGCATGGCAATTAAGTACATACCTATCATTAATCACTCTAAATGTAAATGGTCTGAATGCACCAATCAAAAGACATAGAGTTACTGAATGGATAAAAATATAAGACCCATCTATATGCTGCCTATGAGAGACTCACTTCAAATCCAAAGACATACACAGACTGAAAGTAAAGGGATGGAACAAGATATTTCATGCAACTAACAGGGAGAAAAAAGCAGAAGTTGCAGTACTTGTATCAGACAAAATGGACTTCAAAACAAAGAAAGTCACAAGAGACAAAGAAGGACATTACATAATGATAAAAGGGCCAGTCCAACAAGAGGATATAACTATTATAAATATCTATGCACCCAACACTGGATCACCTACATATGTGAAACAAATACTAACAGAATTAAAGGGGGAAACAGAATGCAATGCATTCATTTTAGAAGACTTCAACACACCACTCATTCCAAAGGACAGATCAACCAGACAGAAAATAAATAAAGAGACAGAGGAACTGAGCAACATATTAGCACAGATAAACCTAACGGTCATCTACAGAACACTCCATCCAAAAGCAACAGAATACACATTCTTCTCAAGTGCACATGGAACACTTTCAAGAACAGATCATATATTAGGCCACAAAAATAACTTCAGTAAATTCAAAAAGATTGAAATTGTACCAACGAGCTTCTCAGATCACAAAAGTATGAAACTAGAAATAAATTACACAAAGAAAACAAAAAGCCCACAAACACATGGAGACTTAATAACATGCTCCTAAATAATAAATGATTCAACAACCAAATAAAAACAGAGATCAAGCAATATGTGGAGACAAATGACAACAATAATTCAACACCACAAAATCTGTGAGAAGCAGCAAAGGCTGTGCTAAGAGGGAAATATATTGCAATACAGCACTACCTCAAGAAAGAAGAACAATCCCAAATGAACAGTCTAAATTCACCATTAATGAAACTAGAAAAGGATGAACAAATGAGGCCCAAAGTCAGTAGAAGGAGGGACATAATAAAGATTAAAACAGAAATAAATAAAATTGAGAATAAAACAATAGATAATCAATTAAAGCAGGAGCTTGTTCTTTGATAAAATAGACAAAATAGATTAACTCCTAGCCATGCTTCTCAAGAAAAAAGAGAGTCTACACACATAAACAGAATCAGAAATGAGAAAGGAAAAATCACTTTGGACACCACAGAAATACAAAGAATTATAAGAGAATACTATGAAAAATTATATTGTAACAAACTGGATAACCTAAAAAATTGACGACTTTCTAGAAAAATACAACCTTCCAAGGCTGACCCAGGAAGAAACAGAAAATCTGAATAGACCAATTACCAGCAAAGAAATTCAATGGGTAATCAAAAAACTACCTAAGCACAAATGTCTGGACCACATGGCTTCACTGCTGAATTTTATCAAACATTTAGTGAAGACCTAATACCCATCCTCATTAAAGTTTTCCAAAATTTAGAATAGGAGGGAATAGTCTCAATCTCATTCTACAAGGCCAACATCACTCTAATACCAAAGCCAGGCAAAGATACCACAAAAAAAAAGAAAATTACCAGTATCCCTGATGAACATACATGCAATAATACTCAACAAAATATTAGCAAACCAAATTCAAAAATACACCAAAAAGAGCATCCATCATGATCAAGTGGGATTCATCCCAGGGATGCAAGGATGGTACAACATTCGAAAATACATCAACATCATCCACCACATCAACAAAAAGAAGGACAAAAACCACATGATCATCTCCACAGATGCTGAAAAAGCATTTGACAAAGTTCGACATACATTCATGATAAAAACTCTCAACAAAATGGGTATAGAGTACCTTAATATAATAAAGGCCATATATGACAAACCCAAGCTAACATTATACTTAACAGCGAGAAGCTGAAAGCTTTTCCTTTAAGATCAGGAACAAGACAAGGATGCCCACTCTCCCCACTTTTATTCAACATAGTTCTGGAGGTACTACCACGACAATCAGACAACACAAAGAAATAAAAGACATCCATATTGGCAAGGAAGAACCCAAACTGTCCCTGTTTGCAGATGACATGATATTGTACATAAAAAACCCTAACGAATCCACTCCAAAACTATTAGATCTAATATCTGAATTCAGCAAAGTTGAGGGATACAAAATTAATACACAGAAATCTGTTGCATTCCTATACACTAACAATGAACTAGCAGAAATAGAAATCAGGAAAACAATTCCATTAATAATCACATCAAAAAGAATAAAATACCTAGGAATAAGCCTAACCAAGGAAGTGAAAGACCTATACACTGAAAACTACACTGCACTCTTAAGAGAAATTAAAGAGGACACCAATAAATGGAAATTCATCCCACGCTCTTGGCTCGGAAGAATTGGTATTGTCAAAATGGCCATCCTTCCCAAGCAATCTACAGATTCAATGCAATCCCTATCAAAATACCTACAGCATTCTTCAATGAACTAGAGCAAATACTTCTAAAATTCATATGGAACCACAAAAGACCCCGAATAGCCAAAGCAATCCTGAGAAGGAAGAATAAAGCAGGGGGGATCTCGCTGCCCAACTTCAAGCTCTACTACAAAGCTACAGTAATCAAGACAATTTGCTATAGGGACAAGAACAGACCCATAGACCAGTGGAACAGAATAGAGAGCCCAGATATAAACCCAAGAATATATTGTCAATTCATATATGAAAAAGGAGCCAAGGACATACAATGGGGAGATGACAGCCTCTTCAACAACTGGTGTTGGCAAAACTGGACAGCTACATGCAAGAGAATGAAACTGGATACTGTCTAATCCCATACACAATAGTAAACTCAAAATGGATCAAAGACATGAATGTAAGTCATGAAACCATAAAAGTGTTAGAAAAAAATATAGGCAAAAATCTCTTGGACATAAACATGAGCACCTTCTTCATGGACATATCTTCCTGGGTAAGGGAAACAAAAGCATAAATGAAAAAATGGGAGTATATCAAACTAAAAATCTTCTGTACAGCAATGGAAATCATCAGTAGAAGAAAAAGACATCCTACAGTATGGGAGAATATATTCAAAATGACATATCCGATAAGAGGTTGACATCCAAATTATATAAAGAGCTCACGCACCTCAACAAACCAAAAACAAATAAGCCAATTAAAAAATGGGCAGAGAAGCTGAACAGACACTTCTCCAAAGAAGAAATTCAGATGGCCAACAGGCACATGAAAAGATGCTCCACATCACTAGTCATCAGAGAAATGCAAATTAAAACTACAATGAGATATCACCTCACACCAGTGAGGATGGCCATCATCCAAAAGATGAACAACAAATGTTGGCGAGGATGTGGAGAAAGGGGAACCCTCTTACACTGCTGGTGGGAATGTAAATTAGTATAACCATTGTGGAAAGCAGTATGGAGGTTCCTCAAAAACCTAAAAATAGAAATACCATTTGACCCAGGAATTCCACTCCTAGGAATTTACCCTAAGAATGCAGCAGCACAGTTAGAAAAAGACAGATGCAGCCCTATGTTTATCGCAGCACTATTTACCATAGACAAGAAATGGAAACAACCTAAGTGTCCATCAGTAGGTGAATGGATAAAGAAGATGTGGTACATATACACAATGGCATATTATTCAGCCATAAGAAGAAAACAAAACCTACCATTTGCAACAACATGGATGGAGCTAGAGGGCATTATGCTCAGTGAATTAAGCCAGGCAGAGAAAGACAAGTATCAAATGATTTCACTAATCTGTGGAATATAAGAACAAAGAAAAAACTGAAGGAACAAAACAGCAGCAGACTCACAGAACCCAAGAGTGGACTAACAGTTACCAAATGAAAAGGACTGGAGAAGATGGGTGGGAAGGGAGGGATAATGGGGGAAAAAGGGGTATTACAATTAGCACACATAATGTAGTGGGGGTGGGGGTGGGGTGCGGGGATACAGGGAAGGCAGTATCACACAGAGAAGACAAGTAGTGATTCTATAACATCCTACTACGCTGATGGACAGTGAGTCCAATGGGGTATGTTTTGGGGACCTGATAATAGAGGGAGTCTAGTAACCATAATGTTGCTCATGTAATTGTATATTAATAATAGCAAAATAAATAAATAAATAAATTTCTCTCAAGAAAGAATCTATTTGCCTCTCCTAGAGAATAAAATCTATGCTTTTAGTGATGGGGTTTCGTGAAAATATTGTGGGTATTTCAATTATCTGTTCCCTTTCTTTGCAAGCGCAAAGGTTATATTCAGGAACACTGACATTTACAGGAACTAGTGTAATCAACTTCTATTCAGAAACAATTGCAATAGCTGCCTAACATGTAATCATGTTTTTTTAATTTCATTTATTCAACAAATATTCATTCAGTTCCTATACTGTGCAAGGCACTGTGCAAGATGTGCAATCAATTGTGAATACACAGAAAGTGTGAGTGCCCATACTGCATGTACAGTTTTCTATTATTAGGTCTCTGTTGGCAAAGCATTATATTACTAAAAATGCAGTATAAAAAATTCATACAGTAAATTGTTTTAGATAGAAAGAAAAAAATCAGTATACTATGTAAAATGAAATATAATTAGTTTGGGTAGTTAAAATCTCTAGTAAATAAGTGGGATGTGAAAGTTTTAAAGGCTGTATAGGAGTATAACTCCAGGGAGAAAATCCTGGGGCAAAATACCTCTAAAACCGAAATCAGTCAAAGGGAGAAATAAAGTTAAGAAACCCTTTTATAAAAGCAGTTGTCCTGTGACTATTGTCCTGACAACTATTTGGACCCAACTCTCTGGTCCAAATAATCCCTCACAGGCCCTTGTAATTACCTATTGATATGTAGATGAACTATGCTTCTCCACCCCTTGGAAACACCTATTGATATGCAGATGTACTAAAACTGGGTGAGTGATTCTGGAAATATTACAATTTTACCTGCAAGAAGACTGGGAAAATATTTATGCTATTACCTCACATTGTCTATCTTAAAGAAAGGGCAAATTGCACAAATTCAGTAAACTTGTATCATAAATGTCAAAAAGGAAAAGGATTCTTTTTCTTATTCTTTGCCCCAAAGTTTTCCATGACACTGTGTCATATAAAACACAACCCAGAGCTATAAAACACAAGTCCTTAAGCAAAAGCACAATTTTCAAGTCAATTCCAATGAACATGATCATCATGCCCCTTTAACCTATGGCTGATACTATTTTGTCTACTAATAACTCATGTAGGTATCCAATGAGAAAAAAAGTGAGATAGAAGAACAAAGGTTCTTAATGTGGTCACCATGTGGGCACTATGAATAAGCTCTAGGACATGAAATAAGTTATGATATATTTTTTAATGGAGAAAGAGTCAGTAACATTCATGAGATTCTCCAATGGATCTATAATTACCAAAAGTTTAAGAACCCAAAAAACAGGAGGAAAAGAGAAAGAGAAACAGAAAATGAGATCAGAAATGAAATAATTCCAAAGGCAATAATAAAGTGTACTTTGGAATGCCCACAATTTTTTTTAAAGTTGATATATTCTAAAATTAAACATTAATATTAAGAACTTAATTAGCTCTCAAAAATGTTGCTATTTTGTGATGAATGGATAAATAAGATGTGGTACCTATACACAGTGGAATATTATTATGCCAATCTAAAAAAGAAAGAAATCCCTGTCATTTACAACAACATGAATGGACCCAGAGGGTATTATGCTTAGAGAAATAAGCCAGGCAGAGAAAGACAAATATTGTATGATTTCACTTATTTGTGGAATCCAAAACCAAAAAAAAATAAGCAAAATAGCAGTAAACTCATAGATACTAAGAAGTGACTGGTGGTTACCATGGGGGAGGGGTTGGGATGGGTGAGAAGGAAGGGTGAAGGGGATAAAGAGGCACAAAAATTCTCAATCATAAAAGAAGTTGATTACAGGGAAGCTAATACAGCATGAAGAATATAGCCAATGATTCTGTAACATCTTTCTATGTTGACAGATAGTAACTGCACCAGTCAGGGTGAAGATTTAATAATATGGTTAACAGTTGAACCACCATGTTATATACTTGAAACTAATATAAGATTGTATATCTAGTATATACTTCAATTAAAAAAGTTGCTATTTTGTTTAGTTTTTGGAATGGAGATAAAAAAGGAAACTGAAACAGAGAAACTTTCTCTGTTATGTAGATGTTCTAGTGTTTGCTACAAACAACTTTTGGGAAAGTATTTTCAGATCTACAACTATCAAAATCTTCTCAGTCAAGACTTGCCTGCAGTTTATTCATATGAACTTTATATTTAATTCTGCTCTGTAATTCGTACTCTGTGTTATCATTAGACTTACTATTGAGGAAAAATTGCCTTTAAAAACACATATTTACATAGAACAATCTATCACCTATCTATCATCATCATCATCTATTTTTCTATACCTTTGGCTCTTAGGTACTGTACATAGATCAATAAGATATTTGAAAAACAAAAGCAAAGAGGTTAAAAAACAAATTTGTCATCAAAACCTTGTTTTTCCAAATAATTGAAAAAGTTAGTCAAATTAAATGCAATGAATGTCTACATATACATATTTTGAAAAGAGTAGTTTTTTAATACAACATAAGCATCATCCTTCTCAGAGTTTTGAGAGTTTAATAAATGAATTACAGCTCTTCTTTACTGAAGTCACTTTCTGATAAACAGCCAACACGAATAAATAAATAAATATAAGGCGGTTTGTGAATTCCAGGCTTCTTGGCTAGTCACAATTGGTGGATTGTTATCTTGGCTTAAGGATAATAATCATAATTACTTTCCTCTAAACAGCTGAAGTCAATCCAACTCAGAGTGTCCTAAATTTATAGATCTGTAATAGCAAAAATTAAGATTAACAAAGAAGCCAAATGCCACCGGAGTAACGTTTTTCAAATCTTTCCTTTTCTCCCACTCCTCTTTCTTGTTTCATCAAATTGGAATCATTCCATATTTTAAAAGAATCACAGATTGAATTGTATTTTCCCAGCCACTGTTAGTCCAGTGAGTTAAATAAACACATATGTAACCAGAAAATATCTTTATTTTATGTGTGGCCTTTTATGTGTAGTAAAATAATGTCATTTTTTAACTTAAAAACTATGGTTACTATATCATTACAAATATATCTATGTACATTTATACAAGGTAACAGTTTCTAAAACATGGAAATGAAAGAAAAAAGGGTGTATATACTAAAATGAAGAGAAAAAGAAAGTCATAGAGATAGGGTGAATCTCAGGACCTTAAAGTCCTCAGCAATGAACTTGAAAGTTCAAGAATAAGAGAATCTGAAGATTAGGTGGAGGATTTTTTATCAAGAACAAAGGAGCATTTATTTGAAAGAAAACTGCATGATGTGACTAAAAGTTTCACCAGGGATTATTCTACTAGGATAGATGAAGGGGACAAATGAAATAAAAGTTTTTACTCAAAGGAATACAGAGGAATGAATGTTGTGTAAGATTTTGATTATGAAAAGAGTGACAGAAGGAGGAGATGAGGAAGACTGAAATTTCATGCCCAAGGGCCTGGAAAGATGATTGTTGAAGTCATACAATAGAAGGAATCATGAAAGAACACTTAAAGGAAAACAGATGGTCTAAGATCAAACATGATAATAGCCATAGTAGAAAAGTTATTAATGCTAATCTTAAAATTATAACATGTGAACAATGCATTTTGTGTCACCAGTGTTTTCATGTGCATGTCACCTCATTTGACTTGCTAGGGAAAAGGAATGACTGTGTCAGAGCAAGCAGAACAGCTGAGGTCAGCCATACAGAGATCTATAATTTGTACAGTTAGGAAAAAGTTAGAAAACAATGAAAACCATTTATTTAGTGATACCCTACGTTCTTGACATGATGCTGTTTTCTAAATCTATTTTTTTAATCTTCACAATAATTTTTCAATTATTATGTCTCCATTTTGCAGCTGAGGATACTGAGATTCACAGAGCTTTTGTAACTTACCCAAGATCACATAACTAAGAAACAGAGGAAGCATTCATCCCAGATGTGACTGGTTAGAAATATTTAATCTATTAAAAAAATCCTAGGTCAATAAAAGCTAGGGACCTTTCTGAAATAGTGACAAAAGTAAAATTTTTTGGCCACTCATTCACCATTCAGCACTGTGCTCTTTGGTTAAAAAGTAAATGAATCAAAATATCTATAATAATCATAGTTGTAAAGAAATGTTTAGCTATGTATGGTGACATATTAACTAGACTTACTGTGGTGATTATTTCACAATATATACAAATTCAAATCATTACATTGTACATCTGAATCTAACATTAATGTCAATAATGCCAATGAATCTAAAAATTATTATATGCTAATGTTCTAGTCAATTATATCTCAATAAAAAATCTATAAATTTTGTGAACTAAGGAAAAGATGAAGCCAAATGAATACATTATTTAGTCTGTGTTATATATCAGGTATTGTTCTAAGTACTTTACAACATAATTTTTACAGTTTTTCTAATATTACAATTTCATTCCCTTATTTGTATTTGCATTACCCAGGAGCTCAACAGAAGTAGGATACATGGTCTACATATTTCACTTCCCACAGTTACAGGGAAGTGAGAATAATAATAGCAGCTAACATTTTGTGTAGTGTTTCTATATAAAAGGGCTATTCTAAGCACTGTACATATAGTATTTCAGTCCGTCCTCATGACGGCATTATGAAGTGAGGACAAGAGTACGATCCTCATTTTATGAGTGAATGAAAGAAGGTACAGAGTAATTAAGTAGTTTGACTTGATAGGGAAAAGGAATGACCATGTAAGAGCAAGCAGAAAAGCTGAGGTCAACCATACAGAAATCTATGACTTGGACAGTTACAAAAAAGTTAGAAATTTCCAGAGATACAGAGGCAACAGATCAGAATTTGAATGAAGGCCCTCTACCTGGGTTACTAGTAGATAAAGTTTACTGACTTTGTGCCAGTTAACAAAGGTCACTTAATGTCCCCTCCATGGTTCTAGAAGCCTGCAGAGGTCTGGAGTAGAGAAAATGTTCACCATTTAAAGAAACAAAATAAAAACAGGAAAAGGAATCACGTTTCTGGTTGCAACTCAGGCCCTACCAACAAAGTAAAACAAAACAAAACAACACAGAGACAACTTACATATGTTTATGTTTATATTTTATGATTTTTTTAAGTATATGGGGTAAAAGATATTTTTTAAATATTAAAACAAAGAGCAGTTGAATTAAAAGCAAAGATAACTCCTGTTGATATTTTGGTATCTAGCATTGAAATGCCAAGAAAGACTGAGAATGTCTAATTTTAGATATTCAAAAGATGAATGTACCTAAAGATTCAAACAAAAGAGGAAGAGAGGAAGATGTCCTTTTGCTCCCTGATATGGTCTGAAGAACTGCAGTACTTGAAATTACAAATATCAATGAAATAAATATTGACTGTAAATAGCCATATAAAATCATTCCTAGATTTTTTTCACATTCTGAAGGCAGAGATGTGGTTTTATGCTTAACTCTGTACTTATCAATTGATGCTTCTTCCTTGTGTAGCAATAATGATATAAAAATTTTGCAGCACAATTTTTATAGGTATAACTAAGAACATTAGAAAGTGATATAATTTTTATAAAAACTATTTTTTAAATAGAGACTGATAGAATTGAAACATGCCAGCTAACATGTGGGTATTTATTCATAACTAAAACTTAAGGCCCAAACAAATATCATACAAAGTAATACTGTACACATTATCATTCAATCCTTCTGACTTAGATATTGTGAGAAGTTCCTTTAATGCCCTTAATTCTATGTACTCCATATTAAAACTATCCCACTTTTAGCAGTTATTAAATCGAACTAAGCAATCGTTCCATCTGCTATCCTTTGCACATGATCACTACGCAAAACAAATTCCATAAATGATAACATCCTATTATCAACTGTCTGTATTTCAGAAAAAATATTTTTCTATGGATGATAACATAGCTGTCGAGGAAATACAAAAAAAAATCAGTCAAGAAGCTGATAACAGTGTCTATGCTTTATGTGAAAGTTAGTTTGAATCTCTCTTTCTCTCTCTTATCTCCTAAAATCTACTAATATTTCATAGACCTTACGTTGTATTCAATTGTGAAACTGATACCAAGAAGATCTCTCATATTCTCTAATATCCTGAAAAAATATAACAGATTGAGTTATTTCATTAGTAAGATTAAAATTTTAATTTATTTACTGACTCAACAAATATTTATTATGTCATATCAGTCAGCTTGCTAGGTGGTAGGGACACAGTATGGATAAGATGGTACATACCATCACAGAGCTTACAATTTGCTTCTGGGAGGGGTGGAATGTAACTGCCAACAAAATAGCTGAAATCATACAGTGTGTTGCAAAAAGGGGAAATACAAGTGATTTCTTACCTAGCCTAAGAGAAAGAACAAGGCCTCCTTGAGGAAGTCACATTCAGAGTGAGCTCTAAGTCAGCCAAACAAGTAGGTGAAGGCAGTAGGGTGACTGTTCTAAGAAAAGTGATCTAGTAGATTTGGAAATTTAGTTAAATTTGAAATCAACTTAACATATACTATACTAGATTAAAAGTGTTTTCTCTAAATGCATGTGCATAGACACAAGCATGTTATAGAGAACTAAAACAATTTATCAGTAGTATCTTCCAAATATCCTATAAAAGTAAAAATGTTTAGAAGTATGACTTAACAGCCCTTTGATCTAACTATACTATAATGGTTTTATAACCAAAGGATCATCTAATGATATCATTTTAGAGCATCCAGCATACTTTTACAAATAGGAGGTCTCCACTCTTTTCAGAAATGGATCTATTTTTCATTTTCATGATGGGAGGATATTGACTCTTGTAGTTCCCACAAAATTATAGGAAGTCAAAGAATCCTCATTAAGATTGAGCAGTTTATCAAAGCCAAACTCATAAAAATAGAGAGTAAAGTGTTGTTTACCAGGGGCTGTGGGATGGGGAAATTGATGAGATGGTGTTTAAGGATACAAACTTGTAACCTGAGGATGGTCTAAGTCCTAGAGATGTAATGCACAGCATGGTGATTATAGACAACAATACTGTATTATAAACTTCAAAGTTGGTAAGAGACTAGACCTTAATTCTTCCCACCACAAAAAAAGAAATGATAATTATGTGAAATGATGGAGGTATGAGCTATTGCTATTGTGGTAATCATACTACAGTACGTAAACGTATCAAATCAACCTATTAAACTTACACAATGTTATATGTCAATTATATCTCAATAAAATATTTTTTAAAAGATGAAGCAGTTTATTGGAAATAACCAGTTGAAGAGGAATGGTTTAGGAGGATTAAACACTGGCCATTTTATACAAAAGGCAAATTGCCAAAAGAACCATGCCCTGACATGGTGATTTAAATGGGTCATTTCTTCCCCTTTGAATTTGCTCCTCTTTTTATGAGCTAAATGGTTCTAGGCAATCTGCAAGCTGACACTGACATGTAGGAAACTCTTCTTTTTGCTCCAAGAGGAAAGTCTTTTATAAAAAATTTTTTGAGAATAAACTAATGATAAAACATTCGTAATTATGACTTAAAATGAACAAAGACATGCTCGTTTAATACAAATTAACATATATTTTAAATAATCGTTAAATCTCACTCTGAAGTATGGAGAGAAGTGAAGATAAACCTTTCAAATTTTACATTTTAGTTGATACAAGAAATGTAGTAACATTCTTATCTAAAGGAACATAAAATCTGAAAATACATTGATTTAATAAATACAGGTAACATTTCTAATGCATATGAGCATATTTCTTTTCAGTTTAAAAAGAAAAGCTCAAAAACTCTCCAATGTTATAATGTAAAATTAAGCTCAATCTTATTTAAAACAAAACAAACTAGTAAAACAACACAAAGCAAATGCAAACTAGCAATTTCTCATTTTATTTCTTTCCCTTTTTGTCACTCTTTTTCTTTTCTATTTAACTGTTGAAAGTAAAGAATCATTACAAAATCATACAATAAATAGTAATAATGAGAAGCATTAAACGTGGAAATATTCCCCAGTGGGATGTTAGTTCACCTAAAACATATAAAATGTGGTATACAGTAAAATGGAAAAATATGAAAATTTTAAAGTTTATTTAAAATCTGACCAGGTTAGTATTAAAAGCATTACATAAAATATACCAAATTCTGTCTAGTTATTAATAGAAAAGACTGACATTTGAATCAAATGACCAAAATATCTAAGAACCAATATATTCTTTCACGTCAACTTTGCAAACAATTAAATGATTCTCTGTGTACAGTACCCTCCTGCCTAGTGGTCACTGAGCAAGGCTACAGGGCTGCTAAGTGTTAAAGCGCAGACACACACACACACACACACACACACACACACACACGTCTTTATTCTTTCCTGAGTGCTGCAACAACAAACTATTTTTATTCCGACTTTATACTGGAGAAAAGCTATTTTTAGAATGAATCACATCCTGGTCTTCAAAAACAATGGGGTAAAACTGGGTATTAAATACAAGAGCAATATTTCCACTGCAAAAAGGAAATGTGTGTGTGTGTGTGTGTGTGTGTGTGCATGTGCACATCTCTCCAAAAAGCTCTCAATAACTGAATCCTTTATTTGTTCATAATCCATTTTATCACATGAATACTGTACTATCAAGTGATTCCAAATTACTCATTTTATTTATTTCTTCTGAGTTCTTTGATAAATAAAATAACAGTATTTATTAGTGGTTGTATTTTGTTTTCAAAGTACTACCAAATAAAGGGTTATTCAGTTTACTACTGTGTACCTGTTTCTCCTTCTGAGTACCACTGAAATTTCTCTTCAGTTTGTACAGAAATGTGCACTTTACCATAAGAAAATGGAATTTCTGTGAATCAAATGGTCCAGCGCAGCTTGCAAACAGATGGTAGAATCCTGCTGCTTTTGAACCACTGCCATGAAAAATTCTACACACAGAAAAGCACTTTTTGATAGTCACTTGTTTTTGTTTTCTCTAAATGGAGATGTTGTTGCCCAGATGCATATTCTAAATGACTTTTTTGCTTTTTAAGAAATACAAAAATGTCTTGCCAAATCAAACCTCTAAAAATAATATACATTGTAGTGAATGAGCATCTGTTTCTAATATCAACATGACATCTGTAATATTTACATGCTACCAATAGAAAAAAATTAAAAATTACTATGAAAGATGGGAGTGGAAAGAAACTTAAGAATATTTTTCTTTCTCCAGGTCAATTTTTTACTTTCATTTAAAATAATTTTGCAATGTTAAAGATATATTTCTGAAATTAATAGAAAATATTGTACTAGAAAACTTAGAAATTAAGTATAAAATGTTTTCTTTCCATTTAGAAACATACTTTCCAATGTTTAGACACTGGAAATGTGACTATAATGGTAGAAATTTTTGAAATTCTCTGCAATGGCAGTTTTTTGACAGGCTTGTGGAACAGATGAGGCCTCTCAGCACCATTTTCCTCTAAGAATAAGGCCCCAATTCAGAGAATCCTTGTGCCATTGCACAGGAAAAGAATTCTAATTTTGGCTGTAGTGATCATTTCAGTTATTAGTACAGAATAAACTACATTCAATTGCAAAATTTTATGCTCTATTTGAGTGCTAAAAGAAATTTCACCTATATTGGGGTGAGTATTAATAATGCATTCATTTAATAAAAACTGTGTGAGGACCTATTATACTATCCTATCCCTAGGTTGAGCAATTAAAATTTGGGAAAGGGTAGAGAGGAAAGTAACAGGAAACATTTCAACCACAAGTGAAACACAATGTTTTAAGTTTTGTAAGATAAATATATAAAAAATGTTGTAGAGGCACCAAATAGGAAGAAGGCAAATGGGACTAGAGACAGCTGTTATGAATAAATCATACTTACCTTTGAATGCAATGGTACAACTTAGGGCAATGAATAGATGTCAAAAAATCTGAGTTCTAACAAGACAAATCTGCTGGCTTCATGAGGTCTCTCACTGACTCTGGGCGTAACAAAGCATCTTTACCCAGGAAGAATGCTAAGACTTCAGCATTCATTCCCACCATTTAGGAGGCTATCCTGCATCGTGCATGGAGACTCCATCGGTCTCCTAGTTCTGGCTGCCTGCTGCTGTCCTTTTGCTTCTGATACTTGGCCTCTGCTTCCCTGGTGGCAGCTTCACTGGTTCTGCTTCGATTGGATGTCCTTGTGTTCATCTTGGCTGGGTTGTCTGAGAGAAGTCTGGGCTCTGTTCTTGCCTAGTGATTTCCTCTTTGGTTATTATTTCCCTCAGACAGTATCTCTTTATCTATACTACAATGAATGTTTCAAAGGTTAAAATGTGTTAAGGAGGATAAAAACAATATTGTTTTCAAATTCTTTTTACTTCATCCATTATATTGGCTACTGCCCCTGGTACAAAGACAGTAGACTGGCTTCTTGGATCTCCTACATTTCACCATCGCTAAATGCTGCACCCACCCTCCAGGGTTCTTTCAGGCCCACTCATCATTCTCAGGCCATTTTGTCTAGTACAGATTTCTCACCTGGGCTGCACTTTGCTGCCCTCTTCTGACATACATTCACCATGGTTTTGACCTGGCAAAAATTATCAATTTTTAGGCTTTCTCTAGAATTAACTATTTTCAGGTTCTACTATTGTCATCATTTATATGTGTACCTATAGTAATTGCTATTTCTACTATAGTTAAGCAGCCTGAATATATACAATTTTAGGATGAGGCACTATAGTTGCCTACATTTAAATGCATGGTACCATAAAAGTTAACCTAGTCCAATGATCATTTCAACTATGACAAATTTCAGAAATGATCTGTCTTTAAATGAAGATTCAAGATGAAATCAGAAACAGGCATATACTAATTCTAATAAGCACATATAAGTTTCTTACTTGGGGCTTTGTACAAAAATTCCTAATATGCCATGAAATATATTTATCCATTTTATCTGTTCAACAGACATTTGTGTTTATTATGTACTCACTACTGTCCTACAGAATGGATAACTTATTCATTTGCTCATATGCCTGCTGCTATCGTGTAGTAGGTAAGGCACTGACTCAATGAACTTACGGTTTAATGGAACAGTCCTTGCACTTCAAAAAACAAAACAATAAGAGAGTTATGTGAAAAAATTATAGAGAAAGATTAAGTAATTGTGCCTAGGGGAGTCAGAAAAAAAGAATCCTTCCTGGATATCTGCAATAAATTACCAAGGAAGAATAGCAGAAATAATAACAAAGAGGATAAAAATATTTGGGGCAGAGACTTTGGCAAATTCAAAGACACAAAGGCATGCCACAGAAAGAAATTATTTCTTCATAACTTTTAAATAGGAAAAAAATTCTGAGAGACATGGGAAAGAAGGGTGGGAAGAAAAGCATAAATTAGATCATAAAGGTACTTAATCTTGGCAGAAAAAAGACCTTGATTTAAACCTGTAAGCAACTCAGCAACGGGAAGTCAAAGGATTGTTAGCAGAGGAGCAATGTGAGTGAGATGCATCTGGGATTGAATTTCTGCTGCTTGGCTGACAGGAGGAAGTGGAGGATGGTATGACAGTGACAATTAGAATGGAGGGCGAAGGGCAGGATAACCAGGACTTAGAAGGGACTCTGAATCCAAAGTGAAACTGGCTGGGCAGCTGCATCTGAGGAGGTCCCTCCTTGCGCCCCAGGTGAAGCGCCTGGAGAAACCTCACCGTGGACGGGAAGGGTTCTTAACTCTGAATGAGAAAGAATTCTTGAGCAGGTCAGACGAGTTTAGGTAAGGAAGGAATTCATTAAAGCGAGAGCAGCAGGGAACGGCAGCCACCGTGCAGACAGCAGAGAGCAAAGAAGAGCAGAGGGAGGAGAGGGAAGCTCACTGAACTCCTGCTTGGCATGGGGCAGATCCCTTGGCAACTCTGAAAGCCAGGGTCATCTGGCGTCCAGTGTCCGCTTGTATCTGCACAGTGTGGGAACTAAGTCCCTATGACCCCAGGATTTGGGGAGCCACAGAACACTGGAAGGAGTGAGATTGTGTTCTGAGAATTTACCAAAGGCAGAAAAAGTAGATTTTCAGGCAGGCTACTGAAGAGCATGATCATACAGCTGCAGTCCTGTCTGGATCACCCAGGGGATGGGAACTTGCAAGCCCGAATCAGAGATCTCAGTAGCTCCTCCATAAAGACTTGCACTTAAGTCTAGAAAACAGAATGAAATGACAAAGTGACAAAGACACTTACAGGAGGAGCACAGAGACAAGACACAGTGAGCTGAGCAATGAGAAGGCTTTATTTAAAAAGTACACACTCAAAGAAAAGGGAGTGCAGGCAACCTCAGAGAGGAGGCACACTTAAGAGCTTAGGATTCTCTTATAAGGCTCCTAAGAATGCGGCAAAGGGTGGGGTGAGAATTGTTAGGTGTAGGCTTGATCTGTGGTCTGAGGGTGTCTCTCTGGTGAGAGGCATTATGTCACTGTCCACAGTCAGACCTCTAGATAATTCTGTAAGATAAACTCAAGGAATTTATTGATCCAGTTCTCCAAGATAGTGGTTTCCCTCAAGCACTGGGACCGTACCAGTTAAGACTAATTGCCCTGTCTTCTGATAGGGTGGATTACTTCCCAAAGTATATGTTTGGGATGGTACCTCCTAACTCCCCAGTTTTTAAAATGGAATCTTAGCCTTCAGATGTAGTCCCTCCTGTTCTTACTATACTGCCTACATCTTGGCATTTTTCATCATAGACAGGAAAATTTAATCATGGTGCTTGTCCCATGCCTCTGCCCTACTTCTAAACAATGCAAAGCAAAGTGAGAGACCAGAATTGCATATTTTGACCACAATGTGATAAAATTAGAAATTAGTAACAAATAATAAACAGAAGACTCAGACCTTTTGGAAATATTCCATATGCACACATATCCATGCAGTTTTCTACCTTTTGAAGATGCAAAGAAAATTTCAAATGTTTTCAAATCAAAAGATTTCATTTTACTCTTACTACTTTCTCACATCTCTTATGTCTGCCAAAGAGGATTTCCTTTTACCCCTAAAACCACTATGCATGTTTCTACTTCTCCTCCACCTGCATTAACTGAATTTATATCATTTTTTCTGAGTTATTATAATTTTACATCTTTCTTAATCCTTTAGTTATCCCTGCATATGCTCTATCTCTTCTCACTGTTATCATACTAGGTTGTTTATACTCTCATAAGATTCTTAACATTTTAAAGCTGTATATATAGTTCTTTTTTGTTCTAGTCTAAATCCTCTATCCTTAGTTTAACATATACTTCAATACATGGTTCATATAACTTAGTTTTTTTAACCACCTGAATTTCCTAGCACAGGTCTTTGTCTGGAGTAGTTTTCATAAAAAGTAACAAAGTGGAGAGAAAGAAAAAAAAAATACATGGAAAGAGGCAAAATTACTGCTAATTTTGAAATAACTCTAAGCAGTGATTTAATATGTCTGGATTAATTGAGAAAATAACTATCTTCATTGGCTACAAAGTTTAATTGTTTTGATTCATGAGCAAACTATTTTATGGTATGTAAAATACATTATGTGATTGTGGCTAAGTAGAGTAAATGAAATTCAAGATCACCTTGGAAGCAGAAGCATAAAACTATATGTATCTTATGAAGCGATCACTTATAACAGATTTCATTATAGCTCGATTTGAAAATATGATGTTTCTGCTACAGTGAAATGCTCTAGCATCACCTTTGATAAATGAACACAGAAGCACATTCTCATAGAAGAACAAGAAAGTGCTAGGGGTCCATCAAGTCAAATGCATGCACCATTCAGGCACTGTTTTCCTTATTCCCATGATATCTATCTCTTGCGTTCTTGAACAGCACTCGTAACAGAAGCTCATTTTATTAAGACATGTCTCTATGAAGCCTAGCTGAAGCCATTTGTCCTTTCCATATCCTCCTTCTCCCCTCTCTTCCTCCCTCTCCCTCCCACAGTTATTACTTAAGAGTATTATAGTATTTTATTGATTTTTCCCCAGATAACAATATCTCCTTGGTTCCTCATGTGCACCTCTAAACCCAAGCCCATCTTTCAGCCTAATCAAAATTGACTGTATTCATCCAAGACTTTTTAAAAACAAATGCTTTAGTTTTAAGTTACTAAAATGTTATTTATGATTTCTTGTGTTTAGTGTTTAATCACTTCTTTTTATAACTGTGGGACATATTTTAACAGATGAAAGACAATATCCTCTGAGAAATAATATGAGGCTATTTATTTGATCTTTTATCTAATACACCAAATCATAAAATTCTGAGTTTTTGTGCAACAGAAGATACAGTCACACAGTTCTTTTTTTTTAAGGGTGATTTAGACAATACCAGTTTTGAAAAATTAGCATCTTCAGTTTTTAAACCTGGGTAGTAACTGTGAAATTTTAAATTTAGTATATAAAATATGTATTAATTATAGTTTTATAAATATATGAAAATTATAACAGGAATGGGAATAATAAAAGCTGAACTCATCTGCCAACTGGAAAGAAAATGGGGAAAAATTTGTGGGGCTTTGAACTATATATCATACTTTAATTCTTAAAAATGAGACAGGGCTCTAAAGGAAATATGGCCAGACATAAGGATTTGACAAAACTGAATATGTATTAAAACAGCTCCTATTTATTGAGGTTTCATAAGAACCTTAAGTCTCTTACACCTATTATCATAACAACCTATAAGAAAAATACCATATTCTTTCTATTTTATAAAAATAAACCCTAAGGCAGGGAAGTTAAATAAGTTTCCAAAATTACACAGCAAATAAAGGTTGAACTGGGTTTGAACCCATGCATTTTGTCTCTTGAGGCCATGGTCTTAAGCACTGCATTACATAATTTGTTTTATTTTGCTCTTCTTTTACTTTTCTGTGTTCTTGAAGTAGTTCATATTTTTAAGCAAATACAAAACCAGAAAAAATCACAATATAAATTTTAGCTAAGTGGAAAATTCCCATTTTTTAATGTTTACATTAGAAGTTTGGCAACTTGTGTTATGATTTGTGAATATATAGATCAGTAATGGACATTTTAATGACACTCCAAGATATAAAGTAGGTATTGTTTCACAGAACTATATACTTAAGAAAGATGAAGAGTTGGACTTTGACTCTCAGTTCTCCTGCTGTTGCTCTGCAGAATTTCCTTTGCTCTGGTATCTCACCAATTCCAGCCACATCAGTAGCTGTAAATGACCAACTTCTGTTCATCTGCTCAGCATGACTGCCATGCTCTTCTTGGATGACTCCACTGTGTGCTGACATCCAAAAAGTGCCTCCAGGCAGAAAATGGCTATTCTTGGGTCTATCTCATTCGTTTCCTATATTTTAGGTGTTACAGTTTTTGCTGTTGTTCAACATCTGAAAGTAGTTATTTCATATATTTACTCCAGCTTTTTAATTATTTATGCTGGGCTGCCACTTGAACCAGCTATTCAATTATTTTTAGAGGTAAAGGCCGCCATACAGACTTGAAATGACCAGAAAGGAGTCATCCTTGATATGCACCCAGTCTGTATATATGTATATGCAGCATTTATTAAATTAAAATTCAGGGAGTGATTAATAATTTACAATTTCACAACCACTGTCTACTCTTAGGTATGTAATATATACTATTTTACTTTCTACTTTCTTTTACCGATTAAAATGCTTAAAGTAGTTAACTCATTTTGCCCAAGGCCACACAGACAGGATTGAAACCTTGGTATTTTAATGCTAATTTCTGTGTTCTTTTCAAGAGGTACAACTTCTCCTGAGATAAAGGGTATAAAGAATGGGCCCAGGGCATAGGGAAATATCTTTCTTCCTGTCCACTCAAAGCTTTGGTAAGCTTGGGGTTTAATGTACACACTAGTATTCCATCACTAGGCTTTAATTTTGACAGGCTAAGCTACAGAAGCCATCTGGAAAAAGGAAAAGAAAGTTCCCCACCCATCGGGGCTTCCCACTGACTTTAATATGACCCATGAATACTGTTAACAAATACCAGCTGTCTTGACTCCATACAACACTTAATTCCTATTTGTTTGCTTTAGGTTCTTGCAACTATTTCAAGAAGAAAAAAGATTTGAATTCACCATTGACATCCTGACATAGTGAACTACAATAATTAGTTGGAGGGGCTTTATTTTGATCTCTTCAGTGCCGTTTGCATTATTTTACTTGCAAAGGGTTAGAAATATTAGCTAAGATGACGATGGTGATGATAATGCTGAAGTTAAGAAACACTTCAGAGAGGAGATATTATTAAAAATGTAGTTATAACTAAGAGAAGTCATATACCAGAATCACCAAATAATGGACAATTTGTTATCTCTTAGAGTTTTATTTACTGGATTAGGAATTTTTTGTCCCCTTGGTGTATATTTGTAATGTTTTTCAAACTGTTTATAACAGTTTCTTTGTCTGTAAGATGAGTGGGTTGGACCCTTAAAGTCTTCCTGGTTCTTCATAATTTATAAATCTTCATACAGAGATTTTTCTATTGAAGGCAGTGTGCAGGCATTTATGCACCCCTCACCTCTGACCTTTCCTCACTGAACATACAGAGAATCTGGGGTTCACTTTTAAAATTCTGGATTGAAGTCTTCTTTCCTCAGGTACCCTTTGCCCTTGGGAAAGTTATTAAATATATATGGGAAAACTATAAGGGAGATTGCACATGTATAATATTAGTTACTTCATTGGGAAAAAAAAACCTACTTCAAAATATGTTTTAAAAACAAAGTAAATATATGAGAGAATACTTTGCAAACTGTGAAATATTATACAAATGTGAGGAAGTCAATATAATAGTAATTAAGCCCCAAAAAAAAGAGAAATAAAAGGGATTGCTTCAGATAGATGACACCTTAGTAAAATGAGCTTCTGTTACTAGTGTTGTTCAAGAATTCAAAAGATCAAGCACGTGTTTTTTTTTCTTTTAAATAGCTGTTACTCCACAGATTGGGTATAATGTGTGGGTGAAATTGCAATACTTACAGAATCTCTTGCCTAGCCTAAGTGCATCTCCATATCACTAGGTATTTCTAAGGAATGGAGAGAAGTAGTCCATCTCCAGATGAATAGGTGATTGCAATGGGGAACAAGGGCATATCGGGACCAGAGAGGTGGGGTGGGATCCAGTCCCTTTTTTGCAGCTGGGTAGCGAGATACACGGGCAAGCAGAAGTGGACAACTGCTGTACGCAATAAACAGGTTTCTCACACTTTATTTCTCCCTTTGACTGATTTTGTATTCAAAGGTATTTTCCACAGGCTGGAAACATATATTGTCCCCAGAGTTACACCTTGCAGTAACTGGAAAAACTTCTAAACCCTAAATCTGTCTACATGGGTGCAACGCATGGGCAGGCTGCTCTTAAAAATGATGGGGAGAAACCTGGAAAACCCTTGTGAATGGTGGGTAATCCCCAGTGACTGCTACAGTTGGGGTTTGACAACTCACCCGTATGTCCAGCAGTGGCAGAGGGCACAGCTACACCCAGAAACGCCCCCATCCATGGGGCTTCCACTCGGGGAGCTCCTAGGGGGAAAATGTTCTAGAGTAAAGCACTTCCTAGATGGGTGGGTCTTTCCCCAAAAGAGAGGAAGGGTGGAGACACCAGAAGCTGTGGAATTCACCCTCTGTGAGATAGGAAACTTCTTAGAGGCCCTTAGTGGCCATGCAGCAGCAGGGACTGTGGGATGTTTCTTTCTCGAGATAGTGGAAAGAGTTATCGAGGAGACAGTCACACATAGGCATTGCTTGGAGAAACTGGTCAAAGACCTATGGGATGCCCCTAAGAAAGAGAGATAGTTATTTAAAAGACAGGTTGTGCTCCTGGAAGATACGTTAGCAGTGAGGGAGGAGGTAGCAGGAGAATCCGCAGTGCAGGAGGCTGTGGGGGAGGGAGAGCAAGAGTGGTGCCATCAGCCATGGAGATGGTGGAGATGTCAGGAGAGGGTGAGGGGGTAGGGCTGAGGGCTTATCTGTTGCTGAGGCCACCACCCGAGGCACCAGCATCCCCTGTATTAAAGGTCCATCTGGTTGTATATAAGAAAATAAAAATGCAACAACTGTGGGCTCCTCAGGGGCTTCTTAACCCCTCCCCAGCTTCTGGAGCACTCCGTGCTCTGCCCCAACACCCAGGATGAGCTGGTGGACATGACCTTCCAGTTTTGGCAGAAGCCATTGGAACCTCTGCCTACATGGCTTCTGCATCTTTGGAAAATGGGGGGGGGGGTAGAAAACATGGTTATGTTGGGTTCTGAAATGAGTAGACTGGCTCCCCTGACAACTCACCTTTCCCTCCTACAGCAACTGCAAAGTGCCCATCACACCTCAGGGAATCAGGCACATCTGGATTGGCTGACAGCAGCCATCAGGGCAGTTGGCCTAATCAGGGTGATTTACCATATTAATCCACTAGCTGGAAAATGCATACAGAGCTCCAGCAGGTGTTACGGGAGCTGGGCATGAAAAATATCATCTAAAATATGGACCCCCAGGGGCCCAATGAGGAGTTGTTCACCATAGGAATGAGAAACCTGGTGCTCCATACAGCTCCCCCATCTCTCTTTGGGTCCCTAGTGACTATTGTTGGCCCTACACAAGGCAACCCATAAATAAGGCTACTCGCACTTTAGCAGATCTGGGGGAGGTTGAAACAATAAGAGTACAGAAGAAAGTATGGGCTATGACTGAAAGGAGAGGTGCCCTGTGAAGGTCTCGAGGACCCAGATGTGGGTTGACTTGATAAAGGCCGGGGTAGTGAAAGAAAAACTCGATGGACAGCCCAATAGGATCTTGTTAGAAGCATGGCACCAATTAAAGCCAGAGCAGCAGTTCCAGCCGTTGAGGTCCAGGACACCGAAGCCAGAGGCAAAGCCCCATGTTGGCCTGTGTCCCTGCAAGACTTCCTGGGGGACAGTACTCATGATATGTCTGGAACCTCACCCACACAGAAGGATGATTGGGCATGGTGGTCTGACAGTGGAGGGTTCAAGGCCCCCAGCTTGGGGGACATGGTGGGGACTGGAGGCCACATGTAGAATTAACATTCATTGGTCCCCTGTGAATGTACAATGTGTCCTGGTGCTGGTAGGCACAGGAGCTGAGTGTTCTGATTTTTGTCAACAATGAGCATTTTCATGGGACCCCTGCTGTGATAGATGACTATGGGAGTAACATAATTAGAGTGAAGAAATCCCAAATCTCATTGGTGATAGGGCATTTACCCCCAAAAGAGTATACAGTGTACATTTCTCCCATCCCTGAATATATTTTGAGGGTAGATATCCTGAAGGGCCTATGGTTACAGACCACTGCAGGTGAGTTCAGATTGAAGGTACGTCTGGTAAAGGCAGTTCTGAGGGGACATGCTAAGCACCCACCTGTAGCTCTGCCTGTAATTTAGCAAGGGAAAAATACTAAGTAGTATAAATTGCCTGAGGGACTCAAGGAAATTGGAGAAACTCTACAGGAGTTGGAGAAGGTTGGCATCATAAAGCCCACTCACAGTCCTTTCAATTCCCTGGTTTGGCCAGTGAGAAAGTTGGATGGCTCTTGGTATATGACCATCAATTACAGGGAATTGAATAAAGTCACAGCCGTTTTGCATAACACTGTCCCCTCTATAGCAGCCCTTATAGACACCCTCATTCATGAACTAGGGACATATCATTATGCTGTGGACTTGCTAATGCTTTCTTCTCTATTGACATAGCACAGGAAAGTCAGGAACAGTTTGCCTTCATGTGGGAAGGCCGGCAGTTGATAACTCAAAAGTCCCACTATTTGTCATGGACTTGTAGCCCAGGACTTTGCCACATGGAAGAACCACAAATGGTGCGCTGTATGACTACATTGATGATATCATGCTCACACCTGATTTTCTTGCAGATTTAGAAGGGGCAGTTCCTAGACTGCTGCAACATCCACAGGGGAAAGATGGACTGTGAACAGCAACAAGGTTCAGGGACTTGGATGGTCAGTAAAATTCTTGGGGGTTGTCTGGTTGGGTAAAACTAAAGTTATTCCTGAATCAGTTATAGACAAGGTCCAGGCTTTCCCTACAACTACTTGTGGTAGTATTACAAGAACTTTTCATTCTTTTGGGCTACTGGAGAGTGTTTATCCCACACTTGGCACAAATTCTGAAGCCCTTATACTGGTTGGTACAAAAGGGCATCGGATGGGACTGGGATGAGGCACGTGCAGCTGCCTTTTCTGTTGCTAAGTAAACAGTCAAGGCCATATGGACCTTGAATATAATAGACTCATCAAGACCCTGTGAGCTAGATGTTCATGTAACCGAAGATGGTTATGGATGGGATCTTTGGCAGCAGCTTGAACAGACAGGCCAACCTATTGGACTCTGGTCACAACTATGGAAAGGAGCAGAGGTCCAGTACACCCTGATACAGAAGCAACTGGCTGCTCCATACCATGCCTTGCTGGCTATGGAGCCCATCACCAGAACAGCTCTGACCAAGGTAATAACCACATGTCCCATCATGGGGTGGGTGTTAGACTGGTTCCAAAGGCCATGGAGTGGTGTAGCACAGATGCCTACACTGGCCAAATGGGGTGCATATTTACAGCAGCATACTGCCCTCTCTACCAGCCCCTTAAGTGGAGAACTCCAATGTTTACTGTGGCCAGTGATGCATACCAGTAGAAAACAGGAAAAACTTGTTTTTGAGCCACTGATAACTGACAGTCCTTATCAGGAGGGAAAAGCCTCTAGTCCTGAAGATGCTTGGTTTACAGACAGCTCCAGTCATGGGCAACCCCTGAAGTGGAGAGCTGTGGCTTTCCAACCTAACACTGAGACAATATGGGTTGAGATTGGAGAGGGGAAGAACAGCCAATGGGCTGAGTTGTGAGCATATGGCTCGTGATCACCCAGGAGCCTTCCCCTATAGAAGTCTGCATTGGCAGTTGGGCTGTATATTGGGGCTTGACCCTGTGACTACCAACATGGTAACATGCCAACTGGATGGTTGGTCAACACCTCCTCTGGGGCAAGAGTTGTGGCAAGACCTATGGGGCTCTGTGCAGACTAAGACAGTAACCATATATCATGTGACTGTCCATTTGCCTCTGGCATCTCAGGGAATGATGAAGCAGACACATTGGCTGACGTGTGTTGACTAAAGGAAAACCTGCCTCTGATGTAGCCCAATGGTTACATTAGCATGTCTTGCATACGGGGCAAAAGACAATGTGGGCTGTAGCCCATCAGTGCAGTTTGTCATTGACCTTTGAAGAAGTCAGCAGAGCCTGGAAGGAGTGCCTTGTGTGCTCTAAGAGGGACTTACACTGAATCCCCAAGCAACATGAGAGAATAGTAAAGGGGTCGATATTCCTTGTCAGGTGGCATATAGACTATATTGGGTATCTGCCCATATCAGAAGGATATCGGTCTGCCATGACTTTTATGGACACAGCTAATGGACTGTTGGTTGCTTTTCCTGCACATTATGAAGGTAGCAAATGACCAAAAGGAGCCTAGAGTGTCTCTTTGCCTCCTTTGGCTGGCCACAGGTGATTGAGGGCGATCAAGGCACCCATTGTAGTGGACATGCATTACAAGAATGGGTGCAGCAATTAGGAATAAAGTGAAAGTTTCATGTACCACATAACCCTGCCAGGGCTGGCATGATAAAGAGGTACAATGGTTTGTTGAAATCTGGCTGGTAGTCGGACACCAGTGGTCTACAGAACTGGTCAGTTCGCTTATGAACAGTGCTACGGCGTTTGAATGAGAAGCCCCAAAAAGGAGCCTAGGGCCCTGTGGACATGCTATCACACATTGCTGCCTCTCTTATACAAGTGTATGTGCAAACCAAAGAGGAGTTACTGAAGCCAGGATATGGCCAGCAGAGCAACATCCTGCTGCCAGCTCCAACTGTGTTAAACCCTAGAGACTCTGTTGAGCGGACATGACCCTGGACATTTTGACACATGGGGAAGAGATGGCTGGACTTTCTGGCATCTTGGGGGAAAGAACTGGAAGCTGGCCTCCTGTGTGGTTCTGGAGTAACAGCTGGGTGACCCCCAAAGATCACAATAGTATACTCAAAACAGCCAAGAGGTAAGAGCATATTACAGGCAAGTTTTGTTTTATCTTTATGGACAGTGCGTGTACCTCATATAGCCCCATATATCGACCCATCTGTAACTCCTACAGGGAGGGGGGTGAAGATCTGGCATAGTAGACCAGGATGAGGTACCATTCTTGCCACTGTCCCATCACAGGATCACCCTCTTGCATGTATCCCACCTGATGGACAAGATTTGCCTATGCTGGTGTCACTAAAACATGTATCTTACCACCCTAAAGGTTATTTTCTTCTACAGTCCCTGTGGTCTGGACCCACCCCCTAGCTGCAGGTGCCACATGATGTGTGCTTGATGAGAGGAGGGGCTCAAGATGACAGCATGAGCAGGGCAGTGGAAATCTCCTCCCAAAACCATATATATTTTTGAAAATACAACAAATACAACTATTCCTAAAAGAGAGACCAGAAGATACAGTACGACAGCCAGGCTACATCTACAATTGCGAGAACTCAGCCTCTCACAGAGAGGGTAAGAAACGAAGCCGTGACCCCTGAGCACTCCCCCGACCCCAGCTCACCGGCAGGAGGAAAAGAATCAGAGCAGGGAGGGAGTGCAAGCACAGGCCCGCTAAATAACCAGCCCTAGTAATCTGCACTGGGAGCACAGACACACATCGCATGGTGTACTGGATATTATAGAAACGGAAGGGCAGGATCCGAGATGGAGACTGCCAGCGGGTCCACAGCCAGCTCTCCTGGGACAAAAGAAAAGCGGGCACTTTTTAAAAGTCTTAAAGGGACAAGGGACCAACAGCTAAACGAAATCGTCCCAGCACACTCAGCCCAGCAGGCTGGGAATCTTGAAGAACTTAGGGCCCCCTAACCCCTTGCTGGGTGAAGCAGCCCAGAAGCCCCTCATGGCAATAAGCAGCCTATCATTCCTTCCCCCCAGCTGGCACCGCAAACGGACTGGCTGACCCACCACACTGCCTAGGAGCCAGAGCGGCCCCGCCCACAGCAACCACACAGAGTCTCCTCCCACCGCACAGCTAACTGGGACAGGAGCGAGGTCCGAAAGGCCCGAAGGGGTGCCATTCTCGTGGGAGAACACACCCAGCATGGCTCCCACCCCCTGCAGTGCTGTAGGCTAGCCTGAGGGTGGCCCCGCCCACGGCGGCTCAGGGGATTATCCCAGAGACTGCCTCCCGGTGTGCGGGTAATGGACACAGGCAGGGGAGAAGGGCAAGGTGAGCAACAAGCAGGAAGGGACTTTGTTCTCCCAGCTGAGAGACGTGCCACCTGCCTGCAACCACTTCTATCACCATGAAAAGGCAGAACAATCTGATGCAGTCAAAAATCACTCAGACAACCCCAGACAGAGGGCCTGGTGGAATAGACATAACCAATCTTCCTGAAAAAGAAATCAAAATAAAAGTCATAACCATGCTGATGGACCTACAGAGAAATATGCAAGAGTTAAGGAATGAAATCTGGAGGGAGATAACAGAAATGAAACAATCGATAGACGGGCTTAAGAGCAGACTGGACGAGGTGCAAGGGACTGTTAATATACAGAGAAGCTGAGGCAGAGAGAGAAAAAAGGATCTCTAGGAATGAAAGAATATTAAGACAACTGTGTGACCAATACAAATGGAACAATATTTGCATAATAGGGGTACCAGAAGAAGAAGAGAAAAAGGGATAGAAAGTGTCTTTGAAGAAATAATTGCTGAAAACTTCCCCAAGCTGGGGAAGGAAATAGTCTCTCGGACCATGGAAGCCCACAGATCTCCCAAAACACAAGGGACCCAAGAAGGACAACACCAAGACATATAATAATCGAAATGGCAAAGATCAAAGACAAGAACAGAGTATTAAAGGCAGCCAGAAAGAGAAAAAAGATTACCTACAAAGGAAAATGATCAGGCTATCATCAGACTTCTAAACAGAAACTTTACATGCCAGAAGAGAATGGCATGATATATTTAATGCAATATAAGAAAAGGGCCTCAAGTCAAGAATAGTGTATCCAGCACAATTATTATTTAAATTTGAAGGAAGGATTAAACAATTTCCAGACAAGCAAAAGTTCAGGGAATTTGCCTCCCACAAACCACGTCTACAGGGTATTTTAAAGGGACTGCTCTAGATGGAAGCACTCCTAAGGCTAAATAGATGTCAAAAGGGAAAAGAAAATCACAGCAAAGAAAGTAGACCATTAAAATACTAACTAAAGGCAAAAAATAAAATCAACTATCCATAAAGGCAGTCAAAGGAAACACAAAAAAGTATTGAATAAAGCACCTGAAATATAAAGAATGGAGGAGGAAAAATAAGAAGGGAGAGAAATAATCATCAGACTGTGTTTATAATAGCTTAATAAGAGAGTTCAGTTAGATTGTTAGATAGTAACGAAGCTACCCTTGAACTTTTGGTAACCACGAATCCAAAGCCTGCAATGGCAATAAGTACATATCTATCGATAATCACCCTAAATGGAAATGGACTGAATGCACCAATCAAAAGACACAGAGTAATAGAATGGATAAAAAATCGAGACCCATCTATATGCTGCTTACAAGAGACTCACCTCCAACCCAAAGATATACACAGACTAAAAGTGAAGGGATTGAAAAAGATATTTCATGCAAACAATAGGGATAAAAAAGCAGGTGTTGCAGTACTTGTATCAGACAAAAATAGACTTCAAAACAAAGAAAGTAACAAAAGATAAAGAAGGACATTAAATAATGATAAAGAGGGCAGTCCAACAAGAGGATATAACCATTATAAATATACATGCACCAAACAGAGGAGCAGCTACGTATGTGAAACAAACACTAACAGAATTAAAGGAGGAAATAGAAGGCAATGCATTCATTTCAGGAGACTTCAACACACCATTCACTCCAAAGGACAGATCAACCAGACAAAAAATAAGTAAGAATACAGAGGCACTGAACAACACACTAGAACAGATGGACATAACAGACATCTACAGAACTCTACACCCAAAAGCAATAGGATACACATTCTTCTCAAATGCACATGAAACATTTTCCAGAATAGACCACATGCTAGGCCACAAAAAAAAAACCACAGTAAAGTCAAAAACATTGAAATTCTACCAATCAACTTCTCAGATCACAAAGGTATAAAACTAGAAATAAATTGTACAAAGAAAACAGAAAGGCTCACAAACACATGGAGGCTTAACAACATGCTCCTAAATTATCAATGTATCAATGACCAAATTAAAACAAATATCAAGCAATATATGGAGAAAATTGAAAACAACAGCACAAAGCCCCAACTTCTGTGGGACGCAGTGAAGGCAATTCTGAGAGGAAAGTATATTGCAATTCAGGCCTATTTAAAGAAGGAAGAACAATCTCAAATGAATAGTCTAATGTCATAATTATTGAAACTAGAAAAAGAAGAACAAATGAGACCCAAACTCAGCAGAAGGAGGGACATAATAAAGATCAGGAAATAAATAATAAAATTGAGAAGAATAAAGCAATAGAAAAAAATCAATGAAACCAAGAGCTGGTTCTTTGAGAAAATAAACAAGATAGATAAATCCCTAGCCTGACTTATGAAGAAAAAAAGAGAATCTACACACCTAAACAGAATCAGAAATGAGAAAGGAAAAATCATGACAGACACCACAGAAATACAAAGAATTATTAGAGAATACTATGAAAATCTATATGCTAACAAGCTGGAAAACCTAGAAGAAATGGACAACTTCCTAGAAAAATACAACCTCCCAAGACTCAACAAGGAAGAAACAGAAATTCTAAACAGACCAATTACCAGCAATGAAATTGAATCGGTAATCAAAAAACTACCCAAGAACAAAACCCCTGGGCCAGATGGATTCAACACTGAATTTTATCAGACATATAGAGAAGAAATAATACCCATTCTTCTTGAAGTTCTCCAAAAAATAGAAGAGGAGAGAATACTTTCAAACTCATTCTATGAAGACAGCATCATTCTAATACCAAAACTAGGCAAAGACCCCACCAAAAAGGAAAATTACAGAACAATATCCCTGATGAAAATAGATGCAAAAGTACTAAACAAAATATTAGCAAACCAAATTCAAAAATACATCAAGATGATCATACACCATGATCAAGTGGGATTCATCTCAGGGATGCAAGGATGGTACAACATTCGAAAATCCATCAACATCATCCACCACATCAACAAAAAGAAGGACAAAAAACACATGCTCATCTCCATACATACTGAAAAAGCATTCGACAAAATTCAACATCCATTCATGATGAAAACTCTTAACAAAATGGGTATAGAGGGCAAGTACCTCAACATAATAAAGGCCATATATGACAAACCCACAGCCAACATTATACTTAACAGTGAGAAGCTGAAAGCTTTTCACCTAAGATGGGAACAAGACAGGGATGCCCACTCTCCCTGTTATTCAACATAGTACTGGAGGTCCTAGCTACAGCAATCAGACAAAAAAAAGATATGCAAGGCATCCAGATTAGTAAAGAAGAAGTCAAACTGTCAATATTTGCAGATGACATATTGTACATAACAAACCCTAAAGAATCCACTCCAAAACTACTAGAACTAATATCTGAATTCAGCAAAGTGCAGGATACAAAATTAACACACAGAAATCTGTTGCTTTCCTATACACTAACAATGAGCTAACAGAAAGAGAAATCAGGAAAACAATTCCATTTACAACTGCCTCACAAAGAATAAAATACCTAGGAATAAACCTAACCAACGAAGTGAGAGACCTATACCCTGAAAACTACAAGACATTCCTAAGAGGAATTAAAGAGGACACTAACAAATGGAAATTCATCCATGCTCTTGGCTAGGAAGAATAAATATTGTCAAAATGGTCATCCTACCTAAATAAATCTACAGATTCAATGCAATCCCTATCAAAATACCAACAGCATTCTTTAACAATCTGGAACAAATAGTTCTAAAATTCATATGGAACCACAAAAGACCCTGAACAGCCAAAGCAATCCTGAGAAGGCAGAATAAAGCAGGGGGTATCTCACTTTCCAACTTCAAGCTCTACTACAAAGCCACAGTAATCAAGACAATTTTGTACTGGAAAAGAACAGACCCAGAGACTAGTGGAACAGAATAGAGAGTCCAGATATTAACTCAAACATATACGGTCAATTAATATACAACAAAGGAGCCATGGTTATACAATGAGGAAATGACAGCCTCTTCAACAGCTGGTGTTGGGAAAACTGGGCAGCTACATGTAAGAGAATGAAGCTGGATCATTGTCTTACCCCATACACAAAAGTAAATTCAAAATGGATCAAAGACCTGAATGTAAGTCATAAAACCATAAAACTCTTAGAAAAAACACGAACAACTTCTTCATGAACATATCTCCCCGGGCAAGGGAAACAAAAGCAAAAATGAGCAAGTGGGACTATATCAAACTGAAAAGCTTCTATACACTGAAGGATACCATCAATAGAACAAAAAGACATCCTACAGTATGGGAGAATATATTCATAAATGACATATCTGATAGGGGTTGACATCCAAATTATGTAAAGAGCTCATGCACCTCAACAAACAAAAAGCAAATAATCCAATTAAAAATGGGCAGAGGAGCTGAACAGACACTTCTCCAAAGAAGAAATTTAGATGGCTAACATGCACATGAAAACATGCTCCACATCTCTAGTCGTCAGAGAAAGTAAAATTAAAACCACAATGAGATATCACCTCACACCAGTGAGGATGGCCAACATCCAAAACACAAACAACAACAAATGTTGGCGAGGATGTGGAGAAAGGGGAACCCTCCTACACTGCTGGTGAGAATGTGAATTAGTTCAACCATTGTGGAAAGCAGTATGGAGGTTCCTTAAAAAACTCAAAATAGAAATAACATTTGACCTAGGAATTCCACTCCTAGGAATTTACCCTAAGAATGCAGCAGCCCAGTTTTAAAAAAGTCATATGCACCCCTATGTTTATTGGAACACTATTTACAATAGCCAAGAAATGGAAGCAACCTATGTGTCCATAAGTAGATGAATGGATATAGAAGATGTGCTACATATACACAATGGAATATTATTTAGCCATAAGAAGAAAACAAATCCTACCATTTGCAACAACATGGATGGAGCTAGACGGTATTATGCTCAGTGAAATAAGCTAAGCCGAAAAAGACAAGTATCAAATGATTTCACTCATCTGTGGAGTATAAGAAGAAAGAAAAAAAACTGAAGGAACAAAACAGCAGCAGACTCACAGAACCCAAGAATGTACTAACAATTACCAAAGGGAAGGGGACTGGGGAGGATGGGTGGGAAGGGAGGGACAAGTAGGGAAAAGGGGCATTACGATTAGCAGACATAATGTGGGGGGTCACGTGGAGGACTGTACAACACAGAGAAGACAAGCAGTGATTCTATAACATCTCACTACACTAATAGACAGTGACTGCAATGGGGTATGTGGTGGGGACTTGATGATGGGGGGAGTCTAGTAACCATAATGTTGCACATGTAATTGTAGATTAATGATACCAAAATAAATAAATAAATAAATAAGAACATGTATTTTATTTCCTTTAAGGTTATTTTCTTCTACAGTCCCTGTGGCCCAGATGCACTCCCTGGCTACAGCTGCCCTGTCATGATTGCTCTGAATTCCCTACCTGTTTAGCTACTGACTGCCTGTGGAATGGATGAGCTATGGACTTAATCTGCATAGGACTTTGAACCAGGCTGAGTCCTCTGGCTTGAGGAATATCATGATTTTATTGCTGTTATTATTGTATGTTATTAGTCTGGTTACAGTGCTCCAGTTTCTTGCACAGGGGCCACTGTAGAAAATGTGGAACAAGTTGACTGTGAGATGAGATTTCTGGAGGAGTGGGCTGTGGGTAAAATTGCAATATTTCCAGAATCTCTTGCCTGGCCTTAGTGCATCTCTGTATCAGTAGGTGTTTCCAAAGGGTGGAGAGAAGTAGTTTATCTCCATATCGATAGGTGATTACAAAGGGGGTGGGTGGGAACAATCGTGCACCAGGACGGGAGAGATTTGATTGGATCCTATTGCAACTGAGTTGCAAGACACATGGGCGAGTAGTAGATGACTGCTTATAGGCAATAAACTAGTTTCTCCCACTTTGTTTCTCTCTTTGATGAATTTCAGCTTCAAACGTTATTTGCCCTTGGTTGGGAACATATTTTCCCCCACAGTTAAATATGCCAGCCTAAATATGCCTTTCAACAACTCATTGCCTTTAGTGAAAATAGCCACAGGTTGTATCCACAGATCCATTGAGTCCAGAATGAAATGGAATTAGTTCCAATCAACACTTATTTCCAGTCATTAATAACTTCTCTCTCTGATCAGTGGACTATAATGATCGTTCCAATCTTTAGTGATTAAAGCCAATTCAAAGCTATTGTTTTAGTAATCCTATAAGGGTCTAAGAATTTCCATTTTTCAATGCTCAATAATCCTGAAAAAATGGCTGTTGGACCCTTTGGGAAAAGTACAGAAAACAAACTGCATAATTGTGGTGATATCTAATGCCCCTTTTCAAGGTTACTGGCCTTACCTTCATTCAAAAGTCTGGGTTTTTGTTCTAGAAAATATGTATAAAATGGCTAAGTTCTTGAACCTGGACTGTCTATTTTGGTGGTATAAGTAAGGTCTAGAGTTGGTTATGTTTTGTGTTTTTTAAAAAAATACAGATCAATAACATTTTTAGAAGGCTGCCCATCGATTTCAGTCATTGAAACTAAAAATTAGTCAGTACTAAAGGAATAATCATTCTGATATTCTGATTGCCATTCAAGCCGTTCTTTCCTTTATAATAACTATGCTCTCTTTAACCCTTGTCAGTTTAGCACCACCTCTTAGTCTTTGCCATTTCCACTATTTCCACTGAAATCAGAAAATAAATTTTTTGCTTGATCTTGCATCATCAAATTTCAGAGAGCAAGCAGGGCAAAGATTTTCATGCATTGCTAAAAGGAATGTCCTCTACACCTCCCGAAGGATGGGATGGAAGGTCACACACAACAAATTCACTCTAGTATTCTACCACCATAACCCTTTGAGTACTGTCTTTTATGTAATTCTAAAGAGATATATAGAGGGAATATTCTGGGATCTAAACTTCATTGAATCAGGTTAAAGTTTCAATCAACTAAGTAAAGCATTAGAGCCACTTAAGCTGCTACTCAAGCCAACATATTGATCTAAGAGTCTCTTACATGCACTAACATGGACAATTTTATTCAAATGTTATGTTTTACTCTCTTTGGTCTAACATCCTCAGAAAAATTCCCATGAATATTCCCCAAGTTCCTGCCAAAGAAAATTGGAAATTATTGTTTGATTGCAGAAATTAGTTCCATAATGTACTGCATATAAGCTACCTCTTCCCTGGGTTACACTTTCAAAAAAATATATTGTGAATTCAAGTTACTTTGTAAACTTTCACCCACAGAATCAAATTTTGGTTTTTACCTTTATCTGCAGCAGCCTTGCAGCTATTATAGAAAATAAAAAATTGTAAGGCACTACTAGAAGCTCTCTGGTTATCTGACAAAAATATGAGCTGATTAAATACTCAGCATGACATTTTATTTCCATAATCTCTCCAGTTAAGGCAAAGGCAGCTACACTGTTCCTTCATTTCATCTTCATTTACTCAAAAGGATCAAGTGCAGAAGACCCTTGGTTTCCCAATTTTGTCTTGAATAGGCACTTGATACCAGACAATCACAGAAAGATATTTGAATGACTATCTTTCTACTGAATAATTTTAACTACCAGCCTCCAATTTTCCACTAGCAATGAGGCCTTCACTGTGCCTCCTTCTAATCTTCCATCAGCATCACCTACTAATGTAACATAATGGGAAAAATTGAATAATAATATAATAATAATAATAAATTGATTATTTATGCTTTGGGCTTTTGATATTCTTAGAAATTAACAATCACAAAACACATAAAATAAATAACTAAACTGTTTATAGCATTCAAAGTAATATGATTGCCTGAACAATATTACCTTCTACATGATATTGTTTGGTTAATAAAATACACATAAGTTAAGAAGTTCTGTGGAAAGGTATAGTTTAAAAATTCATCAGATTATTTTCAGGAAACAAATTACCACTTGAAATTTAACTTTGTAGTCTAACTCAATTATCAAGCATTTTTGTATGTAGAAGCTTAATTACATAGAAAAAAACTACTTTGAGCTTTGCTTATATAAGACAGTTTAAGTATATCACTAGGGACAATTATGTATATCATTAACGTGAATAAAAATAATCTGAACAATAATTTAGAAATGGTTCTATCTTTAACTGAATATGAAAAACGTATCCTTTTTATTGAACTGCTAAAGTTTAAAACAATTTGTGAAAGTAACTTAATAGACTACACCTAGAAAAAACATACTGGTAGATGAATTACATAAAACTGTTTAACTCATTAATTTTACTCTAATTCTGAGTACTCTTGTAGGCTCTAAAGAAAGCAACTGTGAACAGAAACAGCAAAACATAAAAGGAAAATAGGGTATTCTGAGTTACGGTACCATTTTTTAAATAAACAGCTGACAGGACATTCCATTCTTAGTCATCTTTTTCTTTAACTTGGCTATTTTCACCTATTTTAAATATTTCAATTATTGTAGTAATTGTACCAAAAAGTGTTCCTGACACAAAGAGATAGGTAATGTAGTGAATACAAATATAGGAATATAATAAAATAAGATTCTTTCACAAAGACTTCTACAAACTTGAAGCTAGATAATTTGGCAACTTAAAAAGAAAAGTCATAATAGGAAGCCAATTACAATATTTCAATTTTTCAGTTAGAATTTGATTACATATTAAATTTTTTTTACTATCCTTTACTCATATCTCAAACCCATCACACTGAAGATACTTCATCATTAAAAGCAAATAAAAATATCCACGTGAACAAGTTTTTACCACAGATTTTAGCAGAAGCTCAGAGCAGAACTGATGGGTGCCACTTCCTAGCTGGGATACTAAAGACAGAACTTCTAGGTTCTGTCCCCTCTTGTTGAAAAGGCAAAGAGATGACCTTGCAAAACACATGTGCATCAAAACCATTAATCTGATACTCCTCTTCCCAGGAATTCTCTTTCTAGGAATATGTCTTTTGAAAATATGAAGAGATATGAACACAGATGTACATATACATACTGTATATATACAGTATTTGTTGTACCATTGTTCATACGGAGGAAAAGTCATAACTGCTCAGTAATGATTTTCACTCTAAAAGAAATGGTACAGTAACCTCTTTCCTAGATAAGTACTGTTTAGTAAAAGGCAATTTCTTGAATTGAGCATGAACTAGTTATGCAATTAGCATTTTTAGGTGACATCTGAAAACTGAGATTGTTTTAATTAAGCTTTTTCCAAGGCTCAAAATCAAATCTCATCCATCTCTAAAAATTCTATCTAGAAACTGTCCTAACTGAATTAGAACTGTTCATTCCAATTTCATCATTTATTCAACAAAAACATTTGTTGAGAATATTTTACCTCATGGACACCATGCTAAATGTTGAGGATAAATAAATAAATCAGTACTATTATTTAGAGAAACAAGAATCCTGTTAGAGATTGCAATACAAGTGTTGAGAAAGGTGGGGACTTTTTTTTTTCTTCCTCAGTTGTTTCCTATAGACACATTATTTACTATGGAATATAGATAATCACTCAGAGTTGTAGATAATTTCAAACAGTATATATATTATTTTAAAAATCACCTTATTTTTGTACCAAAAAAAAACCTTGTACTACATCCACTGAGATATACTGTGATAAAATATTTGCCTACTCTAAAAAGCTCTGGAAAGACTACATATTAAAAAATAGTAATAATAACTGAATCTTCTAGTAGTAAAACAGAGTATCTACTTGGATAAGTTAACTTTCTTCTTGATTCTAACTGGTATTGACCTATGTCACATAATATTTCTGTACTCTACATACTTTATAATGTTTGTTATGAAATCTGTTGGTGTGCTTATATATTTCACTTTACATGTCACACAAGTATTGCCTATCTCACACAAAGTATTTCTGCTTGGCATTGAAATTAAGCCTTTATATTTTCTTAAGCTTTACTATGGAACTGTGTCCTCCCTTTAACTTCTTGAATTCATAGTATAACTTGAATCATTAATAAAGTATATAATAAGAATCAGGAAAAAACAGGTCTATTAAATTCTTGCCAATGTTATGAGAAATGTCATCACTGAAATTGCAGGAAAGACAAAAGATAAAGGCCTACTGATATAACCCCCAATCACAACTTCCACTCACACCCTCCTTCTCTCCCTAAAAGCACTTATTCTTTCTCCCATTAACACATTGCCCCACCAACACTTTCCCCCACCAACCCTAAAAAAAAAAGAACACTTTTAGTGAAAGATTTATAATGTAGCCAGCTACTAAAGGAACCAGAGACTGAGCCTTGCTCTATCATAAGGAAACAAATGTGAGAAAAGATAAGAAAATTCAATGAGAAAGCAATAGGAAGAACCACAAAAGATAGTCTAAGCAACAGAATAAACAGCACAAGAAAAAACACATTCTTATTAGGAGGAAGCAGCACAGTTCTTGAGGGGATTAATAACAATTAGAAGCCACCTAGGTTTCTGAACTTGGAAGTGACGTTTCATGGAGTAAAACTTAAAACAGAACTCTCCATTATGAAAAAGTCCCTTCCCTCTCAAAATTTTTCACTGCACCTATTTTGATGTTAATTATTCATGAATATTGCCTCTAAATCTGCATCTCATTAGAGAGTTCTGCCCACAACACTTGCCTTAAGTGATCCCCAGAGTATTTTCCTTTCACCTTCCCATGCAACCACCACCAAAGGAAGAGAGACACTCAGACATTCCATGAGCACAGGGCTGGGGCAATTGCCTGAACTATGAACGTCTGCCCTCCAACTAACGTTCCGTCGGTCTCTAGTCAGCGGCTGAGCTGCGATGCTTTCATTGCCCATCCCTCCATCTGTGCTCACATATATCCCTTCATGTCCTCAGGGATCTTGCTTATTAAATATCTTTTCTCTTTCTCCATTTTTTTCTCTTTTGTTTTTGTTTACTGTCTCTGTTTCCTTTATGTAAAGTCCATCACCTATTTCCCATCAAGGGAAAAGAAAAAGCTCCCTCAGTTTTATGATTTCCTATAACTATACTCCAATCTGTTTCCTTCTCTCATAGTCTAGTTTCTTGAGTTTTCCAAATGCATTGTCTATATTTCCTTTTCCCCACTCGTATCTCTGTGTTTCAGTCTAACTTCTCTCCTTTCACTTCTTCATGTTATTCATGGTGCCACTGGACAACAGCATTGTGGAACCCACCTGCCCTTGATTTCCAAAATACTGTTCTCTATTATGTCTTCCTAATTTGCTGCTATATATATATATCTTTTTTATCCCTAGTATTCCTTAAAGACCCATGTTTCCATCTTCAATCATTAGCCCTCTTCTGCTAATTAATTACTTTTTCTCTGACTTTAACAAAGACCTATGTAATAAGAATTTTATGTCTTTCTGTGGAGAAAATGAAAGTTCCTGTGGCCAGGATTTTCATCTGGCCCTGGTTGGCTAGCTCACTACACACATGTGGGCAATACATGGCTATTGACACTATATAAAGAGTCATAGCTATTAAAGACAAATAGCGACCGGTGACACAGCTGCAGGAGACCACAGCAGAGGCTGGAGTGGTGGCAACGCTGAGGACAGAGGCCCAGAGGACGGCTATGTGGGCAGAGGGGCCCAGACGCAGAGACCGGCTTGCTGCGTGCAGACTTGCTCTGAGTGAAAGGGATCTTGGTGACTGACCTGCCACGGTGGGAAAAAAGTTGGGTATAACCCTTTCATTCCAACAACATTCTATTGTCATTTCTTTGGTTACATTGAATCCATAGTGAATTTGCCTTGGGCTGAAATCCATTGGCAAGACACTTTCTCAACAGTCTAGAAACCTTTTCTGAAATTTAGATCCACATTTTCAAATTCCCACCAGACTCTGAGACTTGAAAGTCACATAGGTACTTGAATTAGGCACGGACAACTCTGAACTTGTCATCTCCGCACCTGTTTCTATTCTTATTACTTTAGGTAGTTATATCATCTATCACCTAAGTTGGGAATGACCTTCAGTACTCTTTACTAAGTCCTTCCCCCAGCGGTTTATTATTAAGCCCTGTAGATTCTATCTTTAATTTTCTCTGAAACTGGACACTTCTTCTCCATTGCACCTGTCTCGTTATTGCTTACTTGTACTATACCTCTGCTACCGACCTTGTTGATTCCAACAGCCATCCATTTATTGCAATGTCATGTTTTATATCTTTTAATTTTGTGTATCCCTTAACTGTTGTAGTTACAGTTAATTTTACTACTTTTGTCTTTTAACCTTCATCCTAGCTTTCCAAGTGGTTAATCCACAACCCTTACTGTAAATTCACCTTTACAAGCAAGACTTTTACTTTCATATGTTTTCTTGCTATCAGTTAGTGCTTTCTCTTTCAGCTAAAAGAAGTCCCTTTAATGTTTCTTGTAAGGCTAATTTAGTGGCAATGAACTCCTTCAGCATTTGCTTGTAGGAGAAGTATTGTTTTATCTCTCCTTCAGTTCTGAATAACAGCCCTGACAGTAGAGTATTCTTGGTTGGAACATCTTTCCTTTCAGCACTTTCAATGTATCATCCCACTCCCTTCTGGACTGCAGAGTTTCTTCTGAAAAATCAGCTGATAATCTTAAGAAAATTCACTTGTAGACAGAAAGTTGTTTTTCTCAGGCTTCTTTAAGATTCTCTCTTTATCTTAACTTTTGACATTTCATTATAATGTGCCTTGCTGTGGACCCTCCTCAGGTTCATTCACCTTATTTCAGGCTCTCTGTGCTTCCTGCATCTGTGTGTCTGTTTCCTTCTCCAGGTTAGGGAAGTTTTTAGCCATTATTTCTTTAAGTCAGTTTTCTGACCCTTTCTTGCTCTCTCTTCTTATGGGACCCCTATAATGTAAGTATTCTGGTTTATATTCAATAGGTCTCTTGCTTTTTATTAACTTATTAAGATATCTTACTTTTCATTCACTATTTTTATTTTTGTTGCTGGGAGTTTCCCTCTATTCCTCTAGTCAGCTGCTGATCCTCTCTATTGTATTTCTCAAATCAGTGATTTTATTCTTCAGCCCTGTGGCTTCTGTTTGGCACTTCTTTATATTTTCTATCTTTTTGCTGAAGTTCTCACTGTGTTCATCCATTAGTCTCCCAAGTTTGTTGAGCATTTTTATGACCATTACTCTGAACTCATTAACAAGTGTATTATCTTCATCTCACTAAGGTCTTTCTCTTTTTTGAGGTTTGCCTTGCTCTTTCATTTGGAAATATTCCTCTGTTTCCTCATTCTGCTTGACTCTCTGTGCTTGTTTCTATTAGGTGAAACAGCTACCTCTCCCAGTCTTGAAGGAGTGTCCTGTGTAAGGGGTAAAACTTATTAGTTCAACTTTGCCTTAGCTCTTGGTTGTATCTCAAACTTTCGTGATTGTCTAAGTCATCCAATTTATTCTTGATAGACTCCAGTTGTTGAGAGTATGCCAGGACCTATCAGTGTTCCAAAACAAGTGGTCTAATTTAGCAACTAGATTCAGATGGTTGGAAGCCAGACCCTCAGACAGCAGCTTTTAAAGAATGCAGATATTTACAGTCCTGTAGGACTTCAGTCATAGATCCTGCTGACCTCCAGATCTCCCGTACAGGCTTTAGAAGGCTGTAGGAGAGTGTTAGAAGGGAGGCATGCCCACGGTTTAGTGAGAGAAAGAGCACTAAGAGGAGGACACACCCATGGCCTTAGCAGGCCTGGGACCAGAGCAAGAACAGGGCATGGACATGCCTTAATGACACTGAAGAAGAGTGTTGGGGGAGGGAATGCCCTTGGCTTTAACAAGGTTGTATTTATGCATGTCTACCTGTGCTAGCAAGGTAGAAGAGTACAAAAAATGGCACGCTCCAGCTCCTCTATCCCAAAGAAAATCCCAACTAATCCCCGCCTTTCTGGCAGATCCTTTAAGATTAGCAAGAAAATCACCTTTACATATAATTCCAGCCACTTATCAAACTGCTGACTTTGCACTGGTTTCTGGGACAAGTGAGTCTAAGTGTGAGCCCCTTGAAAGCAGTATCTCTAATCCAAACAGCCCTTTGGATTCCTTGGATGGAAGCCCCATTGGGTTTTAAATCCAGATATTTTAGGGCCTTATCTCTCTGGGGCAGGTGACAAGGGTTGAAGGGCGCGATCTGGAGCACAAACCTCTTGCTCCTCCAGGAGAGGCTCAAGGCCCATGAAAACCCCACCTATTGTATGTCACTGTGCTGGGGGTGGGCTTTTGGCAAGACCATGTCTCTGGCTCTCCTACCCATCTCAATGTGGCCTTTTAATCCTTTATTCATGGAGGAACCTGTTTGCTAGTTTTCAGTTCTTTTCCAGAGGAAATTGGAATAACTGTAATTGTAGAATTGGTGTTCCTGTGGGAAAGGGAGTTCAGGGTCTTCCTACATCATCATCTCGGACCACCCTCAGCAACATTTCTAATGACATTTTGACCTCATATATCTTACATCAGATAAAATCTTTTTTTCCAGTAATCTCTGTGTACATTATTCAGATACACATAGCAAAATAAACATAAAAGAACCTCCATTGTTTATATACTTGAAATAATCAAGGAGAAAATGTTTCTTATATTGGATACAAATGCCATTGTATACATATGTACATCCTGTTCCATGACATAACTGGGTGGACTCAGAGAATGATACAATAAGTTGTAATCCTTTTATGTGCCTGCTTTCATTCACTGGGCCAGTGTTTTTCTTTTCCCATGAGAACACTGTCATCGTAGAGCACCAATGCCCCTTCTTTCCTGAATGAAGTGCAAGATATATACAGTGTAGCACATAAGCTATCCCTGCCCAAGAAAAGAAACAGAGACGGAGTTTATATCTTCCAGACATAAACAGTACAACGCTTTATCCCAACTACTGCATCTGTACTTTGGCAGCTTAGGCTATCCTGTCCTCAATCAATCACTGAAAGTTTTGTTAATCCTTCTAAAGCATTATACCTGAAAATACTGAGCCAGATACAACAAGTATCCAAATCTGGAAGAAATGTTTCCTTAGTACACTTTTTACAACTAGACCCAGGAAAAGTGTATTTGAGCTGCTCTCCCAATTCCCTTTCTGGTCTCCTCACCCCACACCTGAGTAAACAGCGTATTCAATTTGTCTCCAAGCTACACTGCACCTCAAGGAGCATCCTCCTCCATGCTTTAAAACTTTCCTCTACTTCTCCAAACTCCTCTTTTGCCATACCCCCAAAATAAAAAGCACTTTCTTATATTTCATTATCTACTTGCTATACGAATGAAACTGTCAGGCCATGTGGGTTTGAGCACCTACATTATATGGATCTAGAAGACAAATATTTAAGGATTAATATGAACTCAAATCCCTCAAACACAGGCACAGCAGGCCATGCCACCAAGCTTGTATAACTAGGACGTTAAGGAAAGAGAGAATATTACTGCAAAATTGTCTTTTTCTATCTCAGATGAAGTAACTGTGAGCCCTACCTGTTATGAATGATTCTGTATCTCACTTTTGAACCTACATATCACTGGAATAGTGCTTGAATATCTCATTGGGAAATATTGAATGAATACAATGAGCAATGCATATTTATTCAACTATCAGAAAAATAAAATTACTAAACATTCACAGTTGTTATAATGCAGATAAGAGTAAAATATAGGTGATAAAAAGATGAACATTATTATGCTAATTTTATGTTTAATATATATTCAAAAACATGACCAGCAGATTAAAGTTGTGATTTCACAGATATTATTTGCCAGTGACATTTTAAAGAAGATCATTCCTTAGCCACATACATTTTCAGTTTGCATATGCTATGTGCAAATGCCATGATATAACCACGTAACTTTTAAACCTGAAGGAATTAACCTTACATAGTCACTGACAGGAAACATAAGTAGTTGTGAGATGGCGTCCTTGTGCACAAGTCTATAAAAAGAAAATTCTCAATTCCACCAACAATCAGGTAAATATCTCAAAATATTTCTCATTGAATTCCCTAATGACTTTCAACAGTCAAACCAGAAGAAGATATCCAGAAGATATTGGGTAAAATAAGATTTGTATGAAGAATTTGAGGAGGAATATAAAAAATCTGTATCAAGGATCTGTAAGGACTTAGTAATCATGAAGTACAAGACAAGTAAATGTAATGATTGGATACTTATGTGTAACAGGTCATACTTGGATCATAAAAAATAGAAATCTTTATTACTGATTGAATAATCTGATATGATATTCATGTAGATGGAAATGTATTAAATGTACAGACTCCTGGGAAAGCCATCATAATAGAATGTTCGGAGACCACAGATCATTTTCTCACTTGCTGACCATATTTATCACTCAAGGGGGAAAGTAAAATTTGTAAACCTCAGAGAAACATTTATTTTTCTGAGGGACTAAATGGAGAAGTAATTGGAATATTTGGGGTTTTCTGTGTTGCATTGTATAATTTCATTATTTTGGATATTCAGTCCTTGTATATACCACTTGCAAATATCTTCTCCAGATCAGTAGGTTGTCTTTTCATTTTCTTGATGGTTTCTTTTCCATACAGAAATTTTTAGTTAGGTGTAGTCCCACTTGTTTATTTTTCCTTTTGTTGCCTATGCTTTTGGTGTTAAATCCACAAAATTATTGCCAAGAACAATCCACAGGATCTTTTACACTGTTTTCTTCTAGGAGTTTCATGTTTGATGTCTTACATTTAAGTCTTTCATCCTTTTGGACTTGATATTTGTGTGTGGTGTCAGATAAGAGTCTAATCTCATTCTTTTGCATGTAGGTGTCCAGTTTTCCCAACACATTTGTTGAAGACTCTATCCTTTCTCCTTGTGTACTCTTAGCACCCTAGTTGAAAGTCAATTACCCATATATACGAGGGTTTATCTCTGGACTCTATTCTGTTCCCCTGGTATACACATCTGTGTTTATGCCCCACCATATTATTTTGATTACTCCAGCTTTGCAATATGTTTTGAAATCAGAAAGTGTGATGACCCCAGCTGTATTCTTCATTGTGTAAAAATTATGGTTGTTTGGAGTCCTTTGTAGTTCCATGTGCATGATAGGAATGTTTTTCTGTTTCTGTGAAAAATGCCATTGGAATATGATGAGAATTGCACTGAATCTGTAAATCACTGTAATCTGTAGATTGAATCATAAGGACATTTCAGCAGTATTAATTCTTCTAATGCATGAACATGAGATATCTTTACATTTATTTGTCTTCTTTAATTTCCTTCAATAATGTTTTGAAGATGAGAGGAGAAAAAAGATGGCAGCATGAGAAGTGAGGAAGAAACCTCCTCCTAAACCACATATAACACAAAAATACACTAAATACAAATAATACTGAAAGAGTGAATCGACGATTGCTACAGACTTCCTACATCTGGGGGAAAAAAAAGACCTCATAGAAAAGGGTAAAGTAGCAAAGTCATGACCCAGCAGGACCCAAGCCTTACCCCCACCCCAGCTAACAGGTAGGAGGAAGACAAACAGAGGGAGAGGGAGTAGAAGCCCAGGACTGCTGAACACCCACCTCTGAAGATCTGCTCTGGGAATACAAACTCACATTACATGGTGCTCTAGAGATGAGAGGGGTTGGAAAGCAAAGACAGATGGAATACTTGGAGAGACTGAGATTGCCGCCACTTGTAGAGAATAGATACCCAAAACCAGGCACACCAGGACAAAAGAAAAGCAGGAACTTTGAAAGAATTCCCAACAGCAAAAGGGGTGCTAAAGGGGAAGGATTACACAGATCTTGCTGCACAGGAGAAAGAAGAGATGGACAAAATCGTCCAGGCACACACAGCCCAACAGGTTGGGAGCTTTCAGGAGCTTTGAATGCATCATCCCCTGGGCTGGCAACAAAACACAAAGGCCCCAGGCTGCAATACGTAGCCTCTTGCTCTTTCCTCCCAGCAGGAAATGATCGGCACACCTGTTGCCCCCAGCACCATGCCAGAAGAGTGGGAGGGTGGCCACGCCAATGGCAGCTAGAGGGCTGTAATGCAGAGGCTTCTCCCAGGCACGCAGCACACTAGACCTGGTAGTGGAGGCAGGCACTGCAGCCAGGAAGCAGAAAAGAGCCCTTTCGTCATGGCAGGCAGTGCCGCCACACGCCTATGACACCAGAGGTCACACAAGGGGCAGGACAGCTCCAGAGAGGAAAACTTCTGGGCACCAGAGTGTGCTGCCTACACCAAGTTATTATTCTGTAGGAATCATTAAAAATATGAAATGGCAAAAGAATCCTGTAAAATCAAAATCCCTCAAACACAAGAAAGACATCTAAATGAAACTGAAATCACCAATCTTCTTGATAAATATTTCAAAATAAAAATCATAAACATGCTCAAGGAGCAACAGAAAAATATTCACTATCTCAGGGAGGACTTCAAGAAAGAGATAGAACTTTGAAAAATACAGTATCTGAAACAAAACATACAATGGAGGTATTTAAAAGTAGATTACATGAGGTAGAGGAAAAAATTGCTGAAAACGTCCCCAATCTGGGGAAGGAAATACTCTCTCAGGCCACAAAAGCACATATATCTCCCAACACAAGGGACCCAAGGAAGACAACACCAAGACATAGAGTAATTAAAATGGCAAACAGCAAGGACAAGGACAGAGTATTAAAAGCAGGCAGAGAAAGAAAAAGATCACATACAAAGGAAGACCCATTAGGTTATCATCAGACTTCTCAACAGAAACATTAAAGGCCAGAAGGGAGTGGTATGATATATTTAATGCAATGAAACAGAAAAACCTTGAACCTATAATACTCTACCCAGCAAGACTACCATTTAAATTTGAAGAACAGATAAAATAATTTCCAGTTAAGCAAAAGTTGAGGAAATTTACCTCCTACAAACCATCTCTATCTACAGTGTATTTTTAAGGGACAACTCTAGATAGAAGTGCTCCTAAGGCTAAGTAGCTGTCAACAGAGAAAATAAACCCACAATAAAGGAAGTAGACCAATTAATTACTAAGTGAATACAAAGTTAAATCAACTACCCACAAACAGAATAAGTACAGAATACAACCTTAATATGTAAGGAATGGAGGAGAAATAAAAAGAATAGAGAAAAAAAGAACGTTTAGATTGTGTTCGTAATAAGCAAGTTAAGTTAGACGGGTAGATAGTAAAGAACCTTCCCTTGAACCTTTGATAACCATAAATCTAAAGCCTGCAATGGTAATAAACACATATCTATTGATAATCACCCTAAATGTAAATGGTCTGAATGCACAAATCAAAAGACAGAGTTACAGAATGGACAAAAAATCAAGATCCAACTATCTGCTGGCTACAAGAGACTCACTTCAAATCTAAAGACATACACAAACTAAAATTGAAGGGATGGAGAAAGATATTTCATGCAACTAATAGGGAGAAAAAGTAGGAGTTGCAGTACTTGTATCAGACAAAATAGACTTCAAAATAAAGAAAGTAACAAGAGACAAAGGACATTACATAATTATAAAGGGGTCAGTCCAACAAGAGGATATAACCATTATAAATATCTATGCACACAACACAGGAGCACCTACATATGTGAAACAAATACTATCAATTAAAGCGGGAAACAGAATGCAATTCATTCATTTTAGGAGACTTCAACATACCACTCAATCCAGAGAGATCAACCAGACCAGACAGAAAATAAATGAGACAGAGGCACTGAACTGCACATTAGAACAGATGGACCTAACAGACATCTACACAACACTCCACCCAAAAGCAGCAGAATACACATTCTTCTCAAATGCACATGGATTATTTCCAGAATAGATCGGATACTAGGCCACAAAAAGAGCCTCAGTAAATTCAGAAGGATTGAAATTGTACAAATCACCTTCTCAGACCACAAAGGTATGAAATTAGAAAAAAATATGTAAAGAAAATTAAAAAGCCCACAAACACATGGAGGCTTAAAAACGTGCTCCTAAGTAATCAATGGATCAATAACCAAATAAAAACATAGATCAAGCAATATAAGGAGACAAATTAAAACAACAACTCAACACACCAAAATCTGTGGGCTGCAGTGAAGGCAGTTCTACGAGGAATGTAGAGAGCACTACAAGCTTATCTCAGGAAAGAAGAACAATCCCATATGAAGTATAAACTCACAATTAATGAAACTAGGAAAAGAACAAATGAGGCCAAAAGTCAGTAGAAGGAGGGACATAATAAAGATTACAGCAGAAATAAATAAAATTGAGAATAATAAAATACTAGAAAGCATCAATGAAACCAGGAACTGGTTCTTTGAGAAACAAATAATAAACCAAACATATTTATCAAGAAAATAAGAGAGTAAATGCATGTAAACAGAATCAGAAATGAGAAAGGAAAAATCACTACAAACATCACAGAAATACAAAGAATGGTTTGTTTCAAATCTAAATTTTTCCAGCTATAGATCATTAAGTATCTATTTTCTACTCTTGTCAGGGGCAGAAAAAAAAGGGGGTTAACCCAGCATAAAACAATTAAGGTTAAATTTACTGGAAAATAGTAAAGTAGATTGTTAAGGAAATTTTGAAATCTCATTTCTTGGATTATTTTCAAAAAAGAAGGAATTCCTGTCCCTAGAATTACTTTGCTGCGATCTTGCTAAAGTTAGTAGACTATTTAACATATTTGCCAATCTGATTTCATAATTCTACCTGGAAATTTTAATTTTTTCCTTTTCATGAACTTTGCTGTACTTAATTTTAAAATCAACTGAGTCTAAGTAGTACTAAACTGAAGGTTTGGGGTTTGGCCTCTGTTTTTTATACCAATTTCCCTGTAACATGAACATTCCCCTCCCCCTTTAGTTCTCATTATCTTTACCTTTAAAGTTAAGGAGGTTGACCAGGATGGCCTTAACTTTTCCTAAACTGGACTAAACTTAGAGAGGCTTCCTCCTGCCTCTAATCTCTTGACCTAATTCTCAACCCTGCCCTAAATGCCCAGATGACCGAATCACAGAGACATCTCCTCCCTCTTCTTGGAGCATTTGTTATAGAAAACTTGTCATTGTAAATTCTTTCCCTGCCCTTTGGAGATGTAAATCTTTTTTTGTTCTTACTAATATTTTTTTGGTATCTTAATGTAAAATCACTTGAACAACATTATGGTTACTAGATCACCTATTATCAAGTCTGGCCTATATACCCCATTACAGTCACTGTCCATCAGGGTAGTAAGATGCTATAGAATCATTACTTGTCTTCTCTGTAAATACTGCCTTTCCCATGTCATCACCCCGCTACCTTATGTGTGCTAATCGTAATGCCCCTTCCCCCCCTTATCCCTCCCTTCCACCCATCCTCGCCAGTCCCTTTCCCTTTGGCAACTGTAGTCCATTCTTGGGTTCCGTGAGCCTGCTGCTGTTTGGTGTCGTCAGTTTTTTCTGTGTCCTTATACTCCACAGATGAGTGAAATCATTTGATACTTGTCTTTTTCGGCCAGGCTTAATTCACTGAGCATAATACTCTCTAGCTCCATCCATGTTGTTGCAAATGGTAGGATTTGTTTTCTTCTTATGGCTGAAAAATATTCCATTCTGTATATGTATGACATCTTCTTTATCCATTCATCTACTGATGGACACTTAGGTTACTTCCATTTCTCATTGCAATAGTGCTGTGATAAACATACAGGTGCATGTCTTTTCCAAACTGGGATGCTGCATCCTTAGGGTAAATGCCTAGGAGTGGAATTCCTGGGTCAAATGATATTTCTATTTTGAGTTTTTTGAGGAACCTCCATACTGATTTCCACAACTGTTGAACTAATTCACATTCCCACTAGCAGTGAAGGAGGGTTCCCCTTTCTAAATATCCTCGCCAACTCTTGTTGTTTGTCTTTTGGATGATGGCCATTCTAACTAGTGTGAGGTGATGTCTCATTGTGGTTTTATTTTGCATTTCCCTGATGATTAGCTATGTGGAACATCTTTTCATGTGTCTGTTGGCCATCTGCATTTCTTCTTTGGAGAAGTGTCTCTTCAGGTCCTCTGCCCATTTTTAATTGGCTTATTTGCTTTTTGTTTGTTGAGATGTGTGAGCTCTTTACATACTTTGCATGTCAAGCCCTTATCAAATATGTCATTTATGAATACATTCTCCCATCCTGCAGGATGTCTTTTTTTCTACTGATGGTGTCCTTTGCTGTACAGAAGCTTTTGACCTTGATATAGTCCCAATTGTTCATTTTTGCTTTTATATCCCTTGCCCGTGGAGATATGTTCATGAAGAAATTGCTCATGTTTATGTCCAAGAGATTTTTGCTTATGTTTTTTACTAAAAGGTTTATGGTTTCATTATTTACATTCAGGTCTTTGATCCATTTTGAGTTTACTTTTGTGTATGGGGTTAGACAGTAATCCAGTTTCATTCTCTTACATGTAGGTGTCCAGTTTTGCCAACACCAGCTGTTGAAGAGGCTGTCATTTCCCCATTGTATGTCCATGGCTCCTTTATCGTATATTAATAGACCATATATGCTTGGGTTTACACCTGGGCTCTCCATTCTGTTCAGCTGGTCGATGGGTCAGTTCTTGTGCCAATACCAAATTGTTTTGACTACTGTGGCTCTGCAGTACAGCTTGAAGTCAGGGATCGTAATCCCCCCTGCTTTATTCTTCCTTCTCAGGATAGCTTTGGATATTCTGTGTTTTTTTTTGTTCCATATGAATTTTAGAACTATTGGTCTAATTCAATGAAGAATGCTGTTGGTATTTTGATAGGAATTGCACTGAATCTGTAGATTGCTTTAGGCACAATGGCCATTTTCACAACATTAGTTCTTCCTAGCCAAGAGCATGGGATGAATTTCCATTTATCAGTGTCCTCTTTAGTTTCTCTTAAGAGTGCATTGTAGTTTTCAGGATATAGGTCTTTCACTTCCTTGGTTAGCTTTATTCCTAGGTATTTTATTCGTTTGGATGCGATTGTGAATGGAATTGTTTTCCTGATTTCTCTTCCTGCTAGTTCATCGTTAGTGTATAGGAATGCCACAGATTTCTGTGTATTAATTTTGTATCACACAACTTTGCTGAATTCAGATATTAGTTCTAGTAGTTTTGGAGTGGATTCTTTAGGGTTTTATAAGTACAATATCATGTCGTCTGCAAACAGGGACAGTTTGAATTCTTCCTTGACAATATGGATGCCTATTATTTCTTTGTGTTGTCTGATTGCCATGGCTAGGACCTCCAGAACTATGTTGAATAAAAGAGAGGAGAGTGGGCATCCTTGTCTTGTTCCTGATCTTAAAGGAAAAGCTTTCAGCTTCTCGTTGTTAGGTATAATGTTGGCATTGGGTTTGTCATATAAGGCCTTTATTATATTGAGGTACTTGCCCTCTACACCAATTTTGTTTTCTGCATCTTTGGAGATGATCATGTGGTTTTTGTCTTTCTTTTTGTTGATGTACTGAATGATGTTGATGGATTTTCGAATGTTGTACCGTGCTTCCATCCATGAGACGAATTCCACTTGATCATGATGGATGATCTGTTTTGTGTATTTTTGAATTTGGTGTGCTAATATTTTGTTGAGTATGTTTGAATATATGTTCATCAGGGATATTGGTCTGTAAATTTCTTTTTTGGGTTGTCGTTGCCTGGTTTTGGTATTAGAGTGATGTTGGCCTCGTAGAATGACTATGGGAGTATTCCCTCCTCTTCTACATTTTGGAAAACTTTAAGGAGGATGGGTATTAGGTCTTCACTAAATGTTTGATAAAATTCAGCAGTGAAACCATCTGGTCCAGGCGTTTTGTTCTTAGGTAGTTTTTTGATTACCCATTCAATTTCTTTGCTGGTAATTGGTCTATTCAGATTTTCTGTTTCTTCCTGGGTCAGCCTTGGAAGGTTATATTGTTCTAGAAAGTCGTCAATTTATTCTAGGTTATCCAGTTTGTTACCATATAATTTTTCATAGTATTCTCTTATAAGTCTTTGTATTTCTGTGGTGTCCTTAGTGATTTTTCCTTTCTCATTTCTGATTCTGTTTATGTGTGTAGACTCTCTTTTTTTTCTTGATAAGTCGGGCTAGGGGTTTACCTGTTGTGTTTACTTCTCAAAGAACCAGCTCCTGCTTTCACTGATTCTTTCTATTGTTTTATTCTTCTCAATTTTATTTATTTCTGCTTTAATCTTTATTATGTACCTCCTTCTACTGACTTTGGGCCTCATTTATTCTTGTTTTTCTAGTTTCATTATTTGTGAGTTTACACTGTTCATTTCGGATTGTTCTTCTTTCCTGAGGTAGGCCTGTATTGCAATATATTCCCTCTTAGAATGGCCTTCGCTGCATCCCACAGATTTTGTGGTGTTGAATTATTGTTGTCATTTGTCTCCATATATTGTTTGATCTCTGTTTTTAATTTGGTCATTGATCCATTGATTATTTAGGAGCATGTTATTAAGCCTCCATGTGTTTGTGGGTTTTTTTCATTTTCTTTGTGTAATTTATTATCTAGTTTCATACAATTGTGATCTGAGAAGCTGGTTGGTAGAATTTCAATCTTTTTGAATTTACTGAGGTTCCTTTCGTGGCCTAATATATGGTCTGTTCTTGAAAATGTTCCATGTGCACTTGAGAAGAATGTGTATCCTGTTGCTTTTGGATGGAGTGTTCTGTGGATGTCCGTTCGGTCAATCTGTGCTAATATGTTGTTCAGTGCCTCTGTCTATTTATTTATTTTCTCTCTGGTTGATCTGTCCTTTGGAGGGAGTAGTGTGTTGAAGTCTCCTAAAATGAGTGCATTGCATTCTATTTCCCCCTTTAATTCTGTTAGTATTTGTTCCACATATGTAGGGATCCTGTGTTGGTTGCATAGATATTTATAATAGTTATATCCTCTTGTTGGACTGACCCTTTTATCATTATGTAATGTTGTTCTTTGTCTCTTGTGACTTTCTTGGAAGTCTATTTTGTCTGATACAAGTACTTCAACTCCTGCTTTTTTCTCACTATTAGTTGCATGAAATATCTTTTTCCATCCCTTTACTTTCAGTCTCTGTATGTCTTTGGGTTTGAAGTGAGTCTCTTGTAGGAAGCATATAGATGGGTCTTGTTTTTTTATCCACTCAGTAACTCTATGTCCTTTGATTGGTGCATTCAGACCATTTACCTTTAGGGTGATTATTGATAGGTATGTATTTATTGCCATTGCAGGCTTTAGAATCATGGTTACCAAAACCCAAGGGTAATCCCTCCACCATCTAACAGTACCACCGTACTCACTTCTTATGCTATTGCAAACACAAGCTAAAGGTGTTTTATTTTTCCTACTTTTTTTTCCTCCTCCACTCTTTGTATGTTACAAATCATATTCTCTATTCTTTGTCTAGCACTTGGGTGGCAGCTATTTAGCCTTAGGAATAATTCCATCTATAGGAGTCCCTCCAAAATGCACTGCAGAGGTGGTTTGTGTGAGGTAAATTCTCTCAGCTTTTGCTTGTCTGTAATCCCTCCTTCAAATTAAAAATATAACCTTGGCAGGAAGAGTATTCTTGGTTCAAGGCCCTTTTGCTTCACTGCATTAAATATATCATGCCACTCCCTTCTCGAATGTAAGGTTTCTGTTGAGAAATCTGATGATAGCCTGATGGGTTATCCTTTGTATGTGACCTTTTTTCTCTCTCTAGCTGCATTTAAAAGTCTGTCTTTATCCTTGATATTTGCCATTTAATTATTATATTTCTTGATGTTGTCTTCCTTGGGTCCCTTATTTTGGGAGATCTGTGCACCTCCATGGCTTGAAAGACTACATCCTTCCCCAGATTAGGGAAGGTTTCAGCAATTACCTCCTCAAACTTTCTATCCCTTTTTCTCCCTCTTCTTCTTCTGGTACACCTATAATGCGAATATTGTTCCCTTTGGATTGGCTGCACAGTTCTCTCAATATTCTTTCATTCTTAGAGATCCTTTTTATCTTTCTGTGCCTCAGCTTCTTTGTATTCCTCTTCTCTAATTTATATTCCATTTACCATGTCTTCTACTACATCTAATCTGCTTTTAAATCCCTCTATTGTATGTTGCATTTCAGATATGGAATTTCTTAATTATTGAATCTCCGACTTAAGTTCGTTCCTGAGTTATTGAATATTTTTCTGTACCTCCATAAGCATGTTTATGATTTTTATTTTGAACTCTCTTTCAGGAAGATTAGTGAGTTCAGTTTCATTCGGCCCTTTTTCTGGGGTGTGTGAGATTTTGGTCTGAAACCATGTTCTTTTGATGTTTCATATTTCTGTGTGGTATCCACTAGTGCACAGAAACTGCAGTCTCTGGAGCTGCTCAGCCCCTAGAGTGAGGTTGGGGGTTATAGGGGAGCAGAGCTGTTCACTTGGAGACAGCTTAGGGAAACCTTAGGAGGAGCGATCCAGCGGGCGGTGCCTTAGAAGTCGCAGTCACCGTCTACCACACTCAGGTCACCAGCAGAGACGTGCCTGAGACCAAGATGTAAATCTTTTTAAAGGCCTCTTATAGTTTACAAACCATAAATATCTTTCTCAAGGACCTGGGGGCAATTTCTTAGAAATTTAATTATCAAGGAATACAGTGTACCTGTCTCTCAGGCACTGTGGGCTGTAGACTATCTTCAAGGCTGATTTGTTTCAACTTGTAAAACTAAATTCCATCACAAAGACATGAGAAAGTATTACTTTACCTATTAGTAAAGCCAATTAGCAAACATTAAAAGTCTCCCACAAGGTTTAGCATGATTTTTGTTTTTGAATCCAGAATACATCGTGGTCCATCTTTCCTACTGCAGTAGCCTTGAATAAAGTCATCCTTGTTCTTTAACAATGTCCAGTATAATTTTTGCTTTAACAGGTATTACTAGAGAGTGTTCAAGAACATTTTGCCAACTTTGAAATTTTATATTTGTAAGGAAATGACTTTTTGGTTTGAGATTAATTCAAAGGCAAGAGTAGCCAGGCAAAGACACCATACACACACACAAAAAAATTACAGACCAATATCCCTGATGAACAAAGATGCAAAAATACTCAACAAAATATTAGTAAACCGAATTCAAAAATACATAAAAAAAAATCATCCATCATGATCAAGTAGGCTTTATTCCAGGGATGCAAGGATGGTACAACATTTGAAAATCCATCAACATCATCCACTACATCAACAAAAAGGAAAAGAAAACACATGAAAATCTCCACAGATTCTGAAAATGTATTCAACAAAATTCAACCTCCATTCATGATAAAAACTCTCAACAAAATGGGGATAAAGGGGAAGTACATCAACATAATCAAGTCCATATATGAAAAACCCACAGCCAACATCATACTTAACAGTGAGAAGCCGAAAGCTTTTCCTCTAACATAGGGAACAAGACAAGGATGCCCACTCTCCCCACTTTTATTCAACACAGTACTGGAGCTCCTAACCATGGCAATCAGACAACACAAAGAAATAAAAGCCATGCAGATTGGTAAGGAAGAAGTTAAACTGTCATTGTTTGCAGGTGACATGATACTGTACATTAAGAAAACCCTAAATACTCCACCAAGGAACTACTAGAATAACTGAATTCAGCAAAGTTGCAGGATACAAAATTAATATGCAGAAATATGTGGCATTGCTATATATTAACGATGAACTAACAGAAAGAGAAATCAGGAAAACCCCATTTACAATTGCATCAGAAAGAATAAAATACCTGGAATAAACCTAACCAAGGAAGTGAAAGACCTTTATCTTGAAAACTACAAGACACTCGAGAGAAATTAAAGAAGATACCAATAAATAAAAGTGCATCACATGCTCATGGATAGGAAGAATTAATATTGACAAAATGGCCATCCTGCCTGAAGCAATCTACAAATTCAATGCAATCCCTATCAAAATACCGACAGCATTCTTCAACAAACTGGAACAAATAGTTCTAAAATTATATGGAAAAACAAAAGACCCCGAATAGCCAAAGCAATCCTGAGAAGGAGGAATCAAACAGGGGGAATTACGCTCCCTGACTTCAAGCTGTACTACAAAGCTTCAGTAATCAAGACAATTTGGTACTGGCACAAGAACAGACCCACAGACCAGTGAAACAGAATAGAAAATCCAAACATTAACCCAAACATATACGGTCAATTAATATATGATAAAGGAGCCTTGGATATACAATGGGAAGATGACAGCCTCTTCAGCAACTGGTGTTGGCAAAACTGGACAGCTACATGTAAGAGAAGGAAACTGGATTATTGTCTAACTCCATACACAAAAGTAAACTTGAAATGGATCAAAGACCTGAATGTAAGTCATGAAACCATTAAACTCTCAGAAGAAAACAGGCAAAATTCTCGAATATAAACATGAGCAACATTTTCATGAACATATCTCCCCGGGCAAGGGAAACAAAAGCAAAAATGAACGCGTGGGACTATGTCAACCTAAAAAGCTTCTATACAGCAAAGGACACCATCAATAGAACAAAAAGACATTCTACAGTATGGAAGAATATATTCATAAATGACATATCCGATAAGGGGTTAACATCCAAAATATATAAAGAATTCACATGCTTCAACACCCAAAAAGCAAATAAGCCAATTAAAAAATGGGCAGAGGATCTGAACAGACACTTTTCCAAAGAAGAAATTCAGATGTCCAACAGGCACCTGTAAAGATGTTCTACATCCCTAATTACCAGGGAAATGCAAATTAAATCCACAATGAGATATCAGCTCACCCCAGTTAGGATGGCTATCATCCAAAAGACAAGGAACAGCAAATGCTGGTGAGGATAAGGAGAAAGGGTAACCCTTCTACACTGCTGGTGGGAATGTAGATTAGTTCAACCATTGTGGAAAGCCATGGAGGTTCCTCAGAAAACTAAAAATAGAAATACCATTTGACACAGAAATTCCACTCCTTGAAATTTACCTGAAGGAAAAAGATCCAAGATTCAAAAAGACAGATGCACCCCTATGTTTATCACAGCACTATTTACAATGCCAAGATATGGAAGCAACCTAAGTGTCCTTCAGTGGATGAATGGATAAAGATGTGGTACATACACACAATGGAATATTACTCAGACAGAAGAAGAAAACAAATCCTTCCATTTGCAACATGGATGGAGCTAGAGGGTATTACGCTTGGTGAAATAAGCCAGGCAGAGAAAGACAAGTACTAAATGATATCTCTCATTTGTGGAGTATAACAACAAAGCAAAACTGAAGTAACAAAACAGCAGCAGACTCCCAGACTCCAAGAAGGGCCTACCAAAGGGAAGGGATTGGGGAGGGAGGAAGAAGAGGATTAAGGGGCATTATGATGAGCACACATAATGTAGGGAGGTCAGTGGGAAGGCAGTGTAGCACAGAGAAAACAAGTAGTGACTCTATAGCATCTTACTATGCTGATGGACAGTGATTGTAATGGGCTATGGAGTGGGACTTATTAACATGGGTGAATGTTCTAACCACAATGTTGCTCATGTGAAATCTTCATAACATTGTGTATTAATGATATCTCAATACAAATAAATAAATAAATAATATTTTGTGGTTTTCAGTTTACAAGTCTTCACCTCTTTGGTTAGGTTGATTCCTAAATTGTTTTTTTTTTTAATGCTGTTTTAAATGGGATAGTTTTCTTCATTTCCTTTTCAGATTGCCCATTAACAGTATATAGAAACACAAATTGTTTTTTACATTGATTTTTATCCCATAACTGCTGAATTTTTTATTACTTCTAATTTTGTGTATATGTGTGTGTGTCTCTGGGTACAGTCTTTAATGTTTTCCACATACACAATCATGTCATATGCCAAAGAGGTACTTTTATTTTTTTTCTAATATGGATGCCTTTTATTTCATTTTCTTGCACAATTACGCCAGCTAGGACTTGAACTACTATGTTGAACAGAAGTGGGGAAAGTGGGCATCCTTCCCTTGTTCCTGATCATAGGGGAAAATCTTTCAACTTTTTATCATTAAGTATGATGTTAGCTGTGGGCTTGTCTCATATGGCCTTTATTATGTTGAGGGAGATTGCTTCTCTATTTAAGTTGTTGAGTTTTTAGCATGTAAAGACATTGACTTTTATTAAGTGCTCTATCAGCATCTATTTAGGTAATCATGATTTTTATCCTTCTTTCTGTTAATGTGATGAATTACATTGATTGATTTTCATATGTTGAAGCATTCTTTCATCCCAGGGATAAATCTCACTTGATTGTTGTATATGATACTTTTACGTGCTGTTGAATTCAGTTTGCTAGTATTTTGTTGAGGATTATGTTCACCCAGGATATCGGCCTATAATTTTCCTGCAGTGTCCTTGTCTGGTTCTGGTGTCAGGATAATGACGGCCTTGTAAGATAAGTTTGGAAGTATTTACTCCTCTTCCATTTTGGGGAAGAGTTTGAAGGATGAGCATTAATTATTCTTTAAATGTTTGGTAGATTCCCCTGTGAAGCCATCTAGTCTAGGGATTTTCTGTGTTGGGAGACTTCTGATAACTGTTTTGATCTTCTTATTCATTATTCACCTTTTCAAATTTTTTATTTATTCATGGTTCAGTCTTGGTCGGTATGTTTCTAGGGACTTTCCCATTTCTTCTAGGTTGTCCAATTTGTTGGTGCATATTGTTCATAGTAGTATCTTATAATCCTTTGTGTTTATGTGGTATCAGTTATAATGAGTCCTCTTTCATTTCTGATTATGTGTTTTTGAGTCTTCTCTCTTAGAAGTCTAGTTGAAGTTTTGTAAATTTCATCTTTTCAAAAAACCAACTCCTACTTTTGTTGATTTTTTTATTTGTTTTTTTTCATTTCTACTTCCTTTATTTCTGTTCAGATCTTTATTTCAAAGAGGATCCCTCTTGGTACTGTGTCTGTCTTATGGAAACATTCATAGTGACAGTGGCTCCACGTGGCCATCACTGACAACCCCGTTTCCCTTCTTGTTCCTGCTATCTCCAAATGTTTCAGCTATGCTGATCACCCCAGTGATCTTTTCTATGTGGTTACTCTCCATTTTTGCCCCACTGTGTTACTGTAGGTTCTCAACCAGACTCCTGAGCCCTCACAGGGCTATTTTTGTTCTTGTGTAGCTAACTGTTGTTTTTCTGTGGGAGGAAAATGTCATTATTTTCTCTGCACCATTTTCCTGTTGTCACCTCCTAAGAAATTTTCTACAAAAGTATGTTCCTTAGTATATTTTAGAAACTTATCTAAAGCATTGAACTGAGTCTTAAAGAACCACCTCTAGCATAAAATAAATTCCCTGGATTATTTCAAGTACATTTGTAAATATAAAAAGCATGCAAAAATCTATGTGAGATATGCTAGTAATTTAATCTTTAATTTCTAGTTACTTATCTTATTTGAAGGAGAAAATATACATGTATAAGACAGAATTATAATAGTGCAAGATGGTATAAAATGATGTGCTTAGTTGGATATTATTAGGCAATAAGTCATATAATATACATAACAAGTACTGTTGAATTAAATCAATTTTGACTCATGATTGAAGGCTCTATAAATAAAAATTGATCTGTACTTCAAATACCTGAATGGTTTTGTGTAAAAAGAAAAAAAGTAAGGGTAGGTGAAAAACGAAAAGAGGAAAAGACTTTCCAGAAGAGCTATAAGCAATAGAGTAAAAGAAATCACCATGGCTTAAAGTAGAAAGATCAATAGCCTACGTGGGGAACAGATAAAATCATTCAAGTGGAAAGGAAGCTTACAAATCAAAAAGGGTATTAAGAATCTTTACAGAATCCACATAAACAGAGTACACATCACTATACCTGAAATAATAAATGCCTTTTTAAACACTGCCCATACTTAATTTTGTTATTTTAAATTTTTATTTTTTAACAATGTTTTTTAAAAAACAGAACAATACTGGTTAAATATGATACTTTATCAAAACGTCTTTGGACTAGAGCTTTTATTTCTCTATCCTGTGTTGATATGAAGGATTGAAATATCATGGCATAAGAAGAGTCAATATGAATGAAATGTGATTTGTGAAGATTTAGAAAATATCAGTTTATTTTATAAGAAGTGTAAAGTAAATTAATACTTTTAAATTCTCGCCATGAATTCTTAAACTTGTGAAATTCTCATATCTCTATTACCAGTGATGTTATTAAAGGTTTCTTGTAAAGTAATTGTGTTTCTACAGCATCACTTGATCATATTTTAGTTACAACTAAAGTTACATTAATATTCCACTTGCGTCCATGTCTGCTGAAGCATTTAGGGTACATAAAAGCCAGTCTTGAAATCAGAAGAGCCAATCACCTTGGCAAAATGACAGTCAGGCCAAGAACCAAGGACTATATTTCCTTTTATCTACTGTCTCTGGGTGCCATGTAGCTTTGGTGCAGCTGAATCATTTGAATAGACATCTTTTTAAAATTCTGAATCTCATTACACATCTTATCACAATGCATCTTTTTAGTAGCTACTTGTTCATTAATCTAGTGCCAAGGAATTTTTATTTAGGGGCTTTCTTGATTAAATACAAAATATTAATTTCCCTCTAACTTTATATATATAACTGTCCTCAGACATTACAGAGAAAGAAAGCCTTTACATGTATAAAAACAAAAACAAGTTAGAATTAAAAAGATATGATTATCTTACTTTTCAAGTATTCATTGACTTTAAGAGCCAGTGGATTTACTGCCACCATCGTAGGTCTATACTACATATTTATCTGAACAGTTTTTAATGCAGAAGCCTTAAGAAACCTGGCATTGAAAATGAAGATTAACGCTGGGTTTGGCTGTAATTCGCTGACAGTGAATTTCAAAGTGAGGGAAAGGGGCTCCTTTCAACAGTGCACAAAGCATTTTTTACTTCTAGTAATGTTTACAATATAATCTTTAAAACCAAAATATATACTTTATGTTTAGGACATGAATTGATAACTTTTGAAAGATTTTCTCATTTAAAACATCCTAGGAGGAGTAAATAAAACCATACTACAACATAATATTAATATAATGACTTGTACATTCTATAAGATAGATAAAAACAACATAATTTACTACAATGCTATCTCCATTTATCTAAAGAATAGTAACGTCTGCTCTAACACACATATGTTATATAGGTATCTACTGTATATTATACAAAATGTATATACGTATTTTAAAAATACTTTTATAATCTTAGAAATATTGCAAAAAAATACACTACAATCTTCTTGTTACTGGGATCTCTCCTACTTTTAAAAAATTTAATTTACCTTTCAGAAAATATTTTTGGTCATTGTATTCTTTTCATTTCCAAATACATGACTTACACTGACAATCTTTTCCTGGTGAATCAATATTAGATTAGAGAAAAAGCAATTTTTCTCAAATACAAATTTCCTTCCTTTTTCTAGAGAAGGGGCTTTGCTTGCTTTTGTTTGGTTAGTTAAACTTATAAATATTATTACAATATTTTCTTTGTAGAATAACTTTGGGAATACATATAAATGAACTAAAAGTACATCAAATAATTCCTATGACTGATGCAGGACTTCAAATTTTCTTGTAAATTATTGATAGAAAGCAGCTGAGCTTAAGTAATCACAGAGTGGAATTAATAGTTTGAATATCAGTAGGCAGGGAAAGTTAAACCTATCACAAAATACTATTGATATGTATTTGATGTATCAATAGTATTGAAGCATTTCTCACAGTCCTTTAAAATTTTAAAGGATGCGGTTTTTAAATTTCTGAATTATTTCATTATACCACATGAAATATAAGGTCGAATTCTCATTAATTTAAGTGATAATCTAATGAATACAATCTTAAAAAATGCTGAAATTTGTTTTGTCTTTTTCATAGTTCCTTTACGATCAATGTAATTATTTTGGACATAAAATATTTTTTAACATACCATAACATGATTTAAATTTTTTCATTTATTTAATCAACCAATATTTTTTCAGAACTTCTTGGATGTTGGGCACTAGGAAAGATAAAACAATAATTGACTGAAACAGCCTTAAAAAACATCAAATGAAGTAGTGGAGATCAGATGTTTACTAAATAACTCAGGTCAAGTTAGAAAATTATACCTTTAAATGGATTTAGTTAAATTACTATACAAGTTAGAGAAAGTAGAGGTTGCCTTCAAATGGGAATTAGGAAAGTTTTTGTAAAAGAGGTGACACCTAAGATGAACACTGAAGAAGATTTTAGGGTTTTTGTGGACTATAAAATATTTTTTATTTTATTTTGTTACTATTAACACAGAATTACATGAGCAAAATTATGGTTAATAGATTCCCCTTATTATCAAGTCCACAAAACATACCCCATTGGAGTCACTATCCATCAGCGTAGTAGGATGTTATACAATCACTACCTGTCCTCTCTGTGTTATACTGCCTTCCCAGTTTCCCCGCACACACACGCACACCCGCTACATTATGTGTGCTAATTGTAATAGCCCTTTTTCCCCTTATCCCTCCCTTCACACCCATCCTCCCCAGTCCCTTTCCCCTTAATAATTGCTGTTAGTCCATTCTTGGGTTCTGTGAGTCTGCTGCTGTTGTGTTCCTTCAGGTTTTTCTTTGTTCTTATACTCCACACATGACTGAAATCATTTGATACTTGTCTTTCTCCACCTGGCTTATTTCACTAAGCATAATACCCTCTAGCTCCATCCATGTTGTTGCAAATGGTAGGATTTGTTTTCTCCTTATGGCTGAATAATATTCCATTGCGTATATATACCACTTCTTCTTTATCCATTCATCTACTGATGGACATTTAGGTTGCTTCCATTTCTTGGCTATTGTAAAAAGTGCTGTGATAAACATATGGGTGCATATGTCTTTTTCAAACTGGGCTGCTGCATTCATAGGGTAAACTCCTAGGAGAGGAATTCCTGGGTCAAAAGGTATTTCTATTTTGAGTTTTTTGAGGAACCTGCATACTGCTTTCCACAATGGTTGTACTATTTCTATTCCCACCAGCAGTGTAGGAGGGTTCCCCTTTCTCCACAGACTCACCAACATTTGTTGTTGTTTGTCTTCTGGATGGCGGTCATCCTAACTGGTGTGACGTGATATTTCACTGCAGTTTTAATTTGCATTTCTCTGATGACTAGTGATGTGGAGCATCTTTTCATGTGCCTGTTGGCCATGTGAATTTCTTCTTTGGAGAAGTGTCTGTTCAGCTCCTCTGCCCATTTTTTAATTGGCTTATTTGCTTTTTGTTTGTTGAGGTGCGTGAGCTCTTTACATAATTTGGATGTCAACCACTTATCGGATATGTCATTTATCAATATATTCTCCCATACTTTAGGATGCCTTTTTGTTCTACTGATGGTGTCCTTTGCTATACAGACCTTTATAGTTTGATATAGTCCCATTTGTTCATTTTTGCTTTTGTTTCCCTTGCCCGGGGAGATATGTTCATGAAGAAGTTGCTCTTGTTTATGTCCAAGAGATTTTTGCCTATATTTTTGTCTAAGAGTTTTATGGTTTCATACTTTACATTCAGGCCTTGGATGCATTTTGACTTTACTTTGGTGTATGGGGTTAGACAGTAATCCACTTTCATTCGCTTACATGTAGCTGTCTAGTTTTGCCAACACCACCTGTTGAAGAGGCTGTCATTTCCCCACTGTAAATCCATGGCTCCTTTATCATATATTAATTGAAAATATATGCTTGGGTTTGTATCTGGGATCTCTATTCTGTTCCACTGGCCTATGGGTCTGTTCTTGTGCCAGTACCAAATTGTCTTGATTACTGTGGCTTCGTAGTAGAGCTTAAAGGCAGAGTGTGTAATTCCCCCTGCTTTATTCTACCTTCTCATCGTTCTTTGGATATTCACGGTCTTTTGTGGTTCCATATGAATTTTAGAACTATTTTCTCTAGTTCATTGAAGAATGCTGTTGGTATTTTGATAGGGATTGCCTTGAATCTGTAGATTGCTTTAGGCAGGATGGCTATTTTGACAAAATAATTCTTCATAGCCAAGAGCATGGGATGAATTTCCATTTATTAGTGTCCTCTTTAATGTCTCTTAAGAGTGTATTGTAGTTTTCAGGGTATAGGTCTTTCAATTTCTTTGGTTAGTTTTATTCCTAGGTATTTTATTCGTCTGGATGCGATTGTGAATGGAATTGTTTTCCTGATTTATCTTTCTGCTAGCTTATCGTTAGTGTATAGGAATGCAACAGAATTCTGTGTATTAATTTTGTATCCTGCAACTTTTCTGAATTCAGATATTAGATCTAATAGTTTTGGAATGAATTATTTATGGTTTTTTATGTACAATATCATGTCATCTGCAAACAGGGACAGTTTGAGTTCTTCCTTGCCAATCTGGATGTCTTTTATTTCTTTGTGTTGTCTGATTGCCATGGTAGTACCTCCAGAACTATGTTGAATAAAAGTGGGGAGAGTGGGCATCCTTGTCTTACTCCTGATCTTAAAGTAAAAGTTTCAGCTTCTCGCTGTTAAGTATAATGTTGACTGTTGGTTTGTCATCTATGGCCTTTATTATGTTGAGGTACTTGCCCTCTATACCCATTTTGTTGAGAGTTTTTATCATGAATTAATGTTGAATTTTGTTGAATGCTTTTTCAGCATCTATGGAGATGATCATATGGTTTTGTCCTTCTTTTTCTTGATGTGCTAGATGATGTTGATGGATTTTCGAATTTGTACCATCCTTGCATACCTGGGATCAATGGATGATCTTTTTGATGTATTTTTGAATTCAGTTTGCTAATATTTTGTTGAGTATTTTGCATCTATGTTCATCAGGGATATTGGTCTGTAACTTTCTTTTTTTGTGGTGTCTTTGCCTGGGTTTGGTATTAGAGTGATGTTAGCCTCGTAGAATGAGTTTGGGAGTTTTCCCTCCTCTTGTACCTTTTGGAAAACTTTAATGAGGATGGGTATTAGTTCTTCAGTAAATGTTTGATAAAATTCAGCAGTGAAACCATCTGGACAATTCATTTTGTTCTTAGGTTGTTTTATGATTACCAATTCAATTTTTTTGGTGGTAATAGGTCTATTCAGAATTCCGTTTCTTCCTGGATCAGCCTTAGAACATTGTAGTCTCCTCAAAAGTGGTCCATTTCTTCTAGGTTATCCAGTTTGTTAGCATATAATTATTCATAGTATTCTCTCATAATTCCTTGCATTTCTGTGGTGTCCTTAGTGATTTTTCCTTTCTCATTTCTGATTGTGTTTATGTGTGCAGACTCTTTTTTTCTTGATAAGTCTGGCTAGGGGTTTATCTATTTTATTTTATCAAAGAATCAGCTCCTGCTTTTATTATTCTTTCTATTGTTTCATTCTTCTCAATTTTATTTACTTCTGTTTTAATCTTTATTATGTCCCTCCTTCTACTGACATTGGGCCTCATTTGTTCTTCCTTTTCTAGTTTCATTAATCGTGAGTTTAGACTGGTCATTTGGAATTGTTCTTTCCTGTGGTAGGACTGTATTGCAATGTATTTCCCTCTTAGCACAGCCTTCGCTGAATCCCACAGATTTGTGGCATTGAATTATTGTAGTCATTTGTCTCCATATATTGCTTGATCTCTGTTTTTATTTGGTCATTGATCCATTGATTATTTAGGAGCATGTTATTAAGCCTCCATGTGTTTGTGGGCTTTTTTGTTTTCTTTGTGTAATTTATTTCTAGTTTCATACCTTTGTGATCTGAGAAGCTGGTTGGTAAAATTTCAATCTTTTTGAATTTACTGAAGTTCTTTTTGTGGCCTAATATATGATCTATTCTTGAAAATGTTCCATGTGCACTTGAGAAGAATGTGTATCCTGTTGCTTTTGCATGGAGTGTTCTGTAGATGTCTGTTAGGTCCGTCTGTTCTAATATTTTGTTCAGTGCCTCTGTCTCATTACTTACTTTCTAATGGGTTGATCTGTCCATTCGAGTGAGTAGTTTGTTAAGTCTCCTAAAATGAATGCATTGCATTCTATTTCCCCTTTAGTTCTGTTAGTATTTGTTTCACATATGTAGGTGATCCTGTGTTGGGTGCATAGATATTTTTAATGGTTACATCTTCTTGTTGGACTGACCCCTTAATCATTATGTAATGTCCTTCTTTGTCTCTTGTGACTCTCCTTGTTTTGAAGTCCATTTTGTCTGATACAAGTACTGCAACTCCTGCTTTTATCTCACTATTAGTTGTATGAAATAGGTTTTTCCATCCTTCCATTTCAGTCTGTGTATGTTGTTGGGTTTGAAGTGAGTGTCTTGTAGGCAGCATATAGATGGGTCTTGTGTTTTTATCCATTCAGTAATTCTATATCTTTTGATTGGTGCATTCAGACGATTTACATTTAGGGTGATTATCAACAGGTATGTACTTATTGCCATTGCAGGCTTTAGATTCGTGGTTACCAAAGGCTCAAAGGCAATTCCCTTACTATCTAACAGTCTAATTTAACTTACTTAGTATAATATAACAAACACAACTTAAAGGTTCTTTTTTTCCCTCATTTTTCTTCCTCCTTCTTTCTTTGTATGTTATGAATCATATTATATACTCTTTGTCTTCCCTAGGGTGACATCTATTTAGCCTTAGGAACACTTCCATCTATAGGAATCCCTCCAAAATGCACTGTACAGGTGGTTTGCGGGAGGTAAATTCTCTCAGCTTTTGCTTATCTGAAAATTGTTCAATCCCTCCTTCAAATTTAAATGATAACCTTGCCAGGAAAAGTATTCTTGCTTCAAGGCCCTTCCGCTTCATTGCATTAAATATATCATGCCACTTCCTTCTGGCCTGTAGATTTCTGTTGAGAAGTCTGATGATAGCCTGATGGGTTTTCCTGTGTATGTGATCTTTTTTTCTCTCTCTAGCTGCTTTTAAATGTCTCTCTCAATCCTTGATCTTTGTCATTTTAATTATTATATGTCTTGATATTGTCTTTCTTGAATCCTTTGTGTTGGGAGATCTGTGCACCTCCATAGCCTGAGAGACTACCTCCTTCCCAGATTGGGGAAGTTTTCCACAGTTACCTCCTCAATGACACTTTCTATCCCTTTTTTTCTCTCTTCTTCTTCTGGTACCCCTATAATGCAAATATTGTTGCATTTGGATTGGTCACACAGTTCTCTCAATATTCTTTCATTCTTAGAGATCCTTTTTTCTTTCTGTGCCTCAGCTTATTTGTATTCCTCTTCTCTAATTTCTATTCCATTTACCGTCTCTTCTACTACATCTAATCTGCTTTTAAATCACTCCATTGTTTGTTCCATTTCAGATATGGAATTTCTTAATGATTGAATCCCCAAGTTAAATTCATTCCTGAGTCCCTGAATATTTTTCTGTACCTCCATAAGAATGTTTATTATTTTTATTTTGAACTCTCTTTCAGGAAGATTCGTGAGTTAAGTTTCATTCCGCCCTTTTTATGGGGTTTGTGAGATTTTGTTCTGAACCATGTTCTTTTGTCGTTTCATATTTCTGTGTGGTGCCCACTAGTGCCCAGAAACTCCAGTCGCTGGAGCTGCTCGGCCCCTAGAGTGAGGTTGGGGGTTGTAGGGGAGCAGAGCTCGTGCCTGGGGGGAGGAAAGACCTGTTTCCTGACTCCCATCTGCGGTGCCTGTCTCCAGTGTCAGAGCCAGTGGGCTGAGCACACACACATGTAAACCTCTGTGCTTTGCATTTCTAGCTGTTGTGGGCAGGGCCTCCCTCTGGCTGGTCCGACATCTGCACAAACTGCGGGTTTGCAAGCAAGTGCCTGCAGGCCAGTAGGTAGGCTCGGTAGGCTGTGTGTCACAGTTGGGACCTCAGAGCTGAGCAGGCAGCCATGGGGATGGAGCACCTGAAGCTCCCCAAAGTTCCCAACCAGCTGGGCAGATTGCCGCCAGAAAACCTTATCCAGGTCTCCCTTCTTCTGCACAGCAGCCCTCTCACTGCTAGGAAGCCTCTCAGACCGCCTGCCTTTCCTGTGACACAGAGCGGCTGGGTGTGGATCCCCTCCTCCACAAATGGCCAGAATGTCTATTTCTCAAGCACTCCGCCTGTGTGAGCTCCCCAGCATCCAGAGCACCACACACTATAGGATTCTGCTCACAAAGCAGATCTCCAGGGCTAGGCGTTCAGCAGTCCCAGGCTTCCACCCCCTCTCCGTTTCTCTTCCTCCCGCTGGTGAGCTGTTGTAGGGGAAGGGCTTGGGTCCCACTGGATTAAGGCTCTTACGTTACCCTGTTTCGTGAGGTCTGATCTTTTCGTGAGGTTTGTTTGCAGTCTGGTTCAACCTTCTTTCTTGTTGATGTTTTTAGGTTAGTTGTATAAATTAACTATATTTTTGTACTGTTTGTGGTTTTGGGAGTAGCTCTCCATCTCACCTCTCATGCTGCCATTTAAATTCCATAAAAATTTTTTTAGCAATGTTTTAAAAATATAAAAAATATTCTTAGTGATAAAAACCATAGTTGAGGATTCAAGAAGGCAGCATGAGAGTTGACACAGAGACCTCCTCCCAAAACCACAAAGAGTACTGTAATGGGTTATGTTGGGGGGACTTTATAACAGGGGGCTAGTAACCATAATGTTGTTCAAGTGATTGTATATTAATGATATCAAAATATAAATAAATAAGTTAAATAAATAAATAAAAACAGTCTTAGTTCGCAGGTCATACAAAATAGATTGTTTGCCAGCCATTTATTTCCCATGGGCCATAGATTGTGAACCCTTGCTCTACATACTGAAGATATTCATCATTTTAACATCTATCAAAAATGTGGCATCACTATTTATTTGCTTAACTGAGGTAATTCTGTAACCCTGAAAAGCATTTAAATCTAGACTAGCTAGGTTCAACTTCTCTGCTACTTATATTTGCATTTTTAAATTGCCCTGAACCTCAGTTAACATACCGATAAAACTGAAATATTAAAAAGTTATTCAATGGGGTAGTTATGAAGATTAAATGTGATAAGTATGCAAAGAATGTGGAGATGAGTGTAATAAAGACTAGAAACGTTTTGCTGATGACTGCATTGTGTTGCTCTTAAAAGCAGTATTTACTCCGAGACAAAAGGAAATTTCTTTTTCAAGAAATTTCTTCAAAGAAAACAGCTTTTTCAAGAAAACAGCTTCAAAATATTTAAAGCAAAACTTAATATAACTAAAAATATGCAGATGTATAGTAATCATAATTGAAGATTCTCATTTTTCTCAGTAATTTCTAAAACAGACATCAGTGGAACTGCCAATGACACAAAGTTGTAAAGCTGCAGTTACCTACTTTATTTTGATTAAACAAGGTTATAACCAAACTTTGTCTTCAGGTTGAATAATGTGTATGGATCCTAATATTTTGTGCTTACTATAAGATCATAATAATAAAAATTGGAAGAATTATTCTAAAAATATCTTAGTTTCTTCCACAAGCTCACTTTTCTTAAAGTTGTAGAATGCCTTAATTCTACACCTGTGGGTTGGGTTTTATCTGCTCCAGATGTCTCATTTTATTTAGACCACGAGATTAGTTGCAGCATGTATGTTCTTTTCTGTATTCCATGTATGTGGATGGCAGAAAGTGAAAGCAGCAAGCCAAACTACACAAGTATATATCAAGTATTTTCTACCTTCTGAAGTCTTACTGATCAAAACACATTACATAGCTCAGCCCAAAATCATTGGGCAAAGTCAGGAGAAAAGAGCATGGATGTACAAAATGGTGAAGAATTGGGGCCAGTAATTCATTTTACACATGATATTAAAATATAGTCGAAAATGCATATAAATATTGACTCCAAAGCTGGGGATATAGTAACTATGTTTTTGGTAAGAGAGAAAAGACTGATAATTATTAAAATTAATGCACTAAAGTGGTACCAATTACTTATAGACTCTTCTAGAAGATCACATTATCCTAATACCAAAATCTGATAAAAAAACATTATAGGAAACAAAGGGGTCTACAAGCCAAGGAAAGCAGGCGGCCTCCAGATGCTGGGAAGGCCAAGGAATAAGGTTCTCCCCTAAAACTCCAGAAGGGGCTCAGGTCTGCTGAAACTTTGATTTTAACCTCTGAGATCCATTTAGACTTCTGACATCCAGAACTATAAGATAATAAGTTTGTGCTCTTTGAAGCCACTAAATTTGTGATAATTTATCACATCAATAGAAACTATATACATGGCCTCCTTGTATTTCTGAAATAAACATATTTTCCATAAGAGAACGTTTTTTCATATATATGAAATCTAGAAATAAAAATTTTCTGCCCTCTGTTTCTCATTTCCATTTTCCAATTAAACCTCTATAAGGACTATCAAGTTTTCATGAGAAATTAATAATGCAATTTAGATATACAAAGTATACAAGTATATTACATCATGTATAATTTTGAGGAAAAGTTACCTGTGTTGTTTGTTGCAGTGTTTTGTCACAGTGCTGGAATGGAGAATCTGGAGGGAGGGAAAGGGGCATTGCAGTTTTCTAAAGGGGAAAATAAATAACTAGGAATTATAGGATGATGTTCTAGCTCTCAGACACTACCTGCTATACTAGTTTCCTAGGGCTACCACAAAAATTACCAAAAATCAGGTGAATTAAAAGAGCAGAGACTTACTCTCTCTCAGTTCTAGAGGCCATAAGTGCAAAATCAAAGTTTTGGCCTTGCAGAACTCCCTTTGAAGCCTCTACAAGACATGTTTCCTTGCCTGGTAGCTCCAGGTGTACCTTGGCTTAGGGTTGTTTACTTCAGTTTCTCTCTACCTCTGTTTTCACATTGCCTTATTTCTTGTGTGTCCTTTCCTTTCCTGTTCTGTTCTCTTCAAAAACACTTGTCATCGGATGAAGGGCCCATGCTAACCCAGGATAAATTCAGCTTGAGATCTTACTTTAATTTTATCTCCAAAGACATTTTTTCCAAATAAGGTCAAATTCATGAGTTCTGGGTAGATCTATCTTTTGGGGGGCCACAATTAACCCCCAAAGTTTACAGAATGAGACTATATTAGCTTTGTGTCTTTTATAGTCTGTGGTTTTTGTTTTTAATCATCAAAACAGAGAGAATATAAGTACATTTAGAAGACTATTAATTCTCAACTTATATACACCCTTAGTTATCAAAAATTATAAAATCTGACAGTGGGGGAAAACTGAAGTTCAGGATGCTCACCTGAACCTAAACTACTTGATATTATAATTGGCCTTCTGCTAGGCTTCTGCTTTAACACCCTTTATCAATGAAATATTACTGACTGAGCGACCATATAAAGAGCTCTCCCAGTGCTCTGGGCGGAGGCAGAGATGGAGGAGGGTCATGGACAAGCAAACTGTTGGATGCAGAAGTGGTTCTAGTGTTCAACCTATTGCCAGGAGAATAAAGCTGGGTAATAAGGCCTTTTACACAAAGAATGTTCCACTGTCATTTCTTGGTCTCACTGAATCCATAGTGAACTTGCCCAGGGCTGAAACCAATTGGCAAGACAATTGGTGACACTAGCAGGATTCACTGTAGACCAAAAAATGGAAACGGCTGCCCTCATGGGAGGGGTGCTTCAATGGGCTGCCCCTGTGAATGGGGAGACATCAGAGTGTTACCCAGTGGGCATGTGGTCTGAGCTGGCTTGCCTCCCAGAGGGCTGGGCCCCACCCCAGGACTGGTGGTAGGAGGAGGAGACATCTGAGGCAGTAGAGGAGGCCCTCAGTGTAAGTTGGTCCTTTGAGAAACAGAGTGCCAAGCCGGCATGGGAAACATGGGTTGGCTGTTTTTCACACTATTAAAAAAGGCTACAGATGAGAAGAATGTGCTCCTGCAAGAAACACAGAAAATGGCAGCATGAGAACATGAGCTGCAAAGTGCTGTGGATTTGTTAAAAGAGTGAAACGAGGGGGAAAAAGCTATGAGGCGCTGGGGAGGAAGTAAAAGATTTGTTAAAAAATGAAATGGTGTTGCTGAGAGGTACTGTGGAAGAGGTAAAGGTCATAAAGGAGAAGGATACCAATGGAAAAAGCACTAGAAGTGGTAGTGCAAGAATGTGAGCTGTGAGTTGCAGTGGAGGAGGTAAAAGATTCTTTACAGAATGAGACAGAAGCGCTGCCAGGTGCTGTGAAGGAGCCAAAGACAATGCAGGAGAAAGACGTGCTCCTGAGAGAAGCACAGGAATCTATCAGTCTCACTGATATTAAAGATGGTGGCGTGAGAGGTGATAAAGAGGCATCCTCTCAAAACCACATATAATATGAAAATATAGTTAATACAACTAATCCTAAAAGAGCACAGGAAAGAAGGCTGTGCCAGACTGAATACACCTGGAGAAAAGAACAGACCTCACAGAAAAGGGTAATGTACCAAAGCCATGACCTGGCGGGACCCAAGACTTCCCACGCCACAGCTCACCAGTGGGAGGTGGAGAAACGGAGAGGGGAGGGGTTGGAGGCCTACAACTGCTGAACACCCAGCCCTGGAGATCTGCTCTGGAAGCACAAACCTACATTGGATGGTGCTCTGGAGATTGGTGGGGTTGGAAAGCTAAGACAGGTAGAATACTTGGAGAGACTGATATTCCAGCCACTTGTGGAAAACAAGGATCCACATCTGTCTGCTCTGGGACAAAAGAAAGGCAGGCAGACTGAGAGACTTCCTAACAGCAAGAGGGCTGCTAAAGGGGCAAGGTTTTCATTTTCACAGAGCTTGCTGTTCAGGGGAAAGGACAGGTGGAAAAAATTGTCCAGGTGTACTCTGCCCAGCAGGTTGGGGACTTTCAGGAGCTTCAGGCACTACAGCCCCCTGGCCGGATACACAGATCTAAGGCCCCCCACCATGATACGCAGCCTGCTGCACCATCCTTCTGGCCGAACGGCACCAGCTCACAAACCAGCAGACACTAACCTGGCATCAAGCCACCCACAGGGAGGCCCCGCCTACAGCAGCTACAAACACAAAGCATAGAGACTTACACCTGTGCCCTCAACACCTGGTTCTGGCAGCGGGGTCACACACAGCAGCCGGTAAGCAGGTAACAGGTCTTTCCTTCCACCAGGCACCAGCATCGCTCCCCTGCGACCCCAGACATCACTCCAGGGACTGAGCATCGCCAGACAGTAGAGCTTCTGGGCACTAGAAGGTGCCACGTACAAATATGAAACGTGAAAGGAACATGGTTCAAACGAAAATCCCACAAACACCAGAAAAAGGGCAAAGTGAAACTGAACTAATCAATCTTCCTGAAAGACATTTCAAACTAAAATCATAAAAATGCTCATGGACGTACAGAAAAATATGCAAGAATCAGGGACAATTTCAGGACTGAGATTCAATCATTAAGAAAAACAATACCTGGAATGAAACATACAATGGAGGGATTTAAAAGCAGATTAGATGAAGTAAAGGAGACAGTAAATAGAAAAGAAAATACAGAAGAGGAATACAAAGAAGCTGAAGCACAGAGAGAAAAATTGATCTATAGGAATGAAAGAATATGGAGAGAACTGAGTGACAAATCCAATTGCTGAAAACTTCCCGACCTGGAGAAGGAGATGGTCTCTCAGGCCATGGAGGTGCACAGATCTCCCAACACAAGGGACCCAAGGAAGACACCACCAAGACATATAATAACTAAAATTTCAAAGATAAAGGACAAGGATAGAGTATTAAAAGCAGCCAGAGACAGAAAAAAGATCACATACAAAGGAAAACCTCTCAGGCTATCATCAGACTTCTCAACAGAAACCTTACAGGCCAGAAGGGAGTAGCATGATGTATTTAATGCAATGAAGCAGCAGTGCCTCAAACCAAGAATACCCTACCTGGCGAGATTATTATTTAAATTTGAAGGAGGGACTAAACAATTTCCAGATAAGCAAAAGTTGAGAGAATTTACCTCCCACTAACTGCATTTACAGTGTGTTTTGGAGGGACTGCTATAAATGGAAGTATTGCAAGGCTAAATAGCTGTCAGCAGAGGAAATAAAACCACAGGAAAGAAAGTAGAACAATTAATTACTAATCAGATGCAAAATCAATTCAATGACACCCAAAGTCAGTCAAGGGATAGACAAAGAGAACAGAATATGATAGATAATATACAAAAAATGGAGGAAGAAGTAAAAGGAGGGGAAAAAAAGAACTTTCAGGTTGTGTTTGTAATAAGATACAAAGTGAGTTAAATAAGGCTTAAATAGTAAGGAAGTAACCCTGGAACCGTTGGTAACCACAGATCTAAAGCCTGCAATGGCAATAAGTACATACCTACTGATAATAACCCTAAATGTAAATGGTCTGAATGCACCAATCAATAGACATAGAGTCACTGAATGGATAAAAAAACAAGACCCATTTATATGCTGCCTACAAGAGACTCACTTCAAACCCAAAGACATACACAGACTGAAAGTAAAGGGATGGATAAGGATATTTCATGCAACTAATAGGGAGAAAAAAGCAGGAGTTGCAGTACTTGTATCAGACAAAATAGACTTCAAAACAAAGAAAGTCACAAGAGACAAAGAAGGACATTACATAATGATTAAAGGGTCAATCCAGCAAGAGGATATAACTATTATAAATTTCTGTGCAACGAATACAGGAGCACCTACATACGACAAACAAATACTAACAGAATTAAAGTGGGAAATAGAATACAATGCATTCATTTTTGGAGACTTCAACATACCACTCACTAAAGGACAGATCATTCAGACAGAAAATAAGTGAGGAGACAGAGGCACTGAAGAACACATTAGAACAGATGGACCTAACGGACATCTACAGAACAGTCCACCCAAAAGCAGCAGGATACACATTCTTCTCAAGCGCACAAGGAACATTTCAAGAATAGATCATATATATACTAGGCCACAGAAAGAACTCAGCAAATTCAAAAAGATTGAAATTGTACCAACCAACTTCTCAGACCAGAAAGGTATGAAACTAGAAATAAATTATGCAAAGAAAATAAAAAAGCCCATAAACACATAGAGGCTTAGCAACATGCTCCTATATAATCAATGGATCAATGACCAAATAAAAACAGACATCAAGCAATATATGGAGACAAATGACAAAAATAATTCAATACCACAAAATCTGTGGGATGCAGCAAAGGCCGTTCTAAGAGGGAAGTACACTGCAATACAAGCCTACCCCAGGAAAGAAGAACAGTCCCATATGAACAGTGTAAACTCACAACAAAACTAGAAAAAGAACAAATGAGGCCCAATGTCAGTAGAAGGAGGAGCATAACAAATATTAGACCATAAATAAATAAAATCAAGAAGAATAAAACAATAGATAGAATCAATGAAAGCAGGAGCTGGTTATTTGAGAAAATAAACAAAATAGATAAACCCCTAGCCAGACTTATCAAGATAAAAATAGAGTGTACACATAAAAAGAATCAGAAAGGAGAAAGGAAAAATGAATATAAACACCACAAAATACCAAGAATTATTAGAGAATACTATGAAAAATCATATGCTGACAAACTGGATAACCTACAAGAAATGGACAACTTTCTTCAAAAACACAACCTTCCAAGGCTGACCCAGGAAGAAACAGAAAATCTGAACAGACCAATTAACAGCAATGAAATTGAATTGGTAATCAAAAAATTACCTAAGTACAGAACCCCCTGTACCAGATGGCTTAACTGCAGATTTTTATCAAACATTTAGTGAACTACTAATACCCATCCTCCTTAGTTTTCCAAAAAGTAGAAGAGAAGGGAATACTTTCAAACTCATTCTATGAGGCCAGCATCACTCTAATGCCAAAACCAGGCAAAGACAGTATAAAAAAGGAAAATTACATACAAATATTCCTGATTAACATAGATGCAAAAATACTCAACAAAATATTAGCAAACTGAATTCAAAAATATCCATCATAATCAAGTAGGATTTATACCAGGGATGCAAGGATGGTACAATATACAAAAATCCATCAACATCATCCACCACATCAACAAAAAGGTCAAAACCACAGGATTATCTGCCTAGATGTTGTAAAATCATTTGACAAAATTTTAACATCCATTCATAATAAAACACTCAACAAAGTGGGTATAGAGGGAAAGTGCCTCAACATAATAAAGGCCATATATGACAAACCCAAAGCCAACATTATACTTAACAACAAGAAGCTGAAAACTTTCCTTTAAGATCTGGAATAAGACAAGGGTGCCCACTCTCCCCAGTTTTATTCAACATAGTTCTGGAGGTCCTAGCCATAACATCAGACAACACAAAGAAATAAAAGGCATCCAGATTGGTAAGGAGAAGTTAAACTGTCACTGTTTGCAGATGGCAAGATATTGTACATAAAAAATCCTAAAGAATCCTCTCCAAAATTACTAGATCTAATATTTGAATGCAGCAAAGTTGTAGTATACAAAATTAAAACACAGAAATGTGTTGCTTTCCTACATACTAAAGATGAACTAGCAGACAGAGAAACCAGGAAAACAAGTCCATTCACAATTGCAACTAAAAAAATAAAATACCTAGGAATAAATCTAACGAAGGAAGTGAAAGACCTATACCCTGAAAACTATAATACACTCTTAAGAGACATTAAAGAGGACACTAATAAATGGAAATTCATCCCATGCTCTTGGCTAGGAAGAATTAATATGGTCAAAATGGCCATTCTGCCTAAAGCAATCTCTAGATTCAATGCAGTCCCTATTGAAATACCTACATCATTCTTCAACAAACTAGAGCAAATAGTTCTAAAATTCATATGGAACCACAAAAGACCCCAGGTAGCCAAAGCAATCCTGAGAAAGAAGAATGATCCTGGGGGGATTACACTCCCTGACTTCAAGCTTTACTACTACAAAGCCAAAGTAATCAAGACAATTTGGTACTGGCACAAAAACAGACCCACAGACCAGTGGAACAGTATAGAGAGCCCAGATATAAACCCAAGCATATATGGTCAATTAATATATGAAAAAGGAGCCATGGATATCCAATGGGGAAATGACAGCCTTTCAAACAACTAGTGTGGGCAAAACTGGACAGCTACATGCAGGAGAATGAAAGTGGATTATTGTCTAACCCCATACACAAAAGTAAACTCAAAATGGATCAAAGACCTGAATGAAAGTCATGAAACCATAAAATTTTTAAAAGAAAACATAGGCAAAAATCTCCTGAGTAGAAACATGAGCAACTTTTCCCTAAACACATCTTCTCAAGCAAGAGAAACAAAATGAAAATTGAACAAATGGGACTATATGAAGCTAAAAAGTTTCTTTACAGCAAAGGACATCATAAGCAGAACAAAAAGGCATCCTACAGTATGGGAGAATATATTTCTAAAAGACATATCCGACAAGTGTTTAACATCCCAAATATATAAAGAACTCACACACCTCAACACACAAAAAGCAAATAACCTCATTAAAAAATGAACAGAGTATCTGAACAGATACTTCTCCAAAGAAATTCAGATGGCCAACAGGCACATGAAAAGATGCTCCACATCACTAATTATCAGAGGAATGCGAATTAAAACCACAATGAGATATCACCTCACACCAGTTAGGATGGCCTCCATCCAAAGGACTAGAAACAACAAAGGGTGTGGATAAAGGGGAACCCTCCTACACTGCTGGTGGGAATGTAAATTAGTTCAACAATTGTGGAGAGCAATATGCAGGGTCCTCAAAAAACTAAAAATAGAAATACCACTTGATCTGGGTATTCCATTCCTAGGAATTTACCCATAGAAAACAAGTTCTCAGATTCAAAAAGACAGAAGGAAGATTAAAACGGCCTGAGAGCCTTAATAGGATTGTATATCAATGATACCTTAATAAGAAAAAAAGAGAGACATATGTCCCGCTATGTTTATCTCAGTGCTATTTACAATAGCCAAGATATGGAAGCAACCTAAGTGTCCATCAGTAGATGAATGGATAAAGAAGATTTGGTACATACACACAATGGAATACTATTCAGCCATAGGAAAGAAACAAATCCTCCCATTTGCAGCAACATGGATGGAGCTAGAGGATATTATGCTCAGTGAAGTAAGTCAGGCAGAGAAAGACAAATACCAAATGATTTCCCTCGTTTGTGGAATATAACAATGAAGAAACCTGAAGGAACAAAATAGTAGCAGAATCACAAACTCAAAGAAGGGACTAGCGGTTACCAAAGGGGAGGGGCTGGGGAGAGCAGGTGGGAAGGGAGAAGGGGATTGAGGGGTATTATGGTTAGTACACGTGGTGCGGGGGGGATCATGGGGAAGACAGTGTAGCACAGAGAAGACAAGTAGTGACTGTGGCATCTTGTTATACTGATAGACCGTTACTGCAATGGTGTATGCGGGGGACTCAATAATATGGGTGAATGTACTAACTACATTGTTTTTCTTGTGAAACCTTCATAAGAGTGTATATCAATGATACATTAATAAATTTAAAAGAAAGAATACTTGAAAGAAAATGAGAGGAGATAGTTTATGCTCTGAAAGTTCTTCAATGTGATGAGAAAAAAGGGCAGCAACTAGAGAAAGGCACAGAGGTGACAGAAGTTTTATTTTTTAAGTTCAGATAATCTAGACTAAATTTCTAGCTTGCAATAAGTAAAGAAAAAATAGAGGGGGGAAAATGATGTTTTGATTTCAGTTAACTTCAGTTTATGAGTCTTGCTAGTCCATCTACAATCTTGTAAGAATCAAGCTGTGAATAGATGGAGCGGTGCTAAGGATCCTTACATTTAATGTACTGGAGTCATTTAATGAACGGGTTGCTGAAGCACTGGACCAAAGGTAGGTATGAGGAAACAACCACCATGCAGACTTTCTCCGTCTTTCTTTTCACCTTATCCAGAAATCCTGCCAGTCCTTTGATTTCATAAATTTTATAACACGGCTATAGATTGGAAACTAATCTACAATATGTGGAAATAATGCTGAAAAAGAGTGAAGAATAGGATTGAATGTATTGTGGGTGGGGATTTTGCAGAACAGAGGAGACAGGACACCACTAGCTTTTCCTGTAAAGGAAAGGAAAAGGGAAGAAAATCCCAATTGGAGCAATAAGGGAAAATAGTAGTTCTTATGGCCATATGGAAAGGGGTAAGTATCAAATGAAATTTTAAATAGGTTCCTGTACTTTCTGTTCTTATAAAATTGAAATATACTGCAATCATTAGATGGTCAGAAAGCTATAACGAGGTTAGGAAATTTTAATGCAATACATTAGCTAAATTGAAAACAGAAGTGTCAATTTTATTTTAATTGATGAATATTGAAGAGGTATTCATCTGCAGTGGAAGATTAGTATAAGCAGAGTTTTTAAGCTGACGTTCAAATTGAACATCTGTCAAATTGGACCAATGTACTTTTCTTCTGCAGAATTAAATAGCACAGTTTCTGAAATGATTGAAAGAAGAGGCACAAGCATATTTTTCATCATGGGTTCTGAGATGTTACATTTTGTTTACTGAAATTTGTGTTCTCTTTATTATTGTTTTCTTTGGAAATATGTTTCCGTGGTCTCTGTTCCACTACGAAGTCTTTTAATATAAGATTCAAGCAGCAAGATGGTGCTTTTCTTGTAAACATTCATTTGTTCAATAAACATTAATTGGACATTATTTGCCATGAATTTATCAAGATGTTAGGGATTCAAAGAAATACAAGACATTGACATTGTCATATATATGGTTTGACTGATGGTGGGGGAAGGGAGATTTTTAGAGATGAGCCCATGTTTTCAGTATAATATACAATGATAAAAAATACAATAATTTCCAAAAGGTTAAGGAGATGAAGGTAAGTCAGGAGAATTTTCATATGTGTAATTTGATTCTTTACAGAAGGATGAATGGTACTGGTTAGATTCTGCAACAGGCAAAAGGAAAGGTTATTCTAGGCAAAAGAATTTGACTATAGTGACGATGTTGAAAAATACCATAGTGTGTTTGCAAGGGAAATAAACTAGCTATTCAATACACAATATTGAGAGGAGAACAAAGATGAATAAATTAGGCTACAGATGTACGTTGGGGGCTGCATCTTGTAAAGTTTCACACACAAGGTTCAAGATATTGGTCTTTATTCTGTAGCCAGAAAAGATGTTTCAAGCAAGGTCATGACAGTCAGATTTGTGTTAGGTAGATCATTCTGACAATAGAATGGAAGACAAAAAAGTCACCACCATCTACCCAACAAGCCAAGGCCAACACTTGGATGTTCGCAACATATCCCTAAATCTCACTGTTAGGTAGAATCCTAAGGGCCCCAGATAACCCAGGCCCCTATATAATCTCTACCAGACTGTAGAAGGGACCAGTGAATTTCATGTGATATCAGTTCCATGATAGTGTTATGTTATATGGCACAGAAGATTTAAGCCAAGAGATTATCCTCCCTGGACCAGAACTAATCAGATGAGTACTTTAAAAAGATAGGCTCTTCGTTTCCAAAGGGATTTAAAAGAGTAAACAAGTATCCACGGATGCTACAGGAGGAAGGTTCTTTGCTGACTGGCCTAGAAGATAAAGGAAGTCATGTGGCACACAATACAGATGCCCCCAAGTCGCTTAGAACAATCCTCAGCAGACAAATTAGGAAAAAAAGGGGGTCTCAGCTTTACAACCGCCAGACAAGTTGTTCTGCCAACAACATGAAGGAGATTGGAAATGGGTTTTTCCCCAGAGACTCCAGATGAGAATTTATTGGAAATCCCTGACTTCAGCCTCATGCTACCTACATAGTTTCCAGCCACACAGTGCTTGACTTCTGACCTACTGACCTGTGAGCAAACAAACGGATGTTGCTTTAACTTGTTAAAATTGTGATAATTTGCTATGCTACAATAGAAAACTAGAGCACTCACATCCCGACATCATCAATTCCTGTGGATTCTGTTTAGTATTTATTAAATGTCTACGTCTTTCCATCTCATCAGCCATCCCAGACCAACTCACCAAATTCTCTCACCTAGACTTGGAATTGCTCGGCAGCATATCCTCTGAACTATTCATTCTTTACACAGAAACTAGAATATTCTTTTAAAGACACAATTCTATTATTGTCACCTCTCTTAGGCTTTAAAACCTACAATGACTTATCATTTCTCTAAGAATAATATTTCTTAAATTTTGCTCCTGAATAAGGTAACTCAATGAAAATTCTAGGAAATTTGGAAACAGTTAATGTTAAGATTAATAAATCCTTAAACCAAACTCTGTCCACCTATCCATCCTAATCCCATGCCACTTTATTTTCTACATGCCACTCATACTAGGAAATTTTCAGTCCTAAAACCGTGTTTCTTTCCATCTCCTGTTCTCTTTCATACAGCATCTCCTTTCTCCTTTAACTCCCATTTCATCAAACTAATGCATATTAATCATGTGGGACACAATATGAATTAGGTCCTCTGGGAAACTTTCCTTACCCAGGTCATTCTAGTCCCTCTCATTTTTATTTTATTTTATTTTATTTTTTATTTTATTTTTATTTTGGTATCATTAATGTAAAATTACATGACCAACATTATGGGTACTCGACTTCCCAAATTATCAAGGACCCAACACATACCCACTACAGTTACTGTCCATCAGTGGAGCAAGGTGCCACAGAATCACCATTCCTCTGCACTGTACTGTCCTCCCCGTGGCCCCCACTACATTATGTCTGCTAATCGTAAGGCCCCTTTTCCCCACTTATCCCTCCCTTCCCACCCATCCTCCCCAGTCCCTTTCCCTTTGGTAACTGTTAGTCCATTCTTGGGTTCTGTGAGTCTGCTGCTGTTTGTTCCTTCAGTTTTTTCTTTGTTCTTATATTTCACAGATGAGTGAAATTATTTGATACTTGTCTTTCTCTGCCTGGCTTATTTCACTGAGCATAATACCTTCTAGCTCCATGCACGTTGTTGCAAATGGTAGGATGTGTTTTCTTCTTATGGCTAAATAATATTCCATTGTGTATATGTACCACATCTTCTTTATCCATTATCTACTGATGGACACTTAGGTTGCTTCCATTTCTTGGCTATTGTAAATAGTGCTGCGAGAAACATAGGGGTGCATATGTCTTTTTCAAACTGGGCTCCTGCATTCTTAGGGTAAATTCCTAGAAGTGGAATTCCTGGGTCAAATGGTATTTCTATTTTGAGTTTTTTGAGGAACCTCCATACTGCTTTCCACAATGGTTGAACTATATTACATTCCCACCAGCAGTGTATGAGGGTTCCCCTTTCTCCACATCCTTGCCAACATTTGTTGTTGTTTGTCTTTTGGATGGTGGCCATCCTTACTGGTGTGAGGTGATATCTCATTGTGGTTTTAATTTGCATTTCTCTGATGATTAGAGATGTGGAGCATCTTTTCATGTGCCTGTTGGCCATCTGAATTTCTTCTTTGGAGAAATGTCTGTTCATATCCTTCACCCATTTCTTAATTGACTTATTTGCTTTTTTCTTTGTTGAGGTGCATGAGCCCTTTATATATTTGGATGTCAACCCTTTATAGGATATGTCATTTATGAATATATTCTTCCATACTGTAGGATGCCTTTTTGTTCTATTGATGGTGCCCTTTGCTGTACAGAAGCTTTTCAGCTTTATATGTCACACTTGTTCATTTTTGCTTTTGTTTCCTTTGCCCGGGGAGATATGTTCATGAAGAAGTTGCTCATGTTTATGTCCAAGAGATTTTTGCCTATGTTTTTTTCTAAGAGTTTGATGGTTTCATGACTTACATTCAGATCTTTGATCCATTTCGTGTTTACTTTTGTATATGGGATTAGACAATGACGCACTTTCATTCTCTTACATGTAGCTGTCCAGTTTTGCCAACACCAGCTGTTGAAGAGGCTGTCATTTCCCCATTGTATATCCATGGCTCCTTTATCATATATTAATTGATCATATATGCTTGGGTTAATATCTGAACTCTCAATTCTGTTCCACTGGTCTATGGGTCTGTTCTTGTGCCAGAACCAAGTTGTCTTGATTACTGTGGATTCGTAGTAGAGCTTAAAGTTGGGAAGCGAGATCCCCCCTGCTTTATTCTTCCCTCTCAGGACTGCTTTGGCTATTCAGGGTCTTTTGTGGTTCAATATGAACTTTAGAAGTATTTGTTACAGTTCATTAAAGAATGCTGTTGGTATTTTGATAGGGATTGCACTGAATCTGTAGATTGCTTTAGGCAGGATGGCCATTTTGACAAAATTAAATCTTCCTACCTAGAGCATAAGATGAATTTCCATTTGATAATGTCTTCCCTAATTTCTCTTAAGACTGTCTTGTAGTTTTCAGGGTATAGGTCTTTCACTTCCTTGGTTAGGTTTATTCCTAGGTATTTTATTCTTTTTGATGCAATTATGAATGGAATTGTTTTCCTGATTTCTCTTTCTGTTAGCTCATCGTTAGTGTATAGGAAAGCAACAGATTTCTGTGTTTTACTTTTCTGTCCTGTAAGTTTGCTGAATTCAGATATTAGTTCTAGTGGTTTTGGAGTGGATTCTTTAGGGTTTGTTATATACAATAGCATTTCATCTTCAAATAATGACAGTTTGATTTCTTCCTTACCAATCTGGATGCCTTGTATTTCTTTGTTTTGTCTGATTGCCGAGGCTAGGACCTCCAGTACTATGCTGAATAAAAGTGGGGAGAGTGGGCATCCTTGTCTTGTTCCCAATCTTAGGTGAAAAGCTTTCCACTTCTCGCTGTTAAGTATGATTTTGGCTGTGGGTTTGTCATATATGGCCTTTATTATGTTGAGGTACTTGCCCTCTATACCCATTTTGTTGAGAGTTTTTATCATGAATGGATGTCGAATTTTGTCAAATGCTTTTTCAGCATCTATGGAGATGATCATGTGGGTTTTTTTCCTTCTTTTTGTTGATGTGTTGGATGATGTTGATGGATTTTCGAATGTTGTACCATCCTTGCATCCCTGGGATGAATCCCACTTGATAATGGTGTATGATTCTCTTGATGTATTTTTGAATTACGTTTCCTAATATTTTGTTGAGTATTTTTGCATCTAGGTTTATCAGGGATACTGTATTGTAATTTTCTTTTTTTCCAGGGTCTTTGCCTGACTTTGGTATTAGAGTGATGCTGTCTTCATAGAATGAGTTTGGAAGTATTCCCTCGTATTCTATGTTTTGGAAAACATTAAGGAGAATGGGTATTATGTCTTCTCTAAATGTCTGATAATATTCAGCGGTGAATCCATCTGGTCTGGAGGTTTTGTTCCTGGGTAGTTTTTTGATTACCGATTCAATTTCATTTCTGGTAATTGGAGTGTTTAAATTTTCTGTTTCTCCCTTGGTCAGTCTTGGAAAGTTGTATTTTCTAGAATGTTGTCTTCAAGGTTATCCAGTTTGCTGGCATACAGATTTTCATAATATTCTCTAATAATTCTTTGTATTTCTGTGGTGTCCACTGTGATTTTTCCTTTCTCATTCCTGATTCTGCTTATGTGTGTAGATTCTCTTTTTCTCTTAATAACTATGGATAAGGGTTTATCTATTTCGTTTATTTTCTCAAAGAACCAGCTCTTTGTTTCATTGATTTTTTTTCTATTGTTTTATTCTTCACAATTTTATTTATTTCTTCTCTGATCTTTATTAAGTCTCTCCTTCTGGTGACTTTGGGCCTCATTTGTTCTTCTTATTCCAGTTTCAATAATTTTGAAGTTAGACTATTCATTTGCGATTGTTCTTCCTTCTTTAAATAGGCCTGGATTGCTATATACTTTTCTCTTAGAACTGCCTTTGCTGCGTCCCACAGAGGTTGAGGCATTGTGTTGTTGTTGTCATTTGTCTCCATATATTGCTTGATCTCTGGTTTAATTTGGTCATTGATTCATTGATTATTTAGGAGCATGTTGTTAAGCCTCCATGTCCTTGTGAGCCTTCTTGTTTTCTTTGTACAATTTATTTCTAGTTTTATACCTTTGTGATCTGAGTAGTTAGTTGGTAGAATTTCAATCTACTTTAATTTACTGAGGCTCTTTTTGTGGCCTAGCATATGGTCTAGTCTGGAAAATGTTCCATGTGCACTTGAGAAGAATGTGTATCCTGCTGCTTTTGGGTGTAGAGTTCTGTAGATGTCTCTTAGGTCCATCTGGTCTAGTGTGTTGTTCAGTGCCTCTGTGTCCTTACTTATTTTCTAATTGGTTGATCTGGCCTTTGGAGTTTGTGGTGTGTTGATGTCTCCTAAAATGAATGCACTGCATTCTATTTCCTCTTTTAATTCTGTTATTATTTGTTTCACGTATGCTGGCGCTCCTGTGTTGGCTGCATATATATTTATAATGGTTATATTCTCTTGTTGGACTGACCTCTTTATCATTATGTAATATCCTTCTTTATCTCTTTTTACTTTCTTTTTTTTTGAAGTCTATTTTGTCTGACACATGTACTGCAACACCTGCTTTTTTCTCTCTTTTGTTTGCATGAAATATCTTTTTCCATCCCTTCACTTTTGGTCTGTGCATGGCTTGGGTTGAGGTGAGTCTCTTGTAAACAGCATATAGATGGGTCTTGCTTTTTTATCCATTCTATTACTCTGTGTCTTTTGATTGGTGCATTCAGTCCATTTAAATTTAGGGTTATTATCGATACATATGTACATATTGCCATAGCTACCTTTAGATTCGTGGTTACCAAAGGTTCAAGGATAGCTTCTTTATTATCTAACAATCTGACTTTAACTCACTTATTATGGTATTATAAGCATAGTCTGATGATTCTTTATTTCTCTCCCTTATTATTCCTCCTCCACTCTTTATATGTTAGGTGATTTATTCTGTACTCTTTTGTGTTTCCCTTGACCACTTTTGTGGTACCTGATTTTATTTTTTTGCCTTTAGTTAGTATTTGGTTTGTCTGCCATCTTTGTTGTGATTTTATTTTCTCTGGTGACATCTATTTAGGCTTAGGAGTACTTCCATCTGAACAGTCCCTTTAAAATACACTGTAGACGTGGTTTGTGGGCAGTAAATTGCCTCAACTTTTGCTTATCTGGGAATTGTTTAATCTCTCCTTCAAATATAAATGACAATCTTGCTGGATACAGTATTCTTGGTTTGAGGCCCTTCTGTTTCATTACGTTAAATATATCATGCCATTATCTTCTGGCCTGTAAGGTTTCTGTTGAGAAGTCTGATGATAGCCTGATGGGTTTTCCTTTGTATGTGATCTTTTTTTTCTCTCTAGCTGCCTTTAATACTCTGTCCTTGTCTTTGATCTTTGCCATTTTAATTATTATATGTCTTGGTGTTGTCCTTCTTGGGTCCCTTGTGTTGGGAGATCTGTGGACTTCCATGGTCTGAGAGACTATTTCCTTCCCCAGCTTGGGGAAGTTTTCAGCAATTATTTCTTCAAAGACACTTTCTATCCCTTTTCATTCTCTTCTTCTTCTTCTTCTGGTACCCCTATTATGCAAATATTCTTCTGTTTGGTTTGGTCACACAGTTCTCTTAATATTCTTTCATTCCTAGAGGTCCTTTTATCTCTCTCTACCTCAGTTTCTCTGTATTCCTGTTCTCTGATTTCTATTTAATTAACAGTCTTGCACCTCATCCTGTCTAGTCTTGAATCCTTCCATTGTTTGTTTCATTTCTGTTATCCCTTTCTGGAATTCATCCGTTAGTTCTTACATATTTCTCTGCAGCTCCATCAGCATAGTTATGACTTTTATTTTGAATTACTTCTCAGGAAGATTGGTTATATCGATCTAACTAGGCCCTCTCTCTGGCGTTTGAGTGATTTTGGACTGAACCCGGTTCTTCTGCCTTTTCATGGCGATTGAAGTGATTGCCAGCGAGTGGTGTGTGTGTCAGCTGGGAGAACAAAGTCCCTTCCTGCTTTCTGGTCACCTTGCCCTTCTCAGGTGTCTGTGCCACTTAACTGCACACAGGGAGCAGTCTCTGGGTTAATCCCCTGAGCTTCCATGGGTGGAGCAGTCCTTGGGATAGCCTAGGGCACTACCAGGTGTTGTAGGCATGCGGTGTGTGTTCTACTGCGAGAACGGCTCCCTTTCGTGCCTTCCGGACTTTGCGCCATCTTCCTCTGCCTGTGCCAGGCAGCTGCACACAGGGGGCAGCCTCTGGGTCTGGCCCAGTTCGCTGCGCACTAGGAGAAGACTCTGTGCCATCGCTGTGGGCGGGGTTGCTCCCTGGCTGGTCTGCTGCATTGGTGGGTCAGCCAATTTGCTTGCAATGCCAGTGGGGTGGGGGGAATGAATGGCAGGCTGCTTATCACCGTGAGGGGCTTCAGAGCTGTGTTGCCACCTGGGGTTTAGGGTGCCTGAAGTTCCTTAAAATTCCCAGCCTGCTGGGCTGAGTGTGCCAGAACGATTTTGTCCACCTGTTAAAACCTTGTCCCTTTAAGACTTTTAAAGCACCCTCTTTTCTTTTGTCCCAGGGGAGCCGGCTGTGGGGACCCGCTCGCAGTCTCAGTCTCAGATTTTACTTTTCGGTTTCTCTAATATCCAGTACACCCTGCAATGTGTGTCTGTGCTCCTGGTGCAGATTCCTAGGGATGGTTAATTAGCAGTCCTGTGCTTCCACTCCCTCTCCACTCTGATTCTTTTCCTCCCGCCAGTGAGCTGGGATGTGTGGAGTGTTCAGGTCCTGCCAGGTCACTGTTTTGTATCTTACCTTTTTCATGAGATGCTGAGTTCTTGCTGATGTAGATGTAGCCTGGATGTTGTACTGTATCTTCTGGTCTCTCTTTTGGGAATAGTTGTATTTGCTGTGTTTTCCAAAATACATATGGTTTTGGGAGATTTCCACCCACTCACACCGCCATCTTGAGAGATCCTCCTAGTCCCTTTCTTATATTATAGCACATATAGCACACTCTCGCCTCATAGCATTTGATAGAATTTTTACACAAATCTGTTTTAAAAAGCATCCATAAGGGTTCTTCAGTATTACTATTACTATTGTAAACTATTACTATTACTACTATTATTTGAGTATTAAAGCTACAATTAGCATGCTTAGTTGATCTGCATGTGAAACAGTAACTTTAGAGTATCAAGAATATTTCAATTGCCTCTTTCCTTTAATCCCTACTTCATATATTGCAAGAAAAACCTTACTATGCAAATACTAAAGATTTTCTCTCATTCTATAAGTTTAATATCTCCCTTTGTCACAGAGCTTTTATGAAGGAAATATGACACAGTTTAAAATGAAATTACCCTGGGCTAACTCCATGAATAAACTGTAGCCAAGTAATCACTTCATCCCATGTATGATTTACTGTCTTTTGTGGGAATTAAACATATCCATATTTATTGTGAATATCAATTTATTTACATTAATCTAACCATTCTATTTTCTATGTATTTTATAGAATGTTTTTGTGGTTTCTTCCCCTCTGGGCAGTTAGAAGTATTTCAACTTTTCTTCTTCAATAGTCTAGAAATGTTTCAGTTTTTAGTGGTGGTTATGTTAAATTTTCCACACCTATTATCTCTTACATTTTCTATCAAAATCTAACATTAATCAGTCTCCAATTTCCCATTAAATAAGACAAGAGTCTTCCTGAGCCTCTAAATCCCCTATTCCACTGTGGGTAAAATTGTAACATTTCCAGAACAGCTCGCCTGGCTTTAGTGTATTTGCATAACCTTAGAGATGGAGAGAAGTTCATCTCCATATCAGTGGGTAATTACCTGAGCAAGGTGGGGGTGTCTGAACCTGAGAGTTTAAAGGGAGGGGCTGGCTTGCTTCTTGCAAAGCAGAGGAGAAAGATGGCCCTGGACTGCAGTTTGTAAGCAATAAATGGGTTTTAAACTTATTTCTCCCTTTGACTGATTTCGATTTTTAGAGGCATTTTGCCCCAGGATTTCCTCTCCATGGACTTATATCTGGCAGCAGTCAGCAGGGTGCCTCTGAAACCAAAATCTGTCACAATGGCTGCACCCTTTGGAAGCGCTGCTCCTGTGGATGGCGGGGAGGCCCCAGTGGAGGCAGCGGCAGAGGTGCCACTTCACCTGTTACTGTCCCCCCAGCTGTGGGCTTAAAACTTGGGAACCCCTAGCGGGGGACTGGTCTAGGGTAAAGTGCCTCCTAGAAGGGTGGGACCTTCCCCAGAACTGGGGAAGGATGGAAACAAAGGAAACTGCCAAATTAGCCCCCCATGAATTGGAAGACTGCTTGGAGACCTTAGGGGGCCGTGTAGCGGCTGGTGTTGTAGGGTCTGTTTTGTGGAAACATGTTATACAGGAGAAAGAAAGGATTATCAAGAGGGTTAGTGAGGAGAGAGAGGGACTTAGGCAGGAGAGAAACACACTTCAGCAACGCTTGGAGGAGCTGGGCAAAAACCTATGGGATGCTGTTAAAGAAAAGAGAGTTACTGAAAAGGCAAGTCATGCTCCTAGAAGATTCCTTAGCAGTGGCGAAGGGGGAGATGCAGGAAAAGCCGCGTTGCAGGAGGCTGTGGGGGACAGGGAGAAAAGAGTGGTGCCTTCAGCCCCATAAATGGTGTAGGAGGAGCCATTGGTGGAGGAAACCGAGGGAGAAGGGGAGGAGGCGGGGCCACTGGTGGATCTGCTACCCAGGCCACTGGCAGAGGTACCATCTTCTCCTGTTTTAAAGGCCCGCCCAGCTGTAATTAAGAAAATAAAAACGAAACAACCAAAGGTGCCTCAGGGAGAGGAGCAGCCTCCTCCCCAGGCTGTGGAGCCCTCCATGCTCCGCCCCTGTACCCAGGATGAGCTGGTGGACATGAGCGTCCGTTATAGGCAGAGGCCATCGAATCTCTGCCTACAAGGATTTCACGTCTCTGGGATACGGGGGTGGAAAACACTGTTATGTTGGGTGCTGAGATGAGTAGACTGGCTTCCCTGACGACTTACCCTTCCCTCCAGCAGCAGTTGCAAAATGCCCATCATGCCTCAGGGAATCATACAATGCTGTAATGGCTGACAGCTGCTGTCAGGATAGTTTGGCCTAAACAGGGTGATTTACCATATTTTCCCAGTAGTTGGAAAACATATGCAGAGCTCCAACAGGTACTGTGGATATTGGGTATGAAAAACATCACCTATAATATGGACCCCCAGGGCCCTGATGAGGTGTTAACTATAGGAATGAGAAACCTGCAGCTGCACACAGATTCCACATCTCTCTCTGGGTCCCTAGTGAATACTCTTGCCCCCCAACTAGGGCAACCCATAAGGAAGGCTACTTGTACTTTAGCAGCTCTGGGGGAGGTTGAAACAATAAGGGTACGGAGGGAAGTACAGGCCACGACTGAAAGGAGAGGTGCAAAAGGCCCGAGAAGGTCTCGAGGACCCAGATGTGGGTTGATTTGATAAATGCCGGGGTAGTGAAAGAAAAACTTGATGGGCAGCCCAATAGAATATCGTTAGAACTGTGGCACCAATTAAAGCCACAGCAGCAGTTCCAGCCACTGAGGTCCAGGACATGGAAACCAGTCAAGGTCTCATGCCCAGTCTGTGTCCCTGCAAAACTTCATGGGAGGCAATACTCAGGATTCACCTGAGCCCTCACCCCCACAGGAGGATGACTGGGCATTGTGGTTCGACTGAGGGGGTGGGGTCAAAGTCCCCACCTTGGGGGACGTGGTGGGGACCAGAGGCCACATGTAGAATTAGCAATTCATTGGTCCCCTGTGAATGTACAACGTGTCCTGGCACTGGTGGGCACAGGGCCTGAGTGTTCTTTGATTCATGGCAAAGCTGAGCATTTTCCTGGGACTCCTGCTGTGATAGATGGCTATGGGGGTAAGGCAATTACAGTGAAGAAAGCCCAAATCTCATTGGAGATAGAGCATTTAACCCCAAAGGAGTATACCATGTACATTTCTCCCACCCATGAATATATTTTGGGGGCAGATATCCTGCAGGGCCTGTGGTTACAGACCACTGCAGGTGAGTTCAGACTGAGGGTGCATGTCGAAAAGGCAGTTATGAGGGGACATGCTAAGCACCCACCTCTAGCTATTCCTGTACCTCAGCAGGTGACAAATATTAAGCAGTATAAATTGCCTGGGTGGCACAAGAAAATTGGAGAAACTCTACAGGAGCTGGAGAGGGTGGGCATCATAAAGCCCACTCATAGTCCTTTTAATTCCCCAGTGTGGCCAGTGAGAAAGCCAGATGACTCCTGCCATATGTAGACTACAGGGAATTAAATAAAGTCACACCCCCTTTGCATGCTGCTGTCTCCTCTATCACAGACATTCTGGACACCCTCAGCCATGAACTTGGAACATATCATTATGTAGTAGACCTTGCTAATGCTTTCTTCTCTATTGACATAGCACAGGAAAGCCAGGAAAAGTTTGCCTTCATGTGGGAAGGCCAGCTGTGGACATTCACTGTCCTTCCACAGGGACATCTCCACAGTCCCATCATCTGTCATGGACTTGTAGCCCAGGACTTGGACACATGGAGGAAACCACAAACAGTGTGGTTGTATCACTACATTGATGACATTATGCTCACATCTGATTCTCTTTCAGAGTTAAAAAGGGCAGTACCTAGACTGCTGCAACATCTACAGGAAAAAGGATGGGCTGTGAACAGCACCAAGGTTCAGGGACTTGGTTTATCTGTGAAATTCTTGGGGGTTGTCGAGTCAGGTAAAACTACAGTTGTTCCTGAAGCAGTTATAGGCAAGGTCCAGGCTTTCCCCACCCCTACCACTGTGGCAGTATTACAAGGGTTTTTGGGTCTTTTGGGCTACTGGAGAGTGTTTATTCCACACTTGGCACAAATTCTGAAGCCCTTATACCAGTTGGTATGAAAGGAAATCAGGTGGGACTGGGATAAGACATGTGCAGCTGCTGTTACTGCTTCCAAGCAGGAAGTCAAGGCCGTACAGGCCTTGAATGTAATGGACTCATCAAAGCCCTGTAAACTAGATGTTCATGTAACCAAAGATGGTTATGGATGGGGTCTTTGGCACCGGCTTGAAAGGACATGCCAACCTATTGGATTCTGGTCACAACTATGGAAAGGAGCAGAGGTCCGGGTCACCTTGATAGAGAAGCAACTGGCTGCTGTGTACCACGCCTTGCTGGCTACAGAGCCCATTGCTGGAACAGCTCCGACCAAGGTAATAACGACGTATCCCATCGCGGGGTGGATGCGAGACTGGACCCAAAGGCCACAGAGTGGCGTGCCACACACACCTACACTGGCCAAGTGGGGTGCATATTTACAGCAGTGCAGTGCCCTTTTTACTAGCCCCTTAAGTGGAGAACTTGCTTTTCAGCCCTTGGTAATCGAGACTACTTATCAGAAAGGAAAAGCCTCTATACATGGAGATGTTTGGTACAGACAGCTCCAGTCATGGGCAGCCCCCGAAGTGGAGGGCTATGGATTTCCATCCTAAGACTGAGACAATATGGATGGAGGATGGAGAGGGGAAGAGCAGCCAATGGGCTGAGTTGCAGGCAGTATGGCTCATGATCACCCAGGAGCCCTCCCCCATACCTGTCTGCACTGACAGCTGGGCCATCTATCCGGGCTTGACCCTGTGGCTGCCGACATGGTACCATGCCAACTGGATGGTTGGTCACCGGCCCCTTTGGGAGCAAGAGTTGTGACAAAACCTATGGGCCTCTGGTCAGACTGAGACTGTTACCATATATCATGTGACTGGCCATTTGCCTTTGGCATCCCCAGGAAATGATGCAGACACATGGGCCCAGGTGCGCTGGCTAGAAGGAAAGCCTGCCTCTGATGTGGCCCAATAGCAACACCAGCGTTTGTTGCACATGGAACAAAAGACAATGTGGGCTGTAGCCTGTAGGTGGGGCTTGCCATTGACCTTTGAAGAAATCAGTAGAGCCCAGAAGGAGTGCCTTGTGTGCTCTAAAAGGGAATTACACCAAGTAAGGGGGCCAATATCCCTTGTCAGGTGGCAAATAGACTATATTGGGCCTCTGCCCATATCAGAAGGATATCGATATGCCATGACATGTGTGGAAAAGCTACTGGACTACTGGTTGCTTTTCCTGCACATTGTGTAGATCAGCAAACCACCAAGAGGGGCCTGGGGTGTCTCTTTGCAGCCTATGGCCAGCCGCAGGTGATTGAGAGCAATCAAGCTCCCACTTTACTGGACATGCGTTACAACAATGGGTGCAGCAATTAGGAATAAAGTGGAAATTTCATATACCATATAATCCTTCTGGGGCAAGCATAATAGAGAGGTACAACAGTTTGTTGAAATCCGGCCTGAAGTCAGACACCAATAGTCTATGTGGTTGGTCAGTTCGCCTATGGACAGTACTGCGGCGTTTGAATGAGAAGCCACGTAAAGGAGCCTTGAGTCCCATGGATATGCTCACACATCTTGCTGCCTCTCCTATACAATTGTACATCCAAACCAAAAAGTTATTGAAGCCAGGATATGGCCAGCAGGGCAACATCCTGCTGCCAGCACCTACTGCATTAAGCCCTAGAGACACTGTTGAATGGACCTGGCTCTGGACATTTCAACACATGGACCAGCAATGGCTGACCCTTCTGGCACCTAGGGGGAAAAGCCTGGAAGCTGGCTTCATGTGTATTCCTGGAGTAACAGCTGAATGGCACCCAAAGGTCATGGTAGTGTGCCCAAAACATCCAAGAGGTCAGAGCATCTTGTGGGGAAGTTTTATCTTCATGGCCAGTGCATGTACCTCCCGTAGCCCTATATATTGACCCATCTGTAACTCCCACAGGGAGGGGGATGAAAGTCTGGTATACTAGACCAGGATGAGATCCCATTTCTGCCACTGTTTTATCACAAGACCACTCTCTTGCATGTATCCTACTTGATGGACAAGATTTGCCTATGCTGGTGTCATTAAAACATGTATCTTATTGCCCTGAATGTGCCCCCTGGCTGCAGCTGCTGGGTGATGATTGCTCTGAACCCTCAGCTACTGCCTGCCTATGGAATGGACGAGGTATGGACTTAATGTGCATAAGACTTTGAACCTCACTGAATCCTCCGGCTTGAGGATTGTCATGATTTTATGCTGTTGCTATTTTTATGTCATTAGACTGGTCACAATGCTCTAGTTTTCTCCCACAGGGACCATTGTGGAAGAAGGGGAATGAGTAGATTGTAAGGTGAGATTTCTGGAGGGGTGGCCTGTGGGTAAAATTGTAACATTTCCAGAATATCTCGCCAGGCTTTTGTGCATTTGCACATCCCCAGGCGTGGAGAGAAGTTCATCCCCATATCAATGGGTAATTACCTAGACAACGGAGGGTGTCGGCAAACCTGGGGGTTTAAAGGGAGGGGCTGGCTTCCTTACTTGATTCTTCTGGAGCAGAGGAGAAAGACTGCCCTAGGCTGCAATTTGTAAGCAATAAACGGGTTTTAAACTTTATTTCTCCCTTTGACAGATTTCGGTTTTCAGAGGTATTTTGCCCTGGGGTTTCCTCTCCCCAGACTTACAAACACCCAGACCCACATACGCTCACTCACATACACCATGCTAAACCTTTCAGGATTTTAGTTGTTAACTACTGCCTTTCCTGCTGTAATGCTATGCATCAATAGTGGCTTAGACTGAATCACTGATTTCAGTTTATTTGGCTATTGTAGTTACTGTTTCTCACCAGTATTCCAACAACATCCTCAGTCTTTAATTCATCTTACATTGTACTGGTGTGCACATTATGTCACTTTACCAAGTAAGCAAACTTTGGAAATATACCCATTTTCCCACTTTCATTGTAATGTTTATGTTTCTTGAGTATAATGAACTAGGTCCAACATAGTTTCTTCTTTAGTACTTTGCAGATACTGTTTTATTGTCTTCTAACAACCAATCTACTTGATGTCAGCATGATTTTTCATTTTTTGCAGGTGATATGATTTTCCTTTCTGGAATCTATAGGAATATCTCTTTTTGTTTGATGTGGCTTTTTATTTCACACATTTGCTCAGGATACTGCTCAACCCCATTTTCCCAGAGCTAAAGCTTTTTAATCTTCAAGTCTGACAAATTTTCTTTAGAATTTATGTTTCCTCACTATGATTATCATCTGTTTCTTCCTTCTGAAACTGCTACAGATATATGTTGACTTTCAGAGATTTCCTCCACTTCTTTTAACTTTTATGTCACACTGCCATTTTTTTTTCTTTTTAACTTGTTCTGGGAGATGCTTGCAGTTCAGTTGTCCAATTAACAATTTATTTAACAGCAGTAACTCTTATTTAGTCCTTTCAAATCTAATTTTAGTGATCATATATTCTATTTCTAAAATGTCTGATCTATTAACTATTCTTGTTTGATAGACCTGTAACTTAAGTTTAATATACCCTATTCATGCTATTAATTGAATTGTCTCAGGAATTAGTCCCTGGTGACTTTCTTCAAATATTTTATGACACTGATTTGTTCAGCATCATGTTGAGAATGTGTTTCACTTTTTGTTAATCCTGATTTTGTTTAGCCACATGTTCCCAGTGCTCATGTAAATGACAAGTTGGATAACCTGTTAGAAGACTAAGACAACAGCATAGTTTCTGATTTCGGGACCTCATTTCCCTCGGGGACACTCCTTCTCTGGGATACTCCAACCAAATCCTCATACTCCCTGTTTCAGCCTGTAACAAACAGTTCAACAGAAGGGTTAGGGTTGTGTACAGAAGGGGATCTACTGAGCACATATGGTTCAATATTCTTTTCCGAGAACCATACTTTTTCTTCTAGCATTGCTGTCCTTCAGACATTCCTCAACTGCTCCTAAAGCTAATATAATCCTCTAAGTAAACATCAATTTATGAATTTAAGGCTATGATTTCCTTAATCAATCTGTATCGATCTTCAAATTGTTTCAACATTTGTGGTCCAGAAATTTTCTTTCAATGTCATTAGGTATTGATTGAACGCAATGATGCAAGTCACTGTGGTGGCATCAGGCCAGCCAGAGGGAGGCCCCACCTACAATACCTAGAGACACCAAGCATAGAAGCTAACATGGGTATGCTTGGCCTACTGGTTCTGACACTGGGAGATGGGCACCGCAGATGGGAATCAGGAAACAGATCTTTCCTCCCCCCAGGCACCAGTTCTGCTCCTCTATGACACCCAACCTCACTCTAGGGGCTAAACAGCTCCAGAGACTGGAGTTTCGGTGCACTACTGGGCACCACACAGAAATATGGAACGTGGCTCAGACCAAAATCCCACAAACCCCATAAAAAGGGCCAAATGAAACTGAACTCACCAATCTTCCTGAAAGAGAGTTCAAAATAAAAATTATTAAAATGCTTATGGAGTAACAGAAAAATATTCAAGAACTCAGGAACGAATTTAAGTCAGAGATTCAATCATTAAGAAATTCCATATCTGAAATGCAACATATAATGGAGGGATTTAAAAGCAGATTAGATGTACTAGAAGAGTAAATGGAATAGATATTAGAGAAGAGGAATACAAAGAAGCTGAGGCACACAGAGAAAAAAGAATCTCTAAGAATGAAAGAATATGGAGAGAACTATGTGACCAATCCAAACAGAACAATATTCACATTATAGGGGTACCAGAAGAAGAGAGAGAAAAAGGGATAGAAAGTGTCTTTGAGGAGGTAATTGCTGAAACCTTCCCCAATCTGGGGAAGGAGATAGTCTCTTAAGCCATGGAGGTGCACAGATCTCCCAACACAAGGGACCCAAGGAAGACAACATCAAGATATATAATAATTAAATGGCAAAGATCAAGGATAAAGACAGACTTTTAAAAGCAGCTACAGAGAGAAAAAAGATCACATATAAAGGAAAACCCATCAGGCTTTCATCAGACTTCTCAACAGAAACGTTACAGGCCAGAAGGGAGTGGCATGATATATTTAATGCAATGAAGCAGAAGGGCCTTGAACCAAGAATACTCAACCCGGAAAGGTTATCACTTAAATTTGAAGCAGGAATTAAACAATTTTCAGATAAGCAAAAGCTGAGAGAATTTACCTCCCACAAACCACCTCTACAGTGCATTTTGGAGAGACTCCTATAGATGCAAGTATTCCTAAGGTTAAATAGCTGTCACCAAGGGCTAGACAAAGAGTACAGAATATGATTCATAACATACAAAGAATGCAGGAGGAAGAAAAAGGAGGAAAAAAAAGAACCTTTAGGTTGTGTTTGTAATAGCATATGAACTGAGTTGGCTTGGACTGTTAGATGGTGGAGGAATGACCCTTGAACCTTTGGTAACCACAAATCTTAAGCCTGCAATGGCAATAAGTACATACCTATCGATAATCATCCAAAATATAAATGGTCTGAATTCAAGAATCAAAAGACATAGAGTTACTAAATGGATAAAAACACAAGACCCATCTATATGCTGCCTACAAGAGATGCACGTCAAACCCAAAGACATACACAGACTGAAAATAAAGGGATGGAAAAAGATATTTCATGCAACTAATAGGAAGAAAAAAGCAGGAGTTGCAGTACTTGAATCAGACAAAAAAAAACAAAGGCACAAGAGACAAAGAAGGACATTACATAATGATAAAAGTGTCTGTCCAAAAAGAAGATATAACTATTATAAATATCTATGCACCCAACACAGGATCACCTACATATGTGAAACAAATACTAACAGAATTAAAGGGGGAAATAGAATGCAATGCATTAATTTTAGGAGACTTCAACACACCACTCACTCCAAAGGACAGATCAATCAGACAGAAAATAAGTAAAGAGACAGAGGCACTGAACAACATATTAGCACAGATGGACCTAACAGGCATCTACAGAACACTCCATGCAAAAGCAACAGGATACACATTCTTCTCAAGTGCACATGGAACATTTTCAAGAATAGATCATATACTAGGCCACATAAGGAACCTCAGTAAATTCAAAAAGATTGAAATTGTACCAACCAGCTTCTCAGATCACAAAGATATGAAACTAGAAATAAATTACACAAAGAAAACAAAAAATCCCACAAACACATGGAGGCTTAATAACATTCTCCTAAATAATCAATGGATCAACGACCAAAAAAAACAGAGATCAAGCAATATATGGAGATAAATGACAACAATGATTCAACACAGCAAAATCTGTGGGATGCAGTGAAGGCCGCACTAAGAGGGAAATATATAGCAATACAGGCCTACCTCAGGAAAGAACAATCCCAAATGAACAGTCTAAATTCACAATTAATGAAATTAGAAAAGGAAGAACAAATGAGGTCCAAAGTCAGGAGAAGGAGGGACATAATAAAGATTAAAGCAGAAATAAATAAAATTGAGAAGAATAAAAAGATAGAAAGAATCAATGAAAGCAGGAGCTGTTTCTTTGATAAAATAAACAAAATAGACAAACCCCTAGCCCGACTTATCAAGAAAAAAAGAGAGTCTACACACATAAACAGAATCAGAAATGAGACAGGAAAACTCACTACAGATACCACTGAAATACAAAGAATTATTAGAGAATACTATGAAAATCTATATGCTAACAAACTGAATAAACTAGAAGAAATAGACAATGTTCAAAAAAATACAAGCTACCAAGGCTGACCCAGGAAGAAACAGAAAATCTGAATAGACCAATTACCAGCAAAGAAATTGAACTGGTAATCAAAAAACTACCTAAGAACAAATTGCCTGTTCCAGATGGTTTCATTGCTGAATTTTATCAAACATTTAGTGAAGACCTAATACCCATCCTCCTTAGAGTTTTCCAAAAAGTAGAAGAGGAAGGAATACTCTGAAACTCATTCTACAAGTCCAACATCACTCTAATCGTAAAACCAGGCAAACACACCACAAAGAAAACAAAATTACAGACCAATATCCTTGAAGAACATAGATGCAAAAATACTCAACAAAATATTAGCAAACTGAATTAAAAAATACATCAAAAAATTCATCCGTCATGATCAAGTGGGATTCATCCCAGGGATGCAAGGATGGTACAACATTTGAAAATCCATCAACATCATTCACTACATCAACAAAAAGAAGGACAAAAACCACATGATCATCTCCATAGATGCTAAAAAGCATTTGACAAAATTCAACATGGATTCATGATAAAACTCTCAACAAAATGGGTATAGAGGGCAAGTACCTCAACGAAGTAAAGGCCATACATGACAAACCCAAAGCCAACATTATACTTAACAGAGAGAAGCTGAAAGCTTTTCCTTTAAGATTGGGAACGACAAGGATGCCCACTCTCCACACTTTTATTCAGCATAGGTCTGGAGATCCTCACAATGGCAATCAGACAAAACAAAGAAATAAAAGGCATCCAGATATGCAAGGAAGAAGTCAAACTGTCCCTGTTTGCAGATGACATGAGAGTGTACACCAAAAACCCTAAAGAATCCACTCCAAACTACTAGATCTAATATCTGAATTCAGCAAAGTTGCGGGATACAAAATTAATACACAGAAATCTGTTGCATTCCTATACACTAACAGTGAACTAGCAGAAAGAGAAATCAGGAAAACAATTCCATTCACAATCACATCAAGAAGAATAAAATACCCAGGAATAAACCTAACCAAGGAAGTGAAAGATCTATACCCTGAAAACTACAAGACACTCTGAAAAGACATTAAAGGGGACACTAATAAATGGAAATTCATCCCATGCTCCTGGCTAGGAAGAATTAATATTGTCAAAATGGCCACTCTGCCTAAAGGAATCTACAGATTCAACGCAATCTCTATCAAAATACCAACAGCTTTCTTCAATGAACTGGAACAAATAATTCTAAAATTCATATGGAACCACAAAAGACCCTGAATAACCAAAGCAATCCTGAGAAGGAAGAATAAAGCAGGGGGAATTACACTCCCTGACTTCAAGGTCTACTACAAAGCCACAGTAATCAAGACAATTTGGTACTGGCACAAGAACAGACCCATAGACCAGTGGAACGGTATAGAAAGCCCTGAAATAAACCCAAGCATATATGGTCAATTAATATACGATAAATGAGCCATGGATATACAATGAGGAAATGACAGCCTCTTCAACAGCTGGTGTTGGCAAAACTGGACAGCTACAGGTAAGAGAATGAAACTGGATTGCTGTCCAACCCCATGCACAAAAGTAAACTCAAAATGGATCAAAGACCTGAATGTAAGTCATGAAATACTAAAACTCTTAGAAAAAAATATAGGCAAAAATCTCTTGGACATAAACATGAGCAACTTCTTCATGAACATATCTTTCCGAGCAAGGGAATCAAAAACATAAATGAACAAGTAGGAACATATAAAGCTTAAGAACTTCTGTACAGCAAAGGACACCATCAGTAGGACAAAAAGACATCCTACAGTCTGGGAGAATATTTTCATAAATGACATATCCGATAAGGGGTTGACATTCAAAATATATAAAGAGCTCACACACCTCAACAAACAAAAAGCAAATAAGCCAATTAAAAAATGGGCAGATGACATGAATAGACACTTCTCCAAAGAAGAAATTCAGATGGCCAACAGGCATATGAAAAGATGCTCCACATTGCTAATCATCAGAGAAATGCAAATTAAAACCATAATGAGATATCCCCTCACACCAGTTAGGATGGCCAACATTCAAAAGACAAACAACAACAAATGTTGGCGAGGATGTGGAAAGAGGGGAACCCTCCTACACTGCTGGTGGGAATGTGAACTAGTTCAACCATTGTGGAAAGCAGTATGGAGTTTCCTCAAAAAACTCAAAATAGAAATACCATTTGACCCAGGAATTCCACTCCTAGGAATTTACCCTTAGAATGCAGCAGAGCAGTTTGAAAAAGACATATGCACCCCTATGTTTATTGCAGCGCTATTTACAATAGCCAAGATATGGAAGCAATCCAAGTGTCCATCAGTAGATGAATGGATAAAGAAGAGGTGGTACATATACACAATAGAATATTATTCAGCCATAAGAAGAAAAAAAATCCTTCTACTTGCAACAACATGGATGGAGCTAGAAGAGGGTACTATGCTCCGTGAAATAAGCTAGGCAGCGAAAGAAAAGTATCAAATGATTTCACTCATCTGTGGAGTATAAGAACAAAGAAAAAAACTGAAGGAACCAAACAGCAGCAGACTCCCAGAACCCAAGAATGGACTAATAGTTACCAGAGGGAAAGGGACTGGGGAGGATGGGTGGGAAGGGAGGGATAAGGTGGGAAAAGGGGCATTATGATTAGCACATGTATTGCAGCAGCGGGGAACACGGGAAAGGCAGTATTTATAGAGAAGACAAGTAATGATTGTATAACATCTTACTACACTGATGGACAGTGACTGTACTGGGGTATGTGGGGGGGGGACTTGAAAATAGGGGGTCTAGTAACCATAATGTTGTTTAAGTAATTGTACATTAAGGATACCAAAATTTTTTAAAATACTCTTCATTTTAGATCAAGGGATTTGTGGTTGGTAGGAAGGTTCACTGTGCTGTAAGTCTGTGATGTTAATAATTTGTTTTATCTTTAAAATTGGGGAAAATGAGGCACATAATAAAGTTTTTATTCAAGATCAAATAGGAAGACATTGTCTCGGCAGAGTAGACTATGAAACCCTGGCTCCTAGTCAACTTTTCAGTTCACTCCATATGACAGCTTTTGGTATATATTTCACTCTGCTCTTTTCCTGAAGGATTAGCAGGGATGTCTTCTGTTAAATGTCAAGTAAACAGATTACAGAAATAACACATTTTTGTGCTTTTTAAGAACTTCCTTTATAATAGAAGGCCATGGTAGAAAAATAGTTACTGTCAAATATCCCTTCAGAGTCCTGGGACATTTTGACAAAACCTTAATGCTACGTTAGAAAATCACTGAGGCTCCAAAGTAAATCAGCTTTTGTTGGTAAATATCTTTTAAAATACTCCTTTAACTGATAAGTTTAAAAGGCAGCAGAAACTTATTAGATTATTAGACATTTAAATTATAATCTGCAAGATATTTTACAAGGAGCTTAACATGATAATCATTCTTTTCAACAAATTGACAGTCTTCTTCCTCCGAATTCTTTAGCAAGAACAGACAAACTTAAATAATGCCAAACACAAAATTAACCTAATTACATATTTCTATTCATTTGAACTTTATCATATGATTTTTTCCTTTGAAGTGGAAAGAACAGAATTTAATCACTTATGGCAAGATAAAACCATAAAAGAATTTACACACAAGAAATATAATTTTGTTAAGCTTCCAACTACACACTAACATGAGATTTCATTAAAGAGGTGATTATAAACATCCATGTAAATTGCTGTAACATATTAAATATTCAAAAATATCTTTCTTAGTGCTGAGCGCAACAACTTAATGTTTTCTTCTGATACATGTTCTTTGAGGACCTGACACACAAACTTCATTCTAACATGTAACACATAATAAATGCAGCACATTTCATATATGCTAAATATATTGAGAATAGCAATTTATTTTAGAAAAAAAAATTAGAAATAATGATAGCAATAGTAGCTAGCATTTGCTGAAATTTTACTAAGTGCCAGATGCTGAGATAGGGGCTTTCTTATGCATTAGTTCAATTAATCATCATAACAAGGGGAAGGTCCTATTCATTCTCCATAATTTAGAGGTAAAAACTGCAATATCAGAGAGTAGGTAACTTTCCCAAAGTCAAAGAGTTTGGAGGTAGGAGTACTGAGATTTGAATAGCTAATGGCTTTTGATTTGAATAATTGTTTTCAGTTTTTCAACTTATTGCTACGGTGTCTGTATTTATTTTTCTTCACAAAAGGAAGCAACTAAATAATAATAATAATCCCGGTACTCACATAGTAAATCAATGCACAGCACCACCTGTTGGGCACCTGAAGCATAAGAATAGGATTCGCAATGCTGATCACTTAGGTATGAAATTAGACCAGGTATGGTTTGTCAGGATTGTTAAAGCTTTGATTCATTCAAGACTTCAGCGTTACTACAAAACTGATGTATTTCTATATAAACTGTTTCTAATATATTAAGCCAAATTTTCAAAGCCCATGATAGTTAATTTTATGTGTCAACTTGACTGGGCGTCTCAGGTATTTGGTCAAACAGTATTCTGGGTGTGTCTGTACGGGTGTTTTTAGATGAAATTAACATTCGAATCGGTAGACTGAGTAAAGCAGAGTGCCTTCCCTAGTGCGGGCTGGCCTCAGTTGAAGGCCTGAATAGAACAGAAAGTCTGGCCCTCCCCTCAATAAGAGGAAACTCCTCCTACCAGACTGCCTGGAGCTGGGACATTGTTTTCTTCTGGACTTTGAACTCCAACTGAAACATCAGTTCTTGGGTCTTAAGCATGCTGGCGTTTGGACTGGAACGACACACTGCAATCCTGGCTCTCCAGCTTGCCGACGACTGATCTTAGGGCTTCTCAGCCTCTATAACTGTCTGAGTCATTTCTTTTTTAATATATATATGGTCTCCTGTGGATTCTGTTTCTCTGGATAACCCTAATATAATGTCAATACAAATTTCATTTGTAACCAAATTTCTTTAGACCAGCAATATGTTTTAATGGAGGTTAGAAGACAATGTTCTCAAATCCTTTAAAAAAAAATAGGCATGATTAACCCTCCTGAATGACTAAGCTGGACAGTGAGAATGCATACATACTTCAGAATTGCTATGGCAGAATAAACAGAGCAAAGGCCCAGGAAAAAGAGCCAGAGGTTGTTATCACTGACTTGCTTTATAACCTAGACACAGGTCCCTTCCAGCATGATCTCATTTTTATAGTAAATTAATTCAGAGTGATGACCTCTAAGATTACCTACATCTCTATGAATTATCAATCATGTGTTTTAACTCTACTTTGGTGCTTGAACCTTTCCTTACTATTCTCCCTGTCATTTCATATGTACCCCCACTCCTTTCAGGAGCCCACAGTAGTTTTAAATCCTTGCTCCTTACAGTGTTGGACCAACAGTATCAGCAACACTGAGAACTGTCAAAATAGGCCCACAGTGGAGTCACTCTTGACATGGGGCGCCATGTCAGAAAACTGGCATTCAGACCATTTTCATGCCCTATAAATGCTCCACTTGACCATAAATGTAGTGTATCCAGTCAGACAATCCCCAGACTCTGGGCTCTATGCCTATTTCCTTGCTCTTTCTCACCCCAAACAAGATTGACTATGTGGGCCTTAGCCAATCAGGTATGTTCTATTTTATCTTCCCTTGTTCTTTATTCTTTATCCTATAAAAGCTTCCTGCCTTCTGCCCCAATTTGCTGCTCTTCCAAAGGAGATGGTATACTTCATGAAGTGTTAAAAGTTTGTTTGTATTATCTAAATTGTCTTTTTAAATTATTTTGTTAACAGAACTTATTGGATATGCAGAATTTTAGTTCCCACTCCAGACCTACTGCTGAGAAACTGGATCATACAAAGCTTGTGATTTGCAGAGGCATTAATATTTGAAAGAATTGCTCTAGCCCTACTCAAGATACTATGGTTGAGTGGAGGGAGTGAAGAGATTTATTAGCATTTAACTAACACATTTGTATTTTTACATTTTATGAAGGCCTTTTAGATTCTGAAAACAACCCAGGTTCCATATCCCAGTGTGGGTAAAATTGCAAGATTTAAGATAAAAGAAAGTTGAGAGAATTTGCCACCCATAAACCACCACTACAGAATATCTTAAACGGACTGATCTAGAGGGGAACATCCCTAAGACTAAAAAGAGGTCACCAGAGAAAATAAAAGCATAGCAAAGAAAGCAGACCACCCAAATACTAACTAAAGGCAAAGAATAAAACACCTAATATATAAAGAAAAGAGGAGGAAGAATAGGAAGGGAGAGATAAAGAAACATCAGACGGCGCACACAATAACTTAACAAGAAAGTTAAGTTAGATTCTTAGATAGTAAAGAAGCAACCCTTGAACCTTTGGTAACCACGAATCTAAAGCCTGCAATGGCAATAAGTACATATCTATCAATAATCACCCTAAATGTAAATGGACTGAATGCACCAATCAAAAGACACAGAGTAACAGAGTGGATAAAAAAGCAAGACCCATCTATATGCTGCTTACAAGAGACTCACCTTAAACCCAAAGATATACACAGACTAAAAGTGAAGGGATGGAAAAAAATATTTCAAGCAAACAACAAAGAGAAAAAAGCAGGTGTTGCAGTACTTGTATCAGATAAAATAGACTTCAAAATGAAGAAAGTAGCAAGAGATAAAGATGGACATTACATAATGATAAAGGGGTCAGTCCAACAAGAAGATATAACCATTATAAACATATATGCACCCAACACAGGAGCATCAGCATATGTGAAACAAATACTAACAGAAGTGAAGGAGGAAATAGACAGCAATGCAATAATTCTAGGAGACTTTAACACGCCACTCACTCCAAAGGATAGATCAACCAGGCAGAGGATAAGTAAAGACACAGAGGCACTGAACAACACACTAGAACAGATGGACCTAACAGATATCTACAGAACTCTGCACCCAAAAGCAGCAGGATACACATTCTTCTCAAGTGCACATGGAACATTTTCCAGAATAGACCACATTCTAGGCCACAAAAATAACCTCAGTAAATTCAAAAATATTGAAATCTTACCAACCAACTTCTCAGATCACAAAGGTATAAAATTAGAAATAAATTTCAGAAAGAAATCAAAAAGGCTCACAAATACATGGAGACTTAACAACATTCTCCTAATGAATCAATGGGTTAACGACCAAATCAAAACAGAAATCAAAGAATATATGGAGACTAATGACAACAACAACATAAAGCCACAACTTCTGTGGGACGCAGCGAAGGCAGTCTTAAGAGGAAAGTACATTGCAATCCAGGCCCATTTAAAGAAGGAAGAACATTCCCAAATGAACAGTCTAAGGACACAATTATTGAAATTGGAAAAAGAAGAACAAATGAGGCCCAAAGTTACCAGAAGGAGAGACATAATAAAGATCAGAGAAGAAATAAATAAAATTGAGAAGAATAAAACAATAGAAAAAATCAATGAAACCAAAAGCTGGTTCTTTGAAAAAATAAACAAAATAGATAAACCCCTAGCCAGACTCATTAAGAGAAAAAGAGAAACTACACACATAAACAGAATCACAAATGAGAAAGGAAAAATAACGACGGACCCCACAGAAATACAAAGAATTATAAGAGAATATTACGAGCATCTATATGCTAACAAGCTCCAAAACCTAGAAGAAATGGACAACTTCTTAGAAAAATACAGCCTTCCAAGACTCACCAAGCAGGAAACAGAAAAACTAAACAGACCAATCACCAGCAACGAAATTGAATCGGTAATCAAAAAACTACCCAAGAACAAAAGCCCTGGACCTGATGGATTCACTTCTGAATTCTACCAGACATATAGAGAAGAAATAACACCCATTCTCCTTAAAGTTTTCCAAAAAATAGAAGAGGAGGGAATACTTCCAGACTCTTTCTATGAAGCCAGCATCACTCTAATACCAAAACCGGGCAAAGACCTCACTAAAAAAGAAAATTACAGACCAATATCCCTGATGAATGTTGATGCAAAAATACTCAACAAAATATTAGCAAACCGAATTCAAAAATATATCAAGAGGATCATACACCATGATCAAGTGGGATTCATCCCAGGGATGCAAGGATGGTACAACATTCGAAAATCCATCAACATCATCCATCACATCAATAAAAAGAAGAACAAAAACCACATGATCATCTCCATAGATGCTGAAAAAGCATTTGACAAAATTCAGCATCCATTTTTGATTAAAACTCTCAACAGAATGGGTATAGATGGCAAGTACCTCAACATCATAAAGGCCATATATGACAAACCCACAGCTAACATCATACTTAACAGCGAGAAGCTGAAAGCTTTTCATCTAAGATCGGGAACAAGACAGGGGTGCCCACTCTCTCCACTGTTATTCAACATAGTACTGGAGGTCCTAGCCACGGCAATCAGACAAAACAAAGACATACAAGGCATCCAGATTGGTAAAGAAGAAGTCAAATTGTCACTATTTGCAGATGATATGATACTGTAC
>JAQQAC010000477.1:1949959-2066808 GCA_029783875.1 Phataginus tricuspis
ACTGTGGTGGGGTTGGTGGGGGGGACCTTGTGATGGGGGGAGTTCAATCATCACGGTATTGCCCATGTAATTGTAGGTTAATGATACTAAAATAAAATAAATTATTAAAAAAAAAAAATTGCAAGATTTCCAGAATCTCTCACCTGGCTTTAGTGCATCTCCATATCAGTAAGTGTATCTAAGGGGTGGAGAGAAGTGGACCATCTCCGTATCAATAGGTAATTGCCTGGGCTAGCAGGGCTTATCTGGACTGGAGAGGTTGGGTGGAGCCCTCTCTTCTTCTGCAGCAGGATGGAGACAGACGCAGGACAACTGCTTGTAAACAACAAACGGGTTTCTCCCACTTTATTTCTCCCTTTGACTGATTTGGGTTTCAAAGATTTTTTGCCCCAGGATTTACCCCCGAGAGTTACATCCAGCTTTGCCACTTTCAGTTGTGGGAAATCAGTGGTTGTCACTCACCTTTCTGAGGTTTTGTTTCCTCAGCTGTTAAGTAGGAATAATAATAGAATCTAGTTTATAGGATTGATTTACCTTAAACTGGTTAATATATGTAGAGGTTAAAAGAGTGCCTAATTCACATGTATTAGGTATTAGCTACTATTTCTCAGACAGTCTTCATTTCATATAGCTATGCACTGTTCGTATCTAACTTCATTTATGCAAGTCTTTCCTTGTAAGAGACTATCTCTAGCTAATTAATATTCCAATAATTGTCAATGTCTCTTTTTTTAGACTTCTATTCTCTGCCTCCATTTTCTTCTTCTCTTTTTGTCCTCTTCTACCTCCTTTCTCACTCCCCTTTTTCCTTTCTTCCTCTCTTCATTTTGCAAAGTAAGCGCCTCTTTGTCCCTCCTTCCCTTTTACCCACAAATATCCTTTATGCTGCAAATCTCAGGGATACTTTACAAGAGGTGTGGAAACATCTGTGGCTCTAATTTGTAATTCTGTTGTAATCAAAGCTAGAAGTATGACTGCTGTGGCATCACACACACAAAAAAAACCTTGTGGGTTGAAATTATTATTCCTTTTAGAATGGACTCTACTGAAGAGCCCTTGGGGAGATAGCAGAGCAAAACCAGTAGTGATCCAGGCTTTGCAGCTGGAAATCAGCAGCGCAGTCTGTCTTTACAAACCCTTACTAGCTATGTGGCCAAGAACAAGTTTTCTAATCTCTCTGAACATTAGTTTACTCATCTGTAAATTTACAGAGCTATTGTACGTACCCCAAGAGACAATATGTAAAGTGCTTAGCACAGTTCCTGAAACAATAGTAAATTCTTTGAAATGTTAGCTTTTATCATCACCATCTTTATTATTATAAACAGTAGTAACCAGTGATGCAGCCAGAAATAAATTACTCTCAGAAGTGGAGAGTCCAAACAAACAACAGTAATTCATCTTAAAACTGCATGGATTTCCTGGTTTTCTTTCTAAATATTGGTCCTCTCCTGAATTCTTCACTCAGAGCTCTTCATCTCACATGTACAAGAGGTTTTCACCTCATTTTTTTCTTACTTCTTTTATTCTTCTCTTTTGTTATGTGTAACTTCCTCCTCTGATTGCAATTTTTTTCATTTCCTTTTTCTTTTTTTTACTCCATCCAATGCTTTTAGTTGTTATATTTTCCTAGAAAATAAGTTAACTTTTTCACATATTTTTCTATGGGAAAACCTGAAAAAATTTTTATGGAGAATTGGATCACTGAAAAATTTTTGTTTCCCCTTTGTATGTGATCTCTGCAAACTGTCAATTTTAATATTTTAATGACCTTTCAGTATTCATCAAGTAACTCATCTCCAATCAATCATCATACCAATGGCTGATTGATCATACTACTGGCTCTTAAATTAAGTAAGGACCTTTACTCTGTCTTAATACCTATGTGATTTAAATTTTGTTTTATCCTTTCTGTGTGATAACATAATGTAGAAGAAATTAAAGAGTAAGTTTTTAATCACATTTGGTAGTCTCTCCAATAGGTAATTTTATTTTGTCTTCATAAATTTTCTACTTATTTGGTTTTTTAAGTACTTATATTTTACTGTAATTAATCAGTTGTGTTTAAGAAAATCTGGTCTTATCTTTATGTAGATCTAATTCCTTTTTCTCACCATCTGTAATGAACTCTTGACTCAAAATTTAAATAAATAATGGATGGAAGTATCCATTTAAGTGTACAACTACCTCCTTGTAGCATTTATGTTTGTGTTTCAGTAATTATGGTGAAAATAGAAATGTTACTTCAAATTGCTAACATATAATTTAAGATATGTGACCTGAATTTCTACGTAAATTGTCATCTTCAATTTCATTAATCCTTTATAAGAAAAAAGTCTGACATTTTCCCATTTTTTATGGATAACAATTTCTTGGGAAAATTAAACCCAAATGCTTCTTGAGTAGGAAAATGTGAGCTAAGTAGTACTGATATGTTCTGGCAAAACATATGTACAACAAAACAAAGGAAGAATTAGCCTGGGATTTGAAAATTCTGTATAGTTCTTCCTTAAGCAATGAAATGTTTTTGTGCATTTTTAGGGCAAATAGAGAAGAATTCACATGAGGAGAAATTTAACTTTGCTGCTTTGTAGATTTTGCTCTCTTGGGTGACCTCTCCTGGCATTTCTCAGCTTGGGTGACCTCTCCTGGCATTTCTCAGATGTAGTTGGAGTCAAAATGGGCAGTTGATTGAATGAGCCCTTGCCTTATTCATAAAAAGCCATGATTTAATGTTCAACATCATATTTTCTGTGATAACTTAAAGTATTCTTAATAATAGCATTTAAGATACAATTAGAAATTCTCTATTTAAAAAATTGTCCAGAATATGTGGAAACAATGATTACTTTACAGCTTTTCTGTTTCCACTGGGGCTATTCCCCTGGGACGCACCACTCTTCAGGTAACTTTGTTTCATAATCATGCTGAAACCATCTGCCAAAAGTCTTAGTTATTTTTCTTTCTGCTATCTTTCTGAAGCAAAATGTCATGGTAAGTATAGAGGCCTCAACTTAGTAACACTTCCCGTAAATAAAGGAAATGGTGTTTCATCCGAAGTGCTTCAGAGCTCCTGTGAAGCAGTGGAAAATCTGCAGAGGAAATCTTTTAAGACACGATCATCAGCAGTTCTGGGTGGAGCCCTGAAATAAGGCCTTAGCTTTCTATACTGATTTCTCAGTTGAGGAACTAGAGATCAAATGTCAAATGAAATATTATGAAATATTGCCCATATAAACACACTTATGTCTTACACATTATAATTAGTTATTTTAAGTATATATATATTTTTTTCCCAAGCTTCATGTCCCCAAGTGCTAGTTACACAAAGTGGCAACAATAGATAATAATTTTATTAAAAGTAAAGCATATGTTAGCATTGTTTGAGGTTATAAATATTATTCTTGTGTAAAATATTTAAGTGACTAATTTCTCCTCCTGTAGTCAATTCTTCCAAAGAAGAAAGAAAAAACAACATGCACATTTATTTATTCCATTATTAATAATGTTATTGAATGAACAAATACAGTCTTGACCAACTAAAGATCTGAGATAAAATAAGCCTTTTGGTGTGCACTGGTTTGTTATGATTTAAAATCCACTTGTTTATGGCTTAAGTGAAGTTGCTTTGATCTAAGGTTGAATTTATTTACCTTGTGGATGCCATTTCATCAACACTGTTGTGCCACTGAGTGCTTACTGATATGAACATATGGCAGGATGACTGCAACATAATGGACATTTAAACTTTAATTACCAAGAATTGTGGGGACTTACTGAGAGTGTTCTGTCTGGGCAAGATTCTTTGCTGATCTAAATAGGTCTTTGAAGACCCTGGGACATAAGCTTCTGCCATGGCAAGGCTACTCCTTTCAGCATGGTGAAACTGCGCAGTGGCTTCATGAAGGAGGTCATCTTGCACCAACACAAGTGCATTCTTTCCACTAGCATTGTGCTCTAGCCATACGGGACTTTCAATTTGCACTGGCAGCTAGATGTCAGCTCTTGGTTGGCTAAGCCGACTCATGAGAACCAATTCATAGAAAGGTACACTTCAACTAAATTTGGACTTTATTTTTTCCATCCCACTTCTCCTGGTAGAATCTGTCTTTGGTTTGAAGTATGTTATTTCCTTATTGGCTTATTAAGAGATGTTATCCTGTATGCTATTTTTTTGTAAAATATTATTATTATAAATTATAATTCCTACAATGAACCTGTGTTATATGAATTAGCAAAGACAACGGGTTTCTCTGAGCATACTTTGCCACAAACAAAACACCTTTAAAATTAAATTTAAAATAATGTGATTTTTTTCTCCCTAAATTTCACTATATATATAGTGCCTCTATATTTAAACATATCATTTAAGTTGTACCAAAGGATTTCGTTAAAGTCGTGCCCACTAATGAGATTTATATAACTCTGGGTCATTTCTGAGAAAAAAAAGTTAATATCTGATTCTATTTATGATAGTTGCCAAGATAATATTTGGCATAAATTTAGATTATCAGAAACTTGCAATTCATAGGTAAAATAGTTAAAAAAGAAAGTTTCTTACATGAAATTATAAAACAGGAGTTGTCAGCCTTCAAGCAACGGGATTTTTTAAATCTGAAAATGAAAGACTGTTTCTTCATCTTACTACAATCTGTGACCTAACCAGATAGAAACACACTGTGTTAATGAAGCTTTCTGCATTGTTCTTGACACCAAAATCTTAACTGTAATAGCTCAAGTCACCACAGTGTATGAAATTGTAACAACACCTCAAGAGGTTCTTTTACTCAGAATGTTTAAAAACACAAGGATTGCTAAGATCACAGTCTATTCTGTGGAAGAAGAATTGCAGATATGTGTAGTTTAAAACTTGGAAGAATGATCTAAAATATACATAACTCATAATCTAATGCTCAATTCTCTGTCCTTATTATACCTGACCTAGCACAGCATTTGGCACAATCGTTCATTTCTTCCTCCTTGGATTACGTGTCTTACTTAGATTCTAAAGCATCACACTCCCTTGGTTTTCCTCCTAATTTACTGGTTGCTCCTTCTCAATCCCTTTTATTGAACTTTTGTCATCTCTTTAGCCTATAAGTAAGCCGTAGAGGGTTTCAGTTTTTATCCTCTAACCTTTTCCATATACAGTTACTCCTTATGTGATCTTTTTGGTCATATAAATTTTAAAACAATCCTTATTCTGACAAAACTCAAATATATGTGTTCGGTCCAGCTCACGCCTCTAAACTTGACTCATATTCAAATGCCTACTTGACATTTTTATTTGGATATTTAACAGGCATAGCAAACTCAACAAGTCCAAAATTGGAATCCTGAGCTGTCCTCACAGATTTCTCTTTTTCCATCTTTTCTATTTAAAATACGGCCATGCCATCTTCCAAATGCTTAAGCCAAAAACCATGGGATAATCCTTGACTTCTCCCTTTCCCTTATATTTACATCCAACCCATCAGCAAATCCTGTCTGCTTCAAAGTATATCTTTTTACCTTCAAAGTATAGCTAGAATCCAACTACTTTTCACATCTCTAACCTGCATTATTTTAATAGTTTTTTAACAGTGTGGGAAAAATTGCAATATTTCTAGATTCTCTTGCTGGCCTTAGTCCATCTCCATATCAAAAGGTGTTTACAAGAGGTGGAGAGAAGCTGTTCTCTCCTTAGTCCATCTCTATATCAAAAGGTGTTTACAAGGTGGGAGAGGCAAGCCAGTGCTGGGAGAGAGAAACAGTCTAGCAGGGGTAGCTGCAGGAGAGGGACGAACAGAGCCGGGCTTCTCTTAAGCAATAAATGGGTTTCTCCCACTTCAGTTTTTGGCTTCACTGGTTTGTTCATCCCAGGCTGGGAACATGGTTTCCCCCTGGAGCTACAAACAGTCTCCATGAATTTCCTTTGCCCTTACAGTTAACGCAATTAAAACATGTCAGATTGTGCCATTTCCTGCTCAGTACCCTCCAACGATTTCTAAATTTTTTGTCCTAAATTTTTTCCCCAGGTTTCATTATCATGGGGCCACATCCTCCAGTAATATCTCCATGCTTCAAAGTTGTTCTTGATATCCTGTAGTTTCAAAATGGATCACTTAACTTTGCCTAAGACCATAGGTCTCCTTTTATAAAACAGGTTCTTTCTGCTATTTTGCATATGATAGGGGTGGGATTTGGGATAAGGTAAGTTTTTTAATTCTTGCATGGCCAAGGTACAAGTAAATTCCTCCATTTATTGTGAAAGCTTCTTAGCCTATTACATTAAGAGCGGAAAAGCAGGGGAAGAGACAAATGAAGTGCCTATAGGTAAATATATACTGAAACCATTGACTATTTGATCAAGAGGCCTCGTATGCATGTGTGTGTGTGTGTGTGTGTGTGTGTGTATTTATATATAAATTTGTTTAGTAATAAATAGCTATATTGGCTAGACAAAATGGAGAGGGATACCATCTCTGTGCTTTTGAAGGTGCACTTCTCATTGTTGGATCAGAAATTAGATTGCTATTGGCTCTCATAACCATCCAGGTAAGTGGCTATTTGTAAGGCAAAATTGAGGGAAAATATCAAAATATGATCTAGATTTACTAGCAATTCTCAGCCTAGAGGTTGAAATTTTGCTGTACAGCCAAGTCATCATACAGACTAAAGGACATTACAGAATGTTCAGATTGGCTCAAGAATGTCTGAAAAGCCATCTCCACTCACTAACCTTACTGAGGTTGTAGACACCTAGAGTTCTAATGGGCACAATAATTTTTATCAACATATCAGAAGTAAGTGTGAAGAAATGTCATGTTCACTCTGCATTAAGTTCATAGTGGGACAAGAGGAGATTCAGCAGAAGAAGGTAATGAATTGATAAAAAAATGCTCAAAGCAATTTGATATCAGTATATTCTCTACCCTCTGGCTCTGACGACAAGTAGATACATATGGTAAGAATGCAGGGCAATTTACTATGTAGACAATTCCTCTGGCTTCTGATATCAAAAGGCCTTCTACAGCCAGCACACACGTTTTAGATTCTAGGTGTCTAGAGTGTTTGTGGATTTAGGTAGCTTCCCCTATTTGGTTGTAAGATAGTGCTTGTCACAGAAAGTAAAGGTGAAATTTAGCACATGGGTATCTGAGGATATATGGAGTTTATTGTTGTTGTCTTCCTGAAACCTAGACCAACGGAACATGTAAATAATGTATAATGAGCCAAAGTACTTGAAATGTGCATTTCCTATGACCTATTTCGTAAGTTTTAGGAGACTTTAAGCTCAGAGTGTTCATAATCAGCTTCAACTGGTCTGCTTATTTTAAGAACTTGAAAAATATTTTCTGAATGCAAGAATAAACAGATGAATGTTTGAATAGGTGGGTAAATTAGTGAATAAATTAATAGATGAATGAATGAAAGAAATCTCAGTCCTCAATGATCTCCTAGCCTATGAGGAAGTCAGAGGCAGTAAATAAAATAAATGTGTTAAGTGGTATGCTGGAGGAAATTAAAAAGCAGTATAGTGTCACAAAGAATGAAGCCTTACTCTTCCTGAGAAAGTTAATGAATAAAGTCTTCATGGTCACAGATCAGAGAGGGTGCTGCTTGAATTATTTAGTCAACCCTGTTCACAAATGCCTTAGTTTATTTGCCATTTGCCTTAAATAATATTATTGCATTTTGCTTCACCAATTGTTTGTTTGAGCATATCAAACACTTTCAATGACATTGCTTTTTCACTCAACTACTTCATATTCAAAAAGGCCAAACATTCCTGGTTTTAATTGCTCTTTCAAGTCACTGATAGTTGTCCTTAAATATCATTAAAATGGGTGGCATTCAAAATTATTCCTGTATGAATTAAGTTACCTCTATGAAATAGGCTCATTTCTCCATTTATATTTCCTATTATGCTTCTAGCTTTATACCCTGAATGGTTTCCCGGCCTCCCACTGTTATGAGTGGATACAAAAGTAAGCCTATCAAAGTGAAACAAGCCCGAATTCCATTGCGAATTGGACATCTACCCACAAAGGAGTATACTGTGTATATCTCTCCCATCCCCTTTGAGAATAGGTATCCTGCAGGGTCTATGGTTGCAGACCACTGCAGGTGAGTTCAAACTGAGGATACGTGTGGTGAAGGCAGTTCTGAGGGGACATACTAAGCACCCGCCCATAGCTTTGCCTGTGCCTCAGCAGGTATAAAGAAATTGGAGAAACCCTCCATGAACTAGAGAAGTTGGGTATTATAAAGCCCACCCAATTAACCTAATTGGAGAACTGTTGGTAGTAATATCTACCTTTTCATGATCTAATACTACAATCATACTAACAGGAATAAATATCATTATTACAGCTATTTACTCTCTATATATACTAAGATCCACTCAACGAAGCAAATATACACACTACATTAACAATATTAAACCCTCCTTTACGCGAGAAAATGCCCTAATGGCTCTTCATGTAATACCCCTCCTAATATTATCAACCAACCCTAAAATCATCCTAGGGTTCCTCTACTGTAAATGTAATTTAATTAAAATAACAGATTTTGAATCTGACAATAGGAAATCTCAACTCCTCATTTACCGAAAAAGTATGCAAGAACTACTAATTCATGCCTCCATGTGTAAATACATAGCTCTTTCAACTTTTAAAGGATAAAAGTTATCCATTAGTCTTAGGAGCCGAAAAATTGGTGCAACTCCAAATAAAAATAATTAACACCTTAGTATGCTCTTTATTCCTAGTACTAATTATACTGCTAATACCAGTCCTAACTAATTTTACAAAATCACCTATAAATAAAAATTACCCAGTATACGTGAAAAATATAATCGCACTTTCATTTGCCACCAGCACTATCCCTATAATAATATTCATCTGCTCAAATAAAGAAGTAATTGTTTACAATTGACACTGAATAACAATTCAAACTATAAAATTATCAATAAGCTTTAAACTAGACTACTTCTCTACTCATTACATGATCCATCATAGAATTCTCTCTGTGATATATAGCCCTTTTAATTCCCTGGTATGGCCAGTAAAAAAGCCAGATGGCTCCTGGAGTATGACTGTAGATTACAGAGAACTGAATAAAGTCACACCTCCTCTGCATGCTACCATCCCCTCTATTGCAGGCCTTATGGACAACCTCAGTCATGAACTAGGGACATATCACTACATTGTAGATCTTGCTAATGCCTTCTTTCCCATTGACATAGAGCAGAAAAGTCAGGAACACTTTGCCTTCACATGGAAAGGATGGCAATGGACTTTCACTGTCCTTCCACATCCACAGGAGAAAGGATGGGCTGTGAACAGTACCAAGGTTCAGGACCTGGTTTGCCAGTCAAATTCTTGGGGGTCGTCTAGTAGGGTAAGATTAAAGTTATTCCAAAAGCAGTCATAAAGTCCAGACCTTCCCTATCCCTAAAACTGTGGCATTATTATAAGAGTTTTCGGGCCTTTTAGGCTACTGAAGAGAGTTTATCCCACACTTGACACAAATTCTGAAGTCCTTGTACCATTTGGTATCTTTATGGCCAGTGCATGCACCTCCAGTAGCACTAGACATAGATCCCTCAGTAATTCCACAGAGAGGGGGGTAAAAGTACAGTATACTAGACCCAGACAGGACCCCCTTCCTATCACAGTCCTATCACAAAACCACTCTCTTGCATGCATCCTATCTGATGGACAAGATTTGCCTATGTTAGTGTCATTAAAACATGTGTCTTATCACTTAAGGTTAATCTAATTTAATGTCTTTTGTGGATTGGGCACACACCCTAGCAAAAACTGCTATTCGCTGGGTCGCATGGAATCCCTACCTGTGCTGCTACTGGCCTCCCATAGAAAGTGCATATCATGAACCGCATCTGGCTTGGATACAGCTAGAATAACCGTTTGGAGGCAACTGATCTCCTCAGGCTTGAGGATTATTATAATTTTTGTTGTTATCTGTGTCATAATTTTCATGGTTATCTGTATGTCAGTGTAGAATCTGCTTACAATGCTTCAGTTTTCTCATACAGGGACAATTGCAGACGATTGAGGGCACACAGAATGTGAGGTGAGAATCTTGGAGGGGTGGAGTGTAGGGAAAATGGAAGTTCCTATGTCCAGGATCCTCAACTACTTGATGATATAATTGGCCTACTGCTAGGCTAATGCTTCCACACACATTGGCAGTGAGTCATTATTGTTAGTGTTACTATATATAGAGTTCCACCCAGTGCTCTCCCTGGAGGCCTAGATGGAGATGGGCTTACTACATGCAGACTGCCCCAGAGGCAGACATGATTCCAGCACTCAACCTGCCACCATAAGGCTAAAGCTTGGTAAAAACCCTTTTACCCCTAACATTCTGCTGTTGTTTTTTGGTCTCACTGAATCTAGAGTGAACTTGCCTGGGGGCAATACCCCCTCAGGCGAGACAGGTACCTCTGTGGATAATTAATCTCAACTACTATCTATTGATTTGTGTTCATTTAAAGCTCAAAGGGTGACTTCTTCTTGACAGTATACCCAAATTCAGAGACCTCACCTTAGTATATTGCTCTACAGATTGTCCACATCATTCAACTGGAGTTGAGATGGGATCAGCAAACTATACATAAGACTCACACATTTATTCAATCACCCAGCAGTTTGTCACACGCTTATTAGATGCCTCATACTCTTTAAGACCGTGGTAACTGAGTGATGGACAAGAGAGCCAAATACTTGCTTTCATGGATCTGACCTATTTTGTTGGGAAGCAGATAATAAACAAACAAATTTATAACTAAAGATTTTTCTATCAATAATGTGTAATCTGTATAATATAATATCTTATATTTATGTAGAATGATGTCACATAATAATGAACAGAATGCAAAACACTGTCACATGAAAGGCATTTCATCTCTGTGGTCATTCTCCCAAAAATTCACAACCATATTGTACCTATGAGCAAAACATCAGACAAACTCAAACTGAGAGACATTCTACAAAATTCCTGGCCACCCTTCAAAACTTTGAGGGTTTGAAGTCACCCTTGGAGCTTTAAATGAACATCAATCCATTTTCATAGACGTTCCATGTTGGACCAAAAAATAATTGGATTGATTCTTTTATGTATTATAAAGACTGTTTAATATTCAATCATATGCTTTCAACATGTAAGTCCCTTGAATCAGCACACACTTCAAGCAGCAAACTCAACATCTGCAATTACTGCTTAATCCAAAAAAACACTCTTAATCAATTAAACTCATTACATTTGAATGTTTGAATTCTTCCAGTACACGATTTAATTCATTATGTCAAAATAATGTTTATGATTATCAGGACCATTAAATGACTGTCCTAAAACAAATCTGGGTAAGTTTGACAAATATATTTCTGCAGGGATAAACTAGACCTTTATAAAGCATTTTTAGCTATTTCACTTAGACAGGTGGTCAGAAAGAACAACACAGAGAAAGTGACATTCAGTCTATAATAAGAGTGATGAGGACGCTGCATGTGAAGAACTGAGGAAAGGAATTCCATGCAGGGGGAATAAGCTCAAAGACAAAGAGGCTTACATTATATTTTTTCCCTTCGAAAATAAACTTTACTTATTCAATTAATTATTTATGAAGAGTTCACAATGTCCTACACATGGGGCTATACCTTTGATGCATTTTTGCCAATATGCATTAGAGTCACACTCATGAGGCCAAATGAGCAAATAGAATCACAGACATGTAGGCCCCCCGGAAAGTCATGCTGCCCAATTTTCTCACTCTGTAAATGAGACAAGTTGGGACCAGAGTGGCTAAGGGACTGAAGTTACATAGTTCCTAGCTTACAGACCAGATTATTGTATCTTCCCATAAACAAAGTTCAAAACAGATCTATATGATTTAAAGTTCTCACTTTGAATTCTTTAAAAGGCACTAGGCTAAGACAAATTTGTAGCATGTTTCACAGTTAGTTTCATTTAACAAATGAGTTTTCTTTTTTATTTTATTTTGCTATTACTATACAATTACATGAGCAACATTATGGTTACTAGAATCCCCCTATTATCAAGTCCCCACCACATATCCCATTGAAGTCACTGTACACTAGCATAGTAGGATGTTATAGATTCACTACTTGTCTTCTCTGTGTTATGCTGACTGCCCTGTATCCCCCCACACCACGTCCACCCCCGCTACATTATGTGTGCTAATTGTAATAGCCCTTATGCCCCCTTATCCCACCTATACCTGCCCTCTTCCCCAGTCCCTTGCCCTTCGGTAACTGTTAGTCCATTCTTGGGTTCTGTGAGTCTGCTGCACTTTTGTTCCTTCAGTTTTTTCTTTGTTTTTACACTCCACAGATGAGTGAAATCATCTGATGTTTGTCTGTCTCTGCCTGGCTTATTTCACTGAGCATAATACCCTCTAGCTCCATCCATGCTGTTGCAAATAGAAGGATTTGTTTCCTTCTTATGGCTGAATAATATTCCATGTGTGTATATACCACACCTTCTTTATCCATTCATCTATGACGGACACTTAGGTTGCTTCCATTTCCTGGCTATTGTAAATAGTGCTGCAATAAACATAGGGGTGCATGTGTCTTTTTCAAACTGGGCTGCTGCATTCTTAGGGTAAATTCCTAGAGTGGAATTCCTGGGTCAAATGGTATTTCTATTTTGACTTTTTTGAGGAACCTCCATACTGCTTTCCACAAGGGTTGTACTAATTTGAATTCCCACCAGCAGTGTATGAGGGTTCCCTTTTCTCCACATCCTTGCCAACATTTGTTGTTGTTTGTCTTTTGGACAGTGGCCATCATAACTCATGTGAGGTGATATCTCATTGTGGTTTAAATTTGCATTTCTCTGATGGAGATTGATGTGGAGCATCTTTTCATGTGACTGTTGGCCATCTGAATTTCTTCTTTGGAGAAGTGTCTGTTCAGCTCCTCTGCCCATTTTTTAATTGGATTATTTGCTTTTTGTTTGTTGAGGTGCGTGAGCTCTTTATATAATTTGGCTGTCCACCCCTTATTGGATATGTCATTTATGAATATATTCTCCCATACTGTAGGATGTCTTTTTGTTTTACTGATGGTATCCTTTGCTGTACAGAAGCTTTTCAGTTTGATATAGTCCCACTTGTTCATTTCTGCTTTTGTTTCCCTTGTCCGGGGAGATATATTCATGAAGAGGTTGCGCATGTTTATGTCCAAGAGAATTTTGCCTATATTTTTGTCTAAGAGTTTTATGGTTTCATGACTTACATTCAGGTTTATGATCCATTTTGAGTTTACTTTTGTGTATGGGGACAGACAGTAATCCAGTTTCATTCTCTTACATGTAGCTGTCCAGTTTTGCCACCACCACCTGTTGAAGAGGCTGTCATTTCCCTATTACATATCCATGCCTCCTTTATCGTATATTAATTGACCATATATTCTAGGGTTTATATATGGGCTCTCTATTCTGTTCCACTAGTCTATGGGCCTGTTCTTGTGCCAGTACCAAATTGTCTTCATTACTGTAGCTTTGCAGTAGAGCTTGAAGTCAGGGAGCTTAATTCCCCCTTCTTCTTTATTCTTTATTCTTCCTTCTCAGGATTGCTTTGGCTATTCGGGGTCTTTTGTGGTTCCATATGAATTTTAGGACTATTTGCTCTAGTTCGTTGAAGAATGCTGTTGGTATTTTGATAGGGATTGCATTGAATCTGTAGATTGCTTTAGGCAGGATGGCCATTTTGACAATACTAATTCTTCCTAGCCAAGAGCATCGGATGAATTTCCATTTATTAGTGTCCTCTCTAATTTCTCTTAAGAGTGTCTTGTAGTTTTCAGGGTATAGGTCTTTCACTTCCTTGGTTATGTTTATTCCTAGGTATTGGATTTGTTTGGATGTGATTGTGAATGGAATTGCTTTCCTGATATCTCTTGCTGGTAGTTCATCATTAGTGTATAGGAATGCAAAAATGTCTGTGTATTAATTTTGTATCCCACAACTTTGCTGAATTCAGATATTAGATCTAGTAGTTTGGAGTGGATTCTCTAGGTTTTTTTATGTACAATATCATGTCATCTGCAAACAGGGACCGTTTGAGTTCTTCCTTGCAAATATGGATCTGTTTATTTCTTTGTGTTGTCTTATTGCCAAGCTAGGACCTCCAGAACTATGTTGAATAAAAATGGGGACAGTGGGCATCCTTGTCTTGTTCCCAGTCTTAACGGAAAAGCTTTCAGCTTCTTGCTGTTAAGTATTATGTTGGCTGTGGGTTTGTCATATATGGCCTTTATTATGTTCAGGTATTTTCCCTCTATACCCTTTTTGTTGAGAGTTTTTATCAAGAATGAATGTTGAATTTTGTCGAATGCTTTTTCAGCATCTATGGAGATGATCATGTGGTTTTTGTCCTTCTTTTTGTTGATGTAGTGGATAATGTTGATGGATTTTCAAATGTTGTACCATCCTTGCATCCCTGGGATGAATCCCACTTTATCATGATGGATGCTCTCTGATGTATTTCTGAATTCGGTTTGCTAATATTTTGTTGAGTATTTTTGCATCTGTGTTCATCAAGGATATTGGTCTGTAATTTTGGTTTTTTTGTGGTGTCTTTGCCTGGTTTTGGTATTAGAGTGATGTTGGCCTTGTAGAATGAGTTTGGGAGTATTCCCTCCTCTTCTACTTTTTGGAAAACTTTGAGGAAGATGGGTATTAGGTCTTCACAAAATGTTGGATAAAATTGATCAGTGAAACCATCTGGTACAAGTGTTTTGTTCTTAGGTAGTTTTTTGATGACCAATTCAATTTCTCTGCTGGTAATTGGTCTTTTCAGATTTTCTGTTTCTTCCTGGGTCAGCCTTGAAAGGTTGTATTTTTCTAGAAAGTTGTCCATTTCTTCTAGGTTATCCAGATTGTTACCATATAATTTTTCATAGTATTCTCTCATAATTTTTTGTATTTCTGTGGTGTCCGTAGTGATTTTTCCTTTCTCATATCTGATTTTGTTTATGTGTGTAGACTCTCTTTTTCTCTTGGTAAGTCTGGCTAGGGGTTTATCTATTTTGTTTATTTTATCAAAGAACCAGCTCCTGCTTTTATTGATTCTTTCTATTGTTTTATTTTTCTCAATTTTATTTATTTCTGCTTTAATCTTTAATATGTCCCTCCCTCTACTAACTTTGGGCCTCATTTGTTCTTCCTTTTCTAATTTCATTAATTGTGAATTTAGACTGTTCATTTGGGATTGTTCTTCTTTCTTGAGGTAGGCCTGTATTGCAATATATTTCCCTCTTAGCACAGCCTTCCTTGCATCCCACAATTTTGTGGTGTTGAATTATTGTTGTCATTTGTCTCCATATATTGCTTGATCTGTTTTTATTTGGTCATTGATCCATTGATTATTTAGGAGCATGTTATTAAGCCTCCATGTGTTTGTGGGCTTTTTCATTTTCTCTGTGTAATTTATTTCTAGTTTCATATCTTTGTGATCTGAGAAGCTGGTTGGTACAATTTCAATCTTTTTGAATTTACTGAGGTTCTTTTTGTGGCCTAATATATGATCAATTCTTGAAAATGTTCCATGTGCACTTGAGAAGAATGTATATTCTGTTGCTTTTGGATGGAGTGTTCTGTAGATGTTCATTAGGTCCTTCTTTTCTAATATGCTGTTCCGTGCCTCTGTCTCTTTACATATTTTCTGTCTGGTTGATCTATCCTTTGGAGTGAGTGGTGTGTTGAGGTCTCCTAAAATGAACGCACTGCATTCTATTTCCCCCTTTAGTTCTGTTAATATTTGTTCCACATATGTAGGTGATCCTGTGTTGGGTGCATAGATATTTATAATAGTTATATCCTCTTGTTGGACTGACCTTTATCATTATGTAATGTCCTTCTTTGTCTCTTGTGACTTTCTTTGTTTTGAAGTCTATTTTGTCTGATACAAGTACAGCAACTCCTGCTTTTTTCTTCCTATTAGTTGCATGAAATATCTTTTTCCATCCCTTTACTTTCAGTCTGTGTACGTCTTTGGATTTGAAGTGAGTCTCTTGTAGGCACCATATAGGTGGGTCTTGTTTTTTATCCATTCAGTAACTCTATGTCTTTTGATTGGTGCATTCAGACCATTTACATTTAGGGTGATTATCGATAGGTATGTACTTATTGCCATTGCAGGCTTTAGATTGGTGGTTACCAAAGGTTCAAGGGCAATTCCCTTACTATCTAACAGTCTAATTTAACTTACTTCATATACTATTACAAACACAACCTAAATGTTTTTTTTTTCTTTTTTTTCCTCCTTTTTCTTCCTCCTCCATTCTTTGTATGTTATGAATCATATTTTGTCTTCTTTGTCTTCCCTTAGGTGACATCTTTTTAGCCTTAGGAATGCTTCCATCTATAGGAGTCCCTCCAAAATGCACTGTAGAGGTGGTTTGTGGGAAGTAAATTCTCTCAGCTTTTGCTTATCTGAAAATTGTTTAATCCCTCCTTCAAATTTAAATGATAACCTTGCTGGGTAAAGTATTCTTGGTTCGAGCCCCTCCTGCTTCATTGCATTAAATATATCATTCCACTCCCTTCTGGCCTGTAAGGTTTCTGTTGAGAAGTCTGATGATAGCTTGATGGGCTTTGCTTTGTACGTGATATTTTTCCTCTCTCTAGCTGCTTTTAAAAGCCTATCTTTATCCTTAATATTTGTCATTTTAATTATTATACATCTTGATGTTGTCTTCCATGGGTCCCTTGTGTTGGGAGATCTGTGCACCTCCACGGCTTGAGAGACTATCTCCTTCCCCAGACTGGAGATGTTTTCAGCAATTACCTCCTCTCTGACACTTTCTTTCCCTTTTTCTCTCTCTTCTTCTTCTGGTACCCCTATAATGTGAATATTGTTGCGTTTGGATTGGTCACACAGTTCTCTCAATATTCTTTCATTCTTGGAGATCCTTTTTTTGTTTCTTTGCCTCAGCTCCTTTGTATTCCTCTTCTCTAATTTCTATTCCATTTACTGTCTTTTCTACTACATCTAATCTGCTTTTAAATCCCTCCATCGTATGTTTCATTTCAGATATGGAATTTGTTAGTGATTGAATCTCTGACTTAAATTCATTCCTGAGTTCTTGAATATTTTTCTGTATCTCCATAAGCATTTTTATAATTTTTATTTTGAACTCTCTTTCAGGAAGATTGGTGAGTTTCCTTTTATTTGGCTTTCTTTCTGGGTGCATGTGATTTTGGTCTGAACCATGTTCTTTTGTCATTTCATATTTCTGTGTGGTGCCCACTAGTGTGCAGAAACTCCAGTCTCTGGAGCTGCTCAGCCCCTAGAGTGGTTAGTGGTCATATGGGAGCGGAGCTGGTGCCTGGGGAGAGGAAAGATACTTCCTGATTCCAGTCTGCAGTGCCTCTCTCCAGTGTCAGAGCCAGTGGGCCAAGCACACACTTGTCAACCTCTGTGCTTTGCATCTCTAGCTGTTGTAGGCTGGGCCTCCAACCAGCTGGACAGAGCGTGCCCATGCAACCTTGTCCAGCTCTCCCTTCTCCCGTGCAGCAAGCACCGTGCAAACCCCGCAACCTCAGCAGCCCTCTCACTGCTAGGAAGCCTCTCTGTCCGCCTGCCTTTCCTCTGACACAGAGCGGCCGGGTGTGGATCACCCCCTCCACAAATGGCCGGAATGTCAATTTCTCAAGCACTCTGCCTGTCCCAGCTCCCCAACGCCCAGGGCACCACACAGTATAGGATTTTGCTCACAAAGTAGATCTCCAGGGTCAGGTGTCCAGCAGTCCCAGGCTTCCACCCCCTCCCCGCTCCGTTTCTTTTCCTCCCGCCCGTGAGCTGAGGTGGGGGAAGGGCTTGGGTCCCGCCAGATCAAGGCTTTCCTACGTTACCCTGTTTTATGAGGTCTGCTCTGTTCATGAGGTCTGTGTGTAGTCTGGTGCTGCCTTCTTTCTTGTTGCTGTTCCAAGGTTAGTTATATTAATTAACTATATTTTTGTACAATTTGTGATGTTGGGTGGAGCTCTCCATCTCACCTCTCATGCCGCCATCTTGCAAGTCCCCCCCAATGATTTTATTACCAGTGTTTCACCCCCACCTATCTTTACCATTTAATAGAGGATTAAAAAATGCCATGTTTTCAATCAATGGTAGATTGTACAAAAGAAGAAATAAGGGCAATCTAAAGTGTATGATCAAGGGTGCATACAGAAATAAGATCATTTACAACATGAAACCCAATAAAAGCAAACCAATGCTAAAGTATTTCATGAATAAATGAGACAGTCTTACATGAAATAGCATTTATTAAGTAATCAAAGAATATTATTAAGAAATTAAAGAATTTGAAAAGAAAATTCTATTCTCTAAGCTTGGAGCAAGGAATGGTCTTAAACTATCTGTCACAAACAAGTACTATCAAAAAGGAAACACTCTGTATACATTACAGTAACCCTGGAGGAGTCTCTGATCCCAGAGCACTTCCTACCATTGTCGGGATTTACTAGGCAACTCCTCAGTAAGTTAAAGTTGGTCAAAATGTTATGATGAGACACATCTTTTGAACAGTTACTATGATGTTTATCAGACACATTTTTAATATAGATTACATTCTCAATGATTTTTTTCCCTAATAAATATTTGCTTGAAAAGTTAAAAAAGAGAACTTTCTTTAGTGCATATTTCAAATAATGTTTATTAGGGTGATGTGCATAATATATTTATATTTAGTTTTTTTATTAAATTAAAAATTTAATAAAACTGGGCCATGGAGGGAGAATAATTTGGATCAGAATAACATGACTCAGTAATTAGGAGACATCAATGAGTTATAATCACTATTTATAAAAATACTATAGAAAAAGATACTTATCAAAGTGTGTAAGTGATTCTTACAGGAATGTGGTTTTGACTCCTACTGTCCCCACTTCCTCTTCTCAACTGTTCCCTTGACTCCTCTTAGTTTACTTTCATCCTCATTTATCTATCATGTTTTCTAATAAAAATAAGTTTTAAAACTTAGCCTCTTCTATCTCCAAATTAAGATTTATTGTTACTTTTCCTTAGCTTTACTTTTTTTTAAGAATCTTGGTTTCCTGCCAAACATTCTTGATATCGCTCTTCAGATAACTTATTCATGGACCTTTCTTAGTGTGATGTCAACTCCACTCCAACCCAACACATTGAGCTCCATGCTAGATTTTCTACTCTTTTTGGCTTCATATCTGTGCACTGGAAAATTTAGGGATAGCTCATATAAATTTCACGTAATTTAACCAAGACTTACCATTTTGTGGAAAAACTTTGTGTTGAACAAATACGCCAGATAAATGTTCTGTCCTGTACTGGCACTTTTTTCAAAAAGACAGACAAAAGGCAAGTCTTATAAACAAAGCATTCATCATTTCTCCTAGAGGTTCCCAGAGATTTATATCAGGAGAAGTTACAGCCTCTCTCACAACAGTTTTCCATTCTATCCTGTATAAGAAATAAATCTGGCATTATGTCAATTCTATAACTTTCACCAAGTCCCAGCCATCTTGTAAAAATATGATTATGGTTAAAAGAAGAAACAGGAGAAAGGGAAAGGGGAAGGAAAGGTAGAAAAATGGAAGAGAAGGAGGAGGAAGGAGAAAAATAAGTTGACTATTGGAATCTTCTCCAATAATAAGTAACACCTTGCACAAAAGGTTCCCATTGATGTTTGTGGAGTATCATGGCTTAAAAAATTGAAGGTTTAGATGGGTATACATGTGAAATGTTATCTTTATGTTTGAAGGCTGCAATATTATTTGAATAGAGTCAGGTTATCTGACTGAAATGACAGTAAGAGGATTAATTTGACTCATTTTAGGTTTTCTCTTTAACATACTGCTATTTGGCTGATTTGACATAATCAGAATCACTTCAGAGTCTGCAAGTGGTGACTATATTTGTTATCAAAATGTATTATTTAATGGAGCTGGTAGTTTTGTTCACAAAAATTCTTTAGACAATTTCTATCCAAGGCATTTACATCCTTCTTTTTTACAAATTATTTTTATATTTAATTTCTACTTAAAGCAACTCAGCAGTCATAAATACTCAATAAGGAACCAGCAAAATAAACTTGGCACCAGTATGCACATTCTGGCATATGAGATTTCATAATTCAGTTCTCATAAATCAGGAAACAGGAACAAGAAGCCATGAATCATGGTGAGTTTATGAAGATGCATGTGAATTAGAAACTGGAACCCCAAAAAATAGTGTGAATAAAAATCCAAGCCACAAAACCCATAGTCTTGCTTACCAAAATGGAAATTAAATGTCTGATCTTGTTTTGAGGTTCACTGAAAAATTAGTAAGAAGATGCTTCATGTGCTTGTCCAGACAAATCAAATCTGAATTCTAGGTTTGTTGTTTTGAATCTCAGTTTTCAGCGTATTATATATCACTTTTATGTGCCAGTTTAAAGAGGTTAGCTTTTTAACCTTTTATTTTAAAATAATTTAAAATTTTAAATTAATAGTAGTCTGAAGAATTCCCATATACTGTCACACAGTTTTAAATATTTGATTTTTCTCTCTCTTTATATATATCTTTATATAGATATATATATTTGATAAATCATATATATCTATATATAAAGATTATATATATATGCAATGGTATTTAATTGGTGTATTATATATTATTTATATATAGTATGACTTTTTTTTATAAACCACTTTCATTCACTCATTCAACTAATATGTATCAAACATTTTTCACAAGATAGGGTACCTTTTCTATAAACATTAAGTATGTAAATGAAGAAAATGTCCTCACACCTTCTTTCATCCAAACAAGGTGCAGGACAGTGAGCCAAGCATGCAATTTAGACAAGTCTTATATTCTACTTTGTGATGAACAAGTCTATTTGGTATAAACACACAGCAACCACTAATTGGCCATAATCAAATACTCTTCCTAAATTTTTCTAACTAACTCTGTATATGTATGATACATTCAGCTCATCACATAATTCACTCAAACCCACCTCCTAACAGCTGTATCCCCAACGGTACGATTTGCAAGGACACATTGTGTTGCGATGTGCGTGAGCTGTCTGGAAGGTGCATGAATAGTGCCTCCTCCCCTCCCCCACCATTCTGCCTGCCTTTCTCAACTGGCTTCTTAGCCTTGAGAAACTCAATAAATTATATTTCCTTTCTCCCCCCCCCACTCCAAATAGAACATTCTGAATCCAACTTGCTAATTTAATGCTTTACTGGTCTTCAAGTCTATTTTCTGTCTTCCCTTACCCTTCCACCACCAAGATTTTCTTTTTCTCCTTTATCCTTCTTTCTCAATATTCAAGTGCCCTTCAGTGTTCTCCTTTTCCAATGTATTTTTCCTTCCTTCCTTCTACATCAAGAAAGTTCTGTGACTACTAATTTAAACATAATCATGATAATCCTTATTGAGAAATGTTATAGTGTCCCAACACTTTATTCATTGTTCCTTATGTTTACTGATCATAAATATTTCTTGACACAACAACTCCAATCCTGGAATGTATTTCATTTTTAGAGGGCATCTTCTTACAATATAAAACATATAGAGTCCTATGAAATGTAGTATTTGAATCCTTTCTTTACCAAACATAATAATGCATCTCTACTTAAAATTTAAATTTATCGTGACTTTTTCTTATCTGTGTATATTTATCTGCTGCTATGAACAGATAGAAGGCATTTATTTTCATGTTTTGATAAGGGAATATTTTTACTTACAAGAAAATTTCTTCTTTATACTGCTCACTTTGAGATTTAATGAAATAAATTTATTTTCTATTGCCTCTGAAATGATTTTTAGCACTTAATATATATATAGAGTTTCAATACTATAACAATCTCTACCTAATTATATATCACCAGTAATTTTCACATAAATACATTCCAGATGATACTACTTGTTTAACAAATTAAAACAACTAACTAAACTGGGCAGAAAAGCTAATTCCAATAGAAATAGAGAGTGCATGAAATATTGTGAAATTATGTTCATTTTTAATGAGATTTTTCCCACTGGAGAGCATCATTTTAAATGAATTTCATCATCTTTGACTTATGGTCATATTTCTCTTCTCTTGCGTTACTAGGTTCATGGAAAGCTTTCTCTTTTCACACTGCTATTGGCTAATATTTTTTTCTACACTGAACTTTCAGTAATTTCATTCCAGCACAAAAGACTCTAATTAGTCTTATTTCATGCTAACTCTCTGGGAATAAATATTCATATCATATTTTAGGTTATGTTTTTAATTTACATTGAATAATCAGGACAGAAAACGTAGAAACCCTTAACCTCTTCTGGGTCACAGATACTTTTTATAAGCTGGCCAAAACTAAGGAACTTTTTCTCAGAAAAATACATGTGTACAAAGACACACAACAGTTTTTATCAGAATTTCAGGGAGTTTACAGTTCCTTTGAAGATAACCATGGACCTCAGTTAAAAACCAAGAAAGTACTGGGTTAATGTAATAGGTAAAGCACTTAATGTTAATAATGACTCCACTTATTTTTTTATAATATATTGAAATTCCACCACCTGATATTTTAATCAATAAATGATTTCAAATATAAAGTACCTTATATATTAAAACATCCATATAGAACACATGCACACATTTCTTTTGTTATTTTTTTATCTTCCCTATTTAAAAACCCACCTCACTTTATAGGTGTGCTTCATAAGTAAGATGAGAGGCTAGTGCATTTACTGTTTTGTACTTTAGTAATTATCAATGCATGTGTATTTTATCTAAGTATAGGAGCAAGTTCTCTGAGGCTGGAACAATATTCCATTCTCTGGCACATTCTGTGCCTTTAATTAGCATTGGCAAAATCACCTTAACTAATTTAGAGAAGTAGTTATCAGCCACAATTTTGCTCTCCCTAAATTACTGAATAATAAAGACATTTGAATTGAGCCATTTGGCTAGACTAAAATAATGCTAGAAACAGTGGAATTAGTCTTATTAATATAATTTCACTCATATCATTCCAAAATGTATTTGTATCACTTCAAAATTTTTTAATTGCAACTTTGGATGAAGTTTTAAGAATGAATTCAAAGTAGTCAAATTCATAGTATCAGGGAGTGCACTGGTGTTTGCAGGGGACTGGAGGAGGAAATGCAGAGTTACTAAGCAAGAGCATACAGTTCAAGCAAGATGAATAAACTCTAGAGGTTTGCTGTATAATACTATATGTGTAGTCCACCATACTGTACTGTACACTTAAAAGTTTGTTAAAAGGGTAAATCTCATGTTATGTGTTCTTACCAAAATAAAATTAAGTTTTAAACAATACAAAAAAATGAATTTTTATTTTCTCATCTCAGTGTTTCTTAAATATGAGTTATTTTGTTATTTAATGGCAATACGCTTTCTTTTCCTTTTCTCTTTCCAAGATAAAAATAAAGCTCACTTGGACACAATAGAGTGACTTAACTAAAAATGAACTATCATCAAATAACCTAGAAAGTCTATTATATGTTCTGCAAACAAACCGTAATCTTTTTCTATAATGTTTCCAGGAAGTTGGCATAGAGAAATAAAAGTTGGAAGAGGAGAAGTCTGAATATAACCAATGCCATGAAGGAGAAAGTATTTTTAGTTTGCATCTATTTTTCAGGAGAACCCTTTGCTTTTAGTAGCTGAGACTACCATGCTCTGATACAGTGTGGCGCCCCCTGGTTGTGATTCATAGATGCAAAGGCTCCATATACCCCAAATGATGTGTGTTCTCCTGAAGGCATACAAACATGCATCTTTATGGTCCACAGGCTTCACGTAGTCTGGAAATCTTTGCCATTGTACATTAGGTGGTACCTTTTATGGGAATGGCATTATCAGAAATTTAAAGGAGTCTGTGACTCAGAAAATGTAAAGACCATGGGATTTAAATTCCTCAAGATAAATTTCAGGAAAATTGAGCTCATTTACTACAGGAGGATGTTAATGAAATGTTAAGTTCTACAAATCATAGACATTCTGCTCCTGGAACAGTCTCCTAACCAAAAGTCATTCATAGATAATTTTCATTTTGAATATTTCATATCATGTGTAGTGTCTAGGTTTTCTATTTTTAAGAAAATAGTTTAATAACACCACCTGAAATGTGGTATTTCACATTTAATGTACATAATAAAATGTAAAAAACATTAAGCTGCTGTATTTAATATAATGTGTAGTTTCTGTCACTGCCTGTAGTTTTATACAAAATTTTAATCATTTCACATGAAACTTCTGTTACAATGTGCAACACCCAGTGAAACCAAAATACTTGGAAAGCAAAACATCAATGACCTTCAAATGAACTTGTTAGGAAATCATGTTATGAGTCACTATGAAAAGCTGGTGACTGGATATGTATTTGCTGTGGTGAATGAAGAGGAAAAAATATTTAAACTGGAAAAGTTAGGTTTTTTTGTACAAAGCATCAAAATTTTATTTTAAATAGGATGAAATTGGTCTACTATAGAGTTGAAAAGTCTCCAAACATTTCAATCTATATTTATATAGCCCCAATATCTACATATGACCTGTATTAAAATATAGGTTAAAAAAATCTGGTCTATCTACATGCTTTAATAGTTACAATAAAAATTATTTGCTTACTTGTGTTTAATCCAGTGTTTAAGGTCAATTTATAGAACTATGTAGATTTGTGACCTACCTATTGGTAATTCATGAAAATATAACTCTATTTCACATTTTTATTACCATTAAAGGAAATCCTATTAAAGATATATTTTCAAAGTAAATTATAAAAGCAAAGATAAATATCCAGATGCATCTTATTTACAATTTTTAAAACCAGATATTTATGTTTTAAAATTTTGATAATTTATAACCACACGGTATCCATATGGTAACTTTATACATGTGTACTTTTTGTTTTCTTTTTTATTTTTAATGAATTACTCTCTGTAATCTAGTTAATTGCCTTGCACAATTCCAAGAATTATTGGGAAACTATCAGCCCATTACACAATATAGAAGCAAGTTAGTAAAATAATTACAAAAAGGGGAAAAAAAGGGAATTCTTAACAGCACAGATACAAGCTAATCTATGGGATATGAAATCATCTCTCTTTTAATCTTTCTTTTCATTGCACAGTTGCTATGGAAAATGGCTACCATTCATAAGGATGTAGGTTATAAATCACAAGAAATAGGAAATGTACCTTCATACCACTAAAACAAAACAGTTACAATAATCTTTTAAGAATGAATGATCCAGCAATTTTTGTAGGTTATAAACAACTGAAAGCATTAAAACAGGCATTGTCTTCCTGAAGAATTTCCAGTTAAGATTCCAGCTGGCAGCTTTGAAAAATGATTAAGTTTGTCCCTTTACAGTGATTCACTCTAACACTCAAAGGACATTTAAAAAGGCCCCCATTGGATTTCTGTGTTTACATAGAGTACAGTCCAAAGGCACTGTCTGCTCAGTACACCTGACTGTTGCTCACTTGCAGTTTCCTTGCCACTGGATTAAAAAATGTAAACTGGATGTCCTACAAGTACTGTAAGTTCAATATAAGCAAATATATTTAACTGAATGAGCTATTTTTTTCCAAAAACATGTTGCACTATCAGTCACATAAAGCAAAAACCTGGCAGTAATATTATATAATAGTTGATATAATAAAATAAATGACTGTCTTGTAATGATTTACCAAAAATGAATGTCATAATATTTGGAGCATGAAATAAGACCACTTCCACATGTTCCACCCCAGTGATTCTTTCATTCTGTTAATCACCTCTGTACACAATAAATTACAGTATAAATATCTTAGATTTGGGGATGAAATCTGTATTTCAATCCCAGGATTGGCATTTGATAGCTGTGTATTCTTGGCAAACTATTTAACTTTCCCAAGCTTTAATCTTCTTGCATACAACGAAAAAAATAATACTAAATGTTGAAGATAATTAAAAATGCTTATAAACCACCTAGCACAGTGCCTGACACATAGTAGGTGCTTATTAAATAGCAGTCATCTCAAGTATTCATCGACGCAGGCATACTAGCCTCTCCCATGGTAGCCAGGGTGATGTAGAAGCTTGTGGTTACAAGCAAGATATGTAACTATAATCAGAGGGTTACCTGCCAGCCTCAGAGGTAAGATGTGGTCTATGTACAGATACTGTTTTGTGACATAATTACCTAAGGAGAGCCCTCCTTCATTAGCTGGAGTTATGAGTAAGGTACAAATTGGATATGAAGTAGAAATGTTTTTTTAGCGTAGAAAATGTATTGTGTGATGGAATCATCACTGTTGATTTTTAAAGTTCCTTTCATAAAATCTCTTAATTGATCCTGTAGCTTTTGGATTTTATTCTTAAAATAAAGAACAAAATGTGTTCAACCCTAAAATATGTGGGCAAGTACCCATAAAAGAGCAACCATGGCCCTTGCTGTTTCCATGACTTCTTTTTGCCAACTGTGGTTTGAAATAGCTAAAGGTTTCTAATACTATGCAAGGGTCAAAGAAATAGCTCCCCAGGATATTAAGAAATATTACCGTAATTTGAGTATAGATTGCAGAAGCCTTTTCTAATGACTCCAAATGCCCTAGCCAAACCCTGCACCCCAATAACCATGCTTTACAAATTAAATCTATTGAGGACTTCTGACTGAAGATATAGTCCAGAACTGTACTTAAGTACTTTATTTAAGTAACTATATTTAAGTGTGAGATTTTAGCACTTTTTCTTTCTTCTTCTTTTTAAATTATAACAGGGATTTCCTGAGTTAAACCAGATATTTTTCAAGCAAAATTTGAAAAATAAATCACTGGAAACATATTGAGACAATGATTTGAAAAATCATTGAAAGGTTTTATCTGGTTTGGAGTTTCTCTGGAAGAAACTTCTGAGGAATGTATGACTAGATAGTTTTATTTACTAAACAGTTTTATTTACCTTGAACATGTGACATATAAATATTCTGACAGCATATATGGTTTCATATGAAGAAGAGAATGAAAAAAGGAAGATAAAGAGATGTGTAATGGAAAGATGCTTAAAATCAAAAGTTAATTACTGTTCTTCATGCCCTCACCTGTGAAGCCTTTAGGGTCAACTTCATACAGAAGGTACCTAAAAGAGGCAAGCAGCTAGTGTATAAAAGTAAGAATTTAAGTGAATTTTTTTTTGCTTTCCTTCTTATTTAACTTGTCTGAAAAGACAATCCTCATTTATTCTTCCATTTTTATCTTCATTTTTAAATTTTTTGAAACTAAAAGGTTTTCCTTTGTTTGCTTTGTTACCTAGGGAGATGGGTGGTAGAAGAGGAAATACGAACAAAATGAGGGCTCTGCAGAAGAGAAAATGGTGCTGATTTTTTTTTCCTGTTAATTCAGAAACCTAAAAATACATGATAAAAAAAAATCAAAGTTCAAGGGGAAGGTCAAGTTATTATTCTGAGGATGTAGCAGCAAAAAGAGACCTGGATAAAATTAGGTAATATCAACTACTGAATATACATTCTTTTCCTGCCCACTGATAAGTTATAGAGACTTTACTCTGGTAAGTTTTTTACACTATTTCTGATATCTGAGACATGCATTATAGCTACGCACAATTGACTGTTAAAATTCTCTAGCAATATAATGACAATGAGAAGTCTAGGATATGGCTACAAAGGAACAATATATTTTATGGCCATTATAAGCCAGGCATTTTGCACACAATTTTTTTACTTGGTGAAAGTTGTAATTTACATTTTAAAAACAAGAAAATTGCAACTCAAAAACAAAAATAACATTGTTTCAGGATGCATTTGAGAGGCAGTATTAACCTAGTAGCAAAGAGATTCTTTTAGAATAAGACAGATCTAGGACATAATCCTGACTGTTCATTAGTTCCTGTGATGCTGGATAATTGACTTACCCTCTCTAAACCCTGGTTTCCTTCTCTGCAAAACAAGCGTAATGAAACCCACCTGGAATGTTGTAGCGATTACATAGGGTGATGCTAGCACAGTGTTCATAAACAGCAGTGATTGTTCTATTAATCACTGCTGTTATTAATAATATTACTGTTGCCGTCTGTAGGCCTGTTGAGTCCCGTATATTTCCCCTACCACTCTGGCATTTACTCAAATTCAGTTCTTGAATTTGTATTTTGGTATTGTATTTCTATACTATACCAGTTTACCAGATTATCATGGAAATCTACTTGATCATTGTTCAGAGGTAAATCTCACTGACCTGGTCTTACAGGGATGAAAAGAAAAATTGGTACTTTTATTTCAACTTGTGTGCCATGGTTACTATCAGAACTGCTCCCTGGTAAAATTGTGAAAAACAATATTTTACAAACTGCCTTTTGGAAGCTTCTGCATGCCAATTAAAATAGATTTCTCATGATGTTTGTTTGATTTGGGAAACTATACTTTCAGTACTTCTGAAATGAATGAATGAATAATCTTACCTAATTGAAATGTTCCTCATAATGGCCATTGTAATTCTAGTTTGTCTTAGTTAGATTTTGTCATTTTTATAGATAACTACAGCTCTAGGACGACCATGGTTCATAGACATAAAACAAGCTAGTATGCTGAAAGGTAGTGTACTTAATTCTTTGAAACTTGAAGATCCCATTTCATTAGTTAAGCCTTGGATTTCTCAGATCCAAAATAATACCTGAAAGGGATGTGCAAGTGGAGGATTTTGTGGTGTTTTACAGTATACTTTTGCATGAAAATTTCCTTAATGTTGATGGGTGACCTAGTGTCTGTATAACCTGTTCCATAACAAATTTATTCTAGCACGGAGTCTTAGAATTAGATGGCAAGTGTTATATCCACTCTTAAGTGCTTGACCCATAAAGCCCACCAATTTTATGGCTTTAGCTTCCAGGATTCCCATTAGCAGTAAATCTATCATTCTGTCCAGGGGAATATTTCTTTATAGTGGCAGACACCCTAATGGCTTTTAATAGTCTAACTTGTGGTTACTTAGATTTTGATGTTTTATCATTCTAAAAAAGTCTGAATTTCTTGTCTCAGTTGATTTCCCTAAGTCTTTGAGGGGAGTGGTGTGGACTTACCACAACATTTTGTGAGTCCCCTACCAGTTGCCTTCTTGCTTTCTTTGGATTAAGGAATACCCGTTATTGTCACATGAAATAATCCTCCCAAATTCTACCATACTTACTTTTTCTTCCTGCCTGTGCACAGTTCCTGAGACCTGTCAGGATCTCTCGAAGCTGCTTACCTTGCAGATGAGGTCAGCCAGAAACCAAAATGCTGTGGCCCACTAACTCTCACAATGAAAACTGGAGTCTCTCACAGCACAGTTTGGCAACCAGAAAGATTAGGACAAAGAAACTCGAAGAGCTCAGAATGCAAAATAAGCAGAGCTCAATCCGAGAGAAGCTTACCAGGGATCGTGATGACTGGCTGAAGAGGCAGCAATCCGAAAGGGCTCTGTGGGTACCTTCACCTGCATTGAGGAGCTGTCCTCGGACTCTCCAGTAACTGTCCTCAGGTGCCATCTCATCACCAAAACTGTCAAATGACAAAATAAAAGAATTCGGTAGCAAATTTGATGTCCTTGATTCAAGGGAACACAGTCCATGGATTGGGGAAGCACTGTGCCTCACAAGCAGTGGAGAACTGTTCCCCATAAACTGACTTCAATAAAACTATAGCGTAATTTTGAAAGTTATGGGTTCCAGTGAAAAGACAGATGTTTAAGATAGAAGGGAGTTGTTTGTATATTGTTAATAATCTCAGATATGTGACTTCAAACATCAAGAGAGAAAATATATGTGAATATAGAACATGAATGTAACCCATAGAGTGGGAACAACGAATGAGGAGATGAGAGTGTTTCCTTGTCTCAATGGGGTCAGATCGGGGCAGCTGAGCACGATGGGAATGTCAGAAAGAACGTGACTCTGACTTAACCATGGATAAGTCTCTGAGAGCCAGCCTGACGACCTAAACTTTGTGCTAATCTCTGGTGTTAACCGAGGCAATAGAAGCCCTTATGCATAGATCTCTCCCTCATATGCTTGGAAGAATCCAGAACAGAAGGCACTGTAGCTTAGCATCTGAAATTGCTCAAGAGACTGCAGTCTTACAGAGACCATTTACACCATGACTCCTCAGCAATAGAATGGAAAAGCTCAGAGAAATATAGCAGTAGAAGGATCTAAAAGGGTTACATATTCTCCAAGGTAGCAAGGGAACAGTGTCTGAGATTTACTGCCTCTCCTCTTCCCTGCCCCACAAAAAAAAAAAAAAAAACCAGAATAGATGAGGGGATAAATGGGCAGCAGAAGATTTGAGGTTGAGATGAGAAGGATGAAACATCCCACAGAGGCATTTCTTAGCTCTGTAACAGTGTCTGAGAACATAAGAGGAAGAGCAGAAGGCATAGCTGAGAAGCTAAGAAGCTGGGGGAAAAAACAACTTTTGGCAGTTTCATAAAGCTAAAGACAAAAATTAGATTCCACAATCAACCAATATAGAGGGATTTTGTTACAGACCCTGAGTATTTAACTTGTATTCCAAAAGGTATACACTCTAGGAGTAAATGTGTACTGGAAGTGCACTAGATCTTGCAAAGATTGAAGATCACCTCTGAATCAGCTAAAAGACTAAGTGGATTGAGTGCAACTAGCTACAATTTAGCTACCTACTATGAACAAAAGAAAAATCCTCTCTGGAGAAAGATAATGTGATCTAAAAACATAACATCACATCTAACATTTTTCATATGTAATATATGGCACTCAATAAAGAAGAGGCAGTATGGGAAAAGAAAGAAAAGAATTGTCTGAAAATCAAATAAACAGAAAAATTAGCTAACAGAAACAGCACCCAAAGATCCAGATATTGGAATATGGTGAAAATCATTTCAAAATAACAGATTAATATGCAAAATTAAAAATTTTAACTAAGAGCTAATACTATATAAAAGAATCAAATAATAATTCTAAAATTGAGTAGTAAAACTAATTAAAATAGGTGTTCTAGAGGATTAGACAGCTCTGAAGAGAGAAGCAGTAAATTGCAAAGTATCTCTGAAAATAATATGCAATCTAGAGCACAAACAGATAAAAGAATGGAAAATAAGAAAAATGTTTAAAGATATAGGAGTAATAGCAAAAGGATAAATCACTAGGTATTTGGAGTCCACACAGGGGAAGAGAGGAAGAATGGAATAGAGGTAATATTTTGAATAGAAAATGCTCACAAATTTTTGAAAATTGATAAATACTTAAGAAAACAATATAAACCATAGGATATATACAAATAAAACCATTTCTTGACACATCATGGTTAAAACTGCTGAAAATCAAATAAAAAATAAATTTGAGCAAACAGGAGGTACAAAAGGAGAAAGAAATAAAGGCAAAGAAATGACTGGTTAAGGAAAGATGCAAACAAGTTGGAAAATAAAAAATAATAATTACAACAAATGTAGCTTGATTTTATGATCAATTAAGACAAAATTTGATCAGATTAGAAAAAAATCCTCTCACAAACTCTATCAGATATATTTAAAAGAAATATTACATAGAAAGTATGAAAGGGAATGCTATACCTGGTAAATAATAACTTGAAAGAAAATAATTTGAAATAAAACACGAAGTCTATATGATGTTTTCACCAGTGACTCAGATAACAAAGCTGAGGGCTCAGGGCACACTCATCTGGAGCGTCAAGACTCAGACGCACACCAGAACTCACCCAGCAGTGTCCTATGAGATTTTTCTCATACGTATTCTACCCTTTTTATTCTCACAATTTGCATTACCCTTCTTATGAATCAGGCTGTTTGTAGTCCCCATTCCCTCAAATTTGTTCCACATTCTACGTCCAGATAAATATTCCCAAATAATCTGACTCCCCACCGTCTGGCCAATAAAACACCGCATCCTCATCCTGGTGACCCTGTACTCTCCAAACGGCACTTCTGGCAAGTCCCCACGGTGCCCCTACCATTTTCGCTCTGGTTGCTTGGTTCTAAGAGGGAAGTCTTACACAGACATTACATTTTCTGCTTCGGCTTGAGCTACTCGTTCTGTCTGGAATGTTCTACTTGATCTTATTTTTCTATTAAAAAAGGAAAATTTTACAATATTACTGTATTGATCAGTGGTCAGTTGCACAGACAAAAGTCTATGTAGCTGCTTTAAAACCAAAAGGATTTGGGATTAAAGATGGCGGCATGAGAGGTGAGGCAGAGGCTTCCTCCTAAAACTGCATATAATATGAAAATATAATTAATACAACAAATCCTGAAATAGCAACAGGAAAGAGGATGGCGCCAAACTGCATACACCTGGAGAAAAGAATAAACCTCACGGAACAGGGTAACGTACCAAAGCTGTGGTGCGGCGAGACCCAAGCCCTTTCCCCACGCCAGCTCACCAGTGGGAGGAAGAGAAACAGAGCAGACAGGGAGTGGAGGCCTGGGACTGATGAACACCTGACTCCGGAGATCTGCCTGGGAGCACAAACCTACATTTCATGGTGTTTTCATGGTACTCTCGTGATAAAGGGATTGGAAAGCTAAAACAGGCAGAATTCCCAGAGAGACTGAGATTCCAGCCACTTGTGGAAAGCAGGGATCCATATCTGACTGTTCTGGGACAAAATAAAAGTCTGAGAGACGTCCTAACAGCAAGAGGGCTGCTAAAGGGGCAAGGATTGCACAGAGCTTACTGCTCAGGAGAAAGGACAGGTAGACAAATTGTCCAGGTGCACTCTGCCAGCAGGTTGGGAGCATTCATGATCTTCACGTGCTCCAGCTCCCTGGCTGGATACACAGTTCCAAGGACCCCCTCCGTGATATGCAGCCTACTGCGCCTTTCTCCCTGCCAGTGCCACCTGGCTCACAAAACAGCAAACACTACCCTGGCTTTAGGCCAGCCACAGGGAAGATCTGTCTACAGCAACTACAAACGCAAAGCATAGAGGCTTATACCTGTGTGCTTGGCCCACTGCTTCTAGCAGTGGAAACAGACATAGTAGCTGGGAAGCAGGAAACAGCTCTTTCCTCCCCCCAAGCAACAATACCACTCCCCTGCAACCCCCAACATTGCTTCAGGGGCTGAGCAGCTCCAGAGAGTAGAGCTTCTGGGCACTAGAAGGTGCCATATACAAAGAGGAAACACCAAAGGAACCTGGTCAAAAGTAAAATTATGAATACAACCCCTGAGAAAAATTCAAATGAAATCGACCTCATGACACTTCCTGAAAGGGATTTCAAAATAAAAACTATTAACATGCTCATGGAGGTACATAAAAATATTCAAGAACTCAGAAATGAATTCTGGTCAGAGATCCAATCATTGAAGAGCAAAATGGAGGGTACTAAAAGCAGATTAGATATGGTGGAGGAGACAATAAATGCAATAGAAACTAGAGAAGAGGAATACAAAGAAGCTGAGGCACAGAGAGAAAAAAGGATCTCTAAGAATGAAAAAATATTGAGAGAATTGTATGACCAATCCAAACGGAACAATATTCACATTATAGGGGTACCAGAAGAAGAAGAGAGAGAAAAAGGGGTAGAAACTGTCTTTGAGGAGGTAATTGCTGAAAACTTCCCCAATCTGGGGAAGGAGATAGTCTCTCAGGCCATGGAGGTGCACAGATCTCCCAACACAAGGGACCCTAGGAAGACAATACGATGACATATAGTAATTAAAATGGCAAAGACCAAGGATAAGGACAGATTATTAAAAGCAGCCAGAGAGAGAAATAAGATCACATACAAAGGAAAGCCCATCAGGATATCATCAGACTTCTCAGCAGAAACCTTACAGGCCAGAAGGGAGTGGCATGATGTATTTAATGCAATGAAGCAGAAGGGCCTCAAACCAAGATTACTTTATCCAGCAATATTATCATTTAAATTTGAAGGAGGGATTAAACAATTTCCAGATAAGCAAAAGCTGAGAGAACTTACCTGCCACAAACCATCTCTACAGTGTATTTTGGAGGGACTGCAATAGATGGAAGAGTTCTTAAGGTTTAATAGCTGTCACCAGAGGAAATAAAACCACAGGAAAGGAAGGAGGGCCGCTAATTACTAAGCAAATGCAAAATAAATTAACTATCCCCAAAGTCAATGAAGGGATAGACAAACACTACAGAATATGATACCTAATATGTAAAGAATGGAGGAGGAAGAAAAAGGAGGAGAAAAAAAAAAGAACCTTTAGACTGTGTTTGTAATAGCATATTAAGTGAGTTAAGTTAGACTCTTGGATCTTTGATAACCATGAATCTAAAGCCTGCAGTGGCAATAAGTACATACCTATTAATAATCACCCTAAATGTAAATGGACTGAATGCACCAATTAAAAGACACAGAGTAATAGAATGGATAAAAAAGCAAGACCCATCTATATGCAGCCTACAAGAGACTCACTTTAAACCCAAAGACATACACACACTAAAAGTGAAGGGATGGAAAAGATATTTCATGCAACTAATAGGGAGAAAAATGCAGGAGTTGCAGTACTTGTATCAGACAAAATAGATTTCAAAACAAAGAAAGTCACAAGAAACAAAGAAAGACCTTACATAATGATAAAGGGGTCAATCCAACAAGAAGACATAACCATTATAAATATCTATGCACCCAACACAGGAGCACCTACATATGTGAAACAAATACTAACAGAATTAAAAGGGGAAATAGAATGCATTACATTCATTCAAGGCAACTTCAACACATCACTCACTCCAAAGGACAGATCAACCAGACAGAAAATAAGTAAGGAGACAGAAGGACTGAACAACACATTAGAACAGATGGACCTAACAGACATCTACAGAATTCTACACCCAAAAGTAACAGAATACACATCCTTCTCAAGTGCACATGGAACATTTTTCAGGAATAGACCATATCCTAGGCCATAAAAAGAGCCTCAAAAATTTGATAACATTGAAATTGTACCAACCAGTTTCTCAGACCACAAAAGTATGACACTAGAAATAAATTATGCAAAGAAAATGAGAAATCCCACAAACACATGGAGGCTTCACAACATGCTTCTAAATAACCAATGAATCAATGACCAAATAAAAACAGAGATCAAGCTATATATGGAGGCAAATGACAACAATAATTCAACACCACAAAATCTATGGGATGCAGCGAAGGCCATGCTTAGAGGAAAGTAAATTGCAATACAGGCCCACCTCAGGAAGGAAAAACAATCCCATATGAACAGTCTAAACTCACAATGAACAAAACTAGAAAAAGAAGAACAAATGAGACCCAAAGTCAGTAGAAGGAGGGACATAATAAAGATTAGGGTAGAAATAAATAAAATTGAGAAGAATAAAACAATAGAAAGAATCAACGAAAGCAGGAACTGGTTCTTCGAGAAAATAAACATAATAGATAAACCCCTAGCCAGACTTATCAAGAAAAAAAGGAGTCTACTCACATAAACAGAATCAGAAATGTGAAAGTAAAAATCATGACAGACACCACAGAAATACAAAGAATTATTACAGAATACTATGAAAAATTATATGCTAACAAACTGAATAACCTAGAAGAAATGGACAGCTTTCTCGAACAATACAACCTACCCAGGCTGACACAGAAAGAAACAGAAAATCTGAACAGACCAATTACCAACAACAGAATTGAAATTGTAATCAAAAAATTATCTAAGAACAAAAATCCAGGACCAGATGGCTTTACCACTGAATTTTATCAAACATTTAGTCAAGACCTAATACTCATCCTCCTTAAAGTTTTCCAAAGAGTTGAAGAAGAGGGAATACTTCCAAACTCATTCTATGAGGCCAGCATCATTCTAATACCAAAACCAGGCAAAGACACCACAAAAAAAGGATATTATAGACCCATATCCCTGATGAAAATAGATGCAAAAATATTCAACAAAATATTAGCAAACCGAATTCAAAAAACATCAAGAGGATCATACACCAGGATCAAGTGGGATTCATCCCAGGGATGCAAGGATGGTGCATTCGAAAATCCATCAATATCATCCACCACATCAACAAAAAGAAGGACAAAAACCACATGATCATCTCCATAGATGCTGAAAAGGCATTTGACAAAATTCAACATTCATTCATGATAAAAACTCTCAAGAAAATAGGTATAGAGGGCAAGTACCCTAACATAATAAAGACCATATATGACAAACACACAGACAACATTATACTTAAAAGTGAGAAGCTGGAAGCTTTTCCTTTAAGATAGGGAACAAGACAAGGATGCCCACTCTCCACACTTCATTCAACATAGTTCTGGAGGTCGTAGCCACGGTAATCAGACAACACAAAGAAATAAAAGGCATACAGATTGGCAAGGAAGAAGTTAAACTGTCCCTGTTCGCAGATGACATGATATTGTAGATAAGAAACCCTAAAGAATCCATTCCAAAACTACTAGATCTAATATATGAATTCAGCAATGTTGCAGGATACAAAATTAATACACAGAAATCTGTGGCATTCCTATACACTAACGGTGAACTAGCAGGAAGAGAAATCAGGAAAACAGTTCCATTCACAATTGCATCAAAAAGATTAAAATACCTAGGAATAAACCTAACTATGGAAGTGAAAGACCTATAACCTGAAAACTGCAAGACAGTCTTAAGAGAAATTAAAGAGGACACTAACAAATGGAAATTCATCTCATGCTTTTAGGTAGGAAGAATTAATATTGTCAAAATGGGCATCCTGCCTAAAGCAATCTACAGATTCAATGCAATCCCTATCAAAATACCAAAAACATTCTTCAATGAACTAGAGCAAATCGTTCTATAATTCATGTGGAACCAGAGAAGACCCTGAATAGCCAAAGCAATCCTGAGAAGGAAAAATAAACCTGGGGGTTTATGCTCCCCAACTTCAAGCTCTACTACAAAGCCACAGTAATCAAGACAATTTGGTACTGGCACAAGAACAGACCCAATGACCAATGGAACAAACTAGAGAGCCCTGATATAAACCCAAACATATATGGTCAATTAATATATGATAAAGGAGCCATGGACATACAATGGGGAAATGACAGCCTCTTCAACAACTGGTGTTGGCAAAACTGGACAGTTACATGCAAGAGAATGAAACTGGATTATTGTTTAACCCCATACACAAAAGTAAACTCGAAATGGATCAAGGACCTGAATGTAAGTCATGAAACCATAAAACTCTTAGAAGACAACATAGACAAAAATATCCTGAATATAAGCATGAGCAACTTTTTCCTGAATGCATCTCCTCGAGCAACAGAAACAAAGGCAAAAACAAACACATGGGACTACATCAAACTAAAAAGTTTCTGTATAGCAAAGGACACCATGAACAGAACAAAAAGGCATCCTACAGTATCTGAGAATATATTTGTAAACAACATACCTGACAAGGGGTTATCATCCAAAATACATAAAGAACTCACACAATTCAACACCCAAAAAGCAAATAACCCGACTAAAAAATGGGCAGAGGGTATGAAGAGACAGTTCTGCAAAGAAGAAATTTAGATGGCCAACAGGCACATGAAAAGATGCTCCACATCACTAATCAGGGAAATGCAAATTAAAACAACAATGAGATATCACCTCACACCAGTAAGGATGGCCACCATCCAAAAGACTAAGAACAAAAAATGCTGGCAAGGATGCGGAGAAAGGGGAACCCTCCTACACTGCTGGTGGGAATGTAAGCTAGTTCAACCATTGTGGAAAGCTCGGAGGTTCCTCAAAAACCTAAAAATAGAAAAACCATTTGACCCAGGAATCCTACTACTTGAATTTACCCAAAGAATACAACTTCTCAGATTCATAAAGACAGATGCACCCCTATGTTTATCACAGCACTATTTACAATAGCCAAGATATGGAAGCAACCTAAGTGTCCATCAGTAGATGAATGGATAAAGAAGATGTGGTACATATACACAATGGAATACTATTCAGCCATAAGAAATAAACAAATCCTACCATTTGCAGCAACATGGATGGAGCTGGAGGATATTATGCTCAGTTAAATAAGCCAGGTGGAGAAAGACAAGTGCCAAATGATTTCCCTCATTTATGGATTATAACACAGCAAAACTGAAGAAACAAAATAGCAGCAGACTCACAGACTCCAAGAAGGGACTAGTGGTTATCAAAGGGGAGGGGTGTGGGAGGGTGGGTGCGGAGGGAGGGAGAAGGGGATTGAGGGGTATTATGTTTAGTACACATGGTGTGGGGGCTTACGGGGAAAACTGTAGCACAGAGAAGGCAAACAGTGAATCTGTGGCATCTTACTACACTGATGGACAGTGACTGCATTTGGGGTATGGGTGTGGACTTAAGCATATGGGTAAAAGTAGTCACCACATTGTTTTTTCATGTGAAACCTTCATAAGAGTGTATATCAATAATACCTTAATAAAAAATTAAAAACAAAAACAAAAGGATTTATTACAGTGTCCTAAGTGGCTCCCAGCATTCTTAGGACTGCTGAAGGAATAGGCTCTAGCTTGATACTCGAACCAGTGTACCACTGATGTACACCATCTGTCACCTCTTTGATGTGGAGACCACAGGCTCTGGATTCACATTGCCAGAAAGAACTACCAAAATCAGTATTCAGCCACTATCAAAAAGCCACCCTCACGGTTGCAGATTTCAGCAGCACACCGAGACTGCTAGAATCATGAGTTTGATTCCCATTCTCTCTCAACACCCCTGAGGCAAATGGCGGGACCCGAGGACCTCTGCAACACTACCAAGGAAGGAGGGAGGGAGGAAGGAGGGAGGGTAATTACTTCATGACTGAGCTTGTCAGAGAATCAGCAAAATCAGGCCCTCACTTCAATTCTATCTTCCAAATCTTGCTTGCGAGCATATCATTGGTCTAAGGTAAATTGTATTAGGACCCTACTTGCAAAGTCTTATGAGACAAGTAGTTCTTAGCTTTCCAGCCTCTTCATGACTGGAAGCACACTAGTAAAATTGTGATCAGATGACTGCTAAGCCACCATCTCCAATGCAATTCAGGTCTCTATTTCATGACCCCAAGGGCCCCACCCTCTCTGCATGCCTATCTGCTTTAGTTTCTACATGTGCACAAGCTCTCTTCTTGTTTATGTGTATATTCTTCTACTGGATTGAACATTCCTTGAAAACAAGACATTGTGTCTTTCTACAAATTTGTGGATTCCATAGTGTCTTTCAGAAGGTAGACGTTTTTCTATGAAACTTTGTATACTCACCATGCAGATATATAATAAACATATAGTTGAATAACTGAATGAGTGAAACAATATGAATGTACTTAGAACCTTGGAAGCAGAGAATAGGACCCTGAAGAAAGTTAAATGATAGTGATTTTTAAAGTGAAAAATGGTCTCCACAAGACTTTCATGACTCAGAGTTGACAAATAATAGACTTCGGATGACAAAACAACCAAAAGTGCAGAGAATTCATACACAAATACTTCATAAAAATTATTCTCGGATCAATCCTTTATATTAGCAACAACTTTTTTTTTCTTTTAATTTATACAAAAAGAAGTAAGGAAAATACATAAAATGTCTCCTCTTTGAGGAATTTCCTAAATGAATAAGAATTGAAAGAGAGTTAAAAGATGACAAAGTTCTGGGGAACCTAATATACAGCATGGTGACTATTAACTATAGTTATTAACATATGATTACATATTATTATATATATAATATATTACCATCAATATACCATATTGTATACCTGACACTTGCTAAGGGAGTAGATCTTATGGTTCTCATCATTCAAAAAAAAAATGTGTGCGTATATATATATATATATATATATATAAAATATGGCAGCTATGTGAGGTGATAGATGTTATTAACTTGATTGTGACAATCATTTTACAACATGTACATGTATCAATCCATCACATTGTACATCTTAAATACGTAAAATTTTTATTTGTCAATTATACCTCAGTAAAGCTAGTGAAAAATTGAAAAATATAAATTAACCAGCATCTGATGTGATTGGGAATCATGTGACAATTCTCTAAGGGAAGAATATGAATGCAACTACCTCTTTAGGTTATTTTTTTGCTGTCTGAAGAAACAAGGAGGAATAACAGGTGGTGCTACGCAGGAATTGGGTGGTGTAACACACTGTAGGGAGTATCACTAATTAGCATAGAGATGGTATTTTGATTTGTAGGTTTGAAGAGCATAATATAAATATGCTTTTAATATGAACACTAGAATCTTATGGGAAATGTACTGGTTGTCATGGATACCTTTGTTTATTTTTCACTGTAAACAAACCCAGCCCAGTTGTTCAACCATGATTTATAGACAACTGTTTGTAGATTACTTATTCTTTAATCTGAACCCTAAGAAATATAAAATTCTCAAATACCAGTGTTGTTTTATTTTCAGTAATAAACAGCTGGGGAGTGGGAAAGACTTCTCAAAGTTCAACTTCTTCTTAATCCATTCTATTAATATATAATTTTCAATAATTTTATAAAATCTCCATCTTAGTACCTTATGAAAAATGTTTAATGGTAATTAGTACAAAGATTATATTTAACTTCTGAAAACATCTCAGTGATTCTTGTCAATGTTTTGACTTATTGTTGCATTGTTCTTTACCTACTATGACACTTTGGTTATTACTCATTCCATTGTTAGTTGAAATGGAAAACTCTTCAAATTTAACAGCTATCATATATTAATTTACTCATATAAACTTCATTGTAGTCATTACTGCCATTCTCATAATCTGACTCAAAATTAATGTCACTGATTTTTAGTGCATGCCTGTGGCAAAATTTGCTATTACTCATCAATGCCTTTCTTCCCTTTTTCCACAAGAACCAAGTCCCATTTTTTAGCTAGGCACATAATCAGCCAAACAGAATAAAGACAAGATTTTCTAGCCTATCTGTCTGCTAGGTACAGGCATGTGATAAACTGGCTAGTAGGACAGAAACGGAAATGATCTGTGCAATATCAAGTCCCACTCCCACAAGAAGGACCCTTTCCTCTGAGCGGAATGCGGGCCTGCCGGTGAGCCACGGCGACCACAGGGATGAAGCAACACCGAGTTCTCGGCTGGAGCCAACTTGCTGGAATTGACTGTTACGTATTCGGGAACTTTACAAGCAAGTAGTTAAACCATTGGTAGCTTAAAATCAGCTATTATGGAGTATTTGCAGCACAAAAGTTAGCAAATACCACAAATCAGGGATTTTTTTTTTTTCAGAGAATCAGTTTAGCTGCACACATCTGGCAACACACAAGGAATAGAAGAGCCGTGAGACAGAAAATGTGTGGGTCCTTATACGATCATAGTACCAGAACTGGACTCCTTATGTCTAAACTATTATGTGAGTGAGAAATAATTTTCAAGTTGTGTAAAGCACACTGTTATTGAGTCTTTGTTACAGATGCTGAACACACTACATAATCAAAATGACTACAATGCAGTCCATTAATAACAACATCTGAAAATTATGTATGTTTCACATTTAAAAAGTAGTCTTGCATGAAATTATTGATCCACAAATACATAATGTCAAATATTCCATTTCTGGGAGCTTAAAATAAGACTATTTTACATATATATAGTAAGTATGTTTAAAAAAGGAAAAAAACTGTGGGGATAAAGCAGTGAAAAATAAATTTGCCACTATATTTATGATATGATTATATTAAAGCCTGATATTATCATGATTTAGCAAGAAACTTAGCTTGAGCATTCTAGAAGCCTAAAAATGGGAAACACAAGTAGGTTATATATTTATCATTTCAAAAAGATGAGAGAGTATCTGCTTAAGAGAGAGATAAATTTCACCAGCACTGCATTTACAAAAAAGAACGATTTCATGAGTTCTTTCACAAGAGTAATTCAATAATAGTTTTAACTTATTTTGGTATCATTAATCTACAATTACATGTGCAATATTATGGTTACTACACTCCCCACATCATCAGGTCCCCCCTGAAATACCCCATTACAAGTCACTGTCCATCAGCATAGTGAGATGCTATAGAAACACTATTTGTCTTCTTTGAGTTGTAAAGCCCTCCCCGTGCCCCCAAAACATTACGTCTGCTAATTGCTAATCATAATGCCCCTTTTTCCCCCTTATCCCTTCTTTCCCACCCATCTTCCCCAGTCCCTTTCCCTTTGGTAACTATTAGTCCATTCTTGGGTTCTGTGAGTCTGCTGCTGTTTGGTTCCTTCAGTTTTTTTCTTTGCTCTTATACTCCACATATGAGTGAAATCATTTGATACTTGTCTTTTTCGGCCTGGCTAATTTCACTGAGCATAATACCCTCCAGCTCCATCCATGTTGTTGCAAATGGTAGGATTTGTTTTTTTCTTATGGCTGAATAATATTCCATTGTGTATATGTATCACATCTTCTTTATCCATTCATCTACTGATGAACACTTAGGTTGCTTCCATTTCTTGGATATTGTAAATAGTGCTGAGATAAACATAGGGGTGCATATGTCTTTTTGAAACTGGGCTGCAGCATTCTTAGGGTAAATTCCTGGGAGTGGGATTCCTGGGTCAAATGGTATTTCTATTTTGAGTTTTTTGAGGAACCTCCATACTGCTTTCCACAATGGTTGAACTAACTTGCATTCCCACCAGCAGTGTAGGAGGGTTCCCTTTTCTCCACATCCTCGCCAACATTTGTTGTTTGTGTTTTGGATGTTGGCCATCCTCACTGGTGTGAGGTGATATCTCATTATGGTTTTAATCTGCATTTCTCTGATGATTAGCGATGTGGAGCATCTTTTCATGTGCCTGTTGGCCATCTGAATTTCTTCTTTGGAGAAGTGTCTATTCATGTCATCTGCCCATTTCTTAATTGGATTATTTGCTTTTTGTTTGTTAAGGTGCGTGAGTTCTTTATATATTTTGGATGTAAACTCCTTATTGGATACGTCATTTATGAATATATTCTCCCATACTGTAGGATGTCTTTTTGTTCTACTGATGGTGTCCTTTGCTGTACAGAAGCTTTTCAGCTTGATATAGTCTCAATTGTTCATTTTTGCTTCTGTTTCCCTTGCCCGGGGGGATATGTTCATGAAGAAGTCGCTCATGTTTATGTCCAAGAGATTTTTGCCTATGTTTTTTTCTAAGAGTTTTATGGTTTCATGACTTACATTCAGGTCTTTGATCCATTTTGAGCTTACTTTTGTGTAATGGGTTAGACAGTAGTCCAGTTTCATTCTCTTACATGTAGCTGTCCAGTTTTTCCAACACCAGCTGCTGAAGAGGCTGTCATTACCCCATTGTATGTCCAAGGCTCCTTTATCAAATATTAATTGACTGTATATGTTTGGGTTAATGTTTGGATTTTCTATTCTGTTCCACTGGTCTATGGGTCTGTTTTTGTGCCAATACCAAATTGTCTTGATTACTGTGGCTTTGTAGTAGAGCTTGAAGTCAGAGAGCATAATTCCCCCTGTTTTATTCCTCCTTCTCAGCATTGCTTTCGCTATTCGGGGTCTTTTGTTGTTCCGTATGAATTTTAGAATTATTTGTTCCAGTTCATTGAAAAAAGCTGTTGGCATTTTGATAGGGATTGCGTTGAATCTGTAGATTGCTTTAGGTAGTATGGCCATTTTGACAATATTTATTCTTCCTAGCCAAGAGCATGGGATGAATTTCCATTTGTTGGTATCCCCTTTAATTTCTCTTAAGACTGTCTTGCAGTTTTCAGGGTATAGGTCTTTCACTTCCTTCATTAGATTTATTCCTAGGTATTTTATTCTTTTTGATGCAATTGTGAATGGAATTGTTTTCCTGATTGTAACTGAATAATTTTTAAAAACAAGTGGTCAACACTTTAAAAACTGTTAATACAAATTAAAGCATTCTTAAGACATCCAATTTTATCAAATCTTGTTAAACTTCTAGAGAACATCCATACAATACACTGCAGCTAAGATATTTCTGACATTATTTATACAAGCTGTAGCTTTCTAGAGGTCTAATTTGATTGAAGGATGAAACTCAAATTCATGATGAAGTATACAGGTTATTTTATAATGACAGCATTTCTTAACAAAAATTGAATTTTCCAATTTGATGACCTATTTTTTTCACTAAATGACTTAAAGAAGTATGGGGTGTTTTTCTAAATGAAATATTTTATCAAAAGAGGTATGTTTCTAAGGCTAAATTAGTGTTAACCCTGTGCCTCACACTAAGACACTTCCAGAAGTAGATTAGAATAAGATTAACACACTCACTAAGCATAGCATGCATTTGAAATTGCATAAATGTTTTGTAATATAAAAATGTTCCATGATTGTATATACCTAAAGAAAATGTTGAATTGTATTGAAAATGTAAATATTCACACACTTTAGTTCATTATACAGTGGATTTCACGAGCAAATCAATTTGTTGAACCAAATACATTTATTGATAATATTCCTTTTCATTTGTTTAAGTTAACCAATAGTAAGAGTGGTGCAAGTGCCGAGGTCCAGCTCTGCTTAGACCTGGAAACCTTGCTGTATGAATCATTATGAACTTCCCCAACGGCCCATCAAGATCACAGTGTAGTCAATTCTTCTAAAACCTGGGGTAAAAAGAACGTCTGTCATTTCACTTCTAGGAGCCAGACTTTCCTGAATATAGATATCATCTAGGAATAGGAGAGCAGGTTCAAATACTCTACAACTGCCCAAGGACTGTAATACTCTGATTCTGTCAGAAGGCTCTCATCAACAAAATGAAAAAACAGGCAGATATTATCTAAGGCCACTTTCCTATCTAAATTGTCCTTTATTATTACTGAAAGGTCCCACTGCATGGCATTTTAGGGCTATAACGACATGGCACTGTCAACCCCCAGAGGCATGTCAGAGTGTGAATTGAATGCAGAGGACATTTGAAGGAAGCAGTGCCTAGAGCCAGGTGTCGGGGCATGAGCTGCGTCAAAGGGTTGTTAGTGGACGGGTGGAGATAACAGAAATGAGAATGTCATTATATTCAGGGGTCAAAGAAAGATGGGGCCATGTCAAAAGGATTTAGAAACCATTGCGAAGAGGTTCTAATGGGCCAAATATGAGAAAATCTGAGTATCAAAATAAACAATGACATTAAAGGATTATAACTCATTAAATAAAATATAAATCCATGACTCCCTAACCTAATTAATTTAATTAATAAAAGTGAGAAGATTAAGTGTTTTCTTTACAGTAAAATGCCAACCAATAATTGTAGAAGGGATGATAGAATTAAAATCACCACATGGCAAACATCATAAACTTTTCACCTGAGATGAGGAATGCGATGTTTGCATGTTCTTAAAGCACCTCCCCTGCAAAGTAGTTATAAATTACAAAGAGAAAAAAATTACAAAGGAAATCTGGCAAACACCAGCATAATCAAGTGATGAAATCAGTAAGGAAACAAATCAAAACTGTGTACAACCTGAATGAATACAAATATAAACTGGTATCATATTTGTTATATTCCTGACAAAAATACATACCCTGAATCTGTAAGGAGGAATTTTCAGAGTAAACCAAAGTGAGGGGCATTCTACAAAATAACTGGCTTGCAATTTTCAAAAGTTGAATGGTCATGAAGTCATGGAAATGATGGGAACTGTTCCAGATTTAAGGTGGGAAAAGAGACACGACCACTGTTGAAACATGCAATCCTTGACTAGGTAGTTTTAGTGTAAGGGATATTATTAGGACATTTGGCAAAAGTTTAATTGAGTCTGAATATTTGATGGTATCCTTATTCATGTCCTGATTTTGATCATTAGATTGTGATTATATAGGAAAATGTCCTTTTGGGGACAGTTCCTGGTGGAATTTCACACCAGATATTATTGGGTGATAGTTCATTATGTTGGCAACTTATCTCAGACAGGTCAGGAAAAAAAACATTATATACTATTCCTGCAACTTTCCTGTAAGTTTGATATCGTTTCAAAATAAATATTAAAATATAAATTTAGAATTGTTGACCACTTATAGGTAAAATCAAAATCTGAAAAATTTATGGCTCGACCATTGCCAAAATATTCCACAGAGGAAATTTGTTTCTAGTAACTTCCAATGTTTTCATTTTTAAAAAATCAAAACTACATATTTCTGATGTAAAAGTATGGCAAACAGGTAGAACCAATATGTCATGTTACAAGTCAGAATACTGGTTACTCTTCTTGGTGGGAGAAGGCAAAGCCGACTGAAAGAAGTCACAGAGGACTTCTCAGGTTCACTCCAATCCCTATCAAAATTTCCACAGTCTTTTTCTGCAGAATTGGAAGGGCTCATCCCTAAATTCATATGAATTGCAAGAGGCTCGAATAGTCAAAACAATACTGAAAAAAAGTAATAAAGTTGGAGGACAGCATTTCCTGACTTCAAAACTTACTACAAAGCTACAGTAATTAAAATACTATGGCACTGGCATAAGGACAGACATATAGACAGAGGGAATAGAATAGACATCCCAGATATAAACTTTCACATGTATGTTCAACTTAAACGCCAAGATCATTTAATGGGGAAAGGACAGTCTTTTCAATAAATGATGCCGGAAAACTGGATATACATGTGCAAAAGAATTAAGTTGGACCTTTATCTTATGTTATACACAAAAACTAACTCAAATTGCATCAAAGACCTAAAGTTGGAGCTAAAACCATAGAATTCTTAAAAGAAAAATTTACAGAAAATCTTCACAACACTGGATTTGGCAATGATTGCATAGATATGACACGTAAAAGCACAGCCAACAACAACAACAACAAAAAACAGATAAATTGTATTTCATCAAAATTAAGAACTTCTGAGCATCAAGGTATACTTTCAAAAAGTGAAAAAAACAATCTGCAGGAGAAATATTTGGACATCACATGTCTAATAGGTAATTAAGATATAGAGCATATAAAGAACTCCTAAAACTCAACAACAACAACAAAAGTACAGTTCAAAAATGGGCAAGGACTTGAACAGACATTTCTCCAAAGAAAATATACAAATGGACAATAAGCACATGAAAATGTACTCCCCACATTATTACTCATCAGGGAAATACAAATCAAAACCACAATGATTTATCACTTCTTACCTCCTAGGATGACTAAAGAAAAAAAAACAGAAAATAACAAGTGTGTTAGCAAGGATATGGAGAAATTGGAACCTTCCTGCATTTCTCGTGGGAATGCAAAATGGTGTAGCGACTATGGAAAACAGTTTGGTAGTTTCTCAAAAGTTAAAGCATAGAACTTCTATATGACTCAGTAATTTCACTGTTAAGTATACATTCAAAAGAATTGAAAGCAGGGACTCTGTAAAAGTATTTGTATGCCACTGTTCATTGTACTGTTCACAATAACCAAAAGATGGGAACAGTCCAAGTGTTCACCATCAGATAAATGGATAAACAAAATGTGGTATATACAATGCAGAATTATTCAACTATAAAAAGGAATGAAACTTTTATATATACTACAACATGAACAGACCTTAAAAATATTATGTTCAATGAAATAAGCTAGATACAGAGGGACAAATACTATATGATTCCTCTTATATGAGGTACCTAGAAGAGGCAAATTCATAAGAACAGAAAAGAGAATAGAGATTTCCATGGACTGGGGAGAGGAAGAAAGTTGAGTTATTGTTTAACATATACAGCTGGGGATGATGAAAATGTTTTGGGTATAGACAGTGATAATGGTTACACAATATTGTTAATGCAGTTAATGCCACTGAATTCGCACTTAAGAATGGTTAAAATGATGAATATTGTTTTATGTAATTTTATCACAATAAGGAAAAATAGGGCAATGATTTTTACTAGTGTGTTTCTTGATCAAGAAGTTAAAGGCATGGAGATTATATATATATTCACTTTCTCAAAACTCATCCAGCTCTACACTTACGACTTGTGTTTTTACATTAAAATGACAGAAAAAGTCAGTTTTTCCTATTGATACATGTATTTTCTATGGTGCATGCCAACGTAAGTAATATATAGTAAAAACTGAACTTAATTGCGTCATTTGCTTTGTCCTTGATAAAAACTTAAACTCAGTTCCTTAGGCCATAAGCTAAATCATTTAACATAAGAATATGCAAATAAGATGTTTGCACTCCTATATCAATTTGCTAAGACTACCATACCAAAGTACTACAAACTGAGGAACTTGAATAACAGCAAGTTATGTCTCACAGTTTTGGGGGCTTGATGTCCAAGGTGAGGGTGTCAGCAGAGTTGCTCCTTTCTGAGGACAGTAAGAAAATCTCTTCCATGCCTCTCTCCTAGCTTCCGGGGGTTTGCTGACAATTTTTGGCATTTCTTGGCTTGTAGAAGCAGCCCTCCAAACTCTGCTCTCATCTTTTCATGACATTCTGCCTATGTGCATCTGTGTCTGAATTTTCCCTTTTAATAAGGATACAAGTCATGTTGGATTAGGAGCCTAACCTACTCCAGTATGACCCCATCTTAACTAATTATGTATGTAAAGACACTATTTCCAAAAAAGCTCGCATTCTGAGGTACTAGGGGTTAGGATTTCAACAAATGAAGTATAGGACAAAATTCAATTAATAACAATTACTTTGACCTTGAATTAGATTTATTTATTTATAAAGATCAAGCAGCAGGCATGTTGGAGATTCTTAAGCTTATCAACAGATTTTTCTCTGTAACGCTGATATTGCTGAAGTCAGTGAAAAATGCAGGGACATGCATGTAATTGGGGCATATTTTTTCATGACATCATACATTTTTCTAGAAGATGAGCTCTAAAATTTATCTTGTTTCCAATGAGTTGTGAAGTTTGTACTTTCTTACTCTTAAGTAAATTGCCCAGATTTACTGCATTGTTTAGTTAATAATAAAATACCTATTTAAAGCTAAAAATAAATTTTAGTAATTATCTCTCCTGTAGTCCTTTTTATTTATTAGCAGTTTTTTTAATAAAAGCTATGATAAAGGCATTTTTCTTTCCTATGAATGTTAGGAATTAACATGAAACATTTAATATATCCTTTGATATTTACCTACCCACCCATCCCCCAAGAAGAGCCAGCATTCCCAGTGATGGGAGCCCCTCATCTGTTTTACTGCAGCAGTTGAAAGCCTTTTTTTGCAATCAGTGTTGCAGAGAGGTAACTTCCAATAACCACTGGGAATCATTGTAGCACACATGCTAAATACATTACTCAGTAGTAAAACTATTTAAATTTTTCATCCCTGGAAAGAAATCTAGCAATTATGGAGGCCATGTGGTACTCTCAAGATGAGTGTGAAATCCCCTTTGATGTTAAGGCATATTGATAAAAAATAATTAAACACCCTATAAATTTGTGATTTTATTCTTTGAATTCTCTCCACAGAGCACTTACTTTTAAGGGAGATCAGGGAGAATGATAATAACTATCTGTTGAGTTAAGTAACTATTTGGACTTCACACTAAAATCAGAATAATCCCATATCTCAAATACATCACAGGTATGATTTAGAGAGAGATAGCCTATTATTGGAAAACCAGCAGTGAAATAATGAAACTTTCTTTCCTCTATCATCTATCAGAAACTGGCATTCCAAGCACAGAGTGTCCTTACAACCTCTCCCCAAAATGAAGTAGCTAGGGTTTATAGTCCACAAGGCCTGACAGAACATTAATAAGCAAATCTTCCCACTCTGATTTTTGTAAGAGAAATACCCTGGTAACCAGGACCAACAGGGTAAAAAGCCACTAACTTTGTTTGACAAACGTGAGAAGAGAAAAGTGCTCTATCTGGCCCCAAATAACTCTTGCCCTTCTAGTCCAGAGAGCTTTAGCATTTTGAAATCAAGGATTATTTCCAGGAAGTCACAGTGAAAAAGGATTTGCCATGAAGTGTTAAAAAAGTAATAAAGCATTAAGAAGGATTTGTTAGCCAAATTTTTAATGCAGCTGTGGGAACTGAGGAAATGAGACAGGACAAGTATATCCTGCTGAGTAATTAAGGAGGAAAGGCCCAAAGCACTCAGCTCAAAAGGACAGGCTGGGGGTGGTGCCTCCCAGGCACAGCCTGCACTTCGGGAACCTGCGGAGACACGGGTGGGCACTTGCAGAATGAGGGAAGAGAGAGGGACAGGGATTTCCTCTGTGGATTCCGTGAATCTCACTCTGTGTCCAGGCCAGGAAATTAAAAGAATAAAACTTGGAACTAATACAGATAATACCCAAAAAGTTTCTTATCTGTCCTGTGAAACGAATTTACTTTGAACATACTGAAATAGAAGTTTTGTTTCAAGTATTATATTCCAACTAAGGTGGAATGAGGGACAAAAAACAGAAATAAAAGGTAGCTCCTGACATCCAGGAGCTGGCACGGCACTGAGCTGGGCCTTTATGCTCTCCTGTTGAACATAATCGCACAGAACGTCACTACCAGACAAGGCCACTCTGTCACCATGATGGATCAAGGCTAAACAGGACCACTCCACAGCCATGCCTAAACACAAGACAAAACAGGAACACTGTCCAAGCACAAAGTTCCAGACATTCCCCACTCCCAGCCACTGGGAGTGCTTTACCAGTCACTGCTTTAGCCTTGCTGATCTATTCTTGCTAAAGTAAGATTTATTTAGAATTCAATCATAAAAGTTTCTCCTCTTTCAGATAATAACCAGTCTATACCAAACTCCCAATTCCTTAGAACCTTCCCAAATTCACCCAACCAAAGCCCTAATCCTACAACATGCCCTTTCTAACGCCCTATTAAAAGGTGCCCCATGGTCCCTCATTTTGTACATTCTCTTTCACTGTAATGAATAAGAAGCTCAAGTTGCTTAACTACAGATGTGTTTCTGGCAGTCTTTGGCCAGGACACTGACAATAATTACTTAAATTTCCCCCCCAAAAAGTTAGATCAAATTCTTTATGATAAAAATGAACAAATGGGACTATATTAAACTAAAAAGCTTCTGTACAGCAAAGGACACCATCAGTAGAACAAAAGGGCGTACTGCAGTATGGGGGAATATATTCATGAATGACGTATCCTATGAGGGGTTGACATTCAAAATATACAAAGAGCTCACGCAGCTCAACAAACAAAAAGCAAATAATCCAATTGGAGGGTGGGCAGAGGATGTGAACAGACACTTCTCTGGGGGGGGAAGTTTGGATGGCCAGCAGGCACATGAGGGGATGCTCCATGTCACTGATCATCAGAGAGATGCAAATTGGAACCATGATGAGATGTCGCCTCGCACCAGCTGACCATCCAAAAGACAAACAACAAATGCTGGTGAGGGTGTGGAGGAAGGGGAACCCTGCCACACTGCTGGTGGGAATGTAAACTAGTTCAACCATTGTGGAAAGTAGTATGGAGGCTCCTCAAAAAACTAAAAATAGAAACACCATTTGACCCAGGAATTCCACTCCTAGGAATTTACCCTAAGAATGCAGTTTCCCAGTTTCAAAAAAATATATGCACCCCTATGGTTATCGCAGCACTTTTTCCAATAGCCAAGAAATGGAAGCAACCTAAGTGCCCATCAGTAGATGAATGGATAAAGAAGATGTGGTACAATGCACAATGGAATATTATTTATCCATAAGAAGAAAACAAATCCCACTATTTGCAACAACATGGATGGAGCTGGAGGGTATTATGCCAGTGAAATAAGTCAGGTAGAGAAAGACATGTACCAAATGATTTCCCTCATTTGTGGAGTACAACAACGAAACAAACTTGAAGGAACAAAACAGCAGCAGACTCACAAACTCCAAGAAGGGACTAGTGGTTACCAAAGGGGAAGGGTGGGGGAGGGCAGGTGGGGAGGGAGGGAGAAGGGGATTGTGGGGTATCATGATTGGTGCACATGGTGTGTGTGGGGTCACGGGGAAGACAGTGTAGCTCAGAGAAGACAAATAGTGACTCTGTGGCATCTTACTACACTGATGAACACTGACTGCAATGGGGTACGGGGAGGACTTGATAATATGGGTGAATGTAGTAACCACATTGTTTTTCTTGTGAAACCTTCATAAGAGTACATATCAATAATACCTTAATAAAAAAAAAAGTCTGATGTTTAAGCCACCCAGTCTGTGAAATTCTGTTACAGCAGCCCTAGTTAACTGATACAGCAAACACAATTCAAGCAGAGTCTTGGTAAGTGCTTATCTAACAGAATCTTCTTGAAACCCTGAAGCCACTATTCTATGAAGAAATTCAAGTTTAACAAATTGTGAGATCATGTGGAAGAGAAGCAAGAAACTTAGCTAGCATTGAGAAGTGAGGCCAGAGACATATGGACCCAATCAAACCATCCCTACCATCTGCCAACCATTTCAGCCACCCCAGCTGAGGTTGCAGACATCATGGAACAGAGATTGTGCCCTGCCCAAATTCTTGACACACAGAATGATGAACAAAGAACAGCATTGTTGTAACCTACTAAATTTTAAGATGGTTTATTAACATAACAATAAATAAATAAAAAAGAACTGGGTACTGAAAGGAGACACTACCGTAACAAACACCAAACACCAAACATGTAACACTGCCTTCGTGACTGGGTGGTGGGTGTGAACCTTAAATTATTGTTCGCCAGGAAAAAAAAAGAAGATACACACAGACACACACCCCTGAACATATATCAAAGACAGAGAAAGAGAGATTTCAGGAATTGTCTCATACAGTTGTGGAGGCCAGCAAGTTCTAAATCTGCAGAAACCCAGGGAGGTGATGCTGCAGCTCGAATCCCAAGGCAGTCTGGAAGCAGCATTTCCTCTTCATTGGAGGACTTCATTACTTTTCTCTTAAGGGTTTCAACTGATTGGAAAGGGCCCACGTATATTATGGATGACAATCTGCTTTATTCAAAGCCTACTCATTTAAGTGTTGATACAGTATAATAAAACACAAAGAGGAAAATGCAAGAAAAAAATAACACAACAGAGCATCCAAAAACTGTGTGACAATGTCAGATGGTCTACCATATGTGCAGCTGGCATCCAGAATGAAAAGAGAGACAGAACAGAAAGAATTTTGAAAAAATAGTGTCTGAGAAATTTCAAAATTAATGTAAAACAATAAAGCACAGATCAAAGAAGTCTAGAAAACACCAAGTAAGATAAAATCCTTTAAAAACTATAAGGAGGAGAGCAAATTATATCCTAGGCAAACAGAAGGGATGAAATAATAAAGAACCCCATTCAGTGAGACTGGAAACACAAAGGAAATCAATAAAACTAATATCTGGTTATTTGACAAGACAGAAACATTTGTAAGTCTCTAACCAAATTAGTCAAGAAAAAAGGAGTGAAGGCACAAAGTATCAATATCAGGAATAAAAAAAGATCCTGAGAATCACTGCAGATTTTCAAACATTAAAAAGGATATTTAAGGAATATTTTGTCACCTTCATGTGAATAAATTTGATAGTTTTGATTAAAAGAACAAATCCCTTTAAAGACACAAATTATCAAAGCTCAAGAAGAAATTTTAAAAACCTGGGTGGCCCTGTACCAATGGTCACCAAACTTTTCATCAAAGAACCACATAACAATTACCTTAGACTTTGCAGACCACAGAATGTCTGCTCCAAAAACTTATCTCTATTGCTGTAGTGAAAAAGAAGCTGGAGACAATACATAAACAAATGCTGTGGCTATTTACCAATAAAAATTTACAAAAATTAGAGAACTGGCCCACAGCCTATAGTTTGCCAATCTTTGTCCTATATCTAACAGTTCAATAAATTGAATGCCTATAATAGACATCATGGTACATGCTAAAGATACAACACAGAACAAAACATTCATAGCCCTAAGAGTTTATGGTCTATAGTCAAGTCACTAATCCAAATAAACAAACAGACAATTAAAATACGATGATTGTAACAATGGAGGTCATGCAATATTCTGTACAAGCATGTAAGGAACACTTAATGCAGATTGTGAAGACTCAGATAAATTATGAGAAATAAGTTATACCTATGTTGAGAAATTCACCAGAGATGAAGGGAATGTACTATGTCTCAGAAACAACTAAAAAGAGCAGTTACAAAAATATCATAAAGAAACAATGTGAAATTCTAGAAACAGAAAAAAAATTAGCATGAATGAGCCTAGGAAGACAAGTGGTAAGATAGCACAAAAGGAACAGAGTCCTCCCATGCTAAGGTACTGCTGTAATTTAGGAGAGAAATAATAATGTCTGAACTATGGTATTGGAGTGGGGATGACAAGAAACAGGCAACATCAATAGATAATTGGATGGATATGGAGGATGAAAGAGAGCTCAGAAGATATGAGAGCCAAGGAATCCAGGGTTCTGGCTTGAATAAGCTGAGTAGTGATGTCATTTTTTGATATAAGGAACACAGAAAGAATAATCAACTATATGTCTGAAAATGTTAGGTAACCCCAGCTAAAAAATAAATAAGCCCTGGAGACATAATATACAGCATGGTGACTCTACTTAATGATACTGCATTGTATATTTGAAAATTGCTAGCAGAGTAGATCTGAAAAGTCCTCAACACAAAAAAAGGAACTTTGAAACTGTGTGGTGCTGGATGTTAACTAAACATTGTATGATCATTTCATAATATATACATATATGGAATCATTATGTTGTACACCTGAAATTAATATAATGCTATATATACAAGACCTTATGCCTGAATTCAGCAAAGCTGCAGGATATGAAATTAATAGACAGAAATCTGTTGTGTTCCTTTACACTAATGATGAACTAGCAGAAAGAGAAATCATAAAAACAATTCCATTCACAAGTGTATCAAAGAATAAAATACCTAGGAATAAACCTAACCAAGGAAGTAAAAGAATTATACTTTGAAAACTACAAGACATTCGTGAGAGAAATTAAAGAAGATACCAATAAATGGAAACACATCCCGTGCTCATGGATAGGAATAATTAATATTGTTAAAATGGCCATCCTGCCTAAAGCAATCTACAGATTCAATGCAATCCCTATCAAAATACCTACAGCATTCTTCAATGAAATAGAGGAAATAGTTCTAAAATTCATATGGTACCACAACAGACCCCGAATTGCCAAAGAAATCCTGAGAAGGAAAAATAAACCTGGGGTGATTACGCTCCCCGACTTCAAGCTCTACTACAAAGCCACAGTACTCAAGACAATTTGGTACTGGCACAAGGACAGACCCATAGACCAATGGAACAGACTAAAGAGCCCTGATATGAACTGAAGCATATATGGTCAATTAATATGTGATAAAGGAGCCATGGACATACAATGGGGAATGACAGCCTCTTCAATAATTGATGTTGGCAAAACTGGACAGCTACATGCAAGAGAACGAAACTGGATTATTGTCTAACTCTATACACAAAAGTAAACTCAAAATGGATCAAAGACTTGAATGTAAGTCATGAAACCCTAAAACTTATAGAAGGAAACATAGGCAAAAATCTCTTGAATATAAACATGAGCAACTTTTTCCTGAACGCATCTTCTAGGGCAAGGGAAACAAAATAAAGAATGAACAAATGGCACTACATCAAGCTAAAAAGCTTCTGTACAGCAAAGGACACCAGCAGTAGAACAAAAAGGCATCATAAAGTATGGGAAAATATATTTGAAAATGACATATCCGAAAAGGGGTTAACATTCAAAATATATAAAGAACTCACACACCTCAACACCCAAATAGCCAATAACCCTATTAAAAAAAATGTGCAGAGTATATAAACAGACACTTCTCCAAAGAAGAAATTCAGATGACCAACAGGCACGTGAAAAGCTGCTCCACATGGCTAGTTATCAGGGAAATACAAATTAAAACCACAATGAGATATCATCTCACATCAGTTAGGATGGCCAACACGTAAAAGACTAGGAACAAGAAATGCTGGCAAGGATGCGGAGAAAGGAGAACCCTCCGACACTGCTGGTGGGGATGTAAACTAGTTCAACCATTGTGGAAAGTAGTATGGAGGTTCTTCAAAAAACTAAAAATAGAAATGTTATTTGACCCAGGATTTCCACTCCTAGGAATTTACCCTAAGAATGCAGGAGCCCAGTTTCAAAAAGACATATGCACCCCTATGTTTATCACAGCCTATTTCCAATAGCCAAGAAATGTAAGCAACCTAAGTGTCCATCAGTAGATGAATAGTTAAAGAAGATGTGGTACATATACACAATGGAATATTATTCAGCCATAAGAAGAAAACAAATCCTCCCATTTGCAACAACATGGATGGAGCTGGAGGATATTATGTTCAGTGAAATAAGCCAGGTGGAGAAAGACAAGTACCAAAAGATTTCCCTCATTTGTGGAGTATAACAATGAAGGAAAACTGAAGGAACAAAACAGCAGCAGACTCACAGACTCCAAGAAAGGACTAGTGGTAATCAAAGGGGAGGGGGAGGGAAGGGCGGGTGAGGAGGGAGGGACAAGGGGATTGTGGGGTATCATGATTGGTGCACATGGTTTGTTGGGGGTCACGGGGAAGACAGTGTAGCTCAGAGAAGACAAATAGGGACTCTGTGACATCTTACTACACTGATGGACAGTGACTGCAATGGGGTATGGGGGGGACTCGATAATAAGGGTGAATGTAATAACCTCATTGTTTTTCTTGTGAAACCTTCATAAGAATGTATATCTATGATACCTTAATAAAAATAAATAAATAAATAAAGTAAAAATAAATATGAGGAAGATATTTAAAAGATCATGGGACACCACTGCTGCTGCTATGATGTGAGAACAGCCAGCACAAGAATTCTGAACTGGGAGAGACCACGACTCAGAAAGACAGAAGGATTAAGACAAACTTCTCACTCAAGAGTTTAGAAAATTCCTCAGTGTAGAGGTAAAACAGAAGTCTCCTTTCTGTAAAAATTGTATCCTGATAATTGTCTCAACTGAACAAATAGTGTGAAGATAATTTTCAAGTTTTCATTTATTTATGCATCAAATATTTATTGAGATGGAGTTTTAGATGTGATTCGGATGTAATACACTAGTGAAAACATATACAACTAACCCATTTATGCAGAATTTCACTGGTTAAAGAAAACCAAAATATCACCCCAAGTTTAAAAGGAAGAAATAAGAAAAAAAGCAGAAAATAATTTATGCTCATATTTTATCTGACACAATTTATTTTGTGATGTTATTATTATTTTTAATGTTTTCCTTATGCAATCTCTAGAAAGAAGTTAATGCTCTGGCAATAATAGTTTCTCAAAATTGAATGGCTCTAGACTTGCTGATTATACTATAAAGAAGCTTATATAATTAATTAATGCCTTTTACTAACCTGTGTAAGTTAATCAGGCCCAAACACAAGACAAGCCTTTTTTGTGGAGAATATTCTTTAAAAATTATTTATGATCACAAGGAGGAACTATTAAGAAAAATTATCCAAATTGGATATTAAATTAATAGAATATCTGCATATAATTTTAGTATTATATTGGTGCATTATCTAATAGGAATATCCAACAATAACTGAATTCCCTAAGAATATGTACCTTTGTTTTGCTATTTATTACTGAGGCTAAGAATCAGTGAAGTTGTATGTTCATTTGTAGTTTTTTCCACTGGAGACATAAATAATTTCTTTCCATAAGAAAAGCAATCCTAAAGGTTACAATTTTATTATCCTGTATATCAACCACTTTTGTCCCTATCTTGGCAAATTTATTTCAGCATTTCTTTCTTAACACACTATATCAATCTCTGTTCTTTGCATGCTCTTTAAACTAGTTTTATCTTTCTGATTCACTCATTAAGATGATTTAAATAAATGTGTGGCATGTGCTCGCTTGATATTTATAAGAAAGTAATATTTCTAACTGAAAATTATACTTTGATAGTATAATGATAAAAGTAGAGGTACAACACGGTAGTGTCAGGACTCGCTGATGGATTAGATGTGAGGACTAAGGAAGAGACATATGAAATATAACTTGCAAATCTTCCCAGACTTTTAAATAATCATTTGTGAAAAAAACTTAATACAATAAAACTGAAAAGTCTCCCACGGTAAGTTTTAAAGCTATGGATGGATTAATTTCACCTGCTTTAGATCAAAAGCAGAGTTCCTGCCTGTGTCTCAAATATCATTCAGCAAGTACTGCAGGAGCATTTAAAATATTGTTTTTTTTTTAATTTTCTAAGAAAATATCCCTGAGAAAATTATGTTTTACCTGTGAAAAAATTGGATTAAGTTTTAGTGGCAAAAAACACACTACTCACATTTTGGCTAGGAAACAAAATAAACTATAGTCTATTTTTAAATTATTTGCAGCATTATCTTGAGATTTTTATATTTCTAAAATCTATCAGTAATCACTAAATCAAGAGACTGTAATATTGAATAATTGATTAATATACCTTCATTCCTATTGAGGCGGGGCAGGGATATGGGACAAGCATCATGATTGACTTTTCCTGCCTATGATGAAAAATATCAAGATATAAACAGTATAGTAAGAACAGGCGGGACTCCATCCTAAGGCTAAGATTCCATTTTAAAAACTCGGGAGTTAGGCAGTACAATTCCTAACATATTCTTTGGTAATCAACCAACATCCTATCTGAAGGAAGGGCAAAGAGTCCTAAATGGTATGTTCCCAGTGCTTGAGGGTAACCAATATCTCAAAGAACATGATTTCTTTTTTTATTTTGGTATCATTAATCTACACTTACACGTGCAACATTATGGTTACTAAACTCCCCCCTTCATCAGGTCCCCCCCACCAACCCCACTGCAGTCACTGTCCATCAGTAGTGAGATGCTATAGAATCACTACTTGTCTTCTCTGAGTTGTACAGCCCTCCCGGTGCTCCCCACTATATTATGTCTGCTAATCGTAAAGCCCCCTTTTCCCCCTTGTCCCTCCCTTCCCACCCACCCTCCTCAATCCCTTTCCCTTTAGTAACTGTTAGTCCATTCTGGGGTTCTGTGAGTCTGCTGCTGTTTGGTTCCTTCCCTGTGTTAAGTTTATCTTACAGAAATATCTAGAAGACTGACTGAAGGCGACATAATATCTCTCCCAGGAGAAAGACAGTTTTAGACTATATGTCAAGTCTACAGGCTCCTCCCCTGCCACCCTTTGCCCCATTCTTGAAAGCCTTAAAAGACACAATTCGAATCCCTTAACTGTGTGTGCCTCCTGAGGTTGCCCACACTCCCCTTTCTTCAACTGTGTACTTTTTGCCTTAAATAAAGACTTCCCTCTGCTCAAATTCTTACATTTTGTCTCTGCGTTCTTCCAGTGGTAAGCATCTTTTTTACCTTGCCGTTTCATCTTAGTTTTCTAGACTCCAGCACAAGTCTTTACTCTCCCTGTCCTACTTCAGATAAGTAGGGAGGGGCTACTGAGTTCTCTGATTTCTGCCTGCAAGGTCCCATCGCATGGGTGACCTGGACAGGACTGCAGCTGTAAGATCATACTCTTCAGTAGCCTGCCTGAAAATCTCCTTTCTTTGCCTTAGGGAAGTTCTCAGAACATAATCTCACTCCATCCAGTGCTCTCTGGCTTCCCCAAATCCTGGGGCAGCAGGGACTTAGTTCACATGCCATGCAGATTCAAGTGAACACTGGACGCCAGGGGACCCTGGCTTTAGGAGTTGGCAAGGGACCTGCCCTATGCCAATAGGAGTTCAGTGAGATTCCCTTTCCTCCCCCTGTTCTTCCTGCTCTCAGCTGCCTGCAAAATAGCTGCCATTCCCTGCAACTCTCGCTTTAATGAATTCCTTCCTTACCTACACTTGTCAGACTTGCTCGAAAATTCTTTCTCTATCAGAATCAAGAACTCCCCCCCCTCCCCATCCAGGTTGAGGCTTCACCAAGTGCACAGAGAGAGACCTCCCCAGACGCAGCAGCCTGGCGTCACTGTCACTTTTCAGGAATCAGTTCTCATTTTCTAAGAGAAAACATTGATTTGGATTTGTGATAAAGCTTTAACAGGAATTTACTCTTTTAAATGGAAGAAAATAATTTTTTATCCATCATTTTTATGTAAAATTCCATTTATGATAATAACATGTTTATTGTATACATTTTGAAAACATACATAAAGAAAAAATTAAAATTGTCCATACTCATAAAGCTAAAATAACTATAGTTATTTGCTTTATGCCCCCAAAAATACTTTGTCATGCTTGAATGTATGGATGCTTATTAAAATGTATCTGCATGTTTTAGTTTTTGATATATAACAAACCATCCAGAAACTCAGCAGCATACACAAGGAATATTTACTTCTTGCATATTTCAGAGTTCAGTGGCTCAAGGCTGGATAGCTCTGATGACCTCACCTTAGTTCTCATATTTTTCTGGCGTTCAGCCGAGGGTCTTTGGATCCAGGACCAGTACAGCTGGGGTGACTTCAGAGGGAAAAGTGAACTAGCCTAGGTATGCTCTTCTCATTGCAAAGGCAGAGATGCAAGAGTGAGCAAGCAGAATTTTGTGAAGTTGTCTAATAGGTACAAAAGCTTCCAGCTCTGGTCACTTCTTTGGGTCTTCATTGTTTTGCAAAGGCTGCCATGTACAAGTAAAACTTTAATAAAATGTGTATGCTATACTTCTGTTAATCTGTTCTATGCCAGTTCAGTTCTTAGACCAAGTCAGGGACAAAAAGAGGGTAGAGGAGGATTCATTCCTCCCTTAAAAATATGCATTACTGCTTTGGCCCCTAATTTGTACCAATAATATTTCTACCAAAAAACAGGTGTAAGCTTTTAAATATTTTTTTATTGAAACTATTCATAAATAGATATTCTAGATATTGTTATTTGCTTTCATCTTTGTGTATTTGATAGAAGATAAATGCAATCTTGTTTTTATAGTAATTTCTTTGTTGAGAAGTCTAACCTTTTGTGATATGCTTATTATCACACTGTATTTCTTCATTTACTTATTGGATCACTGAGTATGGATTTAAAGTTAGGTCAGGAGTCAGCAAAAGTTCAGCTAATTTTAATCTGAAAATGCATTCCATTTCCTCATTTCCATCTTTTCAAACCTTTCGTTTTATTCCCATGATATTTTTAATGGTTTGCAGGCATTTTTTTGTGTGTTCACTAATATTACTTTGTAAATTTTTGCTTGTTGCTTTTTTAACAAAAAGCCATTAATCAAATCCCCTCCATGCTTCAGCCATACTTGTAAAAGCAACACAGAAAATTTGTCATTTTTTAATTTTTATACATTTATATTTCATGTATGGAAAACCATTTATTTGTCCTTCAGAGCTTCACTTTCATTATCATCATTAAATAACTATTAATGTTCCTTATGAATACATGAGATATTATTTCCCATAACCTAAAAGAGAAAAAGTAGACAAATATGGGAAAAAACTTTTAAGTTGAATTAAGTAGAAATAGAAGAGGGAGGTAAAAATTATAAGGAAAACCAAGTGAGATCACAGTTAAATATATTCCTGATATAAAACATGATGAAAGTTTGGATAAATGTCACAAATTGAATAAATTCAGAAAAAAGATTGGTATTAGATTGAAGTAGTTAAGACCATGCTCCATGGAATCAGAATTATTTGTGAATGAATCTTGATTCTGTCACGTCCAATGAGGAAACTTGAACAAGTTATTTTATTCTATGTGCCTCACTTTAAAGAGCTTTAAAAACAGGAATAATAATGAAACATCTGAGGACTGTTGCAAAGGTTAAATGAGAGAATAAATATGAAATACTTATCAGAGTGCAGGCTAAGATAATAAGTACTTGTTCTTAATCATAGTATTGCTATCAAAGGGGCTAATCATAACCTCTTTTTTTAATTGTTAAAGATAAAGACAATGTTCAAATAGGAATTAAATGGCCTGTTCTCTTGTAGCATTTTAGTTTCTTGTTTACATTTGGCGTTACAGTAAATCTATGGTTTTTAGCTTTGTTTGTTGCATTATATCTAAACATTTCTGTGGCTTACAACTCGCTTACTGTTTACCATAGTGCTTTGTCCAAAAAAAGTGATAAGTAAATATTTACTGAGTACTGATAAAGTTTTTAAGTAGGTTTTTGAGGGAAATGGAATCAGGGAAATGTCTTCCCAGATTTGGTTTCTCACCTGTATTTACTATTATTATATGTATCACCTAATATCATCCAAAAAACATTGGGTGCAGATGGAAAATTTGTTGAATGAGTTCTGGTTTGGCACTAAGATTATAAAGACCAAACGATTATGCTGGGGAAATTATTAAAACAGGTAAAAATGACCGAGAAAACTTGCAACCACACCAATATGAAGTTATTTCTATCGAACCTGAAATTCAAAAACAGTTCTGTTGACTCATTGATTTGTTATTTTTTTCCCCCAACAATAAAGTAATGAATTTTTACTGAAGCCTAAACTCAGCCAAACCATCTCACAATCAGTCCTGTGCCCACTGACCGGCCCTGAGCGGCAGCCGCCGTCACTCCTGACGCTCTAACGACTGGCAACACGTGCGAGTGCTGAGGTCTAGGTCCTAATGCATATATTTGGAACTTGTAACTCTTCTACCTCTCTCATTTCAGAGTGGATTTAGTGTCTTTACTTTTATAAACCTATATATTTTTATCTTTGAAGAAATGTCTAAACCCATGTATTTAACAATAAGATTAAAGTTTAGGTGCTTAAATGTGTCACTAATAGGACACTAAATTTTCTTCTCTATGCCTAAGACATTCTAAATATAAGTATTACAGAATACAGTTTCTGAACCAGTAAGTGTTGAAATGAATTATAGCAAAACAATACCATTTTAAGGATATACAGCCCTGGATAAATTGAAAGAGTCTACATCCAATATTTTGTGAATTGAACCTATTTAACTTTGCCTGAAGATATTGTTTAGTAATTTTTAGGAAATACAATGCTTTGAACACTGGTTAAAGTTCATTTGTATGTTTATGAAATTGATGTTTCCAAGATCACTTGATTTTATTTATCAAATCTATTTACTTGAAAAATTAAATTAAATCTGCTATAGTGAGTATTTTTGATGGCATGGATAATAAAATTGAAAACATGATATATTTTTTATGCCCATGGTTGTGACTAAATTTAAATCCTAACTCATGCCTAGGGCATGAATTTACTGTTCAAAATGACCATGAAGAGTTCAATAAAAGATCTACATCAATGAAATTCAATAAGGAGGAGTGCATCATGTATACTGGGGCTTTCTATGCAGAACAAAGTCAAATAGAGTCTAAATTCATCAAGAAGCAAAACCTTTATAGAACCAACAGCTCCATCACTTTGATCTTTTCTGTTTAGGACCTGGTTATAATCATTACCCCAACTGTGTTGGTATCTCCTTGGAGGCCTCTACCCTTCTGCGGGGTGCTAAGAATCCATAAGAAATGAACATTGTTAGAACTTATAAGTTCTTTCCTGTGATCATCTAGCCATTGCCCTTTTCTGTAACTGACAAAGTACTTTTTAGAGAATCTAATCTATGTTATAATCTGCTTTATAGGCTCTGCATTATAATCTTTAAGTATGTGTTATCATTTAACTCTCAAAACAATTCTATGAATAAGTAATATTAACCCTTATTAGAGATAAGGATAAGTAACTTGCTTAAGGTCAACTGGCTGGCACGTTGCAGAACTATTTGTCTCCAAAAGCTGTGGTCTTTACACTTGAACTGAAAATGAACTTCACAAGAGGTGGGAAGGTTTTGCACCATTAATTCAATTTGTAGTAGAGAATTTATTTTCAATTACTAGGCCATTCCAAATGTTCATAACAGCTGGGGGAATAGATACACATTGTTTAGCATGGAGAAAGTACTTACACTAAACATTTATAACATACTTTCTCAAGGATTATTAATTTGTTAAGAGTTAAAAAACATTATCAAAAATTTGAGTATTATTAACTCTAAGAAGAAGAAAGAAAAATACTTCATAATTACTGTCATATATATATATATATATATTCCCACCCTTTTCTCCAGGCCACTAAATTCTTAAATAACTATAAATTAGTCAAATGTCTTTTCCTCTCTCCAGCTATCCCATCCAGATTTTGTTTCCATGAACAGCACACTGGTAATAGAAATTTCAAATTTCAAGTGTAAAGCTGTTCCTTAAAAGTCAAGACTTTTGGAGAGATTCAAGATGTGACAATAAAAAATAATACATTTGCAAAATAAGAAATACAGTCTTTCAAGAAATTCAAACAATTTCAGATCAGAATCACTGGGGGAACTCACAAAGCAGAACGCCCAGACCCACCTTCAGAGATTGTGGAATAGTTGGCCACCCACAAATCTGTATTTTTGTAAATTCCCCTAGTAATACCAACTCACAACAAAATGAGATTTACTGTTTTAAAATAAAAGTTAAATCCAGAAAGTATGGTCATTTAAAGAGTGGCCTTTACATATACACACTAAGCTATATCTAAGAGAGTCGTCATACGAATAGCCTAAAAAACCTTTAAATTAAAGTTTCCTTTATCTCCATAATTTCTCTGGACCTATTGTAAAGATACCCTTTCTTCATAGCACTTTTTATTTGTATTTTTATTCTATCTTCAATTGTTTAACTATTTGGAACAGGATAAATAATGGCCACCCAAAAATATTGGGTACTAACCTCTGGAATTTGTAAATGTTACCTTATTTGGAAAAAGACTCTTTGCAGACTGTGATTAGACTGGGATCTTGAGATGTGGAGATTATGCTGGATTCCCAGGTAAACCCTAAATGCAGTCACATGCACAGACACAAGCCAAGGAATACAAGCAGACACCAGACACTGGAAGAAACAAAGAAGGGACCCTCTCCTAGAGCCCCTGCAGGGAGCACAGCCCTGCTGCAACCTTGGTTTTGGAACTTTGGCCTCCAAAAGTGTGAGAAAATTAATTTTTGCTGTTTTAAACCACCAAGTTTGTGGTAATTTGTTACACCACCCTTAGGAAATTCCCTGTGAAGGAAGGAACTTCATTCTTTTCATCTAGTAGTCTCACTGCCTATAACATTGTGTTTAGAAAAGTGACTATAAATATTGACTGCAATTCAGAATAATCCACAAAACTTTTAAAAATTACTAATGCTCAGACCAAATCTCCTCACTATAGAAATTCTGACTTAATGGCTCTGAGGTGAGGTTTAGGCATGAGGGTTTTTTTTGCTTTTTTTTGTTTTTTGCTTTTTTTGGTTCTCCAGATGTTTTACTGTGTAACCAACATTGAGAATCACAGACATCAAAAAAGACTGAATGAAAGGAAAGTTACTTAGTAGAGTGCAGGAACTAAGAGCCATGGCTCTGGAGTCGGGCTGCCAGGAACCCAGTCCCAGCTCCACCGTGTGCTAACCATGGGAGCCAGGCCAAGTTGCCTAATCTCCCGTTTCTTCATTTTTCAAAAATGAGATAATACAATTTTCTTCATCATAGGGTTATTTGAAGCTTAAATGAGATAACAGATTTTTTAATGCAGTGTACCTAATCCATTGTAAATTCTCAATTAATGTTACATCCCAATGTTAAAAAAAACTATTTCACAATTCTTTAGTCAATTTCTTCTGAATTTGGGTTAATTAGGAAGACTATGGATATTAATCAAAATAAGGATTGAATCAAATTAAGGACTTTAATAAAATATATAATATTACATAAAACAAATCTTACACAAATTATTTTAATTTACTGAGCTTCTGAAGTTTTACATGTAAGTTCATTATAAAAAACCCAGTGATCTGCCATGCAGTTTCTTTAAAATTCTACAATTAAATTCTTTGTCAACTTATGCAGTATGTTCTCTTTTAATGTAATTACATTAGAATTCCCTTGTTTAAATTAAAATTTGTATTGCTTGGGTATTAGAGAATGGAGCAACATTTTGCATAGAGTAGAGCCATGCCAATCTTCCCAAAGTCTTTTCCCTCTTTTTTTCTTTCCCAAATCCCCATCTGTTTTGCTGATGTGCCAATATGTAGGGTCTGTTTTTTATAATGTCATTTTGTTCGTGAGGATGTCTGTTCCTGACAGTTCACAAGCTGGCTGACAATGAAAAAGTGATCACAATGAGGCCAGGAAATATCCTGAAAAATAAAGTAAACGCCAAGAAAGCCACTGCACCCTGCTGGCCAGCTGTGTGGGGAGTTTAGTAGCAGGGGCAGCAGTTCTGCACATGACTCTGGAGATTCTCCTTGATGGCTAAAGAAACTTCCAAAAAGAGGCCACTGAATATTAGAGTCACATCACAGCTGCCGAAGCTACCTCCAGAATGGTTTAAACAGAAAAACTCTGTAGAGAAGAACTGTTTCATTTTACTAAAAAAGCAAATAAGAAAAATGACAAACAAGAAAAATGACACAATTTTTAAAAGCTTTCTCTGAAACATCAAGAAAATAGAAATGGTGGGGAAGACAAAAAGTTTAGATACTTCTACTTTGCATTCATTAGTTTTGTTTCCATATTTAACCAAAAGAAGCCAGTATGAGAACTGCCTATATATAAGGAAGTTTGTTTCCCTCTCTGATATTTTTGTATAACTCATAATTCTGTTTAATTTACTTAACACAGTATGGATGAATATGTCAGAAAGGAGGCTTTTTCTCCTCTCTTCAAAAAGGAGCGTCAAAATTTTAGGCAATTCACCTTTTGATAGAATTTTACATACAATTTACAGTGTTACATGTGGGTCAGCTTTGTTTAATGGTCTATGTTGTAGATGCTATGAACATAAACACACAATCTTTATAAAGTTTTACCTAGATATGAAAATTACTGATAAAATACACTTATGTTACCAAAACTAAATTCCACTTGCTGGGATAATAAAGAGAAAATCTTTAGTCTTATGACATCTTCTAGGCTTATGTTGGGTAAAATGCATGGATGTTATACATTTACATGAGCATCAGATCAAAGGTCATTCTTGATTTAAAGACTATTTCTCTCATAATGATGGAAAATGGAAGTCTGTTTCTCTTGGGTAATATGACAGTGTGATTTCCTTATAGAAGATGGTAGAGAGAGGTTTGCAAAGTGTCTACAGAGTAACTTGCACATCTTCCTGTGACAGACGATCACCAGGAAAAATTCATAGGCTTTTTTCTCCTCCACTTTATCAGCTTGATAGCCAGCGAATGGGACTCTCATTTGGCAATAGGAACCATGAAGAAAAATAAAGACTGTGATTCCTCTTCAGCTCTGTTTAGTCATTTTCAAGTAAAATAACTTGGAATGCTGGGTTATGTAAAAAGGCAAGTTAGGGGAAGAACATTTCAGAAAAATATAAACCTAACTTTGGAAATGTGACATTCTCTAGTTTGTTCTATGTCTATGTAATTTAAAGCACCAATTCAGGAACTAGCTGTAAGTTTCTAAAACTTTTTTGTAAAATTCCATTTGCAGTGTAGATGTTATAATGTGCTATATCCCTTTCCCCCTCCTCTGGCTTTAATTCAGGTGATAGACAGGAAAAGGAGAGTTCCAGAATTCCGCCTTTTCCCAGCGAAGCACAGCTTTTTCAGCTTGAGGTATAACAATTGTAGGAAATGGTGAATGATGGAAACATTTTCCTAGAAGGGGAGTTTAAAACCTAGGAGAGCCACTCCTATTTGAGCCATAACTACTCCAAAAGGGATGAATCGGAGGAAGCTTGCCACACTGAGAAGGTCTGAAGAGACCAACTTGACAGAGGACTAGATTGTCACTTCCTGAAAGTGATGGACTAACACTCCCAGGATGCACCTTCCTCTGACATTTCCTGAGTTTTGCCTCATTATTTATCTATTCCCAAGATTCACTAGAAGGGATTATAACCTACATCTTTTAAGGAATACATGTAAAAGGCAGCCACTAATAATAATACTCTGAGGTAACAAACCATATATGTATACAGCTTTCCTTGTGTTAGCATTTCTCACATGAGGGCAAGTTGCAAAGGAAACAACATAAAGATGACCTTGCATTTTAAAATGTCAAAAGAAAAGTCAGCTGCTGAGAGACTGAAAGAAAAGCCTGATTGCCTGTAGTTTGAAAATAAAGCACTCCTATACCTCATAATGGAATTTTCAATCAGTGTTCAAATGACAGCAAATTGTTCAGTAGTTGCCAGGATTTTCATTTCCCCAGAAAGTAAAAGTAAATTTCCTTGGTTGCCCTCTTTCAGCTCTTTGTCCTACAGTTATAAATAAGATTATATATGGAAAGTGATTTAGATGTAAGATTGACTTGAAAATTAATATTCTCATTGTACCAGGCAAGAATGTCATTTATAGGAGGGACATAGTGGGAGTTTAAATTTCATTTTGCTTTGAATATCATTGTAATAAATTAATATTGTATTATTTTACAATTAAAGAATAAATATACACATTTTGTAAAGTGTTTTAGGATTTTTTTTTCCTCAGGAACATGTGTTTGGGAGTGGAAGGAGTACACAGATATTATGTTCACAAAGACTATTTATTACTGAGGCTTCAATATCAATAATTAACAAAAGCTTAAGAAAGTAACTGATTAAATTCAAATAAGGAATTTTCAATTAAAAATGAGGAGGAGGATACAAGGCATTTCCGGAGGATTTATCTTTGATTAGGAGAAGTTGTTGAAAGCATTTGGCCTTTAATTCTAGCCAGACCTTAATCCCCAGGAAGTAACTTAAATTTTATTGCTACTTAAGATACACTAAAAACTTTCAGAGAGAAAATGGCAGATGATCTTTTTTTAAGCATGATGAAACTCAGACATATCAGATCTCTTTAACCATTTCTCAGCATTTAATATACTTCTGTGTAGCTTACATGTATTACCACATACAGAGATTTATATTATAATGACTAAAAGTAGGTTTTCTTAGTCATACACAATACTTTTGAATCTTGGTTCCAAACTACTAACTGTATGACTTTGAATAAATTACTTAGCATTTTTAAGTGACCATTTCCTAAACTGTAGCGTGGGAAAAATGAATCCTAATTAACAATGATTAAATGAAATAATAAAAATAATATGCAGAGCAGTTCATGTAGCACCTGGTGCACAGCTCAGTTTCCTCATAGGTATTGCTAAGTTTCCCAGAAATTTTCAAACTCTATAAAAGAGTAAAACTCTAAAAAAGTGTGGCTTTAATGAAAGTTCCTGATATTGCCATTGGATATAAAAACAGTTCCCATAACTTAACTCAATGCTATTAAAATAGCATTTACTATTAGATATGCTTTGTTACTCCTGTGTCACTAGAACATTTTAGTCAAAATTATAATTAAATTTCATGTGGAAACAGTGATGTTTATGGAAGAAAGGTAATTCATTTACCACTTAACTTTATCTTAGCAATGTTACATACAAATGCTATGCCAAAAAATATTTACCAGCTGTATGAAAAATGATAAAACAAGGAAGACATCATTATTTTACCATTGATATGAGGATTTATTTTAAGGAAATCAAGAATATGTATGTATGTTTCTGCTCAAGGCATACCTTATATTTAAATGAGACAGATTATTACAATAAATATTTGCCACTTGATAATTCAGACTTGGAATGAACATGTGTGGATCCCAAGCTAAGATTGTAAAACATTTGCAAAATTACATCAGTTTTATAATTAGAATATACAAGTATCATGCTCATTACATACCTACACGATAAATAATTATACTCTAGGATAAAACAAAGAGATTCAGGGAGTAAGTGATACACTGCCAACTTCTAAACACACCCAAAATTCACTGTGGGAATTTTCAAGAAGAAATTTGCAGCTCCTACATGCTCCATGCTATTTTCAGAATATAAACCTTAAGCTAGTACATCTGTTAAATACTGAAATAGCCAAAAGGAATCCCCAAAGACATAGTCTGCTTTTTCAGGCAGCAACTTTTCCTTTTAGCTAAAGTTTTATAATCAGAGAAGTTTTACTCAGCCCAGGTGTGGCCTTGAATTCTGAAGCACAGCTGCAAAGAAGATCTGATTTTTTTCTCCTTTCCTTTCACTCCCTAGTAATGCAGCAAATATTGCCTTTTCCTCTCTTGAGGGGAATTCATGGATTTATGTTCTGAAAGATTTTCCTCTTTCTGTTGCCTAGTAAACATGCTATTGTGGTCAAATGAAAAATATATGCAAGTGAAATCTAGGAGAGCTGAGAATCTTTGACGTGTTTATGATATGGCTAAAGGTAAGAAAGTACATGATACATAGTGTGGATTTTTTATGACATTCATTTCACTATGCTTTTTTTTACAAAGACTTTATGACAGGTTAGTGTGGAATTATGAATTATAGGTAGAAAAAAGATGTTTAGTATTTTTTTAATATGCTAAAAGCTACACATGAATTTTGGACTCTTCATAAACTAATGGTGAACTCATTTAATGGAGTAATGATGTCTTCACTGTGTTCTTTTTGAATATCCCAAAACTACGGCTTTACAGATAAAAGGGAAAGCACAAGCCTCAAGCCTCATGTGCATCTGCTTCGACAGACATTTATTCAATAAATATGTATTGACTATCTACCATGTTCCAGGTTCTGTGTTATATTTTTGAAATACTGAGACAAAATACCCACCTAGGGATATACCCAACAAGCGTGAGAACAAACAAAATTCAGTAATAAGATACAAACAAAGTTCTTTAGAACCTAAAACCAGTAGCCAAGTTCTGTTTGAAGGATCTTCTGTGGTGCTTATTAAAATGGTCACTTCTTGGTGTAGACTTCAAACCTACTGAATCATGACCTTGAGGGTGCATCTAGAATTTGTAGGGAATTTGAAGCACCCCAAGGTAATTTTTAATGTACAGACAAAGAAGGTCTACTAAGAGGAGTTCACACTTTCTGAAGATGGTGGAGAAAGCTTCTTCATGTAGTTGACTGTTGTAACTCAAAAGGGGTACACCAAAATACTACTTTTCTTTTGTTTTTTCTGCAGGAGAACCAATTTGATGGATAACCAATTTCACTTGTATTATTCATTCCATATCTAACAGTCATTTACTGAGCACCTAATCTATGCCACATGCCTTATATATTCAGTACCAGTGGGCTTAGTAACACTGAGCCTCAGAATTAGGAAGATGAGGGTAGGCCCGTTTACCATATGGCTAAAGGAGAAAACATATCCTCTCTATAGGCCAGCTCCCAAGAAGACGAAATACGGGAGCAAAACTATACATGCCAGTTCTTCCTTTCAAACTCACCAATATGAGAACGTATCCACCTCTCCTGAGGAAAAAAGTAAGAACAACAAAGAAAAGTCATGCTTGTAGAGATCCTTTCACATGGAAGGACTCAACAAATGTAGGAAGTATTTTTCTTCCCTCTCAATGGTACATTTGAACTGGGTCTTGAAATAAGGATAAGATATCTCCAGATCATGGGATATTGTAGTGAGAAATAAGAAAAATAAATCATGAAATGGTAAACATATTCAAGCTCAAGTCTAACATTAGAGGCCATGTTTGGAATCACATGAGATGATGAAGAGCTTCAGAGGATTTTAAGTCAGCATGTAGAAAGACGAGCTTTGTCTCATTAAGATGGATCTGGGATCTGGATATGGTCAAGGATGAAACAGGATGGGTATCAGGGGGACTAGCTGGGAGAATGTTGTAATAATTCAAGATGGAAACTGTAAAGACTAGGATGAAAACCATGACAAAAGAAACAGAAAGGAGTGGGCATATTTTGTAGATAGTTGTATAAGACAACGGATGGGAATGGGTGACTAATTCTGTAGGTAAGGGACATGAGAAAAAAGATTAAAGTTGAGTGTGGAATTCTGGTTTGACAGATTTGATATAATGCAATATGACATCAAAATGTAAGACTGGCTTGGGGATGAAAGATGACATCTGTTTCCTATGTTTTTGGACCATGATAACGCTAACACCCAAGACACAAGACCTCACCCTAGGTTCATGCTATGTCAGCATCACTGAAGACACAGGTTCATTTTTTTTTTAATTTCTTATTAAGGTATTACTGGTATACACTCTTATGAAGGTTTTATGTGAAAAAACAATTTGGTGACTACATTTACCCATATTATCAAGTCCCCACCCATACCCCATTGCAGTTACTGTCATTCAGTGTAGTAACATGCCACAGATTCACTATTTGCCTTCTCTGTGCTACAGTGTTTTCCCCGTGACCCCTCACAACATGTGTACTAAACATAATACCCCTCAATCCCCATCTTCCACCCTCCAAACCCGCCCTCCAAAACGCCTCATTTTTAGCAACCGCTAGTCCCTTCTTAGAGCCTGTGAGTCTGCTGCTGTTTTGTTCCTTCAGTTTTGCTTAGTTGTTATACTCCACAAATGAGGGAAATCGTGGCACTTGTCTTTCGCCACCTGGCTTATTTCACTGAGCATAATAACCTCCAGCTCCATCTATGTTGTTGCAAATGGGATTTGTTTCCTTCTTATGGCTGAATAGTATTCCATTGTGTATATGTACCACCTCTTCTTTATCTATTCATCTACTGATGGACCCTTAGGTTGCTTCCGTATTTTGGCTATTGTAAATAGTGCTGTGACAAACATAGGGGTGCATCTGTCTTTTTGAATCTGAGAAGTTGTATTCTTTGGGTAGATTCCAAGGAGTGGGGTTCCTGGGTCAAATGGTATTTCTATTTTGAGTTGTTTGAGGAACCTCCATACTGCTTTCCACAATGGCTGAAATAATTTGCATTCCCACCAGCAGTGTAGGAGGGTTCCCTTTTCTCCACATCCTCGCCAACATTTGTTGTTCCTAGTCTTTTTGACACTGGCCATCCTAGCTAGTGTAAGGTGATATCTCATTGTGGTTTTAATTTATATTTCCCTGATGATTAGTGATGTGGAGCATCTTTTCATGTGTCCATTGGCCATTTGAATTTCTTCTTTGGAGAAGTGTATGTTCATATCTTCTGCCCATTTTTTAATCGGATTAATCGCTTTCTGTGTGTTGAGGCATGTGAGTTCTTTATATATTTTGGATGTGAACCACTTGTCATATATGTAATTTACAAATATATTCTCCCATACTGTAGGATGCCTTTTTGTTCTGTTGATGGTGTCTTTGCCATACAGAAGCTCTTTAGTGTGATGTAGTCCATGTGTTTGTTTTTGCTTTTGTTTCCCTTGCACAAGGAGATGCATTCAGGAATAAGTTGCCCATGTTTATATTCAGAAGATTGTTGCCTATGTTGCCTTCTAAGAAGTTAAGGTTTCATGACTTACATTCAGGTCTTTGATCCATTTCAAGTTTACTTTTGTATGGGTTAGACAGTAATCCAGTATCATTCTCTTGCATGTAGCTGTCCAGTTTTGCCAACACCAGTTGTTGAAGAGGCTGTCATTTCCCCATTGTATGTCCATGGCTCCTTTATCATATATTAATTGACCATATATGCTTGGGTTTATATCAGGGCTCTCTAGTCTGTTCCACTGGTCTATGGGTCTGTTTTTGTGACAGTATCAAATTGTCTTGATTACTGTGGCTTTGCAGTAGAGCTTGAAGTCAGGGAGTGTAATCCCCCCAGCTTTATTCTTCCTTCTCAGGATTGCTTTGGCTATTCGGGGTCTTTTGTGGTTCCATAGGAATTTTAGAACGATTTTCTCTAGTTCATTGAAGAATGTTATTGGTATTTTGATAGGGATTGCATGGAATCCGTAGATGGCTTTAGGCAGGACGGCCATTTTGACAGTATTAATTCTTCCAATCTATGAGCATGGGATGTGTTTCCATTTATTGGTATCTTCTTTAACTTCTCTCATGAGTGTCTTGTATTTTTCAGGGTATATGTCTTTCACTTCGGTAGTTAGGTTTATTCCTCGGTATTTTATTCTTTTTGGTGCAATTGTGAATGGAATTGTTTTCCTGATTTCTCTTTCTGCCAGTCCATCATTAGTGTATAGGAATGGACCAGATTTATGTGTATTAATTTTGTATCCTGTCACTTTGCTGAATTCAGGCATTAGATCTAGTAGTTTTGGAGTAGATTCTTTAGGGTTTTTTATGTACAATGTTATCTGCATACAGGGACAGTTTAAATTCTTCCTTGCCAATCTGGATATTTTTTATTTCTTTGTATTGTCTGATTGCGTGGCTAGGGCCTCCAGAACTATGTTGAATAAAAGCGGGGAGAGTGGGCATCCTTGTCTTGTTCCTGATCTTAGAGTAAAAGCTTTCAGCTTCTCACTGTTAAGTATGATATTGGCTGTGGGTTTGTCATATATGGCCTTCATTATCTTGAGGTACTTGCCCTCTATACACATTTTGTTGAGAGTTTTTATCATGAATGGATGTTGAATTTTGTCAAATGCTTTTTCAGCAACTATGGAGATGTTCATGTGATTTTTGTCCTTCTTTTGTGGATGTGGTGGGTGATGTTGATGGATTTTCAAATGCTGTACCATCCTTGCATCCCTGGGATGAATCCCCCTTGGTCATGATGGATGATCTTTTTGATGTATTTTTTAATACAGTTTGCTAATATGTTGTTGAGTATTTTTGCATCTATGTTCATCAGAGATATTGGTCTGTAATTTTCTTTTTTGTGGTGTCTTTGCCTGGTTTTGGTATTACAGTGACACTGGCCGCTTAGAATAAGTTTGTGAGTATTCCCTCTTCTACCCTTTGGAAAACTTTAAGGAGGATGGGTATTACATCCTCATTAAATGTTTGATAAAATTCAGCAGTGAAACCATCTGGTCCAGGGATTTTGTTCTTAGGTAGTTTTTTGATTACCAATTCAATTTTGTTGCTGGCAATTGGTCTGTTTAGATTTTCTGTTTCTTTCTTGGTCAGTCTTGAAAGATTGACTTTTTCTAGAAAGTTGTCCATTTCTTCTAGGTTATCCAGTTTATTACCATATACTTTTTCATAGTATTCTATAATAATTCTTTGTATTTCTGTGGTGTCAGTAGTGATTTTTCTTTTCTCAATTATGATTCTCTTTGTGTAGACTCTTTTTTTTTAATAGCCTGGCTATTTTGTTTATTTTTTCAAAGAACCAGTTCTTACTTTCATTGATTCTTTCTATCATTTTATTCTACTCGATTTTTTTATTTCTGCTCTAATCTTTATTATGTCCATCCTTCTACTGACTTTGAGCCTCATTTGTTCTTTTTCTAGTTTCATTCATTGTGAGTTTAGACTGTCTATATGGGATTGTTCTTCTTTCTTGAGGTAGGCCTGTATTGCAATATACTTTCCTCTTAGCACGGCCTTCACTGCATCCCACAGATTTTGCAGTGTTGAATTACTGTTGTGTTCTGTCTCCATATATTGCTTGATCTCTGTTTTTATTTGGTAATTGATCCATTGGTTATTTAGGAGCATGTTGTGAAGCCTGCATGTGTTTGTGGGATTTTTCATTTTCTTTGAATAATTTATTTCTAGTTTCATTCCTTTGTGGTCTGAGAAACTGGTACAATTTCAATCTTTTCTAATTTACCAAGGCTCTTTTGGTTGCATGGTGTATGATCTATTCTTGAAAATGTTCCATGTGCACTTGAGAAGAATGTGTATTTTGCTTCTTTTAAGTGTAGAGTTCTGTAGATGTCTGTTAGGTCCATCTGTTCTAATGTGTTGTTCAGTGCCTCTGTCTCCATACTTATTTTCTGTCTGGTTGATCTGTTCCTTGTAGTGAGTGGTTGAAATCTCCTAGAATGAATGCATTGCATTCTATTTTCCCTTTTAATTCTGTTAGCATTTGGTTCACATATGTAGGCACTCCTATTTTGGGGGCATAGATATTTATAATGGTTATATCTTCTTGTTCAATTGACCCCTTTATCATTATGTAATGTCCTTCGTCTCTGTGATTTTCTTTGTTTTGAAGTCTATTTTGTCTGATACAAGTACTGCAACTCCTGCTTTTTTCTATTAGTTGCATGAAATATCTTTTTCCGTTCCTTTACTTTTTGTCTGTGTATGTCTTTGGGTTTAAAGTGAGTCTCTTGTAGGCAGCATATAGATGGGTCTTGTTTTTTTATCCATTCAGTGACTATGTATTTTGATTGGTGCATTCAGACCATTTACATTTAGGGTGATTATCAATAGGTATGTACTTATTGCCATTGCAGGCTTTAGATTCGTGGTTACCAAAGGTTCAAGGTTAACTTCCTTACTATCTAAGAGTCTAACTTAACTCACTTGATATGCTATTACAAACACAGTCTAAAGGTTCTTTTTTTTTCTCCTCCTTTTCCTTCCTCCTCCATTCTTTATATATTAGGTATCATATTCTGTACTTTTTGTCTATCCCTTGATTGACTTTTGGGTTAGTTGATTTAATTTCGCATTTGCTTAGTAAATAGCTGTCCTTCTTTCTTTACTGTGGTTTTATTATCTCTGGTGACAGCGATTAGACCTTAGGAACATTTCCATCTTCAGCAGTTCCTCCCAAAATACACTGTAGACATGGTTTGTGGGAGGTAAATTCTCTCAGCTTTTGCCTAACTGGAAATTGTTTAATTCCTCCTTCAAATTTAAATGATGATCTTGCTGAATAAAGTACTCTTGGTTCAAGGCTCTTCTGTTCATTGCATTAAATACATCATGCCACTCCCTTCTGGCCTGTAAGGTTTCTGCTGAGAAGTCTGATGATAGCCGATGGGCTTTCCTTTGTATGTGATCGTATTTCTCTCTCTGGCTACTTTTAATAGTCTGTCCTTATCCTTGATCTTTGTCATTTTAATTACTATATGTCTTGGTGTTGTCTTCTTTGTGTTCCTTGTGTTGGGAGATCTGTGTACCTCCATGGCCTGAGAGACTATTTCTTTCCCCAGATTGGGAAAGTTTTCAGCAATTACGTCCTCAAAGACACTTTCTACCCCTTTTCTCTCTCTTATTCTGGTACCTCTATAATGCGAATATTGTTCTGTTTGGATTGGTCACACATTTCTCTCAATATTCTTTCATTCTTAGAGATCCTTTTTTCTCTCTGTGCCTCAGCTTCTTTGTATTCCTCTTCTCTAGTTTCTATTTCATTTATCATCTCCTCCACTGTATCAAATCTGCTTTTAAAACCTTCCATTGTATGTTCCATTTCTGATACTGTGTGTTCCATAATGATTGAATCTCTGACTAGAATTCATTCCTGAGTTCTTGAATATTATTCTGTACCTCCATGAGCATGTTTATGATTTTTATTTTGAAATCGCTTTAAAGAAGATTCATGATGTCAATTTCATTTGAATCTTTCTCTGGTGTACTCATAATTTTGCTTTGAACCAGGTTTCTTTGATGTTTCGTATTTGTATGTGGCGCCCTCTAGTGCCCAGAACTCTACTCTCTGGAGCTAATCAGCCCTTGGAGCAATGTTGTGGGTCCCAAGGGAGCAGTGTTGGTGCCTGGGGGAGGAAAGAGCTGTTTCCTGCTTTCAGGCTGCTATACTTGTCTCCACTGCCATTACCAGTGGGCCGAGCACACAGGTATAAGCCTCTCTGCTTTGCATTGTAGTTGCTGTAGGCGGGGCTTGCCTCTGGCTGGCCTAACGCCAGTGTTGGGCTTGCTGCTTTGCAAGCCAGATGAGGCTGGCTGGGAGGAAGGCACAGCAGGCTGCGTCTTACAGAGGGGGGCCTTGGAGCTGCATGGCCAGCCAGGGGGCTGGCGGACATGAAGATTTGAAAGTTCCCAACCTTCTGGGCAGAGTGCAACTGGACAATTTTGTCTACCTGTCCTTTCTCCTGAGTAGTAAACTCTGTGCAATCCTTGTCCCTTTAGCAGCCCTCTCGCTGTTAGGAAGTCTCTCAGACTGCCCGCCTTTCTTTTATCCCAGAGCAGTTGGATATGGATCCCTGTTTTCCACAAGCGGCTGGAATCTGTCTCTCCAGGTATTCTGCTGTCCTAGCTTTCCAGCCCCTCTAATTATGAGAGCATCATGAAATGTAGGTTTTTGCTCCCAGAGCAGATATCCAGAGCTAGGTGTCCAGCAGGTGTCCAGCAGTCCGAGGCCTCCACTCCCTCCCCACTCCATTTTTCTTCCTCCCACCGGTGACCATGGGTGGGGAAAGGCTTGAGTTGTGCAGGGCCATGGCTTTGGTATGTTACCCTGTTCGATGAGGTTTCTTCTTTTATCCAGGTGTATGCAGTCTGTCACAGCCCTCTTTCCTGTTGCTCTTTCAGTATCAGTTGTATTGATCATATTTTCGTATTATAGCTGTTTTAGGAGGAAGCCTCTGTCTCACCTCTCACACCATCATCTTTAATCCCCTGAGTTCCTTCTTGTTGCAAGACTCAGGTTCTTCTACCTTTCTCCTGGACATTACCACAATCCTTCCTTCCTTTGGGGTTCCACTCTGTGCAATACTAACTGCAAAAGGTCATGTTCTTCAACATTCTCTTTCTTCAGTAGTATAAAGCAAATAAACAAACAAAACCAATAAAAGACACTCACATCCTTTCTCATTTTAAGGACATTAAAAAACCTGGCAGTGTGAGCAAACTCCCTTCAGAAGAGTCAGAGGTAATTAGCTAAGTAGGGATTTGAGTCATGTCCCTATTCAAATGCCATCTTTTAAAGAGAGCTCTGACAAAGTCATGTGAAATAATTCCTCCCAACCCCCTAGACATACATCATGGGTCTTTATCACTTTAACTTGCTATAGTCTTTTTTTTAATTGAAGTATCATTGATATACAATTTTATATTGGTTTCAAGTATACAACACTATGGTTCAACAGTTAATGGATATTATTAAGTCCTCACCCCAACTAGTGCAGTTACTATCTGTCAACATAGGAAGATGGTACAGAATCATTGGCTATATTCGCCATGCTGTACTACTATCCCCATAAGCAACCTATATTATGATTGAGAATTTTTTATTTTTTGTGGAGCATCTTTTCATGTGCCTGTTGGCCATCTGAATTTCTTCTTTGGAGAAGTGTCTGTTCAGCTCCTCTGCCCATTTTTTAATTGGATTATTTGATTTTTGTTTGTTGAGGTGCATGAGCTCTTTATATAATTTGGATGTCAACTCCTTATCAGATATGTAATTTATGAATATATTCTCCCATACTGTAAGATGTCTTTTTGTTTTACTGATGGTATCCCTTGCTGTACAGAAGCTTTTTAGTTTGATATAGTCCCATCTGTCCATTTTTGCTTTTGTTTCTCTTGTCCAGGGAGATATGTTCATGAAGAAGTTGCTTATGTTTATCTCCAAGAGATTTTTCCCTATATTTTTTTCTAAGAGTTTTATGGTTTAATGACTTACATTCAGGTTTTTTATCCATTTTGACTTTATTTTTGTGTATGGGGTTAGACAGTAATCCACTTTCATTCTCTTACATGTAGCTGTCCAGTTTTACCAACACCAGCTGTTGAAGAGGCTGTCATTTCCCCATTGTATATCTATGGCTCCTTTATTGTATATTAATTGACCATATATGCTTGGGTTTACATCAGGGCTCTCTATTCTGTTCTACTGGTCTATCGGTCTGTTCTTGTGCCAGTACAAAATTGTCTTGACTACTGTGGCTTTGTAGTAGTAAAGCTGGAAGTCAGGGAGTGTAATCCCCCCGGCTTTATTCTTCCTTCTCAGGATTGCTTTGGCTATTCGGAGTCTTTTGTGGTTCCATATGAATTTTATAACTATTTGCTCTAGTTCATTGAAGAAGGCTGTTGGTATTTTGATAGGAATTGCATTGATTTGTAATTGCTTTAGGCAGGATGGTCTAATATTAATATTAATATTTGACAATATTAATTCTTCCTAGCCAAGAACATGTGATGAATTTCCATTTATTAGTGTCCTCTTTAATTTCTCTTAAGAGTGTCTTGTAGTTTTCAGGGTATAGGTCTTTCACTTCCTTGGTTGAGTTTATTCCTAAGTATTTTATTCATTTGGATGCAATTGTGAATGGAATTGTTTTCCTGATTTCTCTTGCTGCTAGTTCATTGTTAGTGTGTAGGAATGCAACAGATTTCTGTTTATTGATTTTGTATCCTGCAACTTTGTTGAATTCAGATATTAGATCTAGTACTTTTGGAGTGGATTCTTTACGGTTTTTTATGTACAATATCATGTCATCTGCAAACAGGGACAGTTTGACTTCTTCCTTGCCAATATGGATGCCTTTTATTTCTTTGTGTTGTCTAATTGCCATGGTAGTACCTCCAGAACAATGTTGAATAAAAGTGTGGAGAGTGGGCATCCTTGTCTTGTTCCCGATCTTAAAGGAAAAGCTTTCAGCTTCTCGCTCTTAAGTATAATGTTGGCTGCGGGTTTGTCATATATGGCCTTTATTGTGTTGAGGTAGTTGCCCTGTTTTTATCATGAATAAATGTTGAATTCTGTCGAATGCTTTTCAGCATCTATGGAGATGATCATGTGGTTTTTGTCCTTTTTGTTGATGTGGTGGATGACATTGATGGATTTTCAAATGTTGTACCATCCTTGCATCCCTGGGATGAATCCCACTTGATCATGATGGATGATCTTTTAGATGTATTTTTTAATTCCGTTTGCTAATATTTTGTTGAGTATTTTTGCATCTATGTTCATCAGGGATATTGGTGTGGTGGTTGTGTGGATATTTTTTGTGGTGTCTTTGCCTGGTTTTTGGTATTAGAGTGATGTTGGCCTCGTAGAATGAGTTTGGGAGTATTCTCTCCTCTTCTACTTTTTGGAAAACTTTGAAGAGGATGGATATTAGGTCTTCACTAAATGTTTGATAAAATTCAGCAGTGAAACCATCTGCTGCAGGGGTTTTGTTCTTGATGATTGAGAATTTTTGTGCCCCTTTATCCCTCTCACCTTTCCCACCTACCCCAACCCCTCCCTCATGGTAACTTCCAGCCACTTCTCAGCATCTACGAGTCTACTGCTGTTTTGTTCATTTTGTTTTGTTCTTTTTATAATCCACAAGTAAGTGAAATCATATGGAATTTGTCTTTGTCTGGCTTTTTCACTTATAACTTGCTTTATTCTTCTTCATAGCACCTATCACCACCTTCATAGAACTTACCATCTTTACATTTCATTTTTTATTGTTGCCTCTCTCCACGAGGATACAAGTTTCATAAGTGCAGGCAATTTATTTTTATCTTTGATCAGTAATATAACCTTAGAGGCTAGAATAGTGTCTGGTACACAGTCAATCAATGATATATAAAATATTTGAATGATTGACTGATCATCAAAATTACAAATTCCCATTTGCCAGTGGTGCTGTGCTGAGAACCTTACAAGTTTAACAGATATCTCCTCTGCTCCTGAAGCTTCAGAGTTTACTGCCTTTTTGCAACATTAGGGTTAATATAGTTATGGTCTCTAATAAATGTGATTGTATTCCATGATGCATAACTCCAATATCTACAGCTGATTGGACCTAAAGACATCCAATGTCAAGACTAAAATAGATTTTTAATACGGTTTGATGCCAAAAGAGGAGCTGGGCAAACTGAATCTCTTTTGAGAATTTAAAATGGGAAAAAGAATAAGGCAGCTAGCAGCAGGAGTTTTTAAGCCAGGAAAAGATTTGAAGACTTAAAGCCATAAAAATTGAGGTAGAGTTAGGAGCTTTGATGAATTATGAAAAAATCATGCTATTAAATAACAGAAACCATTAATAGCCAGAAGCAATGGGGAGAGGAAAAACTGATTAGAGGGAAAGAATCAGAAGTCAACAGGCCAGCAGTAATGGAAGATTAGAGCAGAAATGAAGAATGCTGCAGAAACACAAGAAAAGGAGAGGATAGATTTAGTATTGCCCATGAATTAGAGACAGAGTTGCTTGTCTCATCTCTAGATCTGACATGGCTTCTAATGACTTTTGTGTTCCAATTCTAGCCCATGTACAACTTAAAATAAATCTTTACTTAATATAGTTTGAACTCACAAAAAAATATACTTGCAGTAACATGGTTATATATTATCACAATTCATTTGTACTAATTATAAATAAATGTCAATATATCTTGTAAAGTATCATGAAACATTTAATTTCCTATAAAACACAACTTACATGTTACTATCATGATTCTCTTAAATGAACCTTGAATGACTATACAGTAACCTACACTGTGGAATGAAAAAGAAACCAAAAGCAGCAATCTAAGAGATATTCCTTCTATGAAGTTATACCATTGGTTTTATTTTTCCTCTATGAATTTCCTCTCCCTAGAATTTACTATCACTATTTCTTCTCCCTCCCCTCATCCTCAGTCCATCTGGGCTACTGTAACAGAATATCACAGATTGCGTAGCTTAAAAACAAGAGAAATTTATTTCTCACAGTTCTGGGGGCTGGAAGTCAGAAAAGGGTGCCAGCATGGTTGGATGAGGGTTTTCTCCAAGGTCACATATTTCTCATTATATCGTCACACAGCAGAAGGGGCTAGAGATCTCTCTGGGATCTCTTTTATAAGAGCATTAATCCCATTCAGGAAGGTTCCACCCTCATGACCTAATCACCTCCCAAATGCCCTACCTTCTAATACCATCACATTCGTCATTAGGATTCCAACATGCAAATTTTGGGAGACATAAACATGTAGACCATAGCACCCTCCTCACAAAAAATAAGATTAGGAAAAAAGTTGTTTGTTGTTATTTAAGCATAATGCAAGAAGGAAGAAGTAAGAAAAATTAAAAGAAACTAACTCAATCTCATCTTTCTCCAGGTGTATATTAGAATCCCTTTTTTCTGAAATTATGACCTAGGATTTAGCTAGACCTTAGTATCTCCTTCAGGTGATAGTATATTGCAAATAGAAATTCCTATAGCCAGAGTCAGAGAATCATAATTTAATTCTACACTCAAAGACACTTCTACAATGTGCCTGTTATACATGCTTCATTAGCTATGGAATTTGATGTTCAGGCTTAAGATTAAATTAACCTCACACTTGGAAAAAAACACTTCAGAAGTAAAAAATAATAAATTGCTTCATACTTAAGTGTTTGAAAAGAGTTTTAACTTCATGGAAATGCAACTTATAAAACCATTTAAGATTGGAACAATAGCAAAAGAACAAATAAATAGGTTCTGGACCTTGATTTTAAGCTCATTGGGTCAAAGTAAAAAATAGAAATCAAAATAAACATAAAGAGTAACATCTGCTCCTAAATAGGCAAAATCCATCAATTAAAGACAAAATATAGCCAGCATGAATGGACAAAAATAAAATGATTTCCTCACTCTTAAAGTTGCTTTGCTTTAAGTTCTTTCCTCCCCTTTGAAATATGAGCATCTCTTCTCATCACATGATCCTGAGAGTCTTCATGGAGGGCAAATGCATAGGTAAGAGAGCATTGAAAATAATGTGAAGAAAATTAAAATCAGAGTATTGCTGGGAGTCTAAAATTCCTCATTTATGAGTCTTTTAATGAAAAGATTCTGATGTACAAATGTTAAAAATACAAATGGAATACATTCATCCCTGGAAAGAAAGAAGCCTCTTCCAATAAAAATAGAGACTGTGTACTTTTCAGTTAAAGCTTAATGTGAAAAAAAAATTACCAGCTTTGTTATGTAAACAAAATGATTGACTAGCAAAAAAATCCCATGACAGATATAGGCATAGTATGTGTGTGTCACATCATTTTAATAAAAACTACAATTTAAAAATCTGATAGCTCCAATAATTAATGGTGAGGCATTAGTCCATTGTAAATATTTGTCTGGATTTTCAGTCTCCTTCCTTGTTTAATTGTAAGCAAATTCCAATTTTACTGAGGCCAGTTGAAAATTCATTGGTAGGAACACAGATTATGTTAACTGATTTAGGCCCTATGATCTTGTTCCATCTGTGTTTAGTTAAAAATGTCTGAATTGCTCATGAGTCTTTAATGCCTTAAGTTGACCCATCCATGAAGAAATGAACTATAATAAACTCACTGATGTCAGAAGTGACCCTGGGTGATATCACTGGGTGTGACAAAGACATCTCAATTTTTAAAACTTTAAATGTCATTCTTTTATGAATAATGTGTGAATACAGAACATTTTTATAGTACTGATTTTTTCTTCCTAGGAGAAAATTTCAGAGAAAATGCACAAGATATCCTCATAGAAGGTAAGCAAAGTTCCATCTGCTGGAGAAGGAAAATAACTCCTAATTAGGCACACATGCTTTGTTTCTATTCATTTGAATTTCTTACCCTAACATGACCCATCTATTTATTTACTGAAGAAATATTTTATGAGAAAACTGTGCACCGAATGTATGACAGGTAGAGAGAAAAACGGTATATTTGCTCACTTAGCATTGGGGAAGACGAACAGGTAAAAAGAAAAAATGAAAATTATCAGATAGACTTTAGTCTGAATACTGCAATTGCACAGAGTGGTATCTTATTCACCTGAGCTGAGTCTTGAGAATGAGCTGGGGGGAAGACAGAGAGACTAACATTTTCAAAATGTACGGCAGAAAGTTTAGTAAATTTTACCTATCCTGGTGTGATGAAAGCCAGGGCAGATGTGGGAGGATGGTAGAAGTACAGCTGAAGAGGTGGGCCAGCGGCCAAGTCACAGAGTCTCTCCCTTTACTAAGGAATTTGTATTTTATCCTGAAATTGATGGGACTTCAAAAAACTTTTCACTTCTTGAAGACTGAGGTCATACACACTCTCCTCTCAGAAACTGAACCTTATTCATCTTTAGAAATACTATTTTCCATATTTTTATAACAATATTATAGAAATGCCATGAACTTCGTTGGCTGTATTACTCCTAGACTATTTTAAATTTAACTACATATTCATGTATTCCTCCTCACAATAACAAGAGAAAACCATGTCCTAGATTCTTTGAAGATTTAAATTGCTTTCAGAAGTTTGCAGCCTTAAAACACACTGGGATGATATTCTTTCTAATCCTCCCTTTTTATCTTCTCTTTTAAAAGAGTTGGTATTGGCTCTTGAGAGAATGAAAGAAATGCTGGTTTCAAAGGGATATTAAGAAGGAGAACTGAAGAGATAAAAAATATCAAATGACAATCTTCCATCATCTCATGCCATTTTCTCAGTTTCCAAGAATTTCAACATCTTTTACATGTGCTAGAACTGATACACACTTTAAATTCAAAGCCTTTTTTGCTTAAAAAAAAAGATGTTAACTTAGAAATCAGACAGCACAGGGGTAGGGGAAACTTGGTATTAAACTGAGAATTTTGGATGCTTAGTGTAAGTTCAGGTTCTGTCACTAAACAATGACATAAATCTTATTAAATCACTTGAAGAGGAGAATCAGATCAGATCTTAACATTTCACCTGCAGTCAACAGGTAGGGGTCTATTAGCTTTGAAAAATGTGTAATTTCACAATTTGATATTGTATCCTACAATTATACCATGAACTTGAAACAAATAAGAAATAAGATGCATATAGAAGCCATACACAGAAATTACTCACCCTGATATTTGGTAAATAAAGGTATCACCTATGAGAATAAGGTGTTTCTCAAACATAAAAAGAAGTCTAGTACAAGTATAGAGTCTATATCATCTTACTACATTGATGTACAGTGACTGCAATGGGGTGCAGGGGGACTTAATAATATGGGTGAATGTTGTAACCACAATGTTGCTCATGTGAAACCTTAAGATTGTATATCAATGATACTTTAATAAAAAGAAAGAAGTCTAGTAGTGAAATAATATAAAAGAGCTGTATTTTGACTAATTCTAATATTCCCAAGTCAATATTGGCTTAAACTGTACACTAGAGCTATGTTTCCTTTTCTTCGTGAAAAGGCAAAACTTGTCTGCATTAATACATTTTTAATTCTGGAAGAAGAATTTATACTTGAACTATATTATGTTGACATATAGTTAGAATTACTTTGAAAAAAAGAAAATTCCAAAGTAAACCAATGATTCTGAGAAATAGTTACATTAAAATGATTACCTGTTCTTGTGATTATACATTGTTTCAAATAAATGGATCTCATACGTGGTTTCATCTTGAATTTCTTGGAATTCAAAATGTAGTTCACTGGGATATAATGACCCAAAGAAAAATTTCTGTCAAAAAATAAAATTAAAAAAATTTAGATCTATTATTCAGTTCCCTTAAATAGTGTCATTTCCATCTCATTTGAAAGCAAAAGTAAGCAATAAAAAGAAACTACGTAAGAAAACATACGCCATTAGAGGAAATTTAGGATCATCAAAATGAATGTGTAAGTAACAGTATCCTTTTATAAGGTATTTAAAGAAGACTATGTTCCTTTTCTGGTTTGTTTTTGTATCAAATAATAATGCCAAGCAGAGTTAAAATGGCCAGATTTCAGATACTGAGGCAAGTAGAGACCGAGTATGCTGCAAAGTCTTAAAGGGCTTATTGAGAAATATCCAAAAACATGAAACTTGGCAACATGGACATACAAAGTGTGGATATGGCTCACACTGTCTGCAAAACTGCTGATTTAGAAAGAAAAATAAGATAAAGGTAGAAAACAGAGAGGAGATAGTATGTTTAATAACTGGGTAATTTGTTAAGGTTAAATCATTTATTTTGACTTGTATTTCCATTCTCTGCTTTTTAAAAATTCAGGCCCTTATAGTTTAATCTGTAACCAGAATATCAAAAGTTTCAAATCATCAGGGTATCATAAGCATAAATAATTTTAATTTTCCCAGTAATTAATTGCCTTCCAGCTATGTGTTCCAGTTAATGATATTTTGGCCAAATTCCATCCCTTTCTTGTTACATTTGGCTATTATCACTGTCTCATTTTAAGACTCAGTTCTGCTCTTTTTAAAAAGTTCATTTTCAAACTTCATTCTATGTGTCCTCCCCCACAACCCCCAACCTCCAAACTGAGTCCTCCTTGCTAATAATGGTGGGGTGCATGGTTAGCCTGACCTAGAAACATCTCTTCTTCCTTTTCCACATTTCTAGTTTGACTGCTGTTGAGAGCAGGAAGGAACACAAAGACAAGACGTCTTAATGTCTGCCCACATACCAGTAGAAGGTGTTTCTAGAATCACTCTGACTCAAACGGTTCTATCTGATGTTAATGTTTTCTGCTAATGAGGTGGTCTTCACATAGTTGGTGCATGTAGTTTTCTTGTGGCAATGCTTAGCACAACCCCTGCCCTACTTGCTGCTGAGGACAAGGATTCACACCTCAGGGAATGACTGGATGGTGAAATCCAGTCCCCATTCAGTTTCTCAAGGCCATGTCAAAGCCCCTGGAATGGTGCTAAGAGTAAGAGCACTGTCCTAGTTTACACTCTTCTTAAGGACTAGTTGTTTAAATTTTCCTTGCTTCCAATGAAACAACCCAGTATTTTCCCAATAAGTTTCACTGGGCTTGAGATAAGATACCTTGAGTTATTTTCTATTGCTTGTAACCAATTAAGAAAGTCTCCAAAATAATTCTATCAATCAAATTAAGGCTAGGCCTTCTATTTCAGAGTTTAAAGTTAAATTTTGTTTATTAATTGCAATAAATATGAATTTGATCTCTTTTTCTCTTGTGGTAAAGAAGACTCTGTGGTAAAGAAAAAGGGTTCATGGATTCACGATGGCGGCGTGAGAGGTTAGACAGAGAACTCCTCCCAAAACCACAGATAGTGTTAAAATATAGTTAATAAAATTAACCCTAAAACAGCAACAGGAAAGAAGGCTGCACCAGACTGCATACAGACCTCACGAACAGAGCAGACCTCACAACACAGGGTAACGTACAAAAGCCTTGATCCAGCGTAACCCCAGCCCTTCCCCCACCCCAGCTCACCTGCAGGAGGAAAAGAAACAGAGCCTGGGACTGCTGGACACCTGGCCCTGGAGATCAGCTTTGCGAGCAGAAATCTACATAGTGTGGTGCTCTGGAGGATGGGGAGCTGGGACAGACAGAGGGCTTGAGAGACAGATTCTGGCCATTTGTGGAGGATGGGATCCACACTCGGCGGCTCTGAGACAAGGAAAAGACAGGTGGTCTGAGGGGCTTCCTAGCAGCAAAAGGGCTGCTGAAGGCACGGGGTTTGCACTGAGCTTAAGGCGCAGGAGAAGGGATAGGGGTACAAGGTTGTCTGGGCGCACTTTGCCTACCAGATTGGGAACTTTAGGGAGCTTCAGGCACTCCATCCCCCTGGCTGGCTACTCAGCTCTGAGGCCCCCACTGTGATACGCAGCCTGTTGAGCCTTCCTCCTGGCCTGACAGCACTGGCTTGCAAACTGGCAGTCACTGCTCTGGCATCAGGCCAGCCAGAGAGAGGCGTCACCTACATCAGCAAGAGATGCCAAACACAGAGGCTTACACACATGTGCTCGGACCACTGGCCATGACACTGGAGACAGACAGGGAAGACGGGAGTCAGGAATCAGATCTTTCCTCCCCCCAGGCACCAGCTCCGCTTCTCTATGACCCCCAACCTCACTCTAGGGGCTGAGCACGTCCAGAGACTGGAGCTTCTGGGCAATAGAGGTCACCATACAGAAATATGAACCATCAAAAGAACATGGTACAGACCAAAATCTCACACACCCCAGAAAAAAGGCCAAATGAAACTGAACTCATCAATATTCCTGAAAGAGAGTTCCAAATAAAAATTATAAACATGCTTATGAAGGTACAGAAAAATATTCAAGAACTCAGAAATTAATTTAAGATGGAGATTCAATTATTAAGAAATTCCATATCTGAAATGAAATATACAATGGAGGGATTTAAAAACAGATTACATGTAGTAGACGAAATGGTAAATGAAATAAAAATTAAAGAAGAGGAATACAAAGAAGCTGAGGCACAGAGAGAAAAGAATCTCTAAGAATGAAATATTGAGAGACTGTGACCAATACAAACGGAACAATATTCACATAACAGGGGTACCAGAAGAAGAGAGATAAAAAGGGATAGAAAGTGTCATTGAAGAGGTAATTGCGGAAAACTTCCCCAACCTGAGGAAGGAGATAAGCTTGCAAGCCATGGAGATGCACAGACCTCCCAACACAAGGGACTCAAGAAAGACAACATCAAGACACATAATACTTAAAATGGCAAAGATCGAGGATAAAGACAGACTTTTAAAAGCAGCTAGAGAGAGAGAAAGATCACATACACAGGAAAACCCATCAGACTATCAACAGACTTCTCAACAGAAACCTTACAGGCCAGAAGGGAGTGTCATGATATATTTAATGCAATGAAGCAGAAGGGCCTCAAACCAAGAATACTCTACCCGGCAAGGTTATCATTTCAATTTGAAGGAGGAATTAAACAATTTTCAGATAAGCAAAAGCTGAGAGAATTTACCTCCCACAAACCATCTCTACAGTGCATTTTGGAGGACAGTATTCCTACAGATGGACATATTCCTAAGACTAAATACATGTCACCCAAGGGCTAGACAAAGAGTACAGAATATGATTAATAACATACAAAGAATGGAGGAGGAAGAAAAAGTAGGAAAAGAAAAGAATCTTTAGGTTGTGTGTGTAAAAGCATACAAAGTGAGTTAAATTAGACTGTTATATTGTAAGGGAATTACCCTTGAACCTTTGGTAACCAAAATCTAAAGCCTGCAATGGCAATAGGTACATACCTATTGATAATCACACTAAATATAAATGGACTGAATGCACTAATCAAAAGACACAGATAAAATGGATAAAAAAACAAGACCCATCTATACACTGCCTACAAGAGATTCACTTCAAGCCCAAAGACATACACAGACTGAAAGTAAAGGGATTGAAAAAGATATTTTATGCAACTAATAGGGAGAAAAAAGCAGGAGTTGCAGTACTTGTATCAGACAAACTAGACTTCAAAACAAAGAAAATCACAAGAGACAAAAAAGAACATTACATAATGATAAAGGGGTTAGTCCAACAAGAGGTTATAACTATTATAAACATCTATGCACCCAAAACAGGATCACCTACATATGTGAAACAAATACTAACAGAATTAAAAGGGGAAATAGAATGTAATCAATTCATTGTGGGAGACTTCAACACACCACTCACTCCAAAGGAGAGATCAACCACACATAAAATAAATAAAGAGACAGAGGCACTGAACAACGTATTAGAACAGATGGACCTAATGGACATCTACAGAACACTTCATCCAAAAGCAACAGGATACACATTCTTCTCACGTGCATATGGAACATTATCAAGAATAGATCATATACTAGGCCACAAAAAGAGCCTTAGCAAATTCAAAAAGATTGAAATTGTACCAACAAGCTTCTCATATCACAAAGGTATGAAACTAGAAATAAATTACAGAAAGAAAATGAAAAAGCCCACAAACACATGGAGTCTTAATAACATGCTCCTAAATAATCAATGGATCAGTGACCAAATAAAAACAGAGACTGAGCAATATATGGAGACAAATGACAACAATATTTCAACACTGCAAAACCTGTGTGACGCAGCAAAGGCCATGCTAAGAGGGAAATATATTGCAATACAGGCCTACCTCAGGAAAGAAGAACAATCCCAAATGAACAGTCTAAACTCACAATTAATGAAACTAGAAAAGGGAGAACAATGAGGCCCAAAGTCAGTAGAAGGAGGGACATAATAAAGATTAAAGCAGAAATAAATAAAATTGAGAAGAATAAAACAATAGAAAGAATCAATGAAACCAGGAGCTGGTTCTTTGAGAAAATAAGGAAAATAGATAAACCCCTAGTCAGACTTATCAAGAAAAAAGGAGAGTCTACACACATAAACAGATTCAGAAATGACAAAGGAAATATCACTATGGATACCACAGAAAAACAAAGAATTATGAGGGAAAACTATGAAAAATGATATGGTAACAAACTGGATAACCTAGAAGAAATGGGCAACTTTCTACAAAAATACAACCTTCCAAGGCTGACCCAGGAAGAAACAGAAAATCTGAAAAGACCAATTACCAGCAAACTGAATTGGTAATCAAAAACCTACCTAAGAATAAAATGCCTGTACCAGATGGTTTCACTGCTGAATTCTGTCAAACATTTAGTGAAGACCTAATACCCATCCTCCTTAAAGTTTTCCAAAAAGTAGAAGAGGGAATACTTTCAAACTCATTCTATGAGGCCAACATCACTCTAATACCAAAACCAGGCAAAGACACCACACATAAAGAAAATCACAGACCAATAACCCTCATGAACATAGATGCAAAAATACTCACCAAAATATTAGTAAACTAAATTCAAAAATACATCAAAAAGATCATCCATCATGATCAAGTGGGACACATCCCAGGGATGCAAGGATGGTACAACATTCGAAAATCCATCAACATTATCCACCACATCAACAATAAGAAGGACAAAACCACATGATCATCTCCACAGATGCTGAAAAAGCATTCGACAAAATTCAACCTCCATTCATGATAAAAACTCACAACAAAACAGGTATAGAGGGCAAGTCTCTCAACATAATAAAGGCCATATATGACAAACCCAAAGCCAACATTGTACTTAACAGTGAGAAGCTGAAAGCTTTTCCTTTAAGATCAGGAACAAGACAAGGGTGCCCATTCTCCCCACTTTTATTCAACATAGTTCTAGAGGTCCTAGCCACGGCAATCAGACAACACAAAGAAATAAAAGGCATCCAGATTGGCAAGTAAGAAGTCAACTGTCCCTGTTTGCAGATGACATGACAGTGTACATTAAAAACCCTAAAGAATCCACTCCCAAACCACTAGATCTAATATCTGAATTCAGCAAAGTTGTGGGATACAAAATTAATACATGGAAATCTGTTGCATTTCTTTACACTAATGGTGAACTAGCAGAAAGAGAACTCAGGAAAAAAATTCCATTCAAAATAGCATCAAAAAGAATAAAATACCTAAGAATAAACCTAACCAAGGAAGTGAAAGACTTATACTATGAAAACTACAAGACACTCATGAGAGAAATTAAAGAAGATACCAATAAATGGAAACACATCCTGTGCTCAAAGATAGGAAGAATTGATATTGTCAAAATGGCTATCCTGCCTAAAGCAATCTACAGATTCAATGCAATCCCTATCAAAATACCAACAGCATTCTTCAATGAACTAGAGCAAATAGTTCTAAAATTCATATGGAACCACTAAAGACCCCGAATAGCCAAAGCAATCATGAGAAGGAAGAATAGAGTGGGGGGAATTATGCTCCCTAACTTCAAGCTGTACTACAAAACCACAGTAATCAAGACAATTTGGTACCGGCACAAGAACAGACCCACAGACCAATGGAACACACTAGAGAGCCTAGATATAAACCCAAGCATATATAGTAATTAATATACAATAAAGGAGCCATGGATATACAATGGGGAAATGACAGCCTCTTCAACAGCTGGTGTTGGCAAAATTGGAGACCTACATGGACAAGAAAGAAACTGGATTATTGTCTAACCCCATAGACAAAAGTAAACTCAAAATGGATCAAAGATCTGAATGTACATCATGAAACCATAAAACTTTTAGAAGACAACATAGGCAAAAGTCTCATGAATATAAGCATGAGCAACTTGTTCCTGAACACATCTCCTCGAGCAAGGGAAATAAAAGCAAAAATGAACAAGCGCGACTATATCAAGCTGAAAAGCTTCTGTACAGCAAAGGACACCAACAATAGAACAAAAAGACATCCTACAGTATTGGAGAATACACTTATAAATGGCATATCCTATAAAGGGTTGACATCCAAATTATATAAAGAGCTCATGTACCTCAACAAACAAAAAGCAAATAAGCCAATTAAAAAATGGACAGAGGAGCTGAACAGACACTTCTCCAAAGAAGAAATTCACATGACCAACAGGCACATGAAAAGGTGCTCCACATCACTAATCATCAGAGAAATGCAAATGAAAACCACAACGAGATATCACCTCACACCAGTTAGGATGGCCACCATCCAAAAGACAAACAACAACAAATGTTGGCAAGGATGTGTTGAAAGGGGAACCCTCCTACATTGCTGGTGGGAATGTGAATTAGTTCAACCATTGTGGAAAGCAGTATGGTGGTTCCTCAAAAAACTCAAAATAGAAATACCATTTGACCCAGAACTTCCACTCCTAGGAATTTACCCTAAGAATGCAGCAGCACAGTTTGAAAAAGACATATGTACCCCTGTTTATCGCAGCACTATTTACAATAGCCAAGAAAGGGAAGCAATCCAAGTGTCCATCAGTAGATGAATGGATAAAGAAGATGTGGTACATATACACAATAGAATATTATTCACCCATAAAAAGAAAACAAATCCTACCATTTGCAACAACATGGAGGAGCTAGCGGATATTATGCTCAGTGAAATAAGCCAGGCGGAGAAAGACAAGCATCAAATGATTTCACGCATATGTGGAGTATAAGAACAAAGGAAAAACTGAAGGAACAAAAGAGCAGCAGACTCACAGAACCCAAGAATGGACTAACAGTTACCAAAGCGAAAGGAACTGGGGAGGATGGGTGGGAGGGAGGGATAAGGGGGGACGAGGCATGTTACAATTAGCACACATAGTGTAGAGAGGGGGTGCATACTGAAAAGAGACAAGTAGTGATTCTATAGCATCTCACTACGCTGATGGACAGTGACTGTAATGGGGTTGGTGGGGGGGACCTGATAATAGGGGGAGTCTAGTTACCATAATATTACTCATGTAATTGTACCTTAATAATAGCAAAATAAAATAAACAAACTCACTACCTAGTATAATGTAAGAAAGCCTGTTTTTATTAAATACTGGAATCATTTATTATATACAAATAAAGAAATTATGAATTCAAAAAAAAGAAAAAAGAAAAACCGTTCATGAGTAAACTGAGCATGATCTTAGCCATCTCAATCTTAGGTCATGACAACAAATAAAACTAATTTAGTACTGTAAAAAGTGCGCTTTTGAGAACTTGTCAAAAGAAGAAAGCAAATAAACACAAGCTGGGAAGAGTGTATTCTTAATACTGTGGATTTCCTGAACCTCTTTGTTTAAAAATATTCTTACTACATCAGCAGATCTCACAGTAAAGGATTTATAAGTGAAGGAATTTGTAAAGAACACATTTAAAAAAGTTAAAGGTATTTACTTCTTCAGAACTATAAGCACTTGTTTTTAGTTTTCTGGCTTTTCTTCCTTCAGCTATCTACTCAACACAATGGTGGTTCTGTGCCAAAAAAAATCTGCATAGAAACTTCCCAAACAGAAGAAAACTGCTTATTTTGAGTATAAGTGGAAAAATTTCACTTGACAGCACTGACAATCTGAACAGCCATTGATTTCATTGTTTTGTTGTTATTCTTCAAACACAGATTGATCTACTTTTTCAGTCCTTTCTTACATCCTCTTCAAATGACTGCAGAAATAACCACACAAGGAGCTTTTCGTAGCAATCCTCTAATGCTCTCTCATTTTAACAAGCACCATTAATGGCTGTGATCTACTGTATCTTGTGAGTTTAACTTTCTATCAGTCTATATCTAAAATATCTGCATTTTAAAATGAATGATTTGCCTAGGGCAGAGAGTAGCAAATAACAATATGAAAAGATTCTCATGATTCTAATAATTCCTATGTTTCTTTGGTTCATTGCTATTTTCCAACTTTCTTGGTTCACTCTGTACTTAGTAAAGTACCTAGTACAAAGTAAATACTCAGTAAACACTGTTAATTAACTGAAAATCATCATCAAAGATATATTTACCCTATCATCATACCTCACACATAGAGTATTACAAAGTAAAACAAAATAGAAAAAAAATAATTTGTAATTCTTTTGATTTTATTCCAGGTTCAGCTTTTAATCCATGTTTCACTGTCTTTAAGTCCCTGAAATAAAGAGCTATGTTAAGAATTAAGATTAATTTTCAAAACTGAATGTTTTGCTTATGATATTAAATATTAATTCACCTGAACAATAATTAAATCCTAAAAAGGAAAGAACATTAAATGTGTTTCTATAGTAGTAGGAAACTGTTTGATTGATGTTATTAAATATTTTAGAGTATAAGTTAATATTAAAAATTACTGCTCTTCATGGTTTCTGTACTTCTGAAATTCAGTGAATGATCTGCCTCCAATATTATCTTAGACCCTCTTCCACCAACCACTGAAGAATACTGTTTTGCTTTGCTTCCTCAAAGACATCTATTATTCTCTCTTTATTCACTGCCAGATGGGAATTCTACTAGGAAATAAAATATTATCTCTCAGTAATCAGGTTGACATTAGACATATTTGCTAATACAACTCTATTTTGACTGTTAAATAATATGCAGAACAGTTTCTCAAATGCCTGTATAAGTCCCCTAAGGATCAAAAGGAATAACTTCTGAGGAAGATAACAAAGGTAGAATCTGTAGATTTGGAAATAAAGTTGACATAAAAGACCATGGATCCAATTTCTAGGGAAGGCAAATAGCACCCATTAATTAGTTTAAAACCTTGAAACATTATTTTGAAAATATATTTTTTAAAAACCAAGGAATTACTATTACAATACAGAATTGCTGGAAAGAAATTCAAGATGTAAAATATCAAGGAATAAAGTTCAGAACAACTAACCAAAACACCACCATTCAAATCAAATCTATCTTACTGCATTCCTAATCATGTTCATTTACAAAATGATATTTGCATAGTTGGGCAAGAAAAATGAAAAATTTAAATTAAAAATTGAAAATTTGCTTATTACATGATAACCAGGAATAGTATCCTGTAGTATTCAGAAAATTTTATTTTAATGACCACTGATTTTTATTTAAAATATGTAACAAAAATTATATAGGGGACAGGGAAACATAAAAATAAAATTTTTACATACTAGGACTAAGAATTAGAGCACAGGTTTCCCATAAATTCTTGCAAACATCTCTTTCTACCCACTAAATGTTGCCTGCTCCTACTTATATCTTTAAATGTTGACTTTAAAGTCAATTACTAGACATCACTATTCAAAATCTTTCTAATATGCTCAAAGATTGTTATAGAGTAAAATACTCCTTATAGTAACTCATCTTGACTCATATATGCTTTCAGTTAAAATATAACAGTACCAACCACCTTTAATTGGAAAAAAAAATCTGTTCTCTAAGTATAAAACAAAGAGAAAAAAATCAAATGCACTGAGATAGAAATAAACAATTGTACATTATTCTTGGCTTCCACTTCCATTTCAGATTTATTAGCCACTTGGAAACAGAATAAAAAGTTATAGTCTTAGCCATATGCTGGGAAAATACAAGTCTAGTTACATTATGTGTTATTGCTTTTAAAAAAAAAGTGAAATATAAAATACCCTCCACCAAAACAGTGGCTGCAGCTCTGGCTGTTCAAGTTCTCTAACACAGAAAAGAAAAAGAGAAATAAGAAAGACAAACAATTACATATGTTTACGAATTTGTCAGGACTCTTGTACTTAGCTGATAGAATATTCAAAATATCATTCGGCTTCCATCACCACTATGGAAATCTTTTGTTAAAGACACAGGCAATTTTTCAAATTATAAATCCAGTGAATTCCTTTCAACCTTTATGTTCCTAGGTATGAAATTAGCAACTCAAAATATTGACCACTCTTACTTCTTGGATGTCTCTTTTTCTCATGGCTCCCATGACATTACTTTTTCTTTGTCCAATTCTCACAACTACTCCTTTTTCAGTGATGCTTTCCTTTAATTTTTAATATTATTCATGGTGCCAAATTTGTAAGTTTTCTCCCCTCAGTACATACACTGATGACTTCAACTGCTATATAGTCAATGAGTTCTACAATTTTATTCAAGAATTTGTTCTCTGGTTTAAAATAACTATCTTCTGGATATGTGTGACTGATTGTCCCTCAAACACCCCAGCTCAATATTCTAAGACTTGAATTCAGTACCTTCTCCCTCAAATCTGGTTTCTCATGTTCATCTACTCTTAAAGTTAATAGCATGTTAGTCCATCCATTAGCCCAAGCCTGGAAGCAGGACCACATCCTTATCTGCTATGCCCTGGGTTTCTTGCACTAAAAACAATTTCACAGGAATAAAGAACAGATCTGGAAAGTGTAAGACAGATTGAAAAAACTGACTTCCTCTCCTTGAATGACCAATATTCTGATATCTTTCTCTTATACGTATATATACATACTTTCTTTTTATTTTGGTATCGTTAATGCACACTCACTTGAACAACATTATGGTTACTAGACCCCTATTATCATGTCCCCCCCACATACCCCACTACAGTCACTGTCCATCAGTGTAGTAAGATACTATAGAACCATTACTTGTCTTCTCTATAAATACGGCCTTTCCCATGTCCCCCACCACTGCATTACGTGTGCTAATCATAATGCCCCTTTTCCCCCCTTATCACTCCCCAGTCCTTTTCGCTTTGGTAACTGTTAGTCCATTCTTGGGTTCTGTGAGTCTGCTGCTGTTTTGTTTCTTCAGTTTTTCCTTTGTTGTTATACTCCACAGATGAGTGAAATCATCTGATACTTGTCTTTCCCACCTGGCTTATTTCACTAACCATAATACACTCTAGCTCCATCCATGTGGTTGCAAAGGTAGGATTTGTTTTCTTCTTATGGCTGAATAATATTCCATTGTGTATATGTACCACATCTTCTTTATCTATTTATCTACTGATGGACACTTGGATTGCTTCCATTTCTTGGCTACTGTAAATAGTGCTGCGATAAACATAGGGGTACATATGTCTTTTTCAAACTGTGCTGCTGCATTCTTAGGGTAAATTCCTAGGAGTGGGATTCCTGGGTCAAATGGTATTTCTATTTTGAGGTTTTTGAGGAACCTCCATACTGCTTTCCACAATGGTTGAACTAATTCACATTCCCACCAGCAGTGTAGGAGGGTTCCCTTTTCTCCACATCCTCGCCAACATTTTTTGTTGTTTGTCTTTTGGACTGTGGCCACCCTAACTTGTGTGAGGTGATATCTCACTGTGGTTTTCATTTGCATTTCTCTCATGATTAGCGATGCGGAGCATCTTTTCATGTGCCTGTTGGCCATGTGAATTTCTTCTTTGAAGAAGTGTCTGTTCAGCTCCTCTGCCCATTTTTTAATTGGCTTATTTGCTTTTTCTTTGTTGAGGTGCATGAGATCTTTATATATTATGGATGTCAACCCCTTATCGGATATGTCATTTATGAATATATTCTCCCATACTGTAGGATGTCTTTTTGTTCTACTGATGGTGTCCTTTGCTGTACAGAAGCTTTTTAGTTTGATATAGTCCCACTTGTTCATTTTTGCTTTTGTTTCCCTTGCCCGGGGAAATATGTTCATGAAGAAGTCGTTCAAGATTATGTCCAAGAGATTTTTGCCTATGTATTTTTCTAAGAGTTTTATGGTTTCATGACTTACATTCAGGTCTTTGATCCATTTTGAGTTTACTTTTATGAATGGGGTTAGACAGTAATCCAGTTTCATTCTCTTACATGTAGCTGTCCAGTTTTGCCAACACCAGCTGTTGAAGAGGCTGTCATTTCCCCATTGTATATCCATGGCTCCTTTATCATATATTAATTACCATATATGGTTGGGTTTATTTCTGGGCTCTCTATTCTGTTCCACTGGTCCAAGGGTTTTGTCTTGAGCCAGGACCAAATTGTCTTGATTACTGTTGCTTTGTAGTAGAGCTTGAAGTCAGGGAGCATAATTCCCCCTCTTTTATTCTTCCTTCACAGGATTGCTTTGGCTATTCGGGGTCTTTAGTGGTTCCATATGAATTTTAGAACTATTTGCTCTAGTTCATTGAAGAAAGCTGTTGGTATTTTGATAGGAATTGCATTGAATCTGTATATTGCCATTTTGACAATATTAATTCTTCCTAGCCAAGAGCATTGGATGAATTTCCATTTATTAGTGTCCTCTTTAATTTCTCTTAAGAGTATCTCATAGTTTTTAGGGTATAGGTCTTTCACTTTCTTGGTTAGGTTTATTCCTAAGTATTTTATTATTTTGGATGCAATTGTGAATGGAATTGTTTTCCTGATTTCTCTTTCTGCTAGTTCACTATTAGTGTATAAGAATGCAACATATTTCTGTGTATTAATTTTATATCCTGCAACTTTGCTAAATTCAGATATTAGATCTAGTAGTTTTGAAGTGATTCTTTACGGTTTATTTATGTACACTATTATGTCATCTGCAAACAGTAACAGTTTGACTTCTTCCTTACCAATCTGGATGCCTTTTATTTCTTTCTGTTGTCTGATTGCCATGGCTAGGACCTCCAGAACTATGTTGAATAAAAGTAGGGAGAGTGGGCATCCTTGTCTTGTTCCCAATCTTAAAGAAAACGTTTTCAGCTTCTCACTATTAAGTATAATGTTGGCTTTGGGTTTGTCATATATGGCCTTTATTATGTTGAGGTACTTGACCTCTATACCCATTTTGTTGAGCGTTTTTATCAGGAATAGATGTTGAATTTAATCAAATGCTTTTACAGCGTCTATGGAGATGGTTTTTGTCCTTTTTGTTGATGTGGTGGATGATGTTGATGGATTTTCAAAGGTTGTACTATCCTTGCATCTCTGGGATGAATCCCACTTGATCATGATGGATGATCTTTTTGATATATTTTTGAATTCGGTTTGCTAATATTTTGTTGAGTATTTTTGCATCTATGTTCATCAGGTATATTGGTCTGTAATTTTCTTTTTTTGTGGGGTCTTGGCCTGGTTTTGGTATTAGAGTGATGTTGGTCTTGAAGAATGAGTTTGGGAGTATTCCTTCCTCTTCTACTTTTTGGAAAACTTTAAGGAGGATGGATATTAGGTCTTCACTAAATGTTTGATAAAATTCAGCAGTGAAACCATCTGGTACAGGAGTTTTGTTCTTAGGTAGTTTTTGATCACCAATTCAATTTCTTTGCTGATAATTGGTCTATCCAGATTTTCTGTTTCTTCCTGGGTCCGCCTTGGAAGGTTGTATTTTCCTAGAAAGTTGTCAATTTCTTCTAGGTTATCCAGTTTGTTACCATATAATTTAATAGTATTCCCTCATAATTCTTTGTATTTCTGTGGTGTCTGTAGTGACTTTTCCTTTCTCATTTCTGATTCTGTTTATGTGAGTAGACTCTCTTTTTTTCTTGATAAATCTGGGTAGCGGTTATCTATTTTGCTTATTTTCTCGAAGGACCAGCTCCTGCTTTCATTGATTCTATTGTTTTATTCTCCTCAATTTTATTTATTTATGCTTTAATCTTTATTATGTTCCTTCTTCTACTGACTTTGGGCCTCTTTTGTTCTTCCTGTTCTAATTTCCTTAATTGTGAGTTTAGACTGTTTATTTGGGATTGTTCTTCTTTCCTGAAGAATATATGTATTGAAATATATTTCCTTCTTAGCTTGGCCTTTGCTGCGTCCCACAGATTTTGCAGTGTTGAATTATTGTTGTCCTTTGTTTCCAAATATTGATCTCTGTTTTTATTTGGGCATTGACCATTGATTATTTAGGAGCATGTTATTAAGCCTCCATGTGTTTGTGAGCTTTTTCATTTTCTTTGTGTAATTTATTTCTAGTTTCATACCTTTATGATCTGAGAAGCTGGTTGGTACAATTTCGATCTTTTTTAATTTGCTGAGGTTATTCTTGTGGCCTAATATATGATCTATTCTTTAAAATGTTCCATGTGCATGTGAGAGGAATGTGTATCCTGTTGCTTTTGGATGGAGTGTTTTGTAGATGTCCATTAGGTCCATCTGTTGTTTAGTTCCTCTGTGTTTTTATTTATTTTCTGTCTGGTTGATCTGACCTTTGGAATGAGTGGTGTGTTGAAGTCTCCTAAAATGAATGCATTGCATTCTATTTCCCCCTTTAATTCTGTTATTATTTGTTTCACATACATAGGTGACCTTCTTTGGGTACATAGATATTTATAATAGTTATATCCTCTTGTTGGACTGACCCTTTTATCATTATGTACTGTTCTTCTTTGTCTTTTGTGACTTTCTTTCTTTTGAAGTTATTTTGTCTGATACAAGTACTGCAACTCCTGATTTTTTCTATTAGTTGCATGAAATATCATTTTCCATCCCTTTACTTTCAGTCTATGTATGTCTTTGGGTTTGAAGTGAGTCTCCTGTAGGCAGCATATAGATGGGTCTTGTGTTTTTATCCATTCAGTAACTCTGTGTCCTTTGATTGGTGCATTCAGACGATTGACATTTAGGGTGATTATCGATAGGTATGCATTTATTTCTATTGCAGGCTTTAGATTCGTGGTTACCAAAGGTTCAAGGGTAATTCCCTTACTATCTAACAGTCTAATTTAACTTACTTCGTATGCTATCACAAACACCACCTAAAGATTCTCTTTTTTTCCTCCTCTTTCTTCCTCCTTCTTTTTTTGTATTTTATGAATCATATTCTGTACTTTTTGTCTAGCCCTTGGGTGACATCTAGTTAGCCTTAGGAATACTTCCATCTATCGGAGTCCCTCCAAAATGCACTGTAGAGGTGGTTTGTGGGAGGTAAATTTTCTCAGCTTTTGCTTATCTGAAAATTGTTTAATCCCTCCTTCAAATTTAAATCATAACCTTGCCGGGTAGAGCATTCTTGTTTCAAGCCCCTTCTGCTTCATTGCATTAAATATATCATGACACTCCCTTCTGGCCTGTAAGGTTTCTGTTGAGAAGTCTGATGATAGTCTGGTTGGTTTTCCTCTGTATGGGATGTTTTTTTCTCTCTAGCTTCTTTGAAAAGCCTGTCTTTTTCCTTGATCTTTGCCATTTTAATTATTATATGTCTTGATGTTGTCTTCCTTGGGTCCCTTGTTGTGGGAGATCTGTGCATCTCCATGGCTTGAGAGACTATCTCCTTCCCCAGATTGGGGAAGTTTTCAGCAATTACCTCCTCAGAGACATTTTTTATCCCTTTTTCTCTCTTCTTCTTGTAGCCTTATAATGCAAATATTGTTCCATTTGGATTGGTCACACAGTTCTCTCAGTATTCTTTTATTCTTAGAGATCCTTTTTTCTCTCTGTGCCTCAACTTCTTTGTATTATTCTTCTCTAATTTCTATTCCATTTACCATCTCTTCTTCTACATATACTCTGCTTTTAAATCCCTCCATTGTAATGTTTCATTTTAGGTATGGAATTTCTTAATGATTGAATCTCCAACTTATATTCATTCCTGAGTTCTTGAATATTTTTCTGTACCTCCATAAGTATGTTTATAATTTTTATTTTGAACTCTCTTTCAGGAAGATTGGCGAGTTCAGTTTCATTTGGCCCTTTTTCTGGGGTTTGTGGGATTTTAGTCTAAACCATGTTCTTTTGATGTTTCATATTTCTGTGTGGTGCCCTCTTGCACCCAGAAGCTCCAGTCTCTGGAGCTGCTTAGCTCCTAAAGTAAGGTTAGGAGTCGTAGGGGCGCGGAGCTGGTCCCTGGGGAGAGGAAAGATCTGCTTCCTGATTCCTGTCTGCGGTGCGTGTCTCCAGTGTCAGAGCCAGTGGGCCAAGCACACACAGGTAAACTTCTGTGCTTTTCGTCTCTAACTGTTGTAGGTGGGGCCTCCCTCTGGCTGGCTAATGCCAGCACAGTGACTGTCGGTTGTGAGCAGGTGCCTGCAGGCCAGGAGGAAGGCTCGGCAGGCTGTGTGTCACAGTGGGGGCCTCGGAGCTCAGTTGGCAGTCAGGGGGATGGAGCACCTGAAGTTCCTCAAAGTTCCCAACCAGCTGGGCAGAGTGCACCCAGACAACCTTGTCCAGCTCTCCCTTCTCCTGTGCAGCAAGCTCTGTGCAAACCCCGCCCCTTCAGCAGCCCTCTCACTGCCAGGAAGCCTCTCAGACTGCCAGCCCCTCCCCTGACACAGAGGGGCCAGGTGTGGATCCTGTCCTCCACATATGGCCGGAATGTCAGTCTCCCAGGCCCTCTGTCCATCCGAGCTCCCAGCATCCAGAGCACCACACACTATAGGTTTCCACTCACAAAGCAGACCTCCAGGGCTGGGCGTTCAGCAGTCCCAGGCTTCCACCCCCTCCCCCGCTCCATTTCTCTTCCTCCCGCTGGTGAGCTGGGGTTGGGGAAGGGCTTGGGTCCCACCGGATTGAGGCTTTCGTATGTTATCCAGTTTCGTGAGGTCTGCTCTGTTTGTGAAGTCTGTATGCAGTCTGGTTCATCCTTCTTTCTTCTTGCTGTTTTAGGGTTAGTTGTATTAATTAACTATATTTTTGTACTATTTGTGATTTGGGGAGGAGTTCTCCATGTCACCTCTCATGCCGCCATCTTGAATATCCCTACATATATATTTTTAAATGCCCCTCTTAACATTATACCAATATCCAGTGTACCCAAAGAAAAATGTCCCAAAGTTTTATGCAGTTACAAAGCTAAATCCAAGGTCTCTAGGTGATATGCATGCTTCTTGAGCAGATTCAAAGATGACTTCTCATGGCCTGGCAACATATGGCTCACTGATCAATTAATATTAAGATACCTAAACCTCACTAATACACCTATCACACAATGGAGCAGGCAGAACAAGAATATACTTTGTAACCAGTGTATATGAAAGAGTAATACATTTTCTGATCCTCAGAATATCAATTGTATAATTTAAAATAATGCTTAGAACAGGTTTGTATGATAAAATTATCCTATAACACAAAATAAAGCTTGAAATGTATTGTCACTTCTGAAAAGCCAATGACTTTTGCCAGGAGTAAAAGGATATTTTGAAACAGAACACAAGTAATATTATCTACTCCAACAGTAGAAGAAAACATCATCAAATAGATACATCTGAATACTTGGAAAAGCCATAGGCAGACTTCTGGTTTCTAGTCCAGATGCAAGGAACTTAGAAGTCACCATTTGGTCCTGACAACAAGTAAAAGTTAAAAAAAACTGAAAAATCAACAAATTTTCTCAGATTTGTAAGAGAAGTAAGGTCACAGGGCAAACTGCTGATCCCAAAATTGCAGAAATCAACATGCACATACACAGAATCACAACTTAATAGAACAAAAATGCACAGAAGAAACTGCCACAGGAACCAGTGTCAGAGTAGGGAAACCCAAACAGGAATTGATGAATTTCTGTAGGCTCAATGCAGACAACTCTGAGTGTTAAAAGCTCTAGGAAAACCCAGGCATAGTGGGGGCCACCTACACTTTAGTGACTTTTACCTCCAGAAGCTCAACCAGATTCTCACAGTGAATATCAGAGTGAATTTGAAATTCACAGTGAATTTCAGAGAAAATTCCCTTCATGCTTCCAGCAGGAAGAGTGGAAAAGTAACCATTTTAAAACACATAACTGCATTCTGTTCTTAACAATACCTTCCCACTAGAGAAATTACTAAGACTTAAGCTAGGGTTTTATCAGAGCCTAAATGACCTGGAGGAAGGAAAGTAATATCCAACTCTAGCCCACTTTAGCCATCCTATCCTGCCCAATGGATGAGGGAAAACTGAGAAGCACTTACGTAGTTCACAGCCCAGAGGTACAGACTCACTAAAATACTGGGACCTAATCATGGGACTATAGAACTGTTCCCCTCCCCACAACACCTTACCACTACATTAATAATGGCCTATTTACAGAAGTTTCTTTAATCTGGTATATCATGTCCAGTTATCAAGAAAAAACTACTACAAGGCATACCAAAAGGTAAAAAATATGATTTGAAGAAACAGAATAAGCATCAAAACCAAACATGGCATGGATGTTGGAATCATCAGACTGGGAATTTAAAACAACTATGATTAATATCCAATTATCTAATGGATAAAGTAAAAACAGCATGTAAGAACAGATGGGCAATGTAAACAGAGAGATAGAAATTCTAAAAAAGAACAAAAAGAAGCGCTAGAGATTAAAAAAACACTAACAGAAATGAAGAATGCCTTTGATATGTTTATTAGCAGATTGGACATGGCTGTGGAAAATCTCTCAGCTTGAGGCTATCTTACTAAAAACCCCAACTGAAAAGAAAAGTGAAAAACGACTAATAAATGGAATAGAATATCCAAGAACTATGGGACAACTATTAAAAGGTATAACATACATTGTGGTAGTACCAGAAGTATAAAAAGGAGAAAGGAACAGAAGAAACAATGATTGAGAATGTCTCCAAGTGTATCAGACACCAAACCACAGATCCAGGAAGCTTAGAGAACACCAAGAAAGATAAATGCCCCCAAAAACTATACCTAGGCATATCTGATTCAAACTTTAGAAAATCAAGGACAAAGAAATATCCTGAAATGACTAGAAGAAAAAAAAATCTAACCTATATAGGATCTAAGATTAGGATTACATCTGATTTCTCCTTAGAAACCATGCAAGCAAGAAGAAAGTGGAGTGAAATATTTAAAGTGTTGAAAAAATAAACCCCCACAACGTAGGATCCTATACCCTATGAAATCACCCTTCAAAAGTGACAAATAAAAATTTTCTCAGACAAACAAAAACTGATGGTATTTCTTGCCTTGCAAGAAATGTTAAAAGAAAACATTCTTTACAAGAAATTAAAATGATATAGGTCAGAAACTTGGATCCACATAAAGGAAGAGCATTTGGAGAGGAATAAGTAAAGGTAGAATAAAAATCCTTTTTATTCTTAATCAGATAAACTGTTCAAAATAATAACAGCAACAATGTATTAAATATATGTATATAAAACATGTGCCTATGTGTAAGCGAAATGAATGAAAGGAATAATACAAAGGATAGGATGGAAGTTATAAGATTATTTCCTTATCATAGGTACTCATATTACCATTAAGTGGTATAGTGTTATGTGAAATTGGACATAGATTAGCTGTAAATGTATATTGCAAACTCTACAGTAACCACTAAAATAAATGAAAAAAGAAGTATAACTGATATATTAAGAAAGGAGAGAAAACAGAACCATATAAAACATTTAACTAAAACCAAAAATGGTAGAAAAGAGTGGAAGAAAAATGGGAACAAAGAACCCAGAGCATCAAATAGAAAACAGTAACAATGTGGTAAATATTACTCAACTATACCAATAATCACTCAAACATCAATGATCTAAATGCACCAATTAACACAGAAATTGTCAGACTAAATAAAAAATCAAAGCAATTATATGTTGTTTACAAAGAACTCACTTTAAATATAAAGACATATGTAGATTAAAAATAAGTGGAGAAATAAATAGAGAGAAAAATATACCAGCTAACACTAATGAAAAGAAAGCAGAAGTAGCTATACTAATTTCAGACTGAGCAGCCTTTAAAGCAAGTAAAGTTATCAGTTATCAGGGATATAGAAGGATATTATATAATGATAAAAGAGTCAATTCTCCAAGAATACATAATATTCTTTAACATATATGCATCTAACAGCAGAACATCAAAATATATGAAGCAAAAACCAAGAACTGCAAGGAGAAACAGATAAATCCACTATTATAGTTGGAGGCCTCATCTCCACTCTGTCAGAAACAGACATACCCCACAGGCAGAAAATCAGTGAAAACATAGTTGAAGTCAACAGCACCATTAATCAACTGGATATAATTGACATCTACAGACTACTTCACCCAACAACTTCAGAATATATATTTTTCTCAAGATCACATGGAACATTTATCAAGATAGACCACATAAAACACATCTTAAGAAATTTAAAAGAATATAAATCATACTAAAATAAAATAAATTATTTAAAAAAAAATAAAAATAAAAATAAAAGAATATAAATCATATCAACCTGATCTTGGACACAACAGAATTAAATTAGAAATCTAGAAAGGGAAGATAGCTAGAAAAATCCCCAAATATTTGGAGATTAAACAACCCATTGCTAAGTAACAAATGAACCAAAGAAGAAATCTTAAGGGAAATTTTAAAATACTTTTAACTCAGTGAAAGTGAAAACAACTTATCAAAATTGGTGCGATATAGCAAAAGCAGTTCTTAAAGGGAAATTTATAGCATTGAAAGTATATATCAGAAAAGCAAAAATTTCTAAAGTACATCATCTAAGCTTTTACCTCCCGGAAAAAGAGGAGCAAATTAAATCCAAAGTAAACAAAAGAAACAAAAATTAGAACAGAAATAATGAGATTAAAAATGGAAATCAATAGAGAATGTCAATAAAAGCAAAAGAAGATTTTTGAAAAGTTCAATAAAGTTAATAAACTTCTGGCCAAGCTAAGAAAAAAATATTGGTTTCGAAATTTTTATTTTATTTTATTTTATTTTATTTTGAGATTGCTAGTATCAGAAATAAAAGAAGAGACATAACATCCCATGGATATTAAAAAGATAATGAAGGAATATTATGAATATCTTTATGCCCATAGATTTGATACCTAGATTAAATGGATCAATTCTTGATAGACACAATCTGTCAAAACTCATCAAGGAGAAAAAGACAATCTGAATAGGCCTATTTCTATTAAATAAATTGAATCAATAATTAATAATCTTTTAAAACAGAAAGTACCAGGCCTGGATGTATTCACTGGTGAAGACTATCAAACATTTAAGGAAGAGATTATACCAATTCTCTACAGTCTCCTTCAAAAGATAGAAGTAGAGGGAATACTTCCTAACCCAATCTATGAGGCCAACATTACCTTAACACCAAAACCAGACGATGACATCACAATAAAAGAAAACTATAGACCAATATTTATCAGGAACATAGATGCAAAATCCTCGATAAAACATTATCAGATTGAATCTAAAAATGCATCAGAGGAATTATATATCATAGCCAAGTCTGATTTAACCTAGGTACACAAAGCTGGTTCAAAATTCAAAAATCAATCCATCAAATCAACAAGCTAAGAAAAGAATCACAAGATCATATCAATAGATGCAGAAGAAGCATATGCCAAACCAACAGCCATTCATAATAAAACTTCTCAGTACTAGGAAGACAAAGAACCTGTGTCATAAAGAATATCTGTTTTAAAAAGCAGCTAATGTTATACTTAATGGTGATAAACTAAAAGTTTTCCCACTAAGATCAGGATTAAGGCAAAGTCTCCTCTCACCACTTTTTCAACATTGTACTGGAAGCCTTCATTAATGCAATGAGACAAGAAAAGAAAAGACACACTGGGAAGGAAGAAACAAGCTGTCTTTGTTGATAGATGATATGATTGCCTATGTGGAAAATCTGAAAGAACTGCCAAAAAACTGAAAATAATAATTAAAACAAGTTAGCAGGATAGGAGGTTAATATAAGTGTCAGTAGCTTTGTACTATATATATACCAGCAATGAACAAATGGAATTTGAAATTAAAACCACTATTTATATCAGTACCACTAAATATGAAGTATTTAATTATGTCTAACAAAATATTTACAAATCTATATGAGCAAAAGTACAAAATTCTGATGCAAAAAATTAAACATCTAAATAAATGAAGAGGTATTCTAAGTTCACGGATAGGGAGACTCAATATTATCAAGATGGCAAGTTCTTCCCAATTTGATCTACAGATTGAATACAATCCCAATCAATATCCCAGCAACTTTCTTAACATCAACACACTGATTCAAAACACCTACAATAGTCAACATAATACTGAAGGAGAACAAAGTTGGAGGATTTACTATACATGTAAAGAAAAGAAAAATACATCAACAGAACAAAACAGAGAGCCCAGACATAGACTCATATAAATACAGTTAACTGATTTTTTACAAAAGAGCAAAGAAAATACTATGGAGAAAAGACAGTCTTTTCAACAAATGGTCCTAGAACAACTGGACATCCACATGCAAAAAAAAATTAATCTAGATCCAGACTTTATACCCTTTACTACTATTAACTCAAAATGCATCACAGGCCTAAATGTAAGATGTAAAACTATAAAATTCCTAGAAGATAGCACAGGAGAAAATCTAGATGTCATTGGGTTTGCCAATGAATTTGTGACTCAGTCTTTTAGATACAACACCAAAGTTATGATCTATGAAAGAAATAATTGATAAGCTGGACTTCAATAAAATTAAATTTTTCTGTTCTGTGAAAGGCACTGTCAAGATAATGAAAGGATAAACCACATACTGGGAGAAAATATTTGCAAAAGACACATCTGATAAAAGATTGTAACAAAAAACATACAAAGAACTCCTAAAACTCAACAATAACCAATGTAATGAAAAAATAAGCCAAAGATCATAATAGAAAACTCACCAAAGAAGATATACTAATGCAAATAGGCATATGAAAGATGCTCCACGTTATCTGTTATTAGGGAAATGCAAATTAAAACAATGATAAAATACTATTACACATATATTAAAATACCCAAAATCCAGAAAACTGACAACATCAAATGCTGGTGAGGCTATGTAGAAACAGAAATTCTTATTTACTGCTGGTAGGAATACAAAATGCTACAGGCAGTTTGGAAGAAAGTTTGGCATTTTCTTGCAAAATAAAACATACTCTAACCAAACAATCATTCTCCTTAGCATTTTTCCAAATTACTTGAAAACTGATGTCCACCCAAAAATCGGCATGCTTTTTGTGCAGCTTTATCTATAACTGCCAAACTTGAAAGCAACTAAGATGTCCTTCAGTAGGCTAAATAGACAAACTGTGGTATATTCAGGTACATATATATATATATAGCACTAAAAAGAAATGCACTATCAAGCGTGAAAAAACTGGAGGAAACTTAAGTGGGTATTACTAAATGAAAGCAGCCAATCTAAGAAGGCTACATACTATATGATTCCAATTATACGACATTCTGGAAAAGGCAAAAATATGAAGAGAGTAAAAATATCAGAGTGTACCAGGGGGAGAGGGAGAGATGAATAGGTAGAACACAGAGGACTTTTAGAACAATGAAAACATTCTGTATGACACTAAAATGGTGGATATATATCATTATAAATTTTTTCAAACACATAGGACATACAACACTAAGCATGAACCCTAATGTAAACTATGGGCTGCATGATTATGATGTCAATATAGGTTCATCAATCATAACAAATGTAGCACTCTAGTGGGGGATGTTGTTAATGGAGGAGTCTATGCATGTGTAAAGGCAGTAGATATAAGGGAAATCTCTAAACCTTCTGCTCAGTTTTTCTGTGAACCTAAAACTGCTCTAAAAAATAAGGTCTATTTTTTATTTAAAAAAATACATATCTTTCATGGAGAAACTGAGCTTCCAACACTTGCAAATATGGAATGAATAAAAGTTAACACATTGCAAGTCAAATGACTTGGAAACATCTAAGTGCTGTCTTCAAGAATATATTATAGGAACATTTGTTAATAAGGTGTTTGTATGTCGGGGAGTGTGTGGTCTCGGCGGCATTAAAAAAGATTTTCTGAAGGCAAGCAGACGGATGAGGGCAGGAGACTGAATAGGCAGGAAAGAGGTAGTGTTGGAAAACTGCCTCGCTCTATATTTCTCCCCTCCTTTCCTCATGTCTCCCTTTTGTTTCACCTATTACTCTTGTATTGGAAGAACCAAAGTAACAAACATTTACTGAGTGCTTGTGTTCAGTGAACAATTAAGGATTGCTAAAGCCAGGAAATGGAGCATGAAGTATAAATTAGGCCAAAATGAGTATCAAGATTAACTATTATTGCTTCATGGGCATCAGATTGGGGTCCCGACATCACTGACTAAAGGTAAAACAGATCATATACTAGAAATGGAATTGAATGTAAAAATTTTTATTAGAATTAAGGACATCTTCTACTCACAAATAGAAACAAGAGTTAGAGTGAGGTTTAACAAGGAAGGAACTTACTAAATTTCTATCAGATAGAACTAGTGGTTTTGATGTTGTGATCTCTATGACTAAGCCAGGCTGTGAATTCCTAAAATACTCAACCCATTAAAAGCCTAAATTAAGCTTTCAAATCTACAAAGTCAGGGGAAAACCTTTCACATTAAGAGGAAACTTTTATCTTGTCAATGTTATGTTTAGCATAGAGACACCAATATAAGGCTATTTAATATGGTTGAAAATTTAGAAAATTATAAATACATGAATATGGAAAGAAACTAAGAAGTGGAACATACCCAACATTCCAAAACAGGAATTCTTTCTATGACATTTTCAACTGAAGTTTATACAGTCTCTGCCTGATACATGCAGTGACAATGAGCTCACTCTTTTCGTAGAAAGCCTATATACTCATCTTTGATCATCTACAGCAACAAACATTTCCTGTGAACGTGCATCTGCCAGATACAACACCAGAACCCAGGGATACAAGCATGGATAATGTACTTCTTCAGTCAGACTCAATTCCATTTCTCTTTAACTTCCTCCACTGGTCTTTATGCCTATAGTGCTATACAGAAGCCTTAGTGTTCCCTGTATCCAGTTAGCCGCTCCCAGCTACTGCAGCTGCTCTTTGCAGAGTGCTCCTAAGCTGGATGGCTTCCACTTGCTGCTGTAACAGTGAACACACCAGACTAAAAATGGTATTTCAGATATTGCACAAGCACTTTGGAGCAAGGTAGAATCAATACTTTCTTCACAAGGAATATAGTTATTTCTAAAACAGATATAGCTTTTTTAAATAGGGATCTATTTAATACATTTTACTGGTAGGATGGCAAATTAACATGCTTTAAATATAAGACATTTTCCTAACATTAAAGTAAATCTAAGGTGAAAAAGTGCTTTAAGTTTTAAAAGCATATGTACATATAAGGAAGTGGTTATTATTATTAGATTCCATTAAATGGCTTTATAAGGATATCTATCACAAGGGATGGATTATAATATGCCAACAACCACAACCAGATATATAAATGTAAGAATATTTTTCACATGGGTGACACCTGGGCCCATAAGAATGTGAATAGTCTTTTACAGGAGTGAATGTTGAGAGAAAAGAATAAAGGCAAACCACATTTGTAATGTTATTTTGCTAAGATAAATAAATCACCACTTTCAAAAAGTTGAGTAAGTATACAAGAAAATTCTCACTGTAACTTCTTTCAGTTTTTGTGGGTTTTGTTGTTCTAACAAAAGTATACTTTGGCATGTTATTCTCTACCCAAACACTCTGTAAGGTCCTCGACTTCAGGAGACTCTGTAACAGAGTTCTTAGTTTTAATTGCCAGGGATTCTCCTGGGGCCCTTGAAAAGTTATTGGTTGGGGAAAATTTTCAGAGGTGAGAATTCTACTGCACAAGGGATAAGAAACATAATCTAATCAGATAATAGAAAATCTGAACAAACGTTCATATTTCTCCCATTTGCAATTTTCCCCAAAAGTGACTTGGCACTTGTTAAGAGGCAGCACTGAGGGCCAATTTGGCTGAACACATTCGAGTAGATTTGCTAACTGCTGAGAAAAAGGGTGGTTCATCTATGACAGTCCAAAATGATATAGGTTGAGATTTGTCAATATTTTCAAAAGCCAAGGAGAAAACATGTGTTGAACAGGATCTCAAATATAAACAAGAATTTATATTAAAAATAATATGAATTCTTAAATGTAAGAATGATGTATTAGGACAAATATAATTACCTAAAATATTGGTCTTCAGAGATCATATTTATCAAGTAGCTTTAGTTTTTCCTTTGGACATATGCCATAAAATCAATAAATAAAATGAGAGGATGAGAGGACATTTTGGTTAATTAGCAGGTAGTTCATAATGATCAAATGTAAAGAGTATTAATAAGTAATGCAAAAACATTAACAAACCCAAAAATCTTTTATGCTTGACTCTTGATGTGCTTTTGCTCTAGAAAATTAATAATGGCACGCCCAGAGTTCTAGAAATCCTCAGTAGTTCAACCACAGTACGCAGACAACCTGTGAAGATGGCGCCACAGCCCAAACGACATTCTCTCCCATTCTGTATTTGACACTGTGATCATCCTGGCCTCCTTTCTAACACCAGCTTCAGGAAACACGAATTTTCTGGAATTCTTTACTATTATTCTAATGCTAATTCAATATAATTAAGAATTTAGGGCATTTTAATTTTATAAACATGGAAAGAAATTAAGAGATGTTCCTTTTGTTGGCTTCTCACCACCACTTATTAAATACTTGCTCCACTCTGTCCAGAGGAGGCTGTACTCACTCTCAGGACAGCAAACTCCTGCCCTCTCTACAATGGGCTGATCTATTTGTCACTGTGCTTTTGTTTTATCTTGGGAAGAGAGAAAAGAGTACACTATTATACCCAGAACCTGCTGAAATGGGTCTGAGGAAGACATAGTTTCAGTTAACTAGCAAGAAAATGTGTACAGTTAAAATATATGTTCCTTTTCCTGTTTGTTAAACAGTTAGCATATATCCACTGGCAGGTATTTTTGCCGGCCTTTTTGTTTTCATATTCGCAGGACTAATTGTCCCTCCTCCATGCAAATCCAAAAGCAGTATTTAGATTTCACTTTCTTGAATGCTGATGTGGTTTATTAAATCTAATCCAAATACTCTCTTACAGTATTTAAGGATTTCTATCAAGTGACAGCACACACTTCTTATCCTGTTAAAATTCTAGTACATCCTCTTTGCCCCAGTAAACCAGATTTAGGTAATTTAAGAGCTATAATAGTTTCATTGGCCAGTGGGAAAGATAAGCACACACTGCAAAAGACATAAAAAATAAAATTGGGCCCCAGCTTAGAAAAAAACCTTAAACCATCCAAAAAAGTCAAACCTTATTATTGTTTAGTTCATTCACTCTACATATGTACATCAGTTGTCTGCTCCATGCCAGGTCTGAGAGTCTGAGAAGATGCTGAGAATATACAAAGAACAAGAGGCACTCTATAATTTGAAAAAAGTTTTTGTTACTTTACAATGTTTTCACATCCCTGTTGAAGCCAGAATTTCAGAAATATCTCACAAGAGAAAAATGATCCTCAAAGAATATATTGACTACTACTTAAGGTATACAGACAATTCTACACATTGCTATCTTAAAGATTTTTTTTGGTATCATTAATATACACATACATTATCTTAAAGGTTTTAACCCAGACTTCAATTTCCATTTGACAATTGCTTAAATAAATAAGGACATAAAAATTATCTATCTGAACTATTTCTCTCAAAAATTTGAATGTCCTATTTCTGTCTTTAATACATTTGCTTAACAAGTTGAGTTAGTAGTGTATAATATTAAAAACTACATAGACACTATATAATCTCATTTATATGTAGAATCTATAAAAGTTGAACTTAGAGAACCAGAGTGTAAAATGGAGGTTGTCAGAGGTTGTGGGGAGGAGGAAACGGAAAGATACTAGTCAAAGTGTAGAAACTTCCAATTATAAGATGAATAGGTCTCAGGATCTAAGACGACAGCATGGTGAATATAATTAATAATACTACATTGAAATTTTCTAAAAGAGTAGATCTTAAAATGTGCTCACCACAAAAGAAAAGATGGTAACTATGTGAGGTGACGGACGTGGTAGACTGATAATAGTAATCATTGCACAATGTATATCAAAACATCATGTTGTACACTTTAAATATATACAATAAATACAGGCTGGGGGAAAAGGTCTACATGCATCTTAAGCAAATGAAAGAACTAGTAAGTAAGACAGAACATGTTGTGATTACATCTTGTTTTCTCTGAGAGAATGAACTAGTTATGGCATAATTCCCCAAGGTAGAGATTATTCCAAACTTCTTTTTAAAATTGGCTTTCGATATTATGTAGCAGTAATGTCTATTCGACACGTGAAAAATCACCCAAGACAAATTATATCAGCCTTCTGGATTTCTTCCACTTTAATCCCAAAATAATACACTGTGAAACACAATAAACGCATGACTGCTGTCCATTTCAGCATCACACAATAGGTACTATTTGATTCAGTTTATGGAAGTGTACCTCTTGAGAAATACTAGGAATAGTAAGAACACATATGTAATAATACACAAAGAAGTCAAAGCACAGTGTCCTCAAGAATACTATTTTTCACTCTTGATAAAATTTTCATAACTTGGAAAATGGGTTAAGATGGTCTATACTTGTACATACTTGCTACTTACTAATTTTATAAAATTTGCAATTTTCTGTCATTGTGGGTAAACAATTCTAGTTCTAAATTCATCCAAATAAAGGAGACAAAATATGTTTCTTCTTGCCATGTAAGTTTTGCTTAGTAACCAGTATGAGTGTGTTCTGCGTTATTTAAACACAAACATATAGAAAATATTGGATGGACTTTGTGTGCAAGGCCCTAGGCTAGGAGATTTGAATCATCACAGATATTATGGGTAGATGTTGCCATTTGCCAGAAGTTAAAGAAATAACTATAGTGTAATAATATAAAAAGCTCTGAAGAAAACACAAGGTGTAAATCCAATTATTAACTAAGCAATCAGAGACAACTTATTTTCTTGTTCTTCAGGTTATTTATCTCTAAAATTAAGATAACAATAGAACTGACATAACAGTGTTGTAACTAGTATTAACTGAGTGGGGGGAGGAGAGGTTACATTTAGAGTATTAGAACTGTATTTGACAAATAATAAGTTCTCAATAAAAGTTAGCAAATAAAGCAAGCTTAATTGGGTACAAGAATGTAGCTGCTTCAAGAAATGGAGAATACAAAATTTAAAGTCATTTCCTGCCAAGAGTAACTAAATAATGTTTTCCTTTATGGACAAAGTTCAGTAAAATTTATTCTGAGTTCAAACTGCCATATTTGGTGTTCAGGACACTGTATCCATCTTGATATAACACTAAAGCAAGCTAGAGAGTCTTTGTCAGAATTCACCATACTGGCACCCTGACATTGCATTTCCAGCCTCCAGAACTATCAGAAATAAATTTTTGCTGTTTATAAGCCACCCAGTCATTGGTACTTTGTTATAGCAGCCAGAACTAAGACAGACCTTAACTAATTTTGTTTGGAATGGACAGACTTGGCATATAAACTGTAAAGCATTTCCTACATATACTAGGGAGATGGAAACTTGCGGCCATCTCAGGGCCTGTCATCATCGTCCAGAGCGACCTCAACATAGATTTATGAAGAGATTCCAAGAGGGCTGTAGGAGAAATACTATACAAAGTAAAACACCAAGACCTAGAATCCAAAGAATGGTTTCAAAGTACAAACTGCAAATCAAGTCAAAAGAATAAATATTCAAAACTGGAAGTGCCTATTTTTCTAAAGCTGTGTCTTACCTGGTCCTCTTCAAGGAGACTACTAAAGATTTACCCTTTGAGGAACTTCACAGAGGCTAGTGTTATGAAAATTCACAAAGGAAAGAGATACTACTACCCTTATTTTAACCTCAAAGAGGTTACTTTGATTTTACTGTATTTTGTTACGGGCCACACCTAACATCAAGAGAGTATATAAATACAATACTCTTTAGTTCCAGAAGTAGAGAATAAGTGAATATTGATGAACAATAGTAATAACTGCCACAACTCGGTCTCTAAAACTAAATGCCACCAAGCCTTCATGCGTTACCCCGAGACGGTCCGTATAGCATTGTTCTGGGTTCCCAGAGAAATTTTAAGGGGACCTCTCATAATGTCCGCAGCCTTTCACGTCCAATAAATAAAGAGCAGAATTTGAAAGGGGCAGCCTTCAAATTCCTTGCACCGACCTCGATTTCCGGATGACTCAGTACATCCATAAAAGGGAAAGGGACCGTATTACGTCATGCTGACGAGCCCCTCTGCCGGCAGCCGGCGCCGCGGCCGCCGCGGGAGGCCCAGTGACGTCACCGTCGCCCCCCGGCGGCCCTGTGCGGCGCTGCGCCCGGGCCCCGCGGACTGCCGGCGCCGCAGGCCGCCCCTCGCCGCCCAGATCCGGGCAGCCCTCCGGCCGGGCGCCCAGGGCTGACCCCCGACTCCCCCCGTGCCGTGCGGACAGGGCCGCCCCGTGCACCGACAGCAGGAGGGCCCCCCGAGTGGGCCCGCGCGATGGACGCCGGCCCGGGAGCGCTGGGCGCGGGGCCCTGCCTGCCCTCACCTCCGCGGAGCCCTGAAGAGGGAGCG
>JAQQAC010000477.1:2066818-2141149 GCA_029783875.1 Phataginus tricuspis
CTCCTCCGGGGTCGGGGGCGCGCAGCCGCGCGGGGACGGGCCGGCAGCCCGGACGGCCGCTGGGTGGGCTGGCGGCGGCCTTCCTAGGTGCTTAGACAGATGTGAATAAGGTTGGCCGAAAATAAAATTTCTTTAAAATTATATGTGAAACATGAAAATATAAATATATACATATACGCCACCAATATCTGTGTCAATTATTAAGGAAATTCGCAGGCATATGGCTATGGCCTTAAGTTATTTCTGTTTACAAAATCTATCCATAATTTAGTATGTCTCGAGTGGAGTTCCTTAGCAAATGGCATCCGAATTAACCTGGGATGATTGTTAAAAATATATTTTTTAAGGTCGTATGAGTCAGACCTGCTGAATCATAAATAGCCGCAATAGGATATAAGATTCTTTTTTTTTTCTTTCATCTCCCTAGGAAGTTTTTGTACACCACCATAGAGAATTATTACCCTAGTTCTCCTTTCTTCCTAAATCACATAGGGCAGAACATTTTAAGTCCTGCATATAATTTTTCAGAATAAATTATAAGGATTTTTTTTCCTGAAAAGCTTTAGGTACGTCTCATATGAAATCATTTTAACCTCTGTGTAAAGATTATGAGTTAAAAGCATGTGTCAACCCTTCCTCCCTCCATAAACTGACTATTCGAAAACTCATAGGTGTAAAAGTGAGCGTTGGTCAAAGGCATAAGTGCCCAAAGATAAGAAAATGAGCAAGAAGTTAACAGTAAAATTTTAGTAGCTGGAAGATAGGTCAGTAAGTGATAAATGACTTAGCAGAGCCAAAAAATCTGAAGTTTTTTTTCATGTGCCAGAAGCAACTAATTGCTAGTTAATTTTTATATTTAAAATAAAACAAAATTTTTAATTTATTTTAGAGAATACATGATATAGGTATATAATTTTGATACATATTATAGCATGTTTTACACACAGTTCTACACCACTTTTTACCTGATTGCTATTACCGTAGTAATATAATTAAGAAGTCCTTCCATATCACTACATAAATATCCTTCATTATTTATAAAGGCTGTGTAATACCCCATTGCCTGGATATTGTATATTATCTAATAACTCCCTTATTAATGAATATGTAATATATAATATAACATATAAAGTTTGGAATCAACATATTTTTTCCATACTTTTTATTTTGAACTCACTTTAGACTCAAAGAAAAATGTAAAAATAGTTCAAATAGTTCTCTTATGTCCGTCATGCCTGCATCCCCTAAGGCTTACATCTTATATAACCATAGAATAATTTATCAGGGACAGGAAATTAATATTGATAATAACCAAACCTCAGGCCTTCTGAAACTTCTAATTGGGAAAGCTTTTAACAAAAAGATAGACAGTAAGCATTTTAATATTTATAATTATAGACCTAAGCCTAAAATACACAGTCATGGGTGGAAGATGAATATATATTGCATGTTGTGTGAAAAAAAAATGCAATAAAAATAGGAGAACAAAATTGACAAACTATAAGCTCATTGATTGCTATATAGGCAATATATGGGAGTAAAAGGATACCATTAAAAACTGACACTTGATAAATGTTAAATAAGAAAATGGAACTAAAGGCATTTTTAAAATACAAAATACTACTAGCACAAAAATGAAAACCTTCCTAAATATAAAAAGCTTAAAAGGATTAAACTATAAAGAGCAAAAACTACATATCTTGCAGGAAAAAGAAGTATATATAATTATAAAATATTATGACGGAATTGAGAACAAACATCAGTCATGTCATTAAAATGAATGGGCTTAATTCACCTATTAAAAGAAAAATTAAAACAAAAGTTAAAAATAAAGAGGACAAAGTTATACCATGCAAATAAAGATAGTAGAAAAACAGGGGTTATGATCCTGATATCAAAGAAAATAGAAGTCCAGCCTAAATATGACGTTATTTTTTAATGCTAAAACCATAATTCACAATGAAGATATAATAGTTATAAATACCTATACACTAAATAACACAGAAAACACCTTTCCGAAGCAAAAACCTATAGAAGATACAAGGGGATATGGATGGAAACATGCAAATAGACTTTAACATATCTCACATATCACTCTCTGTACAAGACAGATGAAGGGGCCAAAAAATTGGTTAGGATTTTGAGGACCTAAAGAATACAATAACTAAAGAAGATTGTATCAATATTTATCAACTTTCCACCCCAATAATGAGAGAAAGCCCCTTGTCCCAGGCTCAAGTTTTCATGGAAGATTTACAAAAATTGACTGTAAGTTGACTACAAAGCATGAGTAGGTTTCATCAACATTCTGACCTCAATGCAACAAAATTAGAAGTTATTAACAAAATCAAGAAATAAAATGACCCAAATGGAGATTTTTTAAACACACCTATTAAATAGCTCTTATGAAAAAAAACTACACACCAAAACATACTTCTAAAAAATAGGAAAGCACTACTTATACAAATATATTAAGCAGTGATCAGATTATATGACTACACATATCAATAAAAGTAAAAGAATTTAAATGTATCAAATTTCTATCTCAAAAAACTAGAGAAGAAACAACAAAGTAAGACAAAAAAATAAGGAAGGATATAACAAAAATAAACACAGAAATTAATGACAGAGCCTAGAAAAAGAGTAGACCTAATTAACCACAGTCCTGTATTTTGAAATTAACAATATACAACCACCAGCTAACTTGATCGAGAATAAAAAGAGAAAGTTCAAATATTTAAAATACAAAATAAGAAAAAATAAACTTTGTAATAGAAAGAAAATAGTATCTTGAGACAGATTTTCAGGCTGCACAAACATATTTGGAAACCTAAATTAAATGTCTCATTTCATAGAGAAATACAGATTGACAAAAAAATGACTCAATTGAAAGTTTAAACACAACAATTAACATAAAGGAGAGAGGAATACCTTACAAACACACATACAGGCATAGATAATAAATAGGTGGAAAAGATTTTGATAGTTTCATTAGGCAACTCTTCCAAACTTTCAAAGAAAAGATCATTGTATGCTCTATTAAGTTGCTTCAGATCATTGAAAGTGAAGGAAAACTTTGCAATTCTTTTTACCAAGTGAGTATAACTCTGGTATGTAAAAAAAGAAAACTATAGACCAATATAACCTATGAATATCAATACTAAGTACTAAATAAAATATTAGCTAATAGAATTCAACATTATATTAAGAAAATAAAATTGCATAACCAAGTGGGATATTCTCAAGGAATGATAGATTGACCCAATATTAGAAAATCCATTAATATAATATCATATAAACTGATCTAAAGGGAAAAAAATTATATGATCATTTTCACAAATGCTAAAGAAACTTTTGAAATACTCCATAATTCGTTTTTGATGAATAATATATGTGTACACTCACATGTATAAACACTCTATAATCCATTCGATTTTTTTAAAAAACTCAAGAAAATGGGAATTAATGCCTTTTTAACATGGTAAAATACCATTTACTCCTAAAGTCAGCATCTTTATGAGGAAATAATAGAGGCATTCCTTCTAAAATCAGAAACAAGGAAAGCATGCTATCTCCAACACTGTATTAGAGATATCAAATGCATTTAAACAAAAGAAATCAATTAGAGTAATAAGAATTGATGGTAATAAGAAAGGATTATGACATAGTATTCCTGGAAAACCCAGAGAATCAATGATAAAGCTAGTTCAAACAATAAAAGAATTCAGTAAGGAAGTAGGATAAAATATTAATATACATAAATACATATTATTTTATGCAAACAACCAATTAAATTGCACAAAAGCAGAAAAATTTCATAATGGTAAAAAAGATTAAGTGTCTAAAAATAAACAAATGTACAAAACTATGTGAGAAAAAAGTACACAAGTACTGAAAGAAAAAGAGTAAACTTGAACAATAAAAGGCATCCACTTTTCTTAGGATGAATCAACATTGTTAAGATCAGTTTTTATTTCTAAGTTAATTTATAAATTTAAGAATAGTCACAAGAATACTAAAAAGAATAAGAGTGTCTGCTTCCACAAGATAGTAAAACTTACTTCATTGTCTCTATAATTGAAAGAATGTGATGCTAACATGAATAAACAAACAGACCAGTGGAATAGAACAAAAAGACCCAAGCATATTATTGAGAGACATCCTCCATGGGTCTTTCACATTTCTGTACGTCATACCAGCTTCTGTTTCAGACTATCTCTCAAGGGTGTTTATATAACAAATAGCCTTGGAAGACAGAGATAGTGTCTTCCTCCAGGACAGAGAACAGATTTATTTCCTGACCAGTAAAGATAATGTCTTATAGATAAATGGATGTTTAATGACAGAACTTTACACGTCTGGCAGTGTTTGAGGATGAGTTAATGAAAGATGTAGAAAATCAAAACAAAATAAGATAATTATTATTTCAAGGAAAATGTAAATAAAGAAAATGTTATTCGAGAGGTCACTTGTAAATAATATTTACAAAATCATAATTTATAATTATGTTTAAACAAAGCAGTGTCTGCTGTTTAATTTAAGCAGTATGTTTGTACTATTTTGATAACATATTTTTTAAAAAGCAGTTTATTTATGAAAAATCTGGTACATAAGCATAACCTAAAATTATTACTCAAAAAAGCAAACCTGTCCTTATAGAAGAAATTTCTCTAAGTTGACCACAAAGAATGAACTTGTTACTAAAACTGGCATCTGCAGAATTTTTTTAAGTGACTTTCATTTCCAACAGTTGTAGTAGCATGTTATTGTGATATCTTGCAAACATTTTTACAATGTGCATTGAATCTAAGGTTTTTTTACTCATTTTACTCAATTACATTTTTTTGTAAGTTTTCTCTAAGGATACCATCTTAGCATAACTCTTGTTAATGATAATAGCAAAAAAATCAGAAAAAAGTCTTAAGGTAAAGGGAATACTTAATTATAACATTCTTGATGAAATTCTATGGAATTATTTTAAAATACGACTAAAAAGATGACAAATTACATGGCATATGTTTGTGATATTTTATTTTAGAATTTTTTATTATAACATTCTGTTACCTTGAGAATAAAATGTATATATAACTTAAAAAAAATAGCCCTTCTCTCAAAGTACCACATTTTCAGTGTAACTTATCCGTGTAATATAATCTCTCTCCTGATAAATAAAAAGAATATAACATCATATTATTATTCATTATCAAATGAGATCCTTTATTATGAATATACTTTATTTCTCCTGTACTTCATTGCTTAGAATAATCTCCCTTGAGTTTTAGTCTCTCACTGCTTAAGCAAACTTTTAGGTATAAGTTTTTAAAATTATGAATTCATTTATCTTTATATGCCAGGTGAAATTTTAAACGTTTTTCAAATAGTACAACATATGATAAATCAAATTAAGTCCAATTAGTAGCAGATGGTGGCTCTTAACAAACAATATGACTATACTGACCTATATTGCCTCATTATCAGCCCAACCTCTATATAGAATAACCACACATATCTGCTTACCCATAAGAGTTCGAGTTTATACCTTTTTCCTGGCATAATTAATAGTATACATTTTTATTCTCAAAGGTGTCCTAATTTAAATGATGAATTATCTTGTCACCCTAACTTATACATACACGGACATAAATGAATCCTTTAGAAAATCAACAACCTCAGCTGTACTTTCATTGAGAACTGAACAGTAAATATTCTATTTTAGCCTCTTATAACATGCCAGTGACCAAAATTTCTATTTGCATTAACAAAAAACTCATGTATAATCATCCCACCTCAGCACAAAAGTAGACTGCAAGAAAACTTGCATGTAGGACCTGTAAGAATCCTAGAATACTGAATTTGAGTAAGGATGTAGTTAAATCCTTCTTTTCTGAACCAAAAGTATAAAGACATAACTTGCCTGGGGAATTGTCAGGGCAGACATCAATCAGAGGTACATCCTTCCTATAAGAAGAAATCTAAGTGCCTCCTGGGAACTTTTACTTGGGAGCAGGCAAGCTTCCCTGTGAGCCCAGCAGATGGTGTGATCCGTAAAATGCACCCCTAGTCAGCTAAAAACAGATGGAGGGCCCAGAGAAGGCACCACAGAAGATGAAAATTTGAGCCAGGGTTCCAAGTGTACATGAGGTACACAGTGATTGTAAGGGAGTTTGTCAGGGGCGAGCCTGGCTGCCTCTCGAGAGGCCTCACAGAGGAGTATTCTTTACCTGGGTATCTTCACTATGGCCCATGAATTGGCCTGCAGCTTTACATGCCTAATAATTTGATTTTGCAGCATTCTAAAGCAAATCTACTTCTCAAGAACAAGCTCGCATTATCCAAGCTCCTGAGGTAGATAAATAAAACCAGAATGTGACTTGATTTACATTGTGAAATAATTGTTACAGGGACTAAAATACTTGAAGTTCATATGAGCAACACATTTTCTTCTTATAGGGGTACACATGGAAAGACAAAGGTTGTTTAATAAATGTGGAATCAAAACAAAAAAGTTAGATAAATCCAGTTTTTAATGGCATTATACTCAGATAGCTGATGAATTCATTAAAATAAGGATAGCCTTGCCAAAGGAGTCAGTACACTCAGTCTGTTGGCTAAGTGTCCTTTCGTCCTGGACAATGCTTGGATGGAAATTGCCAAATTTGCCTTCATAACTTCTTTTTTAAAGGCTTCCATGACCAACCAATTGACATTCTTTCTTTAGATGTCTTAATGCTCTATATCAAATTGCACTCATTGTGTACCCAGTAAAGCCTTCTTTCTTTTGTGATTTCTAATTAAAATTTTGTTTGAAATTGTATAGCTTATAACATGCATGAATGTTTTTAAAGAGAAAACTCCTTTCACCCCTTTCAAATTTCCACTCCCCTTGTCAGAAATATGCACATGTGCATATACGGACATACGTATTTAAGCATATAAGAAATTCTACGTTGGTTTCTTTCCTTAAAATTAAGTTAAATCCTATTCCCAGCTCTCATCCATTTAGGATGGCAGGATATTTAATCTTGCTCGTCAAGGCTTATCCATCCATTCCTATCCCAGGACTCATGGCACCTTAGGTCTCTGCTACCACAGTCATTTCTCATGATAGCCCCCCCTCCAAGGAGTGCCACCTCTTTGGGGTTCTGAAGGAAGTTAACATTGCAAAGTCCCAATCTACCAGGATTTTCAGTCCACTAGCTCTACCTCTTTTCACTTCCCAATAGCCTCTTGATTTCCCAAACTCCTCTTTTACCTCGCTTAGATTCCATGATTCACCATTTTAACTATTTTTGCATATGCGTGGGGTTTTGACCTCTCTTCTCCTGCCTTTCTTTCATCTCACATGGAAAAACCCCAATTGAGAACAGCCCCATTCTACCCCAGCACCTAGGTAACTGTATGTAGCTTAAGAAAACAAAATTATACTGGCCTGCTTAAATCTATTACTACAAATCTTGAATGGTCTGTTACCGCTGCCTTGTGACTATTCTACGTTTTTTTTAGCCAATTCATATTTCATTCCTCCAAAATAATTATTTCACCTTTTTCTTCTCTCAAACTTGCAGAACTCTATACTACCTTACCCTTAGCTTACCATCTTGCTTTTATTTTCACTCATAAAAATATAAAAATTTCAAGGATAAATTTCATGTTTTCCACCATGAAGCTTACCAATTTATGTAAGTCTTTAAGCCCAAACTATGTGTTTCATTTTGTTAAAGTGAATAAAAAGCTTTTATTCCTATCTAAGGCCCAATGGTCCACCTGAGTATCTGTTCTCACTTCTCTTACAATCTCAGGCACTACTTCTGCCATCCTCCCATCTCTCTTGCATGTTTTCCTCCCTGCAGATCATTCACATCAACAAAAGACATGTCCCATTTCTTTTCTCTTTTTTTCAGAAAAAAACTTCTAAGTATTATTCATATATACTATTGCCTCTTCCTCTCCTAGCTGCACACCTCCCCTGAAACAGCTCTGTTCAAGTTCAAAGTCCTACACATAATCGAAAGTCGAATCTCAGTCTTCCTCTAACTTGACTTCTCAGGATCATCTGTCACCACTGAAAAATCCCTGCTTTCAGTTTCCTCCCTTCTATGCTTTCATGACAGTTTCTCTAGCCAACAGTCTGAACCCATTACTTGCCCTGTCCACTTTCTTTGCTGGCTCTCCTTGCTCTTCCTAACCCCTACATGTTGGGGTGCTCCAGAACTCAGTCCCCAAGCCTCTTTTTTCCTTTCACAATCACTTTCTGGGTGATCTCATCAAAACCCATCATATTTAAAGCACATGTGGTGAATCCTAAATTTTTATATCTAGCCCTATCCTTCTTAATGAATCCCAGATTCATACATACAATTTCCAACTCAGCATGTCCACTTGGATATCCATAGGAATCTCAAGTAAAAAAGCCAAGACTGAATTTTTATTTTCACACACATCTGCTCCAGCGCAAGGAATTCCATCTCATCCCATTAAATGGTAATACTATTTGCCCAGATCGAAGTCCAAGCCGTACAATCATCTTCGATGCTTCTTTTTCATACCAACATATAATTCAAAGGCAAACCCTATGAGTACTATGTCATAGGACTAACTAGTCTCATAGGACTAACTATGTAACTAACATATACCAAATACTCACCCTCATGAATATCTCCTTAATTCAAGAGAAAATTATTTCTTGCCTTAATTACCATAAGAAGTTGTGGATTTCCTCCAACACACCAGGTTTGTTCCTACTTCAGGGCCTTTTGCAGTTAATATGTCTTTGGCAGAAATATTCTTTCTTCCCTTCTGTTGACATAGCTCATTCCCTCTTTGCACTCAACAGTCTAATTCTGCCTGCTCAGACAGACCTTCCTCTGACAACTCCGTCTGTAATAGTAAGTCCTGCCACTCTGTGACTTTATTGTTCCAGGTTGTTTATGCAAGTGGATAGAATAATTCTTCTTACGAAATGTGCTCTTCAGTTATACAGTTCTCCCTCTTCCCATCAAGGGGTAAAATCTATGTCCTCTCCTTATAAATATAGACTGGCCTTGTTACCTTTTTTGACCAATACTATCATGGAAGTTATACTGTGTAATTTTCAGGCCTGGGTCTTAGGAACTTTTCTTTTGGCCTCTTGGAAGTCAGTCACCATGTAAAGAAACTCAGGCTAGAATGTTAAATAATGAAAGACTACATGGAGAACTGAGTTAACCCTAGCCAAGTATTACCCCAGATGTGTGTGTGTGTGTGTGTGTGTGTGTGTACACACACTTGTGTGGCTAGCCATCTTGCTCAGTCCAGTCCCAACAGAGCTTTCTCCCTGATTCTAGATCATGCTTAATTTATAAATAATTAGCCACTCTGTTCACAAATAATTAAAATAATTTCAAAAGAACCTTTGTTGGGGTGTTTAGATCTTTTTACTTACATGATCATAACACAGAGAATGTATTGTGGGACAGGAGTACTACTAAGAAACTCTCAGCTGAGAAAAGATCATGCAGTCAAAGCTGTCACTCATTTCATTATCTCAACATGAGGAGATAAATGGGAAATATTTTGACAAATAGAGAAAAAAGCAAGTATTCAAAATATAAAGTGCGACAGATCAAGTAAAAAATAAAAAGACCATAAATTTGTTTTAACTTTCCTTCACATTATTTAAAATGAGATTTACATTTTATTAACAAGAAAACTCTCAAATAATTATTTTTTTCAAAGAATGAATGTCTGCCTATATGTATACAACATCCTACTATGAATTTTGTCAGTTCTTAAGTTTCTATTCTGACAGAAATTAAGCTATAACCAATTATTATCAATCCTAGAATTTTAAAAGTCCCTGTAGCTAACAATTTTTACTTAGAGAAAATGTTAGTGAAACAGTTTGCCCATTTATTCCATAAAATCTCACTTCAACTACTCTATTTTTAGAACTGTAATTATAAATTAACACTGTAATTTCATAAATCTATTCATTTTATGGATGTCTTCACAAGGTATTTTTTTATTAAAATGTTCCCTTTAACTTTCTTATATGCACAAATACTTTAAGACTTTGTCTCTTGATACTTTTTTAGTATGAAATCTTTTCTAGTGTGTTGACTGTCCAGATTGGATTCCCCAGAAAGCAAGCTCTGAGACAAACTTTAGCATGCATAATGTTTAATAGGAAGTGTTCTTGGAACCCATATTTGTTGTGGATGTGAAAGAGACAAAGCAGGATTGGACAGAGGAAGGACTTGAGCTGCAGTGCAGTCCTGACAGCCTCAGCTGACCACAGTGAGAATTCTCAAACTATAAAAAACTTTCAGAGGTTCCTTGTGTTGGGCCAGAATGAAAGATCTTTATATTCATATGTGTATTTATCATTACGTAGATGCCATTGTCATGGGTTCACTCTTTTACCTCTTGGTATAAAAAAATGGGTCCTCTGGATAGACATGATATTATTAGAATTCCATGCTGGTGAATCAAACAGTATGTAAACCTAACTTAGATAGCAGTGCTGGCTGAGACCCTGCAGGTAGAAATCACAAACTCATCCTTTAAATGTCTATTATCAGAATAGTCACTGGCCTTCCCAGGGAGCAAAGGATCCAATAAAATAAAATAAAATAAAATAAAAGCCTTAAGTTGATACAGTGATTTTATACAATTTGTTCAATTGTGCCTAGCTTAGAAGTAAAAGAAGACTATACTGTGTTGAACCCAGAATATATAATTGTTACTTTATAGAACTTAAAAACTTAGTAGGATAGAAAATCAGCATACAAATTAAAAATCTGCATGCAATGATATATTGTTTTTAAATGTTAAGAAAAAGCATAATAAGATGTAAAATAGTTTTAGATGATCAACGAATGCCTTTCTGAGTAGCTGACATTTAAGCTAAGAACTCATGGGAAAAAGTTTAAAAACAAAACAACAACAAAAAATATCCAAGTATGGAGGAATGGGACAGAACCCTCCAGGCAGAAATAACATATACAAACTCCTAAGGCATAACAAAGCTTGGCAAACAAGAGAGCAAATGTGGTTAAAGTTTGGAATATGTTGAGGAGAGTGGTGTGAGATGGAGGCATGGAGATTTAGCCAAAAGCCATATTAACTAAGGAATTTGCCTACCAAAACAAGATATTTTTATTTGATTCAAAACAGATTGAAACTCTTTAATATCTTCTCAATCGGGAAATTGACATGTTCTAATGTACACTTTAAAAAACTTCTCCTGCTAGCCTTTGAAGAAAACATTGGAGGTGGCAAGATTAGAAGCAGGGAGAATGGAGAGAATATTATGGGTGTCCAGGCAAAAGATGATGGTGATTTTCACCAGGGTCATAAAAATAGAATAGCAGAGATGTAGATATATTTGAGATGTGCTTTCTAAAGAATGGAGAGGTTTTGATAATGGATTGGATAGGGGTTTAGGGAGAGCAATGTGTCAAGTTAGGTCCTTTACCTAACTTGTTATTATTAATCACTGTTCTCACTATGCCTTATGTAGGACCTATGCCCATGGCTTAGCTACAGGCTGTGCCAATAAATCGAGGGGAAAATGTCAGGGTATGTAGTCAACTGTTTTCTCGAAACAAAGAAGGAAAAAATAGCCCGGTATCCCATCTCTTCCATGCAAAAGTCCATTTTATACTCAGGCAAACTTGATCTATAATTCTGTCTCTGCCTTTACATGAAAAAACTTACCTAGGCAAGTTACTTCTGTAACTGACATTTCTCATCTGAAAACAAATGCAATTATTTAATATATGCAGGGGTGTTGTCAAATTTATTGGAGATAATATACATGAAGAACATAATACAGTAACTTGTATATGGTAAGTACTTACGTTTACAATACTTTTCAGTTGCAGATATTTCTTTAAAAGGTCACTTTGCATCATTAGGTATACGTATACTATGAGTTTCATCTGTCCCAGTAAGACCACAGCTCCCTGATTAGTAAAGTCAGTATATACTCAGAAAAGTCTTGTAGTTGGTCCGTTATTTTAAGTCTGAAAAAGCTAAAAGATATTGTGACAGTGGCTTCAAATATTTTTACATCTGTAAGGTGTAGCTCCTAGGGGAAGTGTGTTCCCAGCCTGGGGCGAATAAACCAATATGACTGAAATAAGTCTAGGGAAAGTCTAGTTTGCGAGAAACCCTTTTATTGCTCACAATGAAACTTAGCTCTGTCACTCTGGCTGCTGCTTTTTTGCTCCTTTCCTTTCTCCCTGGGAGAAACTCTGTGGGTGGATCCCCAGCGACTGACAGGTGCCAGGCCAATTATGCAACAGAGGCAGGAGAGAACAGTCTCTCTCCATCCCTTGCCATGCAGGCTGGGAGAAGCTGCAGGAGTATATGTAAATGGACTAAGACCAGGCCAGATATTCTGGAAACATTGCATTTATCCCACAAAAGGCATCACAGATTATCAAGATATAAACTGGTGTATTTTTCTACTACACCGATATACAAAAATATTTCAATAAAATATCTTAAGAGAAGACTGTTTTAGCTCCTCAGATATACTCACTTATTTTCTCTTTGTATATGAAATTGCCAGTTATAAATATTCCCACTGTACTCTTTTTTTGGTACTGTATTCATTCTTTGGTACTGGCAGAAGTCTGAAAGAAAAAATTCAGTCTATGTTAGCACATAGAACATAGTTCTAGCATCCATACAAAAGCAAAATAGCAAAGATGACAGTATTTACAATAGTAGGGACAGAAGCATTTTAGAATCTTCCACTGCTCTTAAAGTCTTGAATAGAATTTCACAAAACTGTCACTCTTCCATACAGTGTCTTAAAGATCTTTATATTTTAGGATTGTCAGAGTGTCAGTAAAATCAGAAGAATGTGATTACCATTGTAATACACAATGTAATACCATTGTGATTAAAAGAAATGTTAACACAAGACAACTCCCCACTTTCTTTTTTTTGCAAAAAGCGATTCTCGGTTTAGAGAAAAATCAAAGAGTAATTGAAAAATATAGGATATAAGCAAATGTTGTAAATGTCCAGGTGTCAGTTCCCCGGGTGAGGCGATAATGTCCTCTCTTGATGGTCTGCCTTTCTCATGGATCTGTGCCCTCCGCGGGACTATACGTGACTGTATTCGCACTACTACCCGACAGCTTCCTGGCGAGCTGCAGCCTGGAGTGGACAGTGTCTCAGCCCAAATGAAGAGGGGTCTAAGGCAGTGAACTCCCGCCCCGTTCCAGTGACCGTGATAGTCTCAGTCAAATAGCAGCCTTGTCAAACTTATATCCTTGATTCCTATTCTAGAGCTCAAATAAAGATTGTGCGATTTCCCTCAGAAATGTTTAATTTAAAATTATGCAATGGTGAGAAGGAAAACTGACAGTTTTGAGGCAGTTGCCAGTTTTAAACTCACCATTTTGGATCTAATACCACTGACCAAATAACTCATGTACAGATTGTTATTAATCTACATATGGTCCTTGTATGTGACCCATAATCACATTTAAACAATGATACTTTTTAAAATAAGCACTATATATATATATATGTATATAACAATTTCTAACTTCCACCAATATAAAAGTGATTCCGAGTATTAATAACGTTCCAAAAATCTATTTGAGCTAATCAAGGTCAGTCCCCATAATGGGCCATAATTTCCTCTTCTGTAAAATTAGATGATCTCTAAAGTTCCACCCAAACCGAAAGATTTATAGGTTTTATTTCCAGGAATGGGAATGAGGGAATCCAACCGAATTACCTTGTGTTCTTTTGCCTCTTTTTGCCCCCAGAGGACTTAGCTTTAAAAGAAAAAAAAGGTAAGTTGATACACAATATGATATTTACAGCAACAAAAAGTGACAATGAAGATGCTTAGTTTCTAGGTAGTATTTCAATTCACAGGTCCTAAAAAACATTGATTGCTATTTCAAAGGTATTTTGCCCCAGGATTTTTCCCTGAGTTACAGCTGTCCTTAGAGGAAATCTGTTGGTGTGAACATATTCTTATTACACCAAAGACTGATTGATCTCTTTCAGACTGAAGCTGGCCTTTGCCACAGGCTGGTCTAGAAATAGAGCAAACACAAAAATAGGATATAATGAAATCTAAAAAGGCTAAGACAAGAAAGCATTTTTTTCTCTTTATACCTGAGATTTGAGAAAACAAATAAACCCTGTTACTATTTCCTGATTCAATTATTACAAAAATAAGAATTTGGAAAACATTTAATTATTCATATAAATAAAAACACTGGCAATTTATATTCCCTGATAATTGCCTCATTTTGATTCCAGATTCTTATGCAAATCTCATCTAAATTTTAACAAGTGTCAGATTCACCTCAGTTTAATCAATTCTCTGCCCTTACTCCCTTTAAACTGGAGATAGTTATAAATATGACAGGAGCAAATGGAATAGTCAAGTAAGGTAAGGATAAAATAGCACGAGTGTCATCCCCTCCCACCTGGCATCAGAGAGACTTCACTTTAGAGCCCTTAGCTCATTCTCCCCACCACTTAGCATAGCACCTGGCAAGATTCAGGTACTCAACACATATGTCATTAATACCTGAAAGTAGATGCAGTGATACAGTATGTGTAGCAATAGAAACACGCTTAATATATTGTAAACAAGCAGATAGGCTGTGCCATAAGTTGCCTGGATACTACCAGCCTGCAGACTTTTTCCTCCCAGATCTACTACGTGCCCAGGACTTAGAACTAGTTTTTGCTCCAAACTTCTCACCACATGACCTCTTTTGACACTGGAATCCTGCATTGAATATCAGCCTAATTGACTAATATCCCAATATTTTGCTTTATTCCTGTCAGACACGCCAGCTTCAGAGCCTGGTTCTCATTCTCAATAACTTTAGCCAATGGCCATGCACTTTCCAGGACCCGCAAGTATGACCTTAGGAATCAGCTATTGAATGAGACTGTTTCTGTCTCCATTACTGCTGAGATCCAGCATGGAGGGTGCCAACTCAGGTCAAATACAAGCCTGACTCCATAAGGGGTAGGAGGCTGGCAAAACAGCCTGTGGCAGAGTGGAGGACTGGCTAAGGAAGCCACTGACCATACCACATGGTTTGCAATGATTTCCCAAGGACAAGGTGCAGGCCACATGGGAAACAGAGCTAAGCTAAAGGGGTTCTGAATTAGGTACAAGAGCATTTTCTGTGATGGTCAAGATGGTCTCATCAAGGGAGGCCAGAGGATTAGATCCAATTGCAGAAGGTGGTAGGAATTACAACTGGACAGATGAAGAATTACTACCCATGTGGACAGGGCTTTGGGAAAATCATAGAGTACTTCACAAACACCAAGGCAAGTATCACTTCAAATAGCAAATGCTAGAGGAAATCAGTATCAGATATCGCCTGAGCTCATGCAAGAACTTCGCTGCCTCTTATGCCCTTCCTTTCCACACTCCCACTGGGTGTGGACAGCAGCAGTACAGGGAGAGAGGTGAACAGACAGCAATGAAGGTAAAGCTCTCGCCTACCCCATCTCTAATGCAAAATTCCAGCTGGAATGAACATAAGCAATGCGTGGGAGGGGCTTTAACTCACAATAAAATTTGCTATTTTACCCATTATGTGGGTAATTTCAATGAGTCTATTTTGACAATAGGAGAGAGCAGAAAACTTTTTGTTAACCTAAGGTAACTATAGAAAGTAGGAGGCCTACCAAAGATCTCATGCAGGGTTAGGGGAATTACTAGGGGATAGAGGAAATTTAAACAAAATGACAGCAAAGATTAAAAATTGTTTTCCAATTTCACTATGTTATTTCACATATTGATTACACTGTTAAGTATTTCTTACCCTTCCAAGGTTTGTAGAAGCTATAGATAGCATTCTTTACTCTCTAGATCAGAGCCTATTAAATTTGCACTTGTTGGATATTGTAACTTAACAACTTTTGTAGGGGGCAGGCCTCTATTCTGGTTAACATACTCTCAACTTTGTACTCCATTTCTCTTTACTTCCACCAAAGTATCAGCATGTCTTAAAACTGAACACCACGGGAAATTTAAAAAGCAAACTCATGGCTTGTATTACCTAGAGATTGTTAATAAGAACAGTATTCTCAGGTAATCATTTCAGAAGCAAATATATAAACACTTTGCTTTCCTTTGCTTGCTGCCCTTGTTTTTGAGTGTTCTCTCCTTTTTAATGGTTTTTGTGTGTTTTTTTTAGTAAAATGGAAATGGGAATAAAAGAAAACATTCTTCATTATTTTTTCTTGCATATCAGTAACTAAAATCTTAAATGTTCAATTAGAAAGAAAGGATAAAATTAATGTTTAAAAGTAAGGGGGTTTAGAGATGATCTTTGTTACATCTGATGATATACTTAGCCCACAAGTGCAAAAGTGAAAAAAATCTAAATTCAGCACTCTGATTCTTGGTAAACTGATCCAAAAATATAAAGTCCCAGCATATCTAGATGTGCATACAAAAGTATATCGACTATAGTATCATACACCATGGCAGGAAGAAAACACTAATGACAACAGCAAAGAACGTGAAACATGAATATTCATCAATGAGGAATAATTGAGTAAATTATACTATATCAACACTATGGAAAATTTCAAAGCTTTGAAAAAGAAAGGGTTGGATTTATTGAACCGGTTCACCTGGAAAAAGACTCCTGTTACACTTAAGTGTGAAAAACAGGGATAATCACACTTTTTACAAACATAATTAGTTAATTATAAGAATAGGCAATAGCTAAGGGGCCGATACCCCTTGTCAGTGGCAGATAGACTATATTGGACCTCTGCCCATCTCAGAAGGGTTCCAATATGCCATGACTTGTATGGACACAGCTACTGGACTTCTGGTTGCTTTTTCTATGCTTTGTTGCAGACCAGAAGACAACCAAAACAGGCCTGGAACATCTCTTTGAAGCCTATGACTGACTGCAGGTAATCGTGAGTGATCAAGACACCCACTTTACTGAACATTCTCTACAAGAATGGGTGCAATAGTTAGGGATAAAATGGAAGTTTCATGTACAATATAACCCTACCAGGGCAGCCATGATAGATAGTTACAATGGTTTATTAAAATTTGGCCTGAAGTCAGACACCAATAGTCTATGGGGCTGGTCAGTCTGCTTATGGACAGTGCTACGGCATTTAAACGAGAAGCCCTGGAAGGGGGCACTGAGCCACATAGATGTGCTAACACATGTTGGTGCTTCCCCTATACAACTGCAAGTACCAACCAAGGAGGAATCATTGAAGCTAAGGTTTGGCCACCAGAATAATATTTTGCTGCCAGCACCAAATGCAATAAACCCTGGAGGCTCTGTTCATTGGACGTGGCCTTTGACATTTCAACACATGGACCAGTGATGGCTAGCCCTCCTGGCACCTTGGGGACAAGGCTTGGAAGCTGGCCTCCTTTGTAGTCTTGGAGTAACAGCAGAGTGGCCCCCAAAGATCATGGAGGTGTATCCTAAATGACTAGAAGGTAGGAGCATCTTACTGGGGAGTTTTGTTTTGTCACTACATCCTGTGCATGCACCTCCAGTAATACTATATATAGACTCCTCATTAACTCCCACATGGAGAGGGGTAAAGGTGTGGTATGCTAGATCTGGACAGGACCGACTTCCTTCCACATTCTTATCACAGTACCACTCTTGCATACATCCTACCTGATGGGCAGATTTTCCTATGCTAGTGTCATTAAAACATGTATCTTACTGCCCTTAAGGTTAATCTCCTCTAACGTCTTTCTGGAATGGGCACACACCCTAGCAAAAAATACTGCTTTCTGGGTATGCATGGATCTCCCTATCAGTACACTAGTGGCCTTCTGTGGGAAGTACAAATCATGAACTGGGACTGGTTGAATACAGGTCATTGACCACTTGGTGGCAATCAATCTCCTCAGGCTTAAAGATGACTAATTATTATTATTATTATAAGGTTCCAGCTTTCTCATATAGGGACCATTGCCAAAGATTGATTTCTCCCATAGAAAGTGTGAGTCATGAACTGTTTTGACTATAGCTGGAATAACCACTTGGTGGCTATTGATCTTCTCAGAATGTAGGATTATTATAATTTTTGTTACCTGCATCAAAATTTTGTTGTTATCTGTATGTTGTTATCTGCTGTTGCTATGGCTCCAGCTTTCTCACACAGGGACCATTGCAGAAGACTGAGGGCATGTAGATTGTGGGGTGAGAATCCTAAAGGGGTGTAGTGTGGGGAAAATGGACGTTCCTATGGCCAGGATCCTCACCTACCCCTAAAGTACTTGATGATGGACTTGGCCTACTGCTAGGCTACTGCTTCCACACCCATCACTAATGAGTTATTATTGACTGAGTCACTATATAAAGAGCTCTGCAGGGTAGAGGCAGAGATGGAGGTGGACTATAGCCCTGCAGACTGCTGGAGGCAGATGTGCTCCCAGTGTACTCAAACTACTACCATGAGAATGAAGCATGCAATAAACCCTTTTACCCCAAGAATGTTCCATTGTTGTTTCTCGGTCTTACAGAATCCATAGTGAACTTCCTGGCACTGTAACCCTCAGACAAGACACCCTAGTTGATATAATTACTACAAAACATTTGCTTTCACATTGTAAATATATATTTTTTAAAAAGTTAGAATCAGGTCTTAGTGACATAAGCATAATGCTCTGAAATGTAACCTGTCCAACTATGATTTCTGTCTACTCAATTTGCTGAATTCTAGCTGTCTACAAAATGCTACCACAATTTTGAGTTCCTTTCACTGAAACCATAGTACCAGGTTGATAGACCATTGATGATATAATTGCCTGAAAGTTGCTTTAGTGAAATGTTGGAAATATATCCAAGGTGACTATGGGATACAACCAAACTCTGAACACTGTTTTTTAGCTATTCCAAAAATTGAATAGCTTCCTTCAATTTAATGGGCAATAAATTTAGAACACAGTTTACTTATATTTTACAGTGGAAAAAATTCCAAATTGGAAATCAAGAGCACCTACAATATTTGTAAGGAAAAACTTTCATCCCCATTTCCTCATTTATAGGTGGCTTGACAAAATGACCTAAAAAGTGCCTTCCAGAATTGAAATTTTATGATTGAATGACAATTTCTGATTTGAAATAGCATGTAGAATAGTACTTGAGTTATTGTTACCAAGCCCAAGCCCTTGCCACTCGCCAAACAACATGCCAATAAGTCAAGAGATGGTGTTGTGGGAAGGTAAGTAACTTTATTCAGAAAGCCAGCAGATCAAGAGGATGGCACACTCATGTCCTAAAGGACCATCTCAGCTTATGGTTATTTTCAAGCATAGGAGGTGATGATGCACCTGGACATCTGGACATCAGCAAGGATCTAAAAAAGGTTGTGTAACTCCTTGTCCTTGGTTAGTTAACTCCAGTCATTTTTCTGACTTCCTGACAATCCAGTCATCATTTCTGTACATATTTCTTTATCTCGTCAGGAAAACGAGGTTCAGGTAATCAGCTGGTTGCATCAATCTTAATTCATGAACAAAGTTTCTTTTGATGATTAACAAACCTACATGTAGTGCTAGAGGGCCGAAGAGAAGCATTTTGACCCAAGATTAAGGCAGCAAAGGAGAAAGATACAATATGAAGGCAGAGATGCCCACTTTTTCATTCAGTTAGATTATGACATCATTCTTTGGATGCTGTTTCCACTCTAAAACAAAAGGATAATGTAAAACAAATGTTTTTTTTTAATGGGGGCTAAGAAATCTTATGAAAAAATATTAAGTTTCTATAATCACTACATCAAATTGTCACAACACATAATGAATAGCAAAAGTTATTTAGGGATTTTTATAACTGATCACTTAGTTTCTTTTACTGACATAAAATAATCATCTTAATTATAATTTTATGTAGCTCACATTCGTTAACCAACTTTGCAAACATTTTCTTCTCCAATATTCTTGGAACTTTTACCCATATTCTACATGCATACTGGGGAATAAGGGACCAAGGGTGTGTAGTGTATCAGTGGTAGAATCAAGATTGGAAACTATTATTCCAGATTCATGAACTCTTTATATTATAGCATGCACTTTCATCACAAACATAGTTTTACTTCATATAATAAACAGATTTCATTGACATCACATAATTAAACCAAGTTTTATTATATTGACATACAATGAGAAAAATTAAGTTTTGCAAATATTTTTATTGTTCATAAGTCACCTATATTGTTCACAAGTGTGGCCACATATCACCCATAGAGCTGGATGGGAAATATTGTCAACTAATCTAAGTTCTTAGATTCTTCAAATTCACTTCACCTCCAGTGCCCTCTTGCTGACCTTTGACAAACCATGGAATCCTCTCAAACTTTATCTCTCTATCACCCATTTGATTAAAATTAAAAACAATAAGAATTATTTGTGCGCTCAATTTTTACTGTGACCAAAAAATACTAGCCCAAATGAGCTTTCCCAGTAATGCTAAACTTATGAAATTAAACCATTGTCTCTGTACATTTAATTTTTTCATATTTCATTTTGATTCACATACCAGATCAAATCCAATATCCTCAGACAAAAAGTCCTTTTAAAAATTTTTTACTTTTCACCTAATCATCTAAGTACTTTAAATTAATCATCAAGGACACCATTAGACTGAGGTGGTTCTAAATATCTTAGCAGCCTAGTAAGCAAACCAAAATCTAAGCCTGTAAATGCCTCAAGGTTAAGAAATCAAAACCTAAAGACAACCAATCACAGCTAAGAAAAGCTTTTCCAGAAAAGGCACATGCTTTAGCTTTAATCAATCAAATCATTTCCTTGCTTTGCTTCTGCCTTTTCTCTATAAAAGTCTCTCCTCAAGCTCCTGTGGGTGCAGAGATCCTGACGTCTTCAAATTTGGTGCTTCCTGACTTGAATCAATTTTGCTCAAGTGAACTCTTAAGATTTTTAATGTGCTTTCATTTATTTTTTAACAGTTCAAATGTTAATGCTACACCATATACACACTGAGTGCATAATAAATGAACCGATAAACAGGAAGCCAGAAAGTGGATCTACTAACAGTTTCTGATAGCTACAGTGAATCATTACCCTTAAAAGTCATCTCTGATCAGCCACATTCCACTGTTAAGAGTTCCTGGAACACGCTCTATCGTTTTGCATCTAGGTTCCCCTTTCTGTAAAACATACCAATTAGCAAGAGTCTCATTGGATCTCCATGGTTTTTACTGAGTCCTATATCTATCCTCAATCTATCAACGTAGCCAGGGAAACATAATGCACTGACTGTTTTAGGTCTGGGTCACGTACTTTACTCCTGAGACATGGTGGATCCACACCCAAGCATATGGACAGAAAAAGATTTGCAGAATAGATTCCCAAATAAAAATTGACACTGTTGCCAAAAGAAGGGAGCAGTGGTAGGGAATAAACAGCAGATTTCCATTACCATAGAACTTGCTCAGCTTTTATTTACCTTTCTCCATTTTTTACATAAATATTCTAAACTGTCAAAATGTTTATTTTTAAAAAATGTAGTCATCCTCCTATTCAAATGCCAACTCTGAGAATCATTTCCTAACCATATCTGTCAGAATTCTTCCCTCCCATAGTGGTTTGCCCTTTTATTACTGTTATTAAATTGAACACGGCATGTATTATATTTGTTTAATTTCTGCCAGCATCCCTGACCTAGTTTTTAAGTAGATGATCCCATAATTACATTCTCTTATTTCAAATATGTCTCCAATGGTGCCACACACATATTAACATGTATTTACTGAAATGAAACTTCCTATTAAGTACCCAGAAACATATCCAGGGAATTTTTTTAACTAAACACAAGCCTATGAGATATGTTGATTAAATCACACCTCAGAAACTCAGCTTTAGAAGAGTTGCATTATTAACAAATGCCCCCAGATGGGTCAGGACCCTTGGAACACACCTCACAACTCTCAGATCCCTGCAGATCTGTCTTCCTGGATCTCTCACCTCCTCCTTGCCCTTCCCAGTTAATCAAACACTGGCTATTTCCCACAGTATTGCACCCCTTCTGATGTAAGGACTCTAGCGAGGGCTCTGTTGGCCTTTCTCTTTTATGAGACTGTCTTGCCAGTGGGTTTCAGACATGGGCAAGTTCCCTACGGATTCAGTGACTGAGGAATAACAATGGAACATTCTTGGGGTGAAAGGGTTATACCCAACTTTATTCCCACAGTGGCAGGTCAGTTACTAGAATCCCGTCCACTCAGAGCGAGTCTGCACACAGCAAGGCGGTCTCTGCCTCTGGGCCTCCACCCCACAGACATCTCAGTCTCTGTCCTCAGCGGTGCCACTACTCCAGCTTCTGCTCTCCTGCAGCCTTGCAGTGGCACCACCGTGTCACCCAGAGCACTAGGCCGAGCTCTTTATATGGTAACTCAGTCAATAATAACTTATTGCCAGAGGTGCTAAAGATGGCAGCATGAGTAGGGCAACGGAAATCTCCTACCAAAAACATTTATATTTTGAAAATACAACAAATACAACTATTCTTAAAAGAGAGACCAGAAGATACTGTGCAACAGCCTGGCTACAGCTACATCTGTGAGAACTCAGCATCTCACGAAAAGGGGAAGATACAAAGCCGTGACCTGGCAGGACCTGAGCACTCCCCCCACCCCAGCTCACCAGCGGGAGGAAAAGAGTCAGAGTGGGGAGGGAGTGGAAGCACAGGACTGCTAAATAACCAGCCCTGGTGATCTGCACCGGGAGCACAGACACACATTGCATGGTGCACTGGATATTAGAGGAACGGAAGAGTAAAACACAAGACGGAGACTGCGAGCGGGTCCTCACATCTGGCTCCCCTGGGACAAAAGAAAAGAGGGCACTTTAAGTCTTAAAGGGACAAGAGTTTAACAGGTGGACAAAATAGTCCCGGCACACTCAGCCCAGCAGGCTGGGAATCTTAAGGAACTTCAGGTGCCCTAACCCCCTGGGTGGCAACACAGCTCTGAAGCCCCTCACAGCAATAAGCAACTTGCCCCTCATTCCCCCCTGCCAGCACTGCAAGCAAACCCGCTGCCCCGCCATTGATGTGAACCAGCCAGGGAGTAGCTCTGTCCACAGCAAACACACAGAGTCTTCTCCCAGTGTGCAGCTAAGCGGGCCAGACCCAGAGGCTGCCGCCAGCACTCACCTGCCCAGCACAGACAGAGGAAGCCTGGAAAAAGTCCAGAAAGCACGAAGGGGCGCCGTTCTCACAGGAGAAAACATGCCACGCGCCTGAGACCCCTGGCAGTGCCCTAGGCCATCCCAAGGGCTGCCCCGTCCAAAGCAGCCAGGGAATTAACGCATATACTGCTCCAGGTGTGCGGGTACCAGGCACAGGCAGCAGAGATGGGCAAGGTGACCAGAAAATAGGAAGGGACTTGTTCTCCCAGCTGACACATGCACCACTTGCCAGCGATCACTTCTATCGCCATGAAAAGGCAGAAGAACATGGTCCACTCCAAAATCATTCAAACAACACCAGAAAGAGGGCCTGGTGAGATAGATATAACCAATCTTTCATAAAAAGAATTCAAAATAAAAGTCATAACCATGCTGATGGACCGGCAGAGAAATATGCAAGAGCTAAGAGAGAAAGTATTGAGGGAGATAACAGAAATGAAACAATCAATGGAAGGACTTAAGAGCAGACTGGATGAGGTGCAAGTGACTGTTAATGGAATAGAAATCAGAGAACAGGAATACAGAGAAGCTGAGGCAGAGAGAGATAAAAGGATCTCTAGGAATGAAAGAATATTAAGAGAACTGTGTGACCAATCCAAACGGAACAATATGCACATTATTGGGGTACCAGAAGAAGAGAGAGAAAAAGGGATAAGAAAGTGTCTTTGAGGAGGTAATTGCTGAAAATTTCCCCAATCTGGAGAAGGAAATAGTCTCTCAGACCATAGAAGCCCACAGATCTCCCAACACAAGGGACCCAAGGAGGACAACACCAACACATATAATAATTAAAATGGCAAAGATCAAAGACAAGGACAGGGTATTAAAGGCAGCTAAAGAGAGAAAAAATATCACTTACAAAGGAAAACCCATCAGGCTATCATGAGTCTTCTCAACAGAAACCTTACAGGCCAGAAGAGAATGACATGATATATTTAATGCAATGAAACAAAAGGGCCTCAAACCAAGAATATTGTATCCAGCAAGATTGTCATTTAAATTTGAAGGAGGGATTAAACAATTTTAAGATAAGCAAAAGTTCAGTGAATTTGCCTCCCACAAACCACCTCTACAGGGTAAAGGGACTGCTCTAGATGGATTTACTGCTAAGTCTAAATAGATGTCACCAGATGAAATAAAATCACAGCAAAGACAGCAGAACAACCAAATACTAACTAAAGGCAAAAAATAAAATCAGCTATCCACAAAAGTAGTCAAGGGAAACACAAAAGAGTACAAAATAAAACATCTAACATATAAAGAGTGGAGGAGGAAAAATAAGAAGGGTGAGAAGTAAAGACTCATCAGACTATGTTTATAATAGCTTAAGTGAGTTAAAGTTAGATGGTTAGATAGTAAAGAAGGAACCTTGAACCTTTGGTAACCACGAATCTAAAGCCAGCAATGGCAATAAGTACATATCTATCAATAATCACCCTAAATGTAAATGGACTGAATGCACCAATCAAAAGACACAGAGTAATAGAATGGATAAAAAGGCAAGACCCATCTATATGCTGCTTACAATAGACTTGCCTCAAACCCAAAGACATACACAGACTTAAAGTGAAGGGATGGAAAAAGATATTTCATGCAAACAACAGGGAGAAAAACCAGGTGTTGCAGTACTTGCATCAGACCAAATAGACTTAAAAACAAAGAAAGTAACAAGAGAAAAAGAGGGACACTACATAATGATATAGGAGTCAGTCCAACAAGAGGATATAACCATTATAACTATCTATGCACCCAACACAGGAGCACAGACATATGTGAAAAAAATACTAACAGAATTAAAGGAGGAAACAGAAAGCAATGCATTCATTTTAGGTGGCTTCAACACACCACTCACTCAAAAGGACAGATCAACCAGACAGAAAATAAGTAAGGACACAGAGTCACTGAACAACACACTAGAACAGATGGACCTAACAGACATCTACAGAACTCTACACTCAAAAGCAGCAGGATACACATTCTTCTCAAGTGCACATGGAACACTTTCCAGAATAGACCACATACTAGGCCACAAAAAGAGTCTCAGTAAATTAAAAAAGATTGAAATCCTACCAACCAACATCTCAGATCACAAAGGGTATAAAACTAGAAATAAATTGTACAAAGAAAACAAAGAGCCTCACAAACACAAGGAGGCTTAACAACATGCTCCTAAATAATCAATACATCAATGACCGAATTAAAACAGAGATCAAGCAATACATGGATACAAATGACAACAACAGCACAATGCCCCAACTTCTCTGGGACACAGTGCAGGCAGTTCTAAGAAGAAAGTATATAGCAGTCCATGCCTATTTAAAGAAGGAAGAACAATCCCAAATGAATAGTCTAAATTCATAATTACTGAAACTGGAAAAAGAAGAACAATTAAGGCCCAAAGTCAGCAGAAGGAGGAACATAATAATGATCAGAGAAGAAATTAATAAAATTGAGAAGAATAAAATGGAAATATCAATGAAACCAAGAGCTGGTTCTTTGAGAAAATTTTAAAAAATAGATAAACCCCTAGCCAGACTTATTAAGAGAAAAAGAGAATCTACACACATTAACAGAATCAGAAATGAGAAAGGAAAAATCACAACAGACACCATAGAAATACAAATAATTATTAGAGAATACTATGAAAATCTATATGGTAATAAGTTGGATAACCTAGAAGAAATGGACAACTTTCTGGAAAAATACAACCTTACAAGACTGACCAAGGAAGAAACAGAAAATCTAAACAGACCAATTACCAGCAAAGAAATTGAATGAGTAATCAAAAAACTAGCGAAGAACAAAAACCCCGGGCCAGGTGGATTTACCGCTGAATTTTATCAGACATTTAGAGAAGACATAATACCCATTCTCCTTAAACTTTTCCAAAAACAAAAAAGGAGGGAATACTTCCAAACTCATTCTATTAAGCCAGAATCACTCTAATACCAAAACTAGGCAAAGACCCCACAAAAAAATAAAACTACAGAGCAATATCACTGATGAACATATATGCAAAAATACTCAACAAAATATTTGCAAACCAAGTCCAAAAATACATCAAGAGGATCATACACCATGATCAAGTGGGATTCATCTCAAGAATGCAAGGATGGTACAACATTCGAAATTCCATCAACATCATCCATTACATGAACAAAAAGGACAAAAACCACATGATCATCTCCATAGATGCTGAAAAAGCATTTGACAAAATTCAACACCCATTCATGATAAAAACTCTCAACAAAATGGGTATAGAGGGCAAGTACCTTAACATCATAAAGGCCATATATGACAAGCACACAGTCAACATCATTCTTAACAGCAAGAAACTGAAAGCTTTTCACCTAAGATCGGGAACAAGACAGGGATCCCCACACTCCCCACTTTTATTCAACATAGTAATGAAATTCCTAGCATGGCAATCAGACAACACAAAAAATAAAAGGCATCCAGATTGGCAAGGAAGAAGTCAAACTGTCAATATTTGCAGATGACATGATATTGTACATAAAAAACCCTAAAGACTCCATTCCAAACTACAAGAACTAATATCTGAATTCAGCAAAGTTGCAAGATACAAAATTAATACACAGAAATCTGTTGCTTTCCTATATGCTAACAATGAACTAGCAGAAAGAGAAACCAGGAAAACAATTCCATTCACTATTGCATCAAAAAGAATAAAATACTTAGAAATAAATCTAACGAAGGAAGTGAAACACCTATACCCTGAAAACGACAGGATGCTCTTAAGAGAAATTAAAGAGGACACTAATAAATGGAAATTCATCCCATGCTCTTGGCTAGGAAGAATTAGTATTGTCAAAATGGCCATCCTGCCTAAAGCAATCTACAGATTCAATGCAATCCCTATCAAAACACCAACAGCATTCTTCAACGAACTGGAACAAATAGTTCTAAAATTCATATGGAACCACAAAAGACCCCGAATAGCCAAAGCAATCCTGAGAAGGAAGAATAAAGCAGGGAGGGGATTATGCTCCCCAACTTCAAGCTCTACTACAAAGCCACAGTAATCAAGACAATTTGGTACTGGCACAAGAACAGATCCATAGACCAGTGGAACAGAATAGATAGCCCGATATAAACCCAAACATATATGGTCAATTAATATACGATAAAGGAGCCATGGATATACAATGGGTAAATGACAGCCTCTTCAACAGTTGGTGTTGGCAAACTGGACAGCTACGTGTAAGAGAATGAAACCGGATCATTGTCTAACCCCATACACAAAAGTAAATTCAAAATGGATCAAAGACCTGGGAGTAAGTCAGGAAAACATAAAATTCTTAGAAAAAACATAGGCAAAAATCTCTTGGACATAAACATGAGCAACTTCTTCATTAACGTATCTTCCCAGGCAAGGGAAACAAAAGCAAAAATGAACAGATGGGACTATATCAAGCTGAAAAGCTTCTGTACAGAAAAGGACACCATCATTAGAACAATAAGACATCCTACAGTATGGGAGAATATATTCATAAATGACATATCTGATAAAGGGTTGACATCCAAAATATATAAAGACCTCACATTCCTCAATAAACAAAAAGCAAATAATCCAATTAAAAAATGGGCAGAGGATCTGAACAGACACTTCTCCAAAGAAGAAATTCAGATGGCCAACAGGCACATGAAAAGATGCTCCACTTCGCTAATCATTAGAGAAATGCAAATTAAAACCACAATGAGATATCACCTCACACCGGTTAGCATGGCCACCATCCAAAAGACAAATAGCAACAAATGTTTGCGAGGTTGTGGAAAAAGGGGAACCCTCCTACACTGCTGGTGGGAATGTAAATTAGTTCAACCATTGTGAAAAGCAGTATGGAGCTTCCTCAAAAAACTCAAAATAGAAATATCATTTGACTCAGGAATTCCACTCCTAGGAATTTACCCTCAGAATGCAGCAGCCCAGTTTGAAAAAGACATATGCACCCCTATATTTATTGCAATGCTATTTACAATAGCCAAGAAATGGAAGCAACCTAAGTGTGCATCAGTAGATGAATGGATAAAGAAGAGGTGGTACATATACACAATGGAATATTATTCAGCCATAAGAAGAAAACAAATCCTACCATTTGCAATGGATGGAGCTAGAGGGTATTATGCTCAGTGAAATAAGCCAGGCAGAGAAAGACAAGTGTCAAATGATTTCACTCATCTGTGGTGTATAAGAACAAAGAAAAAACTGATGGTACAAAACAGCAGTAGACTCACAGAACCCAAGAATTGACTAACAGTTAACAAAGGGAACGGGACTGGGGAGGATGGGTGGGAAGGGAGGGACAAGGGGGAAAAAGGGGCATTATGATTAGCACACATAATGTAGGGGGGGCACGGGGAAGGCAGTACAACCCAGAGAAGACAAGTTGTAATTCTGTAGCATCTTACTATGCTGATGGACCATGACTGTAATGGGGTATGTGGTGGGGACTTGATAATGGGGGGAGTCTAGTAACCATAATGTTGCTCATGTAATTGTAGATCAATGATACCAAAATAAAAAAAAATAGCTTAATGCCTACGAATGTGGAAGCGGTATCCTAGCAACAAGGCAGCTACATCGTCAAGTGGTTTAGGTTCTGTGAATATTCTGGCCATAGGAACCCCAACTTTCCCCACAGGCGGCCAGCAGGGGGAGTGCTCATGCCATACCATTCCTCATCAATTGCAGACCCCACAAGGAAGACACAAGCCTTGCATGTGGACACAGCTTTAGCTACTTGCCACTTTATTAACCCAACAGGAAGAAGAAAGGTTTTCCTCCTCCCCCAGCAGTAGCCAGCCAATGAGAAACTGTCACAACCCAGCCAATTCAAAGCTGTTGTGTGTTTACTCCAATGGCCTTTGTTTACAATGGTCCTTCCAACTTGACCCTTTCCTCTATAAAGGAGCAGTCCTCTCCTTTGTTCTCTGGACTTGCCTATGATTCTGGCATAGCTTGCTTGTCGCAGATTGCAATTCTCTGCTAATTCCCAAATAAATCCATTTTTGCTGATAAAATAACCTGACTGTTTTATTTTTAAGGTTAACACCTTAAATATTATATGCATCAGGCTTCAGGAACTGAGTGGCAGAAACCCACAAAATGTGTCTATCTGAAAAGGATTCCTCTTCTTTCCTTAATACAAATGACAGGAAGCAGGGATTGAAAGAATTTCAAATTTACCTTGATTTTATGTTCTCTCTCTATCAACCAAGAATCTCAAATTTTGAGGCACTTTTCCTAAAAGAAGTGTGAGGATGAAGTAGAGGGATTTGTAAGATTCATATCATCAAAAGAGTGTGTGTTATAGACTGAATAGTTGTGTCCCCCTAAAAGTCACTATGTTGAAATCCTGACCCCTATTAGGAGGTGGGCCTTTGGAAAGTGATTAGGTGATGAGGGTGGACCCCTCATGTATAGTATTAGTGGCCTTGTAAAAGAGGCATCAGAGATCTCCCTTGTGCCCCCTGCCACATGAGAACCCAGCAAAAAGACAATCATCTATGAACCAGGTAGTGGACCCTAGCTAGAACTTAGCCATGCTGATACCTGATCAAACCTGTGAGAAATAGATTTTTGCTCTTTATAGACCATTCAGTCTATGCTACTTTGTTATAGTAGCTGGAACTGACTTAAGAAATCAAAAAGAAGCCTAACAAGACTGAGAAACTGCTGCTTAAGAGACAACAAATTAGAGTGGATAATGGAGATAATTGACTAAGTGATTGACCAAAGGCACCAAAACCCATTCAAAAACCCCAAGGTTTAAAAAGAAAAACAGACTTACCTCAAAATATATTCAATTCCCACCTTTATGTTCTCATGTAAATTGCTTCACCCGTTTTATTGTCTCATGTAAACAAAAGTAATTGCCTTTGTGACTTGGAAGTACTCCTTATGAGAGTAAACACAGTGTGGTTTCTTGAGTATGAAAAAAGGACATATGAACATAAAAATGAATTTTAAAACAGCACAACAAACTTAAGTAATCCCATCACTCCTATTCTCTTCTTGAAATACATCAGTTTATGCCAGAACTTGAAAATTCCACTCAGGTCCACAAAGCAAGACCAGGAGCTGGACTGAACGGCGAAACGGACACCTCGGGAGGCCAAGCAAGCACCCGGGGTTAAAGGCACTGTGATCTCATACTTCTGACAACAGGAAAAAAAGTCTAAAAATTTTAATTTGTAGTTATATTGGGAAACATTAGGGGCAGAAATGGGAATAAAATTTTTTTCTGTACCCCTTAATCACTTCCCATTTAAACAAAAACATAGTGTAATAATCAGGCTTCTATAGAGTAATAAGAGAACCAATAAGATATATATATATAAAGAGAAATTTACTTTAAGGAATAGGCTCAGATGATTGTGGAGGATAGAAACCAAAATCCTCAGGGCAGGCTGGCAGGCTGGACCCAAGGAAAAGTTGATGTCCAAAGGCAGCCTGGAGGCAGAATTCCTTTTTCCTCCAGAAACCATCTTTTTTCTCTTAAGAAAATTGAGTGGATGAGACCTACCCACAAAGAGGGTAATCTATTCTACTCACCGTCTACTGATATGTTAATCAAATGTTTAAAAATACCTTCACAGCAATATCCACTCTGCTGTTTGACTATCTTGGGTACTGTTTCTTAGCCAAGTTGACATATAAAATTAAACATCACACATACCAATATAATATTTACTTTTTTATGATCTTAATGACTTGACTAACTTTAGAGAAAAATAATATTTTGAATGCCCATTTAAATTGCTTATTGAAAAATTAGATTTTATTAAATTTAACTGAAAATTTTCAAGTGGTTGTTTCATTTCAATACTAAAACATTTCAAAGTGCAGTATCCTTCACAAGGTGCTGATTGTGGCTTTTATGTTTAGTTCAGTCAAGTTTCTAGCTATTAACAGATCCTTGCACTATTAAAATAAAATAATTTTAATAATTTAACATTGTTAAAATATCAGATGACCATTCTGCAAAATATTTTTATGTAAAACCTAATTTGCTGATCTTAGGTTTCTAGTCACAAACTTCCAAAATTTAAAATCCTGCTACTATGAGGTTATATTCAGTACTTGTAACTTTGCTTCACATTGTATTCACTGGAGAGTTTTACAGATACTGAGGTGTGGATCCCACCCCAAAGATTCTCACTGGTTTGGATGCAAATGAGATGAGGATTTTTCAAAGCTAATCTGCGGCCAGAATTAAGAACAACTGTATATATGACAGTTAATCCAGGAGTGTGCATACACTATTCTTAGTACAAGTTCGTAGCTGTGTCTACACTCACACAGCAAAGAAGAGAGAATAAAAATGCTTATCCATTTTGCATTTAGTGTATAGATAAGACAGATAAAAAAATTTTTATTTTCTAGATTCACTCCAATTATTCAAATATATACTTTGAATGTACTAGATACTATATTAATATTCATTTAAAAATTGGGGATTTTTGCTTTATCTCAGGGTATGGTATAAAATAATATGTTACAATTTCCTCTTTAAAAAAATTTTAAGGAGGAATATGAAACTGTAAACTTACAAGAAGAAAAAAACATCTGGAGAGACAGAAAATATAAGGACAGTTTGCAAAGGTATTTGTATGTAAACATTTAAATTTTCTACCTGGAAGTAATACTAAATTTTAAGAAATTTTCTGAATTTACTGAGGAGGGAGAAATTCTTTTCTCTAGGGTATGGGGGATCTGAAAAGGGCAGGAGAGCCTGTTCAAAAAAGGGACATCTAGGGGATTGGGAAAAGATGGCAGCATGAGAAGTGAGGCATAAACCTCCTCCCAAAATCACATAAAACATGAAAATACAGCAAATACAACTAATCCTGAAAAAGCAACCTGAAGACAGAAGAACAGACTGCCTACATCTTGGGAAAAGACAAGACCTCACAGAAAAATGAAAAGTAGCAAAGTCACAATCTGGTGGGACCCAAGCCTTCCTCACCCCAGCCCATAGGCAGGAGGAAAAGAAAGAGAGCAGGGAGAGAGTAGAAGCCCAGGACTGCTGAATACCCAGCTCTGGAGATCTGCTCTGGGAGCATGAACCCACATTACATGGTGCTCTGGAGATTAATGGAGTTAGAAAGCAAAGATGGGCAGAATACTCAGAGAGACCGAGATTCCAGCTGCTTGTGGAGAACAGGTATGCACAATCGGCCTCCTGGAGACAAAAGAAAGTTAGGCAGTTTGAAAGACTTCACAGCAGAAAGAAGGTCGCTAAAGGGGCAAAGATTACACAGAGCTTGTTGCTCAGGAGAAAGTGCAAATGGACAAATAAAATCGTCCCACACATACAGCTCAGGAGGTTGGGAACTCACAAGAGCTTCAGATGCTCCAGCACCCTGCCTGGCCCCAGACCCCTGACTGTGAAACACAGTGTGCTGCTCCTTCCTCGGTCCCACCCATATCTGCTACCACTGCCATCACACCAGGCCAGCTGGAGGGTGGCCCCACCTATGGTAGCTACAGGGGTGTAGCACAGAGGCTCCTCCCTCTGCATCCAGTCCACTGGAACTGGCAGAGGAGGCAGGCATTACAGCCTAGAAGGAAGGAAAGAGCTCTTTACTCCTGGCATGCACTGGTTCTCTGGCCTGTGACACTGCCATCGCTGCAGGTACATGGAAGTTCCAAAGAGTAGAGCTTCTGGGCACTAGAGGGTGTCTCTTACACAAATGTATTATCCCATAAGAAACACTAAAAGAAAATGAAGAGATAGAGAAATTTTGTCCAAACAAAAATTCAAGAAAAAACACCAGAAAGAGGGATTAGTGAAATTGTAATCAACAAATCTTCTTGATAGAGATTTCAAAATAAAAGTCTAAACATGCTCACCAAGCTACAGAAAAATATTCAAGACCTCCAGGAGGCCTTCAACAAAGATAGAAACATAGATAAATACAGTATCTGAAATGAAACATACAATGGAGGTTTTTAAAAGTAGATTAGATAAGGCAGAGGAGATGGCAAATGAAGTAGAAATAAGAGAACAAGAAAACAGAAGCTGTGGCACAGAGTGAAAAAGGATCTCTAGGAATGAAAGAATAATAAGAGAGTCGTGCAACGAATCCAAATGGAGCAAATATTTGCATTATAAAAGTACTAGAAGAAGTAGAAGAGAGAAAAATGGATAGAAAGTATCCCTGAGGAAATAATTACTGAAAACTTCCCCAATATGGGGAGGGGAAGGATATAGGCTCTCAGGTCATGGAAGTGCAGAGACCACCCAACAGGCGAATGCTAGGAAGGCAACACCAAGACATACAATAATTAAAATGGCAAAGATCAAGGACAAGGAGAGAGTACCAATAGCAGCCAGAGAGAGAAAAAAGATCACTTATAAAGGAAACTCCATTAGACTATCATCAGACTTCTCAGCAGAAACCTTACAGACCAGAAGGCAGTGGCATGATATATTTAATGCACTGAAACAGAAGGGCCTTAAACCAAGAGTACTCTAACCAGCAAGATTCTTATTTAAATTAGAAGCAAGGATTAAACAATTTCCAGATAAGCAAAAGTTGATGGAATTTACCACCCACAAACCATCTCTACAGTGTATCTTAAAAGGACTGCTCTAGATGGAAGTGCTCCCAAGGCTAAATAGCTGTAACCAGAGGAAAAAAAAAAACCACAGTAAAGGAAGTAGACAAATTAATTACCAATAAAATACAAAATTAAGTCAAGTACTAACAAAGTCAAGGGACACACAAAGAGTACAGAATATGACACCTTATATATAAACAGTGGAGGAGAAAGAAGAAGAAGAGAGGAAAAAAGGATCTTTGATTTTGCTTGAAATACTGTAATAACTGAGTTAAGACAGTAAGGAAGCTGCCCTTGAACCTTGGTAACCACAAATATGAAGCCTACAATGGCAAAAAGTACATATAGATCGATAATCACACTAAACGTAAATGGACTGAATGCACCAATGAAAAGACATAGAGCTACAGAATGGATAAAAAGACAAGACCTATTATATGCAGCCTACAAGAGACTCACTTCAAGCCCAAAGACATACACAGACTAAAAGTGAAGGGCTGAAAAATATATTTCAGGCAATTAATAGGGAGAAAAAAGCAGAGATTGCAGTATTTATATCAGTGAAAATAGATTTCAAAACAAAGAAATAACAAGAGACAAAGTACATTAAAAATGATAAAGGGGTCAGTCCAACAAGAGAATATAACCATTAAAATATCTATGCACCCAATACTGGAGCACCTACATATGGGCAACAAATACTAAAAGAATTAGGGGGAAATAGAATGCAATGCATTCATTTTAGGAGACTTCAACACACCACTCACTCAAAAGGACCAATCAACCAGACAGAAAATAAGTAAGGAGACAGAGGCACTGAAAAATACATTAGAACAGATGGACCTAGCAGACATCTACAGAACACTCCACTCAAAAGCAACAGGATACACATTCTTCATAAGTGCAAGTCAACATTTTCAAGAATAGATTATATACTAGGCCACAAAAATAGCCTCAGTAAATTCAGATGATTGAAATTGTACTAAGCAGCTTCTCAGACCACAAAGACATGAAACTAGAAAAAAATTATGCAAAGAAACAAAAAAGCCCATAAACACATGGAGGCTTAACAACATGCTGCTAAATAATCAATTGATCAAGGATGAAATAGAAACAGAGATCAAGCAATATTTGGGGAAAATGAAAACAACAACTCAACATCCCAAACCTGTAGGATGCAGCGAAGGCCATTCTAGGAGGAAAATATATAGCAATACAGGCTTACCTCAAGAAAGAACAATAACAAATGATCAGTCTAAACTCACAATTAATGAAACTGGAAAAAGAAGAACAAATGAGGCCCTTAGTCAGTAGAAGGAAGGACATAATAAAGATCAGAGCAGAAATAAATAAAATTGAGAAGAATAAAACAATAGAGTGAATCAGTGAAACCAGGAGCTGGTTCTTTGAGAAAATAAACAAAATAGATAAACCCCTAGGCACACTTATCAAGAAAAAAAGAGAATCTACACATATAAACAGAATCAGAAATGAGAAAGGAAAAATCATTACAACATGCCAGAAGTACAAAGAATTATTAGACAATACTATGAAAAATTATAGGCCAGCAAACTGGATAACCTAGAAAAATGGACAACTTTCTAGAAAAATTCAACCTTCCAAAACTGACCAAGAAGCAACAGAGAATCTGAATAGACCAATTACCAGCAACAAAACTGAATTGGTAATCAAAAAACTACCTAAGAACAAAATCCCTGAACCAGATAGCTTCACTGCTGTATATTATCAAACATTTAGAGAAGACCTAATACCCATTCTCCTTATATTTTTTCAAAAAGTAGAAGAGAAGGAAATATTGCCAAACTCATTCTATGAGGCCAGCATCACTCTAATACCAAAACCAGGCAAAGACACCACAATAAAAGAAAATTACAGACCAATATACCTGATGAACATGGATGCAAAAATACTCAACAAAATATTAGCAAACCAAATTCAAAAATACATAAAAAATATCATCCAGCATGATCCAGGGGGATTTATTTCAGGGATGCAAGGATGGTACAATATTCAAAAATCAATCCATATCATCTACCACATCAATTAAAAAAAGGACAAAAACAACATAATCATCTCAATAGATGCTGAAAAAGCATTTGACAAAATTCAAAACCCATTCATGATAAAATCTCTCAACAAAATGGGCATAGAGGGTAAGTACCTCACATAATGAAAGCCATATCATATATTAAAAACCCACATTCAACATCATACTTAACAGCAAAAAGCTGAAAGCTTTTCCTCTCAGATCGGGAACAAGACAAGGATGTCCATTCTCCCCACTTTTATTCAACATAGTACTGGGGTTCCTAGCCACAGCAATCAGGCAACACAAAGAAATAAAAGGCACCCACATTTGTAAGGAAGAAGTTAAACAGTCACTGTTGGCTAATGACATGGTATTGTACATAAAAAACCCTAAAGAATCTACCAGAAAACTACTATAACTAATAACTGAATCCAGCAAATTTGAAGGATACAAAATCAATAAACAGAAATATTTGCATTCCTTTATACTAATGATGAACAAGCAGAAGAGAAATCAGGAAAACAACTCCAATTACACTTGCATCAAAAAGAATAAAATACCTAGAAATAAACCTAACTAAGGAAGTGAAAGACCTATACAATGAAAACTACAAGACACTCATGAGAGACATTAAAGAAGACACCAATAAATGTAAATACATCCCATGCTCATGGATAAGAATTAATATTGTCAAAATGGCCATCCTGCCTAAACCAATCTACAGATTCAGTGCAATCCCTATGAAAATACCATCAGCCCCCTCAAAGATATAAAACAAATAGTTCCAAAATTCATATGGAAAAACAAAAGACCCCAAACAGCCAAAGAAATCCTGTGAAGGAAGAACAAAAGGGGGTGAGGGGTTACACTCCCTAAATTCAAGCTCTACGACAAAGCCATAGTGCTCAAAAAAAATTGGTACTGGCATAAGAACAGACCCATAGATCAATGGAATAGAACAGAGAGCCCAGATATAAACCCAGGCATATATGGCCAATTAATATATAATAAAGGAGCCATGGATATGCAATCCAGAAATGACAGCCTCTTCAACAACTGGTGTTATCAAAACTGGACAGCTACACATAAGAGAATGAAACTGGATTATTGTCTAACTCCAAACACAAAAGTAAATTCGAAATGGATCAAAGACCTGAATGTAAGTCATGAAACCATAAAACTCTTTGAAGAAAACATAAGCAAAAATGTCTTGGGTATAAACATGAGCAACTTTTTTGTGAACACATCTCCTGGGAAACAAAAGCAAAAATGAACAAACGGACTACATAAAACTAAAAAGCTTCTCTCCAGCAAAGGACACCATCAGCAAAACAAAAAGGCATCCTACAGTATGGGAGAATATATTTGTAAATGACATATCCGACAAGGGTTTAACATCCAAAATATATAAAGAACTCACACACCTCAACACCCAAAAATCAAATAACCTCATTAAAAAATGGGCAGGGGATCTGAACAGACACTTCTCCAAAGAAGAAATTCAGATGGCCAACAGGCACATGAAAAGATGCTCCATATCACTAATTATCAGGGAAATGCAAATGAAAACCACAATGAAATATCACCTCATACCAGTTAGGATGGCCAACATCCAGAAGACAAGGAAGTAATGCTGATGAGGATGTGGAGAAAGGGGAACCCTCCTACACTGCTGGTGGGAATGAAAATTAGTTCAACCATTGTGGAAAGCAGTATGGAGGTTCCTCAAAAAACTCAAAATAGAAATACCATTTGACCCAGGAATTCCACTTCTAGGAATTTACCCGAAGAAAACAAGATCCCAGATTCAAAAAGACATATGTACCCCTATGTTTATCGCAGCATTATTTCCAATAGCCAAGAAATGGAAGCAACCTTAGTTTCCATCACTAGATGAGTGGATAAAGAAGAGGTGGTACATATACACAATGGAATATTATTCAGCCATAAAAAGAAAACAAATCCTCCCATTTGCAACATGGACAGAGCTACAGGGTGTTATGCTCAGTGAAATAAACTAGGTGGAGAAAGACAAGTACCAAATAATTTCACTCATTTGTGGAGTATAAACAATAAAGCAAAACTGAAGGAACAAAACAGCAGCAGACTCACAGACTCCAAGAAGGGACTAGCAGTTACCAAAAGGAAGGGGTTGGGGAGGGTGGTTGGGAGGGAGGGAGAAGGGGATTAAGGGGCACTAAAATTCGCAATACAGGTAGATCACAGGGAAGGGAGTACAACACGTAGAAGACAGGTAATGACTCTATAGCATCTTACTACACTATGTAGGCAGTGATTGCGATGGTGGTTCAGGGGGTACTTGATAACATGGGTGAATGCTGAAACCACAATGTTGTTCATGTGAAACCTTCATAAGATTTAATTTAAAAAATGGGACTTCTAAAATCAGGGACCAGTTGGAGCAAACAACTAGATAGAGGAGAGTATTCTGGTAAGACAGGAAAGATGGAAACTTCTGGTTCAAGGAATAACGGGAAGGCGAGGACTAGAGAGAGGAGAGGGACTTGGATACCTCAAATTCTAACCGAACCCTGCTGACACCTCCTCCCGGTCAACTGAGATCAGGACCTACTCTTGGGACAGTGCCCAGGTTCTGCCAGTGGGTAAAATCATGTAATATGGGGGATGAGCAAGTAGTGTTGGATTGCAGCCCTCAGCTGGCCAGGGACCTCGGTGAGTGCCCAATGGGTCTGGGAGCTGGAGACATACAAGCCAGAAAAGGATCACCGGGGCCCTGAAAGGAGAGGGGACACACCCAAGGTCTCATAGCAAAGCCTTTACAGGGTTTGAATTCAGGCAATTCACACTTCCTGCAAATCGCCCCTTATCCAGGAGCCACTTGAGGTGGACCTTAGTTGATGCCTAGGATTTCACTCTGCAGGAAGTTACTGATTCATCCCCACACTTGACACATGATTAACCTGGCCTGCCTACAGCAATAGACCCCTTGCCCCTGATGTGTCTCCTCTTAGTAATTTTGATTCTACCACCTCTACTCCCCACCCTGCTCCTGAAGTATAAATCCCCACTTTTCCTTGTATTCAGAATTGAACTAAATTCTATACTGAGATCTCTTTCTCCCTATTGAAATAAAATGAAAATAAATTTTATTGAGTCAAATCTGTTTTTACCATTTTAGCTACTTTCTGACTCTGGTTTTCCTTGACACATTAGTTAATTTATTGATAAAAGCAAGTCCCTTATGTCCTAAATATTTTTTTTCACATTTTTCTTGGATACTTTCAAATGGGCTCTAAGATCACGTTAACCAATTCTTAAAAATATATATATATAGTGAGTTTTATTTAGAATTTAATTAACTTTTAAATTAATTAATTATGAGAGAATTGATATTTTATATTAAATCTCTATGTAAAAACATATTTGGTATTTTATTTGTGTAAAATTTTTTTTTCCATTTTCTCGAGTTTTATTTTGTATTCTTTAATTTTTACTATTTTTGTATGTTACCCACCTTTTTAAAATTCATTGTTTTATATTTGCTAATATGAATGAAATTTTTCTCTAAGTATCACTAATATAGAAAAAATCTATATTTTACATTTTTATTTTACATGGTTATCATACAAATTATTTTATTAATTTATGTCTACTTTTTAATTAGAGGCTTTTATGTTTTCTAGTTGTGAAATGAATCAACAAAAAATATAATTTCAGCTCTTCTTTGTCATAGTCTGTACCAATTATTTTTCTTCCAGATCTATAACTCTCCGTACTTCATAGTATATATCTATTGAATGATTAAGAGATACAATATATCATTAATCAAGTATAAATTTTTCTTCAAGCCAATGCTCCTCCATAGGAAAATTCTTATGAGTCATCTTTAGTTGACTCTCACAATACATTTGATCATAAACAATTTTATCACTTTTTTAGCTTTCTATAATATTAATTTTATTCATGATTCTTGTATTACACTATAGAGCAATATCATATAATACTGTAACTACTTGGCTTCCATAGAAAACAGACATAATTATTGTATAATTATTTTGTTCCTCCCTTTAAATATCTACCTTTTCCCCATATATATTATAGGAGTATAGGTTAGAAGACATGTCTCTGTCATTTCAGGATTCTGTAGTGAAATTTCTTTTCTCAGACTGCATGGTTTAATCTGGGAAGTTTTCTGCTATTATTTCTTCAGATATGTCTCAGCATCATACTCTTTCTCCTTTCATTCTGTGTGATACTGGTGACATTAACATTTGACCTTTAGTTATTGTCCCACAGGTCCCTGAAACTCTGTTCACATTTTCAATCCTTTTTCTCTCCATTCTATTGACAACTTCTATTGATATATCTGCAGGTTGACTGACTCTTCTGTCATCTCTGTTACTGAGCCTATCCAATGCATTTTTTATTTCAATTATTGTGTTTTTCCTATTCTAAAATTTCCATTTAGTTCTCCTTTAAATGTTACATTTCTTGACTGAGACTTTCTATTTTGCTACTAGTTTCAAGGGTTCTCACAATTGCTTAAAGAAGCATTTTTAAGTAGCTCCTGTGAAGTCTTTGTCGGATAATCCACATCTGTGTCATCTTGGCATTGGAGTCTCTTGATAGCCTCCTCCCATGCAAGTTGAGATTTCCCTGGTTCTTTGTGTGCTGCGTAAGTTTGGATTGTATCCTAGACATTTTGAACATTATGTTATAAGACTAAATCTTATTTAAATCCTATGGAGAATGCTGAGATTTTGTTTTAGCAAACAGTTGGCCTAATTACATTCCAATCTACATTCTGTGGTCTGTAGGTCCAATGTCAGTTCCGTTTTCAAATTCTCCATAGAGCTATTAGTATCCATCCCACATATGCACCACCATGAGCAGCCCGGGAGCCAGTCAGTAATGTTTGTTCAGTTCTCAAAATCTTTGGTACACCTCAAGATTAGATCTATGTATGCACATCTCAAAGGTGAGCTCACGAGTATGTATACAACTTGATGGGATCATTTACTCAAGATCCTTCCTCAGGTGTTTTGTTTTGTTTTGTATTTTTACCTAGCACACTGAGAGAAGTATGCCCATGCCCAGGGCCAATTACTTAAGATTTGTCAAATATTCACACATTGCACAATAGGGGAAGAATGGTTGACACTGAGTTGTAGCACTAAAGCTATTAAAGTACACCACAATGCATAACGTTCTCCAGTTAAGGAAGACCAAAGGAAAGAAAAATTGGTAAGCTCACTGCCAAAGTCTGATCTCCTTTCCCAATTCGTCAGATGTAATTTACTTTTCAAAGTACTTAAATAGCTTTATGCATTCTGCCCAGGTTTATTAAAAGTGAGAAAGGGTGAAGTGTGCTTACTCTGCCTTACCTGGATTGAAAATCCAAATATTTTTCTAAAGAGATAAAACTCTACAGATACTTTTAAAACCTATTCCACCCCATTCTCCTTACTCCCACAGAGGCAACCACTATCTGAAGCTGGTATATATCCTTTCTGATCATATTTTTACATTTTAATTACATAGTATTTCATAAAAACATATACAGTATTATTTGCATTGTTTTCAAGCTTTATATAACTTTGGTATACTGTACAGACCTTTACAATTTGATTTTTTTCTGTCCATATTATGGTTTTGAAATGTATTAATGTTGACATGTGTATCTGGCTTATTATTTCAACTTTTACAAATTTTTACAAATATATCATGTTTCATCCATTCACAAATTGATCAGCATTTATTTTGTTTCTAATATTTTCCTATTAAAAATTATTTGAAGAGGTTCTGAAAACCATCACCCTCCTGTTAGGTACTATAAAAAGTGTTTGACTTGCATTGTTTCAAGTCTTCTAAGTTTCCAGCAAATTGGTACAGTAATTTCTGCTAATTTCTGCTGTAAAACCATATGTGTTTTCTTGAAAAACTGTATTTTCTGCAAATTATACATAAAAACAATATAAACATAGGGCTAAGGGCTGGCCAATAAAAGCCTGTGCCACTAAGCAGCATGCTAAAAAAAACAGTCCTAATTAAAATTCTAGTGCAATTAAAAACTTACATTAAAATTTAAGTAAGGAACTTCTACAGTAAAAATATAATACTTAAAAAAAAAGTAAAACAGTTTGATGGGAAAAAGCATAGAGAATGATTGAGGCTGCTATGTTATGCAGATGAGGTGGGCCGCTGCATAAAAAGTATTCCCAAGACAGAACTTATCACTAAGAGGAAGAATGTGGAGTGAATGGATACTGTATACAATACAGTCTTAAATACTACAATTATTACTCCTTTAATAAGCAAAAAAGAATTATGTTTGCATTAGCATACTTTGCATTCAGCTGCTGTTAACTGGTGGCTAAACATTGATATGATGGAAAAAACTGCATTTGGGCCAGCAGAATTTCTTTTTATACTGAATCATTTCTCTACTTAAAACCATGTACAAATAGAAACATATAAACAAATGGGTATGGCTGTATTCCAATAAAGCTTTATTTACAAAAACAGGCAACAGGCCAGATTTCGCCCATGGACTGTAGTTTGCCAACCCCTGAGTTAATGAATAAGCTATAAATTGGTTTTATTTAACTATCCTGAGCCCAGAAAGAGCACTAAATGATAAAACATTACTTCTCGACACAGTGCCAATAGATTTAAGTAGTTTCATAGGCTGCTAATTAGGAAAGTTCCAATATTGTTGTTATGATAACAGTGTGACTGGGAACCATGCTGTATTAAATGCAAGCTATTTTAAATTTACACTGATACATTATATCAGAATAGACTAGACTACAATTTTACCTATTTTGTAGTTCTCAAGTATAAAGTTATATGGCCCCCAATAATTTTTTTTAATATCAATAATTTTGTCAAATAATATTGTGACTGAGTGTAACATTCAAGTTGCTATTGGCTTATAATAGAAGATAGGTATAAAACTTCCAAATTAAACTACCATGACCACTCTTACAATGATAATAGGGCAGAAGATGTGACTTTCATGAATATTAGCAAGTCCTTTGATAAATTCAGCAGTCAAATATCACAAACATAACCACAATAATAATACTGGTACATGGCTATCAACATAATTGTGCTTTGTGTCAAAACTGTAAATGCCTAAGGAAATTTCAAAATGTAAGCCTTTTACAAGGCTAACATCAACATTTAATGCGGGGGTCAGAAAACATTTTTTTGCCAAGAGTCAGATAGCAAATATTTTGCCTTCTGTATGGTCTCTGTTACAACTACACAATCTGCCATTATAGCATGAAAGCTGCCATAGAAACATATAAACAAATGGGTATGGCTGTATTCCAATAAAGCTTTATTTACAAAAACAGGCAACAGGCCAGATTTCGCCCATGGACTGTAGTTTGCCAACCCCTGAGTTAATGAATAAGCTATAAATTGGTTTTATTTAACTATCCTGAGCCCAGAAAGAGCACTAAATGATAAAACATTACTTCTCGATACAGTGCCAATAGATTTAAGTAGTTCATAGGCCGCTAGTTAGGAAAGTTCCAATATTGTTGTTATGATAACAGTGTGACTGGCAACCATGCTGCATTAAATGCAAGCTATTTTAAATGATGTAAACTGTATAATAATGGATAAATTGTCAATTATATTTCCATAGACCTTAGTAAAAAGAAGTGGTCATCCTAACTCCATCCAATCATTAACGTCTTATTGAATATATTAACCCACAGTTTTAACACATAAAAGCATTTGTTATTATAATTATTAAATTATTTTTAAGAGGCATATCAAAATCTTTCTCTTTCTCTTTGGATATATACACATATGTATGTGCCCATAATTATATATGGGTAAAGGATAATAAAAAAAACAGTTGCATTTATTTGTTTATCAATAGTTCCAATTTAACCAATTAATTCAATTAAAACTTAAACTTATATGGTTATAGTTGCTAATAATCCAAAAAGGACACACAATTTCTTTATTTAGAATAGATTCCAACCAATATATTTTTCTATAAATGGGACTCTAGAAGACCCAAAGTGATGACAGAAGAGGCGAATCAATTTTTCCACTTGTACAACCACTAAAAATCATGTTTTGGAAAAACATTTAACTATTTGGGAAAAGTTTCATGATATGAAAAGACTACGAAATTACTATAATTATAGAATTTTGAAATTATTTTTATTGACTCAGGAATAATAAAAATATTGAGGGAAGAATTACTTCTCACCATTCATACCATAAAAACTTAAGAACTAAGAGGACCTAGCCCATGCCTCAACGGAAATGCTTCAGCTTGCCAGGCCACTCCTACTTAATTTTTTACTTTCTGCTAGCCTGCTAATCTGGCCTATGTGGGTATGAAAGAAATATACAATGACTGAAAAGTGAGAATAAAGTTCCTATTCTCCTAGGGAAAGACTGACTGTCCGTTGACCACAGTAACAACTAACTTTATCCCAGTGATCAGTGCACATGTGCACATACCTTAATGCTTTGTTGAGAGAGACTGTGTCCTGCAATAGCTCTCTCATGATTAGCCAGCAACAATACCAGCTTTCTGTTTAAGATCCTGAGTGGTGACCCTTCCTTCAATAGGTGGCTCCTATTAAGTCAAAATAAAGAGAGAAAGAGAGAGAGGAAAGGGAGTAAGGAAAGAAAAATAAGACTTTAAAACAAAAAGTAGTGAGAAGTCCTAAGGGTATTACCTTATAGTTAAAAAGACTTTCTGCAACAAAATCATGATTTCTGAATTTTAAAAGTAAACAGAGTAAGTAGCAAAGAGAATGAATACAGTATAAAACTAAATTACTGATTTGAGCAGATTAAACATGGGAATAGCTAACAAAACTAAGTAAACAAAGAAATTGAAACAAGAGTTTTGGAAGCCAAATCTTCTAAATCTTATGGATCTATTATAGATCTAGAAGATATGGATCAGAGAAAAGTAGCCAGAAACATGCCTATATCATCCGGGGCTATACCTGCACAGCATCATAGAAACTACTTCATTTTGTGTATCTAAAATTCAGTATTATATGTTTAAAAAGAAATTAAAGAAATTGTAACATTCCCTAGCATGAAGTTATGACACAGAACTCTAACATGAACCAACTCCTAACAGAAATTGGTCTCATTTTCTTAGTTTCTATTCTTAATTGGTACACATTAGTGTACTGAAGTATTTAACACTCTATTACATAAACTTCCTTATTAAGAATTATGAAGATGATCACAGCTCATATTAAATTACTTACAGAATAGGTAGTAAGAGCACACTTTACGAAATGCTTAAAGCTTTATGCAAATGTAAAGATTTATATGCAATTTTCATTGCAATGTTATGTATGACAATAAAAGTTTGGAAAAATATTAATTAGAAAGTACTTAGGATAATATTTATTATGGGAATTAAGCAGTTATTTAAAATGCTATTATAGGAAAATAATGAAATGGAAAAATGTTCATGGCATATTATTATAAAATAATATGGCCTTAGTTTAGTTTTCTTTAATGCTTGTACTATTTGTATGTGTGTGCTACTGAATATATATAAATATATGTACCTATTCATATGTGTGTATATTCATTTAGAGGAAAAGTCTAAGAAAATATAGTAAAATATTAACATTGAGGGTGAAAGAAGTGGTAGAAACCAGAGCAAAATCATCAAAATTAATGCTTTAAGAAAAAAGTATGCTGTTGAGAGGTTATGTAAGAAATTCTTTGGCCTATAAGCATACTTCCTCCTTTTTTTTCTCTCTGTCCTTTATGTGACTCAAGCATAAAGTAAGTACTGAAGGTAAGAAGCTAAATTCTCCTGATACAGATTATATTTCATGATTCCTCATTTTAATTTATCTTCTTCACTTCAATTGCTAAACTTCCTTGCCCCCTTGCCTAATAGTCACATGTGAGAGCCTTGTGATGCTTTCACCATGCCTGTAACCAAACTGATAAATCAATAAAAGACGAGACCATGTGGTACCAATAAAATTGCCTCATGACCAGTCCCAACTCACGCCCTGAGCTTAGTCCAGTGACCCTGTTATAGCTGCTCACCCAGCATTACCCCCTCTCTGCACATGATCACTTCAACCTTCTCACTCTCCTCCGACTACCAACGTCTTCAGTTCCTCCTGCTCAGAAACTGACCTCATCACATAACAACCCCTTTAGCTTCTGGCCACAAAAATCTACAAGCACACTTGTACCTGCATTTATCCTTTCCTCCATTCTTCAGTCAATAAGAGAGGAATTGACCTATAAAAATTTAATTTCTGCCCAAATGCTTTAGCTTCCTTCCTCTCTCATCATGTGTCAGATCCTGATCAATTACTTTTCCCGTCACGTTATTTAGGAATAAACAACCACACTTCACCTCATACTCCTCCCCAGCTACCACTTCACTTTTTTTAGGGTCAGACACTGTGCTAAGCATTTTTAACTTAGAATGTCTTAATTACTCCTCTCTATGACTCATGGCCCAGATGGGAAAACTGGCACTTATTTAAAAGAAAGAAAAAGATAACTTTTTAAAAAGTGGTAAAACTGTGATTTCATATATATATAAATTAAGCGTGTGTCAATGATTTACTTAATTCATTAAATAAGGGAACAAGACAGTTGTTACAAACCAGTTCAAAGAAGTCCAAAAACCACAAATCTATATGGAACCGAGGAATGATGACATGAACTTAAAAATGGATTGAAAAACTGACATCTTTGTCATAGGAGAGAGAAATCAATTGACTTTCCACTAGACGGGATTTATTTGAATGTTTATAAAGAACTATTTGCATTGCTTTCAGTATTCCACAAGTAAATTTTTATTGCTACAGAGTTGCAAAATAGACTTGTCAGTGACAACAGTGAATATTCTTACAGGATCAGGTAATTTCCAGGGGCTTTAGCATTCCCATGGAAGATGTCCAGTTATCTCTTTTGCTAATTACAAACTCTTAAATTTTTCCTTACATAAGGATTAATTCATTAGAAGTTATATAAATAATAATTGGCAGAGCTAACATTTAAACTATAGCCTGAATGACCTCTAATGTTACCCTTACTCCCTTTATTTTCTTTCTCTTCTTCAAATTTCTTTAATGAATTATCATCAGATGCTCTCTCCATATAGTATCCACCTCTACCTCAATACTCAAACCCAACCTGATTGGTGCTTTCACTACTGAACTGAAAATACTCTCATTTAGGTCACAAATAAATTCTGTACCCCCTAGCCAGGTAGCACTCAGTTCTTAACATCAGAAATGCCAAACAACATTGACCCTGCCTTCTTTTTGAAACACTTTTTATATTTCCCTTCCATGATAACACCCTTTCCTAGTCTTTCTGCACCTTATCCCTGCCTTTTCATGTTTTTTTGCCCGATAGCCTCTTCTGTTCATCATTTAAACAGATGGCATTCTTCAGGGAGCTGTCCTAATTCTTCTTCCCTTTGTGCCACATTTTCTGTGTGGGCTATTTCATTCTTTCCAATAATCATAGATTCCATGATATATCTAATATCTGCTTCTGGAATTCCAGTTGCACGTGCCCAATTTGTAAATTTCATATACCCACTAGATGTTCATTCAACAAATGCCTTTTGAATATTTGCTATGTTCTCTAATAAATGTTCAGGTACCATAAGTCATAGAATTTTTCACAAGTATTTCACACTCAGGAACTGAAATCTGTGTTTCTTCCAGTTTCCTATCAACAGGAAGAGGAATTTCTATAGAATTTCTGTGGGCAGAAAACTGAAAGTCATTTTTGACCCTTCTCTCTCCCTGTACTTCTATATCATATTAAGTCCTACTGATTCTACCTCACACTTACGTCTCAAATCAATACACTGCATCCCATTCCTATTCACATCACAAGTTTAAGTTAGAGTGGTCTCTTACGACAAAATCTGGTCATGTCATATGCTCAGTTCCAACACTTTCATAGAACCCCATGCTCTTAAAGTTAAGTCTGAAAACCTTAAATTGATCCTCCAGATTCTCCTCTTTTTCCTCTAAGGCTCCACTGTTTTCCCTTAGTCCTTAAAATGTGAGGCTTTCTCTTTTGCCTGAAATCTCCCCATAAGCTGTTCCCTCTGCCTAAAACACACTTTTCCCCAATATTGTATTTGCAAATTCCTAGTCATTCTTCAGGTCTCAACTTAAATTTAATTTTTACGGGATGACTTTCCCTGAACCAAGAGACTGCATTGAGTCTTTCTGCTTTCTTCCGCTTGGAACTCTGCATTTCCCCTTGTATTACTCATCACATGTTAGATTATTTGCTCAAAGTTTATCTTCCAGGAGTAATGTTCACTCCAGCACTTCACTGTCTTGGCACATAGTAAGTTCTTATACTTATTGAAAGATGAGTTATACTTATATAGAACCTGCCTACAACACACAATTAAAGAAACTAGAAAAAGAAGAACAAATGAAACCCAAGCTAGTAGAAGAAGGGACATAATAAAGATCAAGGCAGAAATAAAATAAAGAATAATTTAAAAAATAGAAAAATAATCAAATCAAGAACTGGTTCTTTGAGAAATAAACAAGTAGACAATTAATTAGCCAGACTTTTCAAGAAAAAAAGAAAGAGGACAAAAATAAAATCAGAAATGAAAACAGAGAAGTTATAACCAACACCATGGAAATTCAAAGAATTATAAGAGAATTCTGTGAAAAACTATGTGCCAACAAATTGGACAACCCAAAAGAAATGGATAAATTCCTACAAACATACAGTCTTCCAAGACTGAACTAGAAAGAAACAGAAAAATCTGAACAGGACAATTACTAGTCATGAAATTGAACTGACAATCAACAAAACTCCCAAAAAAACAAAATCCCATGACTAGATGAATTCACCGGTAAATTTTACCAAACATTTAAAGATAAGCTAACACCTGTCCTTAAAATATTCCAATATACAGAAAAGGAGGGAATACTTCCAAACTCATTCTGTGAGACCAGTATTAGTCTAATACCAATACCAGACAAGGAGACTACAGAAAAAGAAAACTACAGACCAGTACCCCTGGTGAACATAGATGCAAAAATCCTCAACAAAATATTAGCAAACCAAATTCAAAAATAAATCAAAAGAATAATCATAACCAAGTGCGATTTATTCCAGGAATGCAAGGAGGTATAAAATCTGCAAATCAATCAATGGGATACACCACATTAACAAAAGGAAGGATAAAAACCATATGATCATCTCAATAGATGCTGAAAAAGCACTTGACAAAATTCAACATTCGTTCCATATTAAAACCTCTCACAAAGTGAGAATAAGGGGAACATACTTCAATGTAGTAAAGTCCGTATATGACAAACCCACAGCCAACATCATACTCTGGTAAAAAGCTAAAATCTTTTCCTCTAAGATCAGGAACAAAATAAGGATGCCCCCTCTCTCTGCTGTTATTCAACAGAGTACTAGAGGTCCTAGCCTTGGCAATAAGATTAGATAAAGAGAAAAAGGCATCCAAATTGTTAAGGAAGAAATAAAACTGTCAGTATTTGCAGATGACATGATACTATAGTCAGAAAAACCTAAAGACTCCACCAAAAAACTATTAGAACTAATAACTTAATTCAGCAGTGTTGTGGGATACAAAATTAATACACAGAAACCTGTTGCATTTCTAGATACTAACAACAAACTAGCAGAAAGAGAAATCAGAAATACAATTCCATTTACAATTGCATTACAAAGAATAAAATACCTAGGAATAAACCTAACAAAGGAGGTGAAAGACCTGTACTGTGAAAACTATAAGACACTGATGGGAGAAATTGAAGAAGACACAAATAAATGGAAATGCATCCCATGCTCATGAATAGAAAGAGCTAATATTGTCAAAATGGCCATCCTGCCCAAAGTAATTTACAGATTCAATGCAATCCTTATCAAAATACCAATGGCATTTTTTCAATGAACTAGAGCAAATAATCCCAAAATGTATATGCAACCACAAAAGACCAAATAGCCAAAGCAATCCTGAGAAAGAAGAGCAAAGCTGGGGATATCACATTCTCTGATCTCACACTATACTACAAAGTTACAGTGATTAAAACAATGTGGTACTGGCACAAAACAGATCCACAGATCAATGGAACAGAATAGAGAGCCCAGAAATAAATTCACACATATATGGCCAATTAATATATGACAAAGGAGCCATGAATATATACAATGGGGAAAAACAGTCTCTTCCATACATGATGTTGGGAAAACCATCAGCTACATAGAAGAGAATGAAACTAGAGATACATTCTTACACCATACACAAAACTAAACTGAAAATGGATTAAAGACCTAAATGTAAGACCTGAAACCATAAAACTCTTAGAAGAAAACATAGGCAACATTCTCATGAGCATCAACATGAGAAATTTCTTTCTGAATACATCTAGACAGTCAAGGGAAACAAAAGCAGAAATAAACAATTGGGACTACATCAAACTAAAAACTTTTGCACAGCAAATGGACACCCTCAACAGAAGAGAAAGGCAACCTGCCATGTGGGAGAATATATTTGCAAATGATACATCCAGTAAGGGGCTAATATCCAAAATATATAAAGAACTCATACAACTAAACACCAAAACAATCCAAATAATCCAATTAAAGAATAGACAGAGGACATGAATAGACATTTTTCTAAAGATGAAATACAGATGGCCAAAGGCACATGAAAAGATGCTCCATGTCATTAATCGTTAGTCATCAGGGAAATGCAAATCAAAACTACAGTGAGGTAATGAGGTATCACCACCTCACACTAGTCAGAATGGCTAATATCAACAAGACAATAAATAACAAATGTTGGCAAGGATGTGAAGAGAACCCTCTACACTGTTGGTGGGAACGTAAATTGGCCAGCCACTCTTGAAAACAATATGGAGGTTCCTAAAAAAAACTACAAATAGAAATACCATACAACCTACAATTCCGTTCTTGAGAATTTGCCCAAAGAAAACAAAATCAGTAATTCAAAAAGATACATGCACACCTATGTTCATTGCAGCATTATTTACAATAGCAAAGATATGCAAGCAGCCCAATTGCCCATCAATAAATAAATGGATAAAGAAGTGGTATATATACACAACAGACAACTACTCAGCCATAAAAAAAGAAGGAAAACTTGCCATTTGTGACAACATGGATGGACCTAGAGGGTATCATGCTAAGTGAAATAAGCCAGGCAGAGCAAGACAAATATCAGACGATTTCACTTACTTTTGGAATATATAAAAACAAAACAAACAAGCAAACAAAAAGGAAATAGACCCATGAATATGGACAGAAGACTGTTAAGTTACCATAGAGAGGAGGTAGGGGGATGGGTGAATTAGGTAAAGGGAATAAAGAGGTACACACCATAAATTGTAAAATAGATTAATTATAGGAAATATAACATAATATAGGAAATATAACATAAAATATAACCAATAATACTGTAATATCTTGGTCTGGTAACAGGGGGAACCACACTTACTGTGGCAAGCATCCAGTAATGTATATAATTATGGAGTCACTATGTTGTACATCTGAAACCAATATAATATTGTATATCAACTTTATTCCAATAAATATATACATATATATATATATATATATATATAAATTATGTGTGTTGCACGGCAGACTGTCAGATTTAAGGCATGTAATCAAATATACTGATGATTGTAGATATTTTCAAAGCAAAGTGAAAACTTAGAGCATTTCAATCTTAGTCCCTTTAACACAGGAAATCATCTGTTTTCACTAGATGTTGGAATGTTATCATATTGTCCAAAGAATCTTGCCTTAAATTTGACAAAAAGGAGCAAGCTAAAGGCTATAGCCTATGGATCACAATAACATTTATGATTTAACAATATACTAATTTCAAACAGAGATTTATAACCATTTCTAAAAAGACAGGCATTCTGGAACTACCTCCTCCAGAGAATTTAGCCAACTAAATAATTCACTATGTATTTTTCCAGAAATTTATTATCATAAGAAAGATTTTTGAAATGCAGTCAAATAACGTAGTGAATATACCTAGTTAAAATTGGAATTCCTAATGTTTATTTTATTAATCCTCTGAGGCAAGGAGAGCTTCCTTAGCAATGGTTGTATGTTCAGAGGAGCCCAATAGGAAATCCTTGTGCAATTAGGATCAATGATCTATTAATAATTCTGATATATGATACATGAATGAACCTTGAAAACACTACGTTAAGTGAGATAAGCCAGACACAAAAAGGACAAATATTGTGTGATTTCACTTATACATGGTACCTAAAATAGTCAAAGTCATAAAGACAGAAAGTAGACTGAAGAATACCAGGGCCTGAGGAGGCCTGGGGAGGGGAATTCATCATTTAATGGGTGCCGAGTGTCAGTTTGGGATGACTTCAGAGTTCCGGAGGGAGATGGTGTTAACGCTGCACAACAGTGTGACAGACTTAATGCCACCTGAGTCGTATGCATCATTTACATGAAATAGTAAATTTTATGTTATGTGTGTCTTACCACAATAAAAATAAATTATAATTTTTATTTTGTTTTTTTATTAAGGTTTCGTTGACATACACTCTTATAAAGGTTTCACATGAAAAATATTGTGGTTACTATAGTCACCCATATTATCAAGTCCCCTACACACCCCACTGTAGTCACTGTCCATTCGCGTAGTAAGATGTCACAGAGTCAGTACTTGTCTTCTTTGTGCTACATTGTCTTCCCTGTGACCCCACACACCATGTGCACCAATCACGATACCCCACAATCCCCTTCTCCCTCCCTCCCAGTCCACCCTGCCCCTTTGGTAACCGCTAGTCACTTCTTGGAGTCTGTGAGTCTGCTGCTGTTTTGTTCCCTCAGTTTTACTCCGTTGTTATACTCTACAAATGAGGGAATCATTTAGTAAATGATAATTTTTAAATTTTACTTTTATTTAAGACATCAGTTTGTAACGGGTCTGTTCACAGCCATCATCAGATACACAATTTTCTGTTGGAATGATGAGAATGGAAAAGGGGAACCAAATGAAATTATTCTAGTTTATTAATGGAAGTTACTGGTGCTACAATTTGTTGATTTGTTGTTTGACTGATTCTCCTGAACATTTAAGCCATTTGCCAGATCTTTCTTTTTTTGACCAAATACACATTCTCCTGGTTGATGAATTTTCCAAAACATTTAAAGATAGTTGCCAGATAAAAATAAATAAATAAGGGTAAATCAGGGGGGAAAAGAGTAACTAATGAATAAGTCAAGGAATCAGAGAGCAGACAATGGTTAGGATGTTCCAAGGGTGTACGAAGTTCCATCACATAAGTCAGAGAGAAGACAGAGAGTTTTGAGCTAGTTAGTCTATAGCTAATTGGACATACAATAGAATGAGGATGAAAATCAATATTCTAGCTCTTTAAATACAAAATAAAAATCGATTAATATAGTAATGGTGTAAGACCCTTACTTTTTCCTTCCAATTTTCCTGCTCTCTGAAAGTTTTCTCTTTTCATATCTTATGCTCTCTGTGGTCAGAGGCTCATTTATCTAGTCTTCAAAGCTGTCAACACTAAGGTTGATCAAACTCTTGCCCTCCAAAAAGCTGAATATCCGTGTGTTCACTAGTCCCACCTCTGTCCTTGAATAAAGACCCTTACTAAAGTTCGCCAAACCACAACTGGGCCTTATTATTCCTTGGTTTCTTGAAATTTTTTTTTTAATCCTGCATATAGGATATGCAGTTATTTTTTTCAATTTCGGGAAATAAAGAAGGTAGGATCTTGACAATGGCAAATTCTTCACAAACATTAAACAAATGATATCTGCATTCAAACTTAAGATCCATCACTTACCAGCAATACGATCAGAAAAAAACTGTTCAAGATTTTCTGAGACTCAAGTTCATCTGTAAGATAGTAAGAATCACATGTACCTCACTGGTTTGTTGTGAGAAATAAATCAGTTTTGCAAACAAAACATTTAGCCTAGGTACGCTGTGAGCACTCAGTCAATGTTGGCTAGTAATTTTTAATACTAGTTGGTTATATAGTTTCCCTTATCTTTCATTACACACTAAAACTGACTAATTATTTTAGCCAATATGGTGCAAATGATATGGACATATGGTTAGAGTTAAGGGTTGCAGAGCACGGCCAGTAGTGAACATTGCGTGCCCATGCAGACAAAGGACTGCCCGGAATCTAACCTTTGTTCACAAAGCACTTCAGCCCGGGGTTCCTATGTTTAACTTTAACAAATACCTTTGTTATCAATATTCCCTGATGACTGTCTTGCTAGCAAAACATGATAATTTTTTTTTTGCAGAGAATGTGACATCAAATCAAAGGAAGTGAGAAAATAATATGAGAAAGCAATTCAGTGAGCGTAAAACATCACAGGTTTGGGGTTTCTGCGTTGCATTCGGTAACATTTAAATGTGTCTTTTTCGGAAAATTGTGAGATTTCATTTTTGAAAATGCTTTGGCCACAACTCGGACTGGTAATTAATAATAGCAATTGTCCTAAACATAAAAATAAGTTCTCACATTATTATTAGTAAACTTTAATAGGAATTTCAAGATGCAATCTAAGCCCAGGTCTTCATGTCTTACCAAAGTCTTAACTTGCTTTTGTCAAATGGAAATATCTCTCAAGTATGCATAAATTTCTATTTTTCTGCTTTTTATAAAAGAAAATTTCAGAAACATAAACATAAGTAAGGAGTACAATGAACTGTCATGTACACATTACTGATCCTTCAATAACCACCAATTCAGTAATGTTATCATTATCATGCCCCCAAAATTAATAGTAATTTATTAATTTTATCAGAATTCTAAACAATGTTAAATATTCCCAATTGCCATATATTTACAATTTGTTTGAAACGGGATCATAATAAGACTCTTACATTTTAATTGGTTGTTACATCTCATCTATTTTCATCTATATATGGACTATCTCACTGTCTTTTCCTTGAAAGAGATTTGTTGGGAAAAAAAAGGGGGATTTCCTGCTGTAGAGATTTTCCTGTTGGATTTTGCATGCCAGTTATAATCAATTTACTTTTATTTAAGGCACCAGGAATTATCTTCATTGTATTATCTCCAAATGCCAATATTAAGTGAAAAATAAATTACTTCTAGCAGGTATGTGACTATGCACTTAAATTTCTATGCATTTTTTAATATATATGTAGAACAAGGATTTTCAGGCCTCATTTGCCAGAGAGTAAAAATATAAGGTCACAGTCCCCAAATATTCAAACTGCAATAACATGGTACCCATAATCTAAATGCAAGAATATATTCATCTTTCCAGTGTCTCATAGATATTTTTAGAGTCCTTGAAAATGTTTTCCCTTTATACTTAAAAAGAGAAGCCCCTCAAACGCATTTGTTCCACCTTTTTAAGAACAAGACAAGAACCATTGCCTCTTGTTTTCAACAACTGTAGGACTACTGACCCCCTCAAATGTTGCAGCCCCCACCATGCTTTTCTCCATGCTTGTAAGGTTGGATGACAGGGAGAAGGTTCTCCTCTTTGCTGCTCAGTCCCCTAGTATACAACAGCAGTTCAGAGGCCAAGCCGCAACTTTAACAAGATTTTACTGAATGTTCTGCTGTAAAGGAAGTCAGACAACATAAAGAATAATTTAAATTGCTAATTCAAATAATTATTCTTAATGCTTACAGATTACTTTAAAGACAGATATCCTCAGATTTCTTTAAAGACATTATTTCTCTACTTTTCAATCTACTTCCGATAGGTTTCACCCCTGCTTCATGCTATACACAAAATTAATTTGACATGGATCGAATATCTAAACATAAAAGCTAAAACTATGAATATTTTTAAGGAAAATATATGTAATACCTTTATAAACTTGGAATAGGCAAAGGCTTCTTAAAGAGTACACAGACAACTCAAACTACTGAAAAAAAGATAAATTAGATTTTATCAAAATTAAAAATGTCTTCTCATCAAAAAATAATACTGTTTAAAAAATTAAAAATCCACTTACCAACTGGGAGAAAATGTACGCAATATAGATATCTGTCAAAGGAATGTATTTCAAATATAAAAAGAACTCCGATAAGTGATAACAATAAGTCAAACAACCCTTTTTTAAATGGGCAAACCATTAATAGACATTTCATAAAGGAAAATATATAAATAACAATAAATACTCAATATTATTAGTCAACAGGGAAACGTATATTAAAACCACAATAAGATACCAGTTCCCATCTTAAAGAATGGCTAAAATTTAATAGACTTAAAGTATAATTTTTGGTGAGACTGTGGAGTAACTGCAACTCAAACACTGCTGAATGGTAGTGTAAAATTAGCAACCATTTCAGGAAAATGTTTGTGTGTTATAAAGCTAAATATACAGCTATGCAAATTATCTAGCAATTTCACACTAAATAGTCGCCCCCAGAGAAATGAAAACATACTCCTCTTACAGTAAGGCTTGTACAAGAATGTTTATAGTAGCTTTATTCATTGTAGCTCCAAACTAGAAATATCCTAAAGGTTCATCAACAAATGAATGGATAAAAAAATTGTGGTAGATTCATACATTACAGTGCTACTCAGAAATAAAAAGCAACACACTGTTACACAGTAGTGTGAATGAATCTCAAAAGTGTGTTGAGTAAAAGGAGGCAATCACAGGAATATATACAGTACTGTTGTTTTTACAGACCAAGTTAACTAAAGGTTGAAAGACAGAAGAGTGATCGCCTGGGTCCAGGGATAGGAGGTGTTGGGAACAGAAAGGCATGAAGATACTATCTGGAGCGATGGAAATTGTTCTGTACCTCCACTAATATTGGCAACACAGATGTATAAATTTGTCAAAGACCTATCAAACTTCACTGTTAAAATCTGTATGTTTTATTGTTATGTAAATTATACCTGAGTTTTAAAAAGTTCTTTATGGGGTAGAGCACTTTTTTTTTTGCCAGATAATATAGATGCCATTATAAAGAACAGTGGTAAATAAAAGTTATTATAAAATGGTTGCTACTTTCAAGTAGCAAGCTCAAGATTAGACATAGTATCAATGTGCTTGTAACACAAGTTCTAGGCAGAACATCTTAACTCATGAGGAAAAAAAAATAGTTTAATTCCTCTCTCCCTATTCTTTGTTTTCTCAGTTGAAAGTGAGCCACTCCATTGGATGTTTGACAATTGCAGGGTCTGCCTTCTGAAAAAAAGCAAAAGCCACTGGATATGGCTTAGCACTCTTACCCAATAGGAACTTTACGTCTGAACATAATGATCCAGTATCAGTACATATAGATGATTTGGTTTTAATTAATACTGTAAGCACAGGCATTAGTAGTCCTTTACACTTTGAGAAGTGCCACGTCCAGCCCAAATCTATTAACAGTCCCTCTTAAAGCATCGCGTCATGTCGCTGGACCTTCCCAGAGGCCTCTGTCTAGGCTCCTCTTCCTTGTGAGCCACAGGTTGCCTCAGTTAATGAGGTATTTCAAGGGACAAGACTATCTAAGTCTAGGCATATTTAGAAATGCAGTGCTTTGTAAAAGGATATGTGGCTAGCCAGCAGTGCAGTGTCTGAATACAAATTTAAGGAATAGCCCTGACATAAGCTGTTTGTCCCACTGCTAGAGCAAGGTTACCTCTAACAGTTACTAGGTACTAAACGGTCCGCCTGGAATATGAAAACTGCTTGGGAAGACTGGCATAAAGTCCCAGCTGTGCATGGAGGGACAGTTTATCCCCCGCTGCTCTAAGAATTCCATAATCTTCTGTAGTGGGTTTCATACCCACCACTTTGTTTATGTCTTACTGTGTTTTGGCCGGTAGATTGGCTGTCCATCTTCAATATGTTAGCCACAAAATGGCTTTAGCAATGCATCGTAAACACTTTCTCCAAGCAATTTACACAAGCACCTTTCTGGGGCAGTATGACCTATTAATTTATGTTGCAGAACAGTTATTTTATAAAAATTCTATAAAGAACCTTAGTAATTCCTGGTAGAACCTAGCCTATCCCTCAGACTGAACAAAAATAACACTACCTCACCACACGCATACAAAAAAATTAAAACCATACAAAGGAAGGAAATATTTTCCAAAGAAGCAACAACTCTGAAGAATTGTGACACTGATTAAAATAAACACTCAACAATTTATATTGCCATCAGGATTCTTGGCTTTTCAGGCTAAAATATAAATGTATTTAACCCACAAGTAATGATGCACTTCCTGTACGTTTGTTTAACTACAGGGCTTTGGAGAGCTGTCCAGGAGTAAACTTTACCTGAAAAGTAAATTCGAGCCTTCACATCCTCCGTGGCTTGCAGCTTCCAAAAAGCAGTTGTTTTGGGTTTGGGGATTATTTTAGTTTGTTTTTTGTTTTTGTTTTGTTTTGTTCCTTTAGCTTCACTCTATCGATGTTTGGCAGAAATTAAAAAAAAAAAATGAAGACCACATTTTGAGTTAGTGTGTTCTGTTAGAGAAAAATAAATAAATGAGATTCCCTTAGAGAACATTTGGTCCTCTGCTAAGGAGTTTTTTTTTTTTATTTAACGGGAACTTCATTTTTAGTTTAACATCAAAACTTTACATCAGCTGACAAAACAGAAAGAAAAGGAAAGAAATCTTTGCTGTATTTGTTTTGGCCTTTTTTCTATTTATTAAACAACAGTAACTCCTAGTACATCAAGGGGCTGAGTGAAGGCAGCATGGTGTATTGGAAAGAATGGGGTTTTGAAACAAGAAGTGCATTTGATCTCTGAGTTTTCCCTGAATAAGTATATGCCTCTGTCACAGTCTATCACTGTTCTGGGCTTCGCGCCTCTCATTCGTTAAACGTGGATAATCATCCCTGTTAGTCACGTGATAAGGAGACTCAAGTGAATATTGGTTCTGCCTCAGACAGTAGCTAGCTTTCTGATAATAAAATTTTTATTTATGGCCTTCCTATGATTTCATTTTTTATCTATAAATCTTTAGAATTTTTTTAACCTTCAGCTCTGCCAATTCCAAATTATTATGAAAATAATCAATATTTTTATTGGCATCTTGAAGATTCCACTGAAGGCTTCCCTAGATAGCTATCTAGCTAACAGAAAAATCCATCCTAACCCTGAATTAAATAATATTTTTATTTATAAATTCAATACATCTTAGACCTTAAGCTATAAAATTCTGGAGATAAAAGCCCTAAAATAAGCACTAAAACTCTTTTTGAAGGATTGATTGAGATCAGGAAGAACCAAGAAAGACTGTTTATTCTTCAAGTGACTTTTCTTTTCTTTTTTTTTTTTTTTTTTGCTACACAAAACATTGAAAAGTTTTGGCACTGTTCAGTTTCCTGTATGACTTCTCCAGGCTAGACTGCAAGGATATAATTTGCTGAGCAAATATTAATTGTATCTCAAAAACACTTGATATTGTTGAGTAAAACACTGAATTCAATAGAGGGTAAGCAAACATAGTCTAAAAAACACCAGGTTTTACAAAATCTCACAAAATTCTTTTCCCATGTGAGTCATGTTTTAAATTTACATGTAGTAGTGACTATCATGGTCCACTGTAAACATATTCTTACGAGTACACACATCTAAATCAGAACACTTTAGCCCTCTGCTCCTCCTTCTGGTTTGCAGTGTTTCCTAAGAGCGTAGCTCATGGTGGTCTTCCTGATTCTGTAACTACTGTATTATTGATTCTGACATACACAAACCTTCATGGTTCCTCAGATCAACTCCTCAAACTGACATTTTCCCCTGGACCCTACCCTATTTATCCAGAAAAGGAAATAGACTTCTTCACATTCTAATCACATAATAAATAAATAACAAAACAGGCTCTGTTGTCATAACAATCTAGCCAATTTAAACAAACTCAGTGATTTTCAACCTGGAAGAAGGGATAAAGGGAAAGAAAGTGTGGGTATGCTATTCATCCCACACATGCATATATGCACTCAGAACGAGTATGTCAGAAGGCTTCAAAGGCTATATTCAATACCAATATTTGAAAAGTATATATAATATTAAATTTGAAAAGATATGTTTAACATTAAAAATTTTTTATTGGTTGACAGTATTCAATTTTCTTTTGATATGGCAAATAACATTAAAGGAAGAGAGTGGGGATTTTTAGTGTGAGAATATTGCACTAATTGAATGACTAAAGTCATATATTTTTCAATGAATAAAGAAGGAAATAAATAAAGGGACCAAATTATAGTACTCTAACAGAGAAAAGCACTCATCACAAATACCTACTTTGCACACATAATTTATGATACGATATCATTATCCAGCATATAATATACCTAGCCCATTTAAAACAGCATAAATGTACACTCAAAAATACTAATAGTACAGTATGAGAACAAACATAGGCATATGGTTTTTAATCAGATCAGTCTGTTTTCTTTGGAACATCTATTTATAAAAATGTAATTTCAAAATATGTAAAAAATTACTGGAAAATTATAGAACTTTTTGAAAAAACTAAATCTTTGTGTATGTAGTACACAGGGAAATCAGAATAATTATCAGTCCTAATATATGTACTGTTCCAATACTGACTTCATCAACTCTGTATAGAGACAACTTGCTCCAGATTGTTTTAATCAGTAAAATGGCAAAATCTAATTTCCAGGTTCCAATCTCCATTGTGGAAATAAGCCACTTCAAACTAGTTCAGTTATTATTTCAAATAGGCTTATTTACAAAATAAATCCACATTGATTCAGATTTTCTAGGGTGGACTAGATGCCCAAGTATGTTATTTATTCCTTAGGAGCAAGTTGAATGCAAATAAAGACCTATTGCTGATTGTAACTGTGGGATATGGCATTATGTTTGGTTGGACTTCAGTGAAGTGTATCAGTTGAGTGTTTAATATCTGGGAAGATTTATTTATAAAATAGATCTATTTATAAAAGTGTAATTTCAAAATACGTAAAAAATTACTGGAAAATTATAGAAAGCAAAACTTTGAAACTGTGGTTTGACTTAATAATTAAAATTTAAAATCTTTATTTCATAATCCTTTGTTTACACATACAAAAAATCATATATACATAAAATAAGAATGGCAACTTTTACTTGATCATTTTTCAAATTCAGTATAGCTGATCTTCGTCACTTTAAACTCCTGATAAGTCACATTTAAATGCTACTATGGATTTAATTTGTGCCCCCCCCACCATTTATATGTTGAAGTAATAATCTCCAGTACCCAAGAATGTGACTTTATTCATAAATAGTCACTGCAGATATAATTAGGATGAGGTCTTACTGGAGTAGGGTGAGCACCTAATCCTATATGACGGTGTCCTTATTAAAAGAATTATGGACACAGACATGCACCATGTGAAGATGAAAGCAGAGATCAAGATGACACTTCTACAAGCCGAGGGACACCAAGATTGTCAGCAGGCCACCAGAAGCTAAAAAAAACAGGCATGGAATTTCTTCCTCACAAACCCCCAAAAGAACCCTTCTGATATCTTAACCTTGGACTGTAGCCTCCAGAACTGTGAGACAATAAATTTCTGTTGTTGAAGCCACCCAGTCTGTGGTACTTTATTACAGATGCCCTAGCAAACTAATACAAACACCTAACTTGCAAATTACTTCTAAGTATTTAAGTAACTTTTGTAAGCCTAATGAACCAAACATAAATGTAAATCAGTTACACATACAAATAAACACAAATATACAAAAATAAATAAATATATAAAACCTTAAATATAGAAATAAAATTGTCCTATATATTTCAAATTAAAATCTTGACAGGGCTAACATGTCTGTGTTCCTTATCTGTCATATCTTTTCAAGTGTTTTATATGTCTGAATCAATGTATATTCATATTATTATGATGATTTTAAGAATTAAATAGCAAAATATTAATTTTACAAGATTCTTTTACTTCATCAAATATTTACTTATATTTACCTTTTTCTTAAGTTTCAATGTTTAGCTTACCTGACCAAGGGAAACAGTTATCATCTCAGATAGTCTAAATTTACCATGACACTTAATTGTCTTAGTGGAAACCTAGGTTATGTATTCCCAACCCAGAATTGTTTATAAATGTTTTACTGCTCTTTGGGTTCTGAATGTTCATTTGTCCCTCAGCCACTATTTTATTCTTCAGGCTTTTTCCACTATTCTATCATCACTTTATTATTAAAGGAATCCTATCTGGTAAGGAATGTCATTTACAAGAATCACCTCGTTATCAGGCAGGTTTGGGAGAGCATCCATGACGAAATCTTGACACTACATCTCAAGCCATGAACACCTACTCAATTGATTGACCAAATCCTGAGCCTTCAAGCGAGCCCAACCCTATCTAATAACCAGAAAAAGTCACAGGAACGACCAAGACTTGGATTCTCTCTTCCCAAAGACACTTATCCAAAGTCAGACTTTGGTTCCTTCACAAGACTCAATTTAAAAAATAATAAAAATACAGAGACAATGTCTAAGATAGGAGTAGAATGATAGGGAGACACGGGGATCCGATTACGTAGGGCCTGTAGTTGAGTGCGAGAAGCTGGACAGAGGAGTAAAGTGGTCTGGCTTAAAGTTCTAAAAGATCATGTTTCTTGTATATTGCTGTGGACAGTCAGCTAGAGATTAACCTTGATCTTTTCTCAATCCTGACGTCTGATAAATGAGATTTCTTTCCAGCAAGGACTGAAGGTAAGAAAATGTGGATTTTAATTATATGATTTATTAACTAACATCATTCTCCCCAAAGTCAGTGAGAAAGTAGGAAGTACTCGAAATTCCCTAGAGCATTTCAACTCTAATTCTAACAGGTTAGACTCCCACTCTGCTTGTGGCTATTTTCACTCTCGTGGCTAAAAAACAAATCCTCATTCTCTCCTTGTTTTGGCCCTCTACTTCGGTGAGGCATCTTTCTTGCCCCAATATCTGATTTACTTGTATAATTTTTTCTAAATATATTGATTCTACTCATTCTATTTAAAATAGCTAATTTAATGCATTTTTTTCTTCTTAAACCATGTATTCACAATTGATTAGTACTTATCAGTACTAGTACATCAAGCTGATATCTCCACCCTTCTCCAGGGAATTTCATAACAATAGCCAGCTTCTTTTAACTATATACTGGTAAACAGATTGGAATATTCAAATTAATTACTGCTTCAAAATCAATAATTAGATGATCATAAACATAAAGCTACATTTTATTGATTTGCTTGTACTGTTTAAATAAGGCTCTGTTACCCATAAATATTGCCTAAGAAATTTATTTCTCATAATGATAATAAGAAAATATACATGACATCATCTTTAAAAATTATGAATATAACTATATATGCCAGCCCCTGAATATACACTGAGTATACAGAGGTCAACTACAGATACCTTGTGTCACCCTACAACCTAGTGATGAAAACAGAAGGGTAAACACAAAATTAAAACACAGTAGGCTAAGTAATACCGTCTCGTTCATCCATTCAATAAATATTTTATTCCTGGTCCATTTTTTGTTCCTGGCCTTACGCTAGTGATACAAGAAGGTAAATTAATGACCTCATAAATACGTGCATGAATGCCGAGGAAAAAAGAAATCAGGAAACCAAGAATTAGATGCAGTGTTTGGTGTGTAAAGTATTCATTCATTCATTCAAAAAACATTTACAACAATTGCTTTGTGGCAGTTGCTTGGGATATAAAGTCATAATTCATGATTCCCTTACTGGGACCCAACATTTCTAGCACATTTTGCTGCAACAATTTGTGCAAAGCACAGGGTCAAGAAAAAAGCGAGGCATGTTCCCAAAACTAAAAGTGGCAGAATTCGGAATGAGCAGAATACTTATAAAAAAAAAAACAAAACGAAAATACTGAAAATGAGGCAGAGAAGTAGAGGCCCGATTTTAAGAGTACTTATTCTAACTGACTGAGTACGTTTATATCGCCCAAACTCTATAAATGCTGCAAACTTTTTCTCACTGCATTACACAAATATCGTTTACTCTGTAACTGGTACAGATACTGTGGAGTATCAAGAAATGAAGTTTATCTTTCCCCTGAAAGCGGAGCCTAAAACTCGGAGTTTATTTGGGGGAAATTCCACGAGAAGCAAAAAAAGAGGTGCCAGGAAGAATGGAACGGGAAAGCAAGAAAAGCCAAAACTGAGGGTACCTTGGGTTGACCGCTCCGTGCCAGCGGGCATTTTTCTGGAGCATATACAGGACCTCAAGGAATCCTGCAGGCAAGGCTAGAGAGGGAAAGGTATCCCTCAAGCAGCTCCCACCCTCCACCACTGACGGAGCCTTAACTTCACCGCGCATGTGCACGCACGCACGCACGCACGCACGCAGGCGCTAGCACGCAGAAGTCCTAAACTGCGCGTGCGAAGAGGGGCCCAGGGGCCCTCCTGCATCTGCCACTGCCGCCGCCACCGCGAGGGCCTGGGACCGAGAGCGAAGGGTCTGCGAGAGGTGAGCCACTCTCTGAAAAGTGAATGTGGAATCCCGCAAGGAACTGAGAAGGGTATGAAGGGGACCCAAGGAGCCTCTGAGGTACTCATTTATTTTATAACCATGTGATTGAAACGCTCCCAAAACGTGTGATGGTGATTAAACATTGACCTCTCACCTTAAAATTAGTATCTGTCCTAGGTTAACCTATTTAAACATTCACTTTAGAAAGATGTCCTGAGAAGTAGTTTTCAGCATAGAAAAATTGTGATGACAGAGAAACCTAAATAAATGATGAGGGCTTACACTAAAGCAATGGAAAAACAGAAACGTGCACAGATTAGAGAGCATCTTTAGGACATAAAATGATTAGCTGGAGAACATAAGGGAGAGAAGCATGTCGTAGGACAGTGTTTCTCAGACTTTCTTTTATAACCCACACGTAGAAAACATTTTGCACCAGGAAAACCCTCCTTCAAGCCTCGCCATACAAAAACGTACACTTCTGTGATACAAAAGTTTTACAAAATAATACATGCCTTTACTATGTGCAATGCTCTCTAGTATTTTTATATTCTGTTGTTTCTATTTTTGAATCTTAGCTGCACAATTGTTTATATTACCACAGTCTGAAAATACTGATTTAAAATAACTCCCACCATTCTAGCTTGGCAACAGAAAAAACTAATGACAGGTAGATCATCAAAATGGGGAATATAGAAGAAGGAAGGAGGAGAAAGTTCTGCAGAGAAGAACTCAGTACATGTTCAGCGTATGTTAGGAACTTTCACATATAATGCTTCATTTAATCTTTATAACCTCCGTACAGTAAGTTGTTCCAGTTTTAAAGATGAATAAATTAACGACTCATAAAAATTGTAGCACTTTTCAGTAAATGTACAGGTAGAAAAATTAAGAAAAGTTTTGAAATAATTTTTTATTCCCCTTTAAATGTTTTGCAAGGCTCTCCTTTAAGTTAACTAATACGAACCTTACATTATATTTGAAAAGTCTAAAAATTCAAGTAAATAATGGCATTAAACTTGTGTCTATTGGGAGTAATGTTTTGTTAATTTAGTTTTATCAAATAAGGTATTTTTTGATATTTATTCATGTAATAACCACTCTTTATAAGGAAAATATAAAATATAATTCTGTTTGTTCTGTGGATGAGGAAGAGTAAGAGACCTGAGCTATTTTTTCACTGCATTGTCCATTTTCGTAGAATTTTTAAACTGGGAGAGACTGTAGAGATCATCTAGTGGAGACATCCAGTTCCCTACAGATGAGAAAACTGATCTCATCTAGTTATTGGCAGAACTGGGTGTGTAGGAAATTCTAATAAATCATTGTTCTGCCATTTAAAATTTGCGATCATTATTCAACTTGACTTTCAGCTCCCCTCTGCGAACATTGTAATTGCCCTTTCCAGAAAGATCATCTCCCAAGTGTCCAGGTCACAAAATAGAATATAAAGAAAGATTCGAGCACGAGGAGGAGGAAAGGGTGGAGTTGCTAACACCCTCCTTCTTCCTCAAGTAGGTTCAACACTTTTTTTTCACTCTTAACTTCAGTTCACACAGACTGAGCATGTGTGGAGGCCACACTTTTATCTCCAGGACCTACAGAAATTAGGAAATTATTTCTCTCTTTCCAAGTTCATGGTTGGCAGCTGATATCCCAAAGATTCACTTTTCTGTTTGTTTTTCTTTTCCCTTCCCCTGTATGAAATAACCTTGTGTGTGTGTATATTCATATGCACACACACATACATGCATATATACATATACACACTACATGTTCATATTCACTGTGGCTCTGCTTCCATCAGGATGGCCTTTCTTGACAAAGGGCTTCCTACCCTGTTCTTTGTATTGCTATGTCATGGAAGGGCTGAAAGCTACAGGGAATCACATAGAGGGATTTGGGCTAAACTCTAGGGATTATTTCTGTACTTCAAATCCCAAATATAGACAACTCTTTCCAGTCTGTGCAGTAAGTGGAGTTAAATTTTTGGAGGCATGAAAACTGTTCTGATCACGCAGTATGTCCTAGGTGTTTGCAAGTTTGTGTATGTAGGATATGTTAAAACAGTTGGAAATGCTGATATTGGGGATCACTTACTTCAGCTGGCCAATAATCAGCTGTATTAATCAAGATTCTCCAGTAAAGCAGAACCAATAGAATAGAGAGAAAGAGAGAGAGATAGCAAAAGAGACTGATTGATTGATTTTAAGGAATTGGCTCACAATATTTTGGAGACTGGCAAGTTTAAAATCTGTAAGGCAGGCCGGCAGGCTGGAAATTCAGGTAAGAGTTGACATTGCTCTTGAATCTCAGTTTCACAGGTCAGCAGGAGAAAACTCAGGTAGGGTTTCTGGGTTTCAGTCTAGAGAATTCCTTCTTCAGGAAATGTCTTTGCTCTTAAGGTTTCAACTAACTGGATGAGCCCCAACCTGCATCTGCTTTACCCAAAATCTACTGACTTAAATGTCATCTAAAAAATACCTTTACAGCAACATCTAGACTGGTATTTGACCAAACAACTGAACACCATGGTTTAGCCATTTTGACACATGAAGTTGACCATCGCACCAGCTAACTATAACTTTGTTTCTCACAGAGTAATTATTTAGAATTGTAATACAGTGACATTATGTTTCAAAAAGCATCACCACAGGGTAACATGTGCAACCATTTTAAGTATTTTAATTGATCTGAATGGCTAATTCTACTAACAGGTACCTAATTTTTATCCATAATCATTTATTTAAAATGAAAGTATAATTGGTGCAATTTTTTGTTTACATATTCCTGACCCTTTGGAATTGGGTATCTGTGTGTGAGTGTGCACTATTGCCTGACAAAAACTAAAATTTCACTCTGTACTAGTTAGTAGTGAATTCAGTTAGCAGTAGTATATGCTTTAAATTATACCAAATAAATTAATTCTGGAAGAGAAAATAAAACTACTCCATATGACCGTATATTAGCATGTGGTTTTCTAAGTAACAAGCAACATCATTTTTCACCTAAGTATATTTTGCACGAACTTTCCCCCTTTCCCAGAGGAAAAAAGTAAGTGTAAAAAAGTAATAGCATAATGTGCCTAATATCCATAAAAGGTGTATAGTTACATGAGTTTGTGTAAGAATTCCTATAGGCATTTTTCCTTTCTTTTCTTATATAATTGGCAATAGCAGTAACCTCCCTCCCTCTCCGTTTTGACCTCTCTAGCTTATACATTCCCTCTGTGAGGCTGAGCCCAGGTTCACATGTAAAATCAGCAGAAATTCGAAACTCTTTTCTGGTCAACACTGTAGCTATTAGAGCTGTTCAACATTCAGCACAGATTACATAGGAAGTAGCTATACTTTTTGTTCATCAACTTTTATGTTTTCCCCCGTTTTATGAAATATTTAAAGCATTAAAACATTAAGAAAATTGGTACCCAACACCCAGATTTTACAATGTTAAATTCTGAATTCTTTCAGGAACTTTTGGAAAGAAATGAAAAAATGGTAGACACACAGAAGGCCTTCTCATACCTTACCAGTCTTTTAACCTGAATTGGTCCTTCCTCTTATTTTGCTTTCTTCCGTTTCCAAGATAACGAATATATTAATAGGTTGTGCAAACTTCCTATCTTGGTTTTTATTACTTTTACCAAGAGAGAGTCACCAATATTATAAGTATCATTTTACACTATTTCAGATTTTGTATAATATATATTTATAGCATAATTTTTAATGTAACCTTACGCTTTCAAAATGTACCAAAGTTGAAACATGTAGACCTACTTCATTTAAGTGGTAGATTATACTGTTCTGTTAATAGTGTTTTATTTCCAAAAATAAATTTACTTAATCATTTCTTTATCAATTAATATTTAGATGGTTTCCCAATTTTTTTTCTTTTAACAGTGCTACAAGGAATAGTCTTGTGCCTGTCTTCCTCTAGAGCATATACCTAGAACTGGAATTTCAGGAATATGCATTATACTCATAGTCAGCTTTGCTTGATATTATTTAAATGTTTTCCAAAATGGTTACTCGGTTTACACTACCACCAACAGGGTAGTGGGGTTTGTTTCCTCACACCTCCCAAAACTGGACATTGTTAAAGGTTTTAATTGTCTGAGGCCTGCCAATGGTGAATGTGAAACAGGATTCCATTTTCAACCCCATGAACATTTCTCCCCCCAAGTATTCAGATTAAAGATCTTTTCTGTCATCTGCCATTCCAGCTTCTTCCTTTGTAGACTTTTTAGTTCATATTATTCGCTAAATTTTTAATTGGGTAATTTGTGTTACTCATTTTGATAATTTTTTTACTACAGTAAGATATCAAATTTTTGTTTTAATGTGTTATAAATTGTTTCTCTCAGATTATTACTTTCAATTAACTTTCTTTGGTGTATCCTATTGTATTGAGGCTTTCATTTTAAATAGGTCTGTTGATGATTTCCTTTCAGCTTTATGCTTACTATGGTCCTACTTAAAGTATTCCAAATTTCCTTCCGAAAGTTTTAAAGGAATTTTTCTCATATTTGGGTCTTTGATCCATCTGGAATTTATTTTTAATATGGTACAAATTTAGAATTTTTTAAATAAGAATAATTAATTTTACCTAGCACAATATATTAAAATTTTTGTTCTTTCACAACTAATTAGTAATGGAACCACTACTGAGGTCTTAACTATGCATAAGTCTTTTTCTGGCATCTTTATTTCTTTCCACTGGTTATTTTGTCTAACCCTATACAAATAATAAGATAGAATAATATTTCTAATTACATGTTTTATATATGTGAAGAATTTCTTCTTATTTGTTATTCAAAAGAGGTTTACATATTCCTGACTCTTTCCTGTTTCATGGGAATTTTTAAATCAGTATAACTGACATTGTACAGGATTTGTAAATTAATTTGGAGAGAATTTATATCCTTACAGTATTAAGTCTTTCCATTCATTAACATCCAGTTTTTCAGCATTCTCTTCTGCCCTCAACTAAAAATACAAGTGTTTTTCCGTTTCTGTTCTTATGATTTTGGTCTGCTTTTTTATAGTAGTTTAAGGATATAGGGAATGCATAGGAGTGCCGAGGATATTTGTGTATTGATCCTGTGTAGAGCAACCTGCTGAATTCTTACTGGTTCACATCATTTATGTGGCATCTTGTATTTTATATATATAAATGTCTTGTGTCATGTCTTTTTTTTGCTGCTTACAAACTGCTATAAAATTCTTGCCTAGCTCCCAGCATTAATGGGAATTTTGTAAGCTTTCATCATATTGTGTCTGCTACAGTTTTTTGGCAGATGCACTTCAGTAGGTGGGAAAGTTTTTTTCTATTCCTAATGTATTAAAAGTTTTCATCATGAATTAGACCTTCATTTATTGCATGGGTTTTCTGCCATTGAATCAATCTTACACTTTTTCTCTTTTAACCTATTAATAGAGTTACATATTAAGATATTTTTCATTTTAATGTTAAATCACACTTGAAATCCTGGAATACACACTATTTGCTAATGATGTGTTTTTAATACATTGATGAATATAGTTACTAATACTTACTTCATATTTTTATATCTATACTTATAAGTAATACTGGAGTAGTTATTCTTTTATGCACTTGCCTTTTCTGGTTTAAAAACCTTAAAAATAAGAATAAAAGAATAGCTAATATTTATTTTGCACTTACTATGTGTCAGACACTGTTCTCAGCACTTCATTTTTTGTTGTTGTTATGTTAATGAATTATCACAATTCAATTTGGGCATCATCCCCACTCAGTAAATCCCAGGCATTCATATAGGAATACCTATCTAGTAAGTGGTTAAAATGGGGATAGGAGACATTTTCTTCTTTTTCTGTTCTCTAGAAAAATTTAAAGTTAGTAGTTAGCTATTCCTTGATAGTTTGAGAAAAGCTTCTCAACACTGGGATTAATACTTTAAAAAATAATTGTAGATTTTGAACACTAACTTATTGCATTTCTTAGTGGATATATCAGTTTTCTTTATCTTCTTGAATCTATTTTGCTAAGGTATATTTCTCTAGAAAATTTTCCATTTAATCTACACTTCTATATTAAATTATAAATTCATAATTTATTAAATACTTTAGTATAAAAATGAAGAATATCTGGATTTTCTTGATTAATGTTGGCTAGAGATTTATGTAAGTTTTTAACCTTTTCAAAGAATAAACTTTATACTATGATGATTCTTTTGTAGCTTAGTTTTCTAGATCCATTTCTGTTATCATTACTACTCTTTTCTACTTCCTTAAGATTTGCTATTTTCCTAACTTTTTGATTTAAGCATTTAGCTAATACATTTAAAAGTTTTTTTCCTAATACAGGCATTTAAGTTTAAGATTTTTCTTCTAAGTGTAATTTTTGCTATAGTCTTTCAATTGTGCTTCTACTGTTTTTCAGTTCTAAATAGTTTATAATTTTCAATATTTTTTCTTTGGGCTATGAAATATTTGGAAGTCTGTGTTTTGATATTATTCTCCAATTTTATTATATGCTCAGAGAATAAAGTTTGTGTATTATCAACTCTTATTAGAGACTTTATTTGTGGTCAAGAACATGAACAATTTTTTAATATATTTTCTGCATGTGTTCTGGTACCAGCAAAAATAGAATAAGCCTGCTAGAGCCTTTATCGCTCACCGATTACAGTTAAAAACTCTGGTCAGAATATTAAAACATCTAAGGACTCTGAAAAGATAACAGCAAGAAGAATGAACGAAGTCAAGCTCAAAAAACCACCAGTAAGGCAATGTTGAGTTTCCTGTATTTTTTTCTCTAAGATCTTCGGACTCTGACTTGAGGATGGGCCAAATCAAGGAACTGAGCAGTTGGCACAGAGAACAAAAGCTCTGAGATAAAGATGACTGGGAAACGAGAACCCTCCAAGCCAATGTATCAGCTAAATGTGTGTTGAGGGGGAGAAGGGAATACCAATATGTTTTTCCCTCCCTTTGTTTTCTGAGTGCCCACAGACAGCTCCATCCCTACAGAGGCAGCAGCAGGGGTACAGGCCCCTAAAACTCTAGAGAAACCTATCTCTCTGGATAAGAAAATCAGGAAAATGGGCCTGTGTTGTGGTGAATGTGGGAGAAATCCGCATTTTTATTTTCTGTCTCTTCCTTCACTACTTCATCCCAAGGTATATCTTGTTACATAAAACCGTACAATAGTATGGGAGATGACAACTTTGAGAGAAGCCTGTTTTCCTCGTCAAAGGTGCTAGGAATGGGAGCCCTTGGGAGCCAGATAGTATGAGGGAAAAACTTTAAAAGAGAGAACTGGAAAAGGGAATACCCAGGTTTACCCCCAAAGAATCATAGCAAAGCCTTTGAGAATTCATCATGAACTAGTCCCAAAGTCCCACACTAATCCCTGACTGGCTCATATAACACAGTAAACTGATGTTATATTCAGCTTTGAAACTGAACTGATATTGGAACCACCACCCGCAGAAGACAAACAGAAATCTCTCTGAATCTGACTGGGTTGATTGACAGGTAGACAAAAAATTCAGCCCTCATCAGAGAATTTTAACAAGGTGCAGAGTCTCAGAACACATTACTTAAAGTGTTTAAGATACAATCCAAAATTGCTCAACGTACAAGTAACTGGAAAACTGACCAGCTTTCCAGAGAAAGAATAGTCAACAAATGTCAAATCCAAGGTGACCCAGATGTCAGAATAAAGATTTTAAAGTAGCTGTTGTAACCATTCTGCATAAGGTAAACTTGAACATTTGAAATGAATGGAAATATAGACATTCTGAACAGAAAAATAGAAACTATTAAAGAAAAAGAACTAAATAGAAATTTTAAAACTGAAAAATACAGTACTTCTTATTTTAAAATTTCCTATATAGGCTCAATAGAAGAATCAAGATGGCAGAGGAAAAAGTCAGTGGACTGAAAGATAAATCAGTAAAATCAAAATCCAAAAAAATCTCAGAGGGACTTGTAAAATATTTTGAACTGAATAAAATACAAATTAACAATGTAAAGAATGCAAGAGGAGATAGTCCTACAGACTTCACAGATTCTAAAGGATAAAAAATACTACAAAACTGTATACATGATTTCAACAGCTTAAATGAAATTGATCACTTCCTTGAAAAACACAAATTATCAAAACTCACTCAATAGTAAATAGTCTATATTTGCATCTTTTAGAAAATTGAATTTAAAACCTTCCAAAGCAGAAAACTCTAGCTCTAGGTGGTTTCACTGGTGAATTCTTCCAAGTATTTAACAAAGAAATAATACCAATTCCACATAATCTTGCAGAAAAAAGAAGTTGCAGGAAGTGGCATTCCCAACTCATTTTATGACGCCAACATTACATTGATACCAAAACCAGCCAAAGATATTACAAGAAAACTACAGAACATTATCCCTCATAACATCCTCAATGCCATAGTGTGAATATTTGTATCCCCCCAAAATTCTTACTCTGAAATCCTACCCTCCAAAGATGATGATGGATGCCTTTGGGAAGTGATTAGGTCATGAGGGTGGAGTCCTCACAAATGGAATTAGTGCTCTGATAAAAGCATTCCACAGAACTCCCTAGCTCCTTCCACCATGTGAGGATGCACCAAGAAGATGCCCTCTGTGAACTGGGAAGTGGGCCCTTACCAACCACCACACAAAATCTTACCAGCACCTTGATCTTGGACTTCTGAGTCTCCAGAACTGTGAAAAATAAATTTCTGTTGTTTAACAGCTACCTGATATTTTTTGTGTGTGATATTTTGTTATAGCAGCCTGAATTAACTAAGATGCTTAACAAATTGAATACTGTAGTATGTAAAAATGATATGAAAGGAAAAATCATGAGATATCTATACACATCTATTAGAATGCTTTTTAAAAAAATTCACAATACCAAGTACTAGCAAGGATACAAAGGGACAAGAACTCTCATGCATACATGGTGGGAATACAAAATGGCATAGCCATTCTAGAAAACAATCTTACAAAGTTAGACATATACTTAACAAAATAATTACCCACCAATACCACTTTGGCCTTTACACAAGTGAAATGAAAATATTATTCACACAAATAGTACAGTAATTTTAAAACAATTTTATTAGTGTCACCAGAAACTGAAAGCAACAAAATTCCCCTGAACTAGGGAATAAATAAATTGTGATATGTCCTTACCACCACTCAGCAATAAAAGGAATTAAATATTATTGATTGAGAAATTGATGAATTTTAAATGCATTATGTTAAGAGAAAAAGGAAACTTTTCTCCAAAGGCTAAAGTATAATTCCATATACCCTACTTACTAGAAAAGGCAAAACTATAGAAAGGGATAGGAGACTCAGTCCGTGGTTGCCAGACATTAACAGTGGAGGAAGTGCTTGACTCTTGGCAGGAGATCATTTCTTCTGGAGTAAAGAACTGTTCTGTAACTTGTGGTGGTGTTTATATTAAAGTATGCCTATGTCAAAATTCATAGATGCCTGCACTAAAAAGAGCATATTTTACTGTGTGTAAATTTTAAAAACAAATTTTAAAAATATTCCATGAATGTTTGATTGAAAATAATTTTTTTCCTATTTGTTGAATGTAGTGTTTCATATGCATCCAAAGTTTTGATGTATGCAATATCATTTTCTGAAAAAGTTGTATATCAAAATTACCAACTACAATTGATAATCTGTCAATTTCAACTGTAATTGACTTAACGCATTTTCAACTATTTGCTTTATGCATTTTCAAGACTTAATGCTTTTCAATACATACACATTCAGAGTTGTGTCTTTCTGGTGAATTAAGGTGTCCTTTCACCATAAGTCCTTTTTTGGTTCAAGGTCTGTTTTGCCTTTTATTAATAATGCAAAAATAGATTTTGTTGGCTTCATTTTTGCCTGTATATGTTTCTCCATTTCAGTATTTTCCATATCATCATGATCAGGTGTACTTCTCATAAACAGCATATAACTGGATTTTTTAGATCCAATTTGAAATG
>JAQQAC010000477.1:2141159-2169540 GCA_029783875.1 Phataginus tricuspis
TCAGTTGCTTATGTCTTTCCTCTTTCTTTTATTGATCAGCAGAGACTTTTGTTGGTTTGCTTTTGTTTTATATTCTGTTGCTCTCCTTATAGAGTTTATCCTTAAATATTTAACATTCTTGACCTAGAAGAATGAAAGTTTAGTCAATATTGCTATCTCCCTCTAGGAAATCAGAAGGAACTGAGAAAGCTTGAACTCCAATCATCTATCTCTAATGTTTCCATGCAATTTGAGCTCTATATTTTTTGAGGCACTCAGAATTAGTCACCACCATTATTTTTATTATTGCTTTCAGCATTCGTTGCTTATTTAGATTCGTCTATAGGTTAATCAGTTTCTTTGCAAACATACTAATCCACTGTTAAGCAATTTCTTTGATTCTTGCATCCTATTCTTCTTTAATAATCCCGAGTAGTAATCCTCTCAGTCCTAATTTTTCTGAATGTTTTTATTTCGTTTCTACTCTTCTATAACAAAATGCTATTTGGTCCTGGGTATCAGAAATGGCTTTTAAGCCTCACAGTTGAAGCAAAAGCACTAAGCACCTTGAGTATAAATGCACTGATTTTCTAGCTATTGATGTTACCCACATATGAAAGAATTGTTAAAAGGTGATTTTTCTGCAAAACCAATATTGCCACCCCGACTCCTCATTCAATATATAAAAGGACTTAGGAAAATGGAAAGCGAATTTTTGAGGGATGGACAATTCATGAAGAAAGTTTTTTTCTCCTCGCATACTCCACCATATGGAAGAAATGTGATGTTTCCCTCCCTGAAGGCAGGAAAGGAAGAAGCAAAGAGAATCACTAAAACAAATTGGGGTTATGCAAACCACTTACTCTCCACCAAGTCAGGTAATTGTGAGTATCTCTCATCTAAACTTATCTAAGCCATTTACTTGGTCAGGAGATAACCTAATTGCTGGGATATGGAAACAGGGACAGGAAAAAATTATGCTAAGAGAAGAAATGTCAGTGAAGCAGCCAATACTTCTACCATTTGGCTTCACAGAGAGTGTTTCTCAGAATTTTCCTCAGCTGCCTTCTCAGTACATGAACTATAACAAGGGTTAAAGAAAGAAAGGAAGGTATTAGAACCAAAGCCAGATTTCCAAATCAGAGATAACACAAAGACAAGATAGTCACAGGACTCTGAAGAACCAATTGATGTGCATCACAAGAGCAGCATGGTTTCAACTGTAGAAACTGGAAGCTTGTCAGTCTCGGCCAGAGCTGTATGGGAGAGGAACTCCAGAATTCAACTGGGCAATTGTTAAAAAACAAAATTTTACTATCCCAATGAATTTTTTTTTTCTATAAACCAACAAAATCTAAATAATATTTTGGGAAGATATAGAATTATAAATTTCTATTTTTGTTTCTGCTGGGGCCTCAGTTAATTTCTTAACGATTGTGTCCCTTAGGGAGTCAGGGTCAAAGTCTGGCACTGGACAGGGTTTTCAGTTTCTTTAAGATAACTTTGTTTTTCTTCTTAACCATAATCCCTAATAAAAAAAAAAACATTACTCCTTACTACTTCCTTGGACTAGTGGCAAATTTTAGTAGTCCCTGTTTCATAGATTAGACCTTAACAGGTTCTGTCTTTGTTGAAGCCCTACCTCCGAATCTCCATTCAGATGCTAAAAATCCCAACATTTCAGTCTTTAAAACCTATATACTATTTCAGCTTCCCTACCACACAGATTCTCATGACTTTAGTTCCTTTGTATGGCTTGATAATTTCTCCTCATTTTTTCCCTTGAATAATTTCTCTCTTTGAGTTAATTACATATTGAAAAAGTTTATATTTGTCAATCATTTCTGTGTAGTGTCAGATCAAAATGCCAGATGTCAAAGTATGACATCATAAATGCTCTATTCCTCCTGAAAAAAGGTAAAGTCAATATATTTAAATAAATTCATATACACGTACTCAACTTTTTATTAATGATCTGAAAGCAATGATATTAAACTACTTTCAAGTTTTAAGCTTTGCTATGGTCTGAACTCTTGTGCTCCCCCCCCAAATTCATATGTTGAAATTCGAATGCCCGATGTGATGATATTAAGAGGTAAGGCCTTTGGGAGGCTGAGGTCATGAGGGCCTTTGGGAGGTGCTTAGATCATGAGGGTGGAGCTCTCATGCATGGGATTCGTGCTCTTAACAAAAGAAATTGCAGAAATCCCTTTCCCAGCCATGCTGGCACCCTGATGTTGAATATCCAGCTTCCAAAAGTGTGAGAAATAAATTTCTATTATTTATACACCACCCAGTCAATGGTACTTTGTTACAGCAGCCCAAATTGACTAATGCAGGCTCTGTCGCCAGTTGTTTTAAATAATATATGATGAAAAATCCCATTTTGGTGTGAAATGAACTTTGTTAGTTAAAAAAAAATTAAAATATCACTTTTAACCTTGTAAATAAATGTATGCATGTCCACACATGGATATATATGCACACAGATGAGCTAAATTATAACTAGTTTCAAGTATACCCTGGTTGTCTCCAAGATTGGGTCCCTGCTCTCTTGCTAACATTCACTGAGTTTATTAACTAAAGAAATGAGAAATATCAATAGTAGCTAAAGCCATGTTCTGAACAAGCAGGTTTCAGCTCCTGTTATTTCATCACTGGACTCCTCCCAAATAGAGTTTGGCAAGAGTCATTCTGAAATCAACACAGAAAGTCACAGAAGAACAAATTGGGGTCATCTGACTCATTCCATTTGTGATTTGAAGTGCATTTGAACCCACATATCCAGAGGGGAAAGTTAGTTACAAAGTATTGCAAATCAACTGTCACTCTTCAGTTCTTTTTAAACTTTGAGTCAGAGGGGAAACAAGGTGGAGAAAGGAGAATGAGCATTTTTAAATAGGACATTTCTAAATTGCTGAAAATAATTTTTATATCATAAATTTCAAAAATAATTTCAAAGGAAAGGGTCCTATGATTTATAACCTTTATTAAACCATCTTTTTTTAGTGAATTATAGTCGATGTACAATCTCATATTGGTTTCAAGTATACAACACAGTGGTTCAACAGTTACCTACATTATTAAATCCTCACCTCCACTAGTGCAGCTACTTTCTATCAACATAGGAGGATGTTACAGAACCATTGGCTATATTCTCCATGCTGTACTACCATCCCCGTGACCAACATATTATGATAGAAAATTTTGTGCCCCTTTATTCCACTCCCTCTTGGTAACCACCTGTCACTTCTCAGTGTCTATGAATCTATGGTGCTTTTGTTCATTTTTTTTGTTTTGTTTTTATATTCCACAAATAGGTGAAATCATATGGTATTTGTCTTTCTATCCCTGGCTTATTTCACTTAGCATATACCCTCTAGGTCCATCCATGTTGTCCCAAATGGTAGGAATTCTATCATTTTATGGATGAATAATATTCCATTGTGTATATGTACCACCTCGTCTTTATCCATTCATCTACTGGTAGACACTTTGGTTGCTTCCATATCTTGGCTATTGTAAATAGTGCTGCGATAAACATAGAGATGCATTTATCTTTTCAAATCAGCAGTTTTGTTTTCTTCAGGTAAATACCTAGAAGTGGAATTACTGGGTCAAATGGTATTTCTCTTTTCATTTTTTTGAGGAACCCCATATTGCTTTCCACAACAGTTGCACCAGTCTACATTCCCACCAGCAGTGTAGGAGGGTTCCCTTCTCTCCATATCCTCATCAACACTTGTAATTTCTTGTGTTTTGGGTAGTGGCCATTCTAACAGGCATGAGGTGATATCTCATTGTGGTTTTGATTTGCATTTTCCTTATTAGTAAGGTGGAGCATCTTTTCATGTGCCTATTGGCCATCTGTATTTCTTTGGAAAATGTGTATATTCAGTTTCTCCACCCATTTTTTAATCAGGTTATTTTGGGGTTTTTTGATGTGTAGTTATATGAGTTCTTTATATATTTTGGATGTTAAACCCTTATGAGATAAATCATTTATGAGTAGGTTGCCTTTTTGTTCTATTGATGGTGTCCTTTGCTGGACAGAAGCTTTTTAGTTTAATGTAATCCTACTGTTCATTTTTTATTTTGTTTCCCTTGCTTGAGGAGATGTATCCAGGAAAAAACTGCCCATGCTTATGTTCAAGAGATTTTTGCCTATGTTCTCTTCTAAGAGTTTTGTGGTTTCATGTCTTTTCATTCTCTTGGAAGTGGCTATCCAGTTTTCCCAACACCAGTTGTTGAACAGGCTGTCTTTTCCCCATTGTATGTATACTCATGGTTACTTTATTGTATATTAATTGATCATATATTGCATGGGTTTTATATCTGGGCTTTCCATTCTGTTCCATTGAGCTATGGGTTTGTGCTTGTGCCACTGCCATACTGTTTGATTACCATAGCTGTGTAATATAGCTTGAAGTCAGTGAGTATAATACCCTCAGCTTTGTCCTACTTTTTTGGGATTGCTTGGCTATTTAGTATCTTTTGTGCTTCCATATGAATTTTAGGATTATTTGCTCTAGTTCATTGAAAAATGCCATTGGTATTTTGATAAGGATTGCATTGAATCTGTAAATTACTTTGGGCAGGATGGCCATTTTGATAATATTAGTTATTTCTATCGATGAACACAGGATAGATTTCCATCATTTTGTGTCTTTAATTTCTCTCATGAGTGTCTTAAGAGTTTTCAGAATACAGGTCTTTCACCTCCTTGGTTAGGTTTATTCCTAGGTATTTTATTCTTTTTGATGCAATTGTAAATGGAATTGTTTTCCTGATTTCTCTGTCAGTTTGTTGTTAGTATATAGGAATACAACAGATATATCTGTGTATTTACTTTGTATCCTACAACTTTACTAAATTCAGTAGTTTTTTGATGGAGTCTTTAGGGTTTTCTATATATAATAACCTGTCATCTGCAAATAGTGACAGTTTGACTTCTTTCTTGCTAATTTGGATGCCTTCTATCTCTGTGTTGTCTGGTTGCCGTGGCTAGGACCTCCAGTACTATGTTAAATAAAAGTGGGGAAAGTGAACAACCTTATCTTATTCCTAATATTAGAGGAAAATCTTTCAGCTTTTCACCATTGAGTATGATGTTAACTATGGGTTTGTCATATATGACCTTTATTATGTTAAGGTACATATTCTCTATACCCATTTTGTTAAGAGTTTTTATCATGAATGGATGTTGAATTTCGTCAAATGCTTTTTCAGCATCTACTGAGATGATCATATGGTTTTTATCCTTTTTGTTAATGGGGTGCATCACATTTATTGATTTACAAATATTGTACCATCCTTGCATCCCTGGAATAAATCCCACATGGTTATGATGGATGATCCTTTTGATGTATTTTTTAATTCAGTTTGCTAATATTTTGTTGACTATTTTTGCATCTATGTTCATCAGTGATATTGATCTAAAAGTTTCCCTTTTTTTGTAGTATCTTTATATGGTTTTGGTATTAGAGTGATGCTGGCCTCATAAAATGAGTTGAAGTATTCCCCCCTCTTCTACTTTTTGGAATATTTTAAGAAGGATGGGTGTTAGTTCTTATTATATATTTGGTAGAATTCCGCTATGAAGCCATCTGATCCTGGAATTTTGTTTGTTGGAAGTTTTTTAATTACCAGTTCAGCTTTGTTACTCATGTTTGGTCTGTTCAGATTTTCTGTTTCATCCTATGTCAATCTTGGAAGGTTGTACTTTTCTAGGAATTTGTCATTTCTTCTAGTTTGTCCAATTTATTGGCATATAATTTTTCATAGAATTCTCTAATAATTCTTTGTATTTCTGTGGTGTCCATAGTGACATTTTTCATTTCTGATTTTGTGTACTCTTTTTTTCTTGATAAGTCTATTTTATCTTCTCAGAGAACCAGCTTTTAGTTTCACTGATTTCTTCCATTGCTTAATTCTTCTTTATTTTCTGTATTTCTGCTCTGATCTTTATTATGTCCTTCCTTCTAACTTTGGGTTTCATTTGTTCTTCTTTTTCTAGTTTCTTTCATTGTGAGTTTAGATATTTGGAATTTTTCTTGCTTTTTGAGGTAGACCTGTTTTGCTGTGTATGTCCCTCTCAGAACTGCTTTTGTGGTATCCCACAAATTTTGGACTGTTGTATTTTTGTTTTCATTTGTCTCCATGTATTGTTTGATTGCTGTTTTGATTTGAAAATCATCTTTGCAATAAAATATTTAATATTTCAAAACTAAAAAATAATTTTATTTATTAAAATTCCTTTTTAGATATTATATTTCTGAGTTTGAAATACTACACATCCCCAGAAGCTCTAAAACTGAATCATTAAACACTCAAACTTACTTGTCATTCCTGCTTTAGATGAAACGGCATGTTCTTAAGTTTTAGACAGTTGAGTTGTTAGAAAACTATGGTTTTAATTTTATTTATTGTACACAAAAATATTGTAGTGGAAACTAAAATATCCAGTTAATCACTGATATAACTTACCTGTTAACATCATGTATTTCCAAAAATATGATTTACAGGTACTATCAAACTTTCTACGTTGTACTCAGGAGATTGTTGATTGGAGCTCTTTTTTTCACTTAAGTTGTTTGGGGACATAAAAGACAATCCAAAAGGGGAGGAAGAATGTCTTTGTTTCCTGTACTACAAACCACCGGTATAAGGAGAAGGAATGAGCTTTTATTATTGAATTTGCTGCCACTGAAAACATTAGTAGAACAATCAGTCCTATTTGTCCATGCTAGTCTATACTTAAACTCTTTTACTCATGTTTCCTTTTCTCATCTTTAACCCTGTTGTCTCCTGATTCTCTGATGAGTATTTCCTTCCTTTTGTGTCCCCCCCTGTCTTTTCCTATTCAATTATTTTGAAGGCTAACTTACAGACTAAAATATGGTATGCCAACAATCTCTTTCCAACAGATTCATCTTCTTTTAAAGTAAAGCCCTTCCATGAAATGATTAATAATAAATGTGTATGTGTTAAATCATTTATGCTTCAAGTAAAGCTGATAAAATAGTCTTCATTTATAACATATGTGCACCAGTTTTAAAAAATGAAACTGTTTTATAGGTCCCTTAAAAGAAGACTTGGAAATATTTTTTATAAAAATTTTGTTATGCATTCCCCTAAAGAACTATAGATGGATATTAATAATGCTTTCACCTTAGACATCTATGATGTTCTCTGAGGAGGCATTTTAAATGCTCTTTGTTGATGAACTAACAAACAACATGTAATGTTGGGAGAAGAGATTAACCCAGTACAGAAATAAGCATGCTTTTCTGGAGAAGTGCCATTAATAACAGGCCAGCAATTGACTACTCAACGTATTCTAGGCTCTTAGCTACATTAATGCACCTCATGCTTCCAACCTATCTTGCAACTCTGTATATTTTTATTAAGATTTAATAGATAAGGAAAGAGAGCTGCTGATAGGTTAGATAATTTCTCCATGATCACATTCCAGTAAATGGAGATTCAAACACAGGTCTGTCTGTCTCCAAAAACAATGCTCTTAACTGCCAGGCAAATCACCTATTTTCTTGAAAATGGAGAACTAATCCATTATATAAAAGGAAAAAGGAAAAGAAGCTATGTTAATCTAAATCACCCTAAAATAGAAAACCTGAAAAATAAAAAGCCCCAACAATGCTGTACCACCACAGCAATAATGTATCATTACACTCTTGGCCAGCAGCAAAAATAATCTGTACATAAAACTAAAACATAAATAAAAATTAGAATTCTTCATGAAAATATGCAGCTTTTATTTAAAATGTATTTCCTATATAATAAAATGACCACATTTCTACTTTTCTAATTCGAAAACAACACTTGCACTTAGATTAAAGCAGAAAAATTGGAAGGTTTACTAAGTGTTCAGGACTCTAAACTCCAGAACATTTCTTGCACAGGGTTTCCAAACTAGGAGTTTTACATGTAAGTTTTAAATGTCTAATTGTAAAGTATATAGAATTGCTGATCAAATGCTATAGTAATTTTATTTTCTCCTATGTTTTAACATGTTTTTTTCAGAAAAGTAATGTAGCAATAACTTTACTAAGGCATAATTGCAAAAATGTTCATGGGTGTTACTGACATATAAAAATGGATTGATTTATTATCATGTAAACTACACAGACTACTGAAAAGGAACATTTCCTATATATGTTTATTTAACCAGAATCTAAGTGAGTCCTTATTGTACCTTATTAAGATTGAAACCACCCAGGGAACCTCAGAGTAACAATAGAAAGAATGGGACTCTTCCTTTAAAGATAATTTTCTTCCACCAGGAAATTAAATGTTTCTCCTGGCAGCGAGTGAAGTACACAGGGGAATGTAGGCTCACACGTATACCTCTTCAAAGCTAATCACTCTGCAGGGTTACCCAAGGTTCACACTAAAATGGGGGGGAGCATTCTTACCCCTAGATATTATTTGAAAATATAAGCCAACTTAGAAGTATTAGCTAAAAATATTAGTAATGCTTTATGAAAGTATTAAATGCCAAAAACTATAGCACCTTTATATTATTAAAGAGCAGGAAAGAGCTAGCTTCTGCCTTGATGGCCCAGGTTATATTTTGTGTGTTCAGTGTTGTAAGGAAGGACGTAGTTGGCCCACAGTACATCAAAATACATGTAATAAGGAGTCATCTAAAACCATTTATCTAGGCAAATGTGGTTTCATGCAGGGAAAGAACAATGGCTTTAGAATCAGAAAATCAGTGAGTATATATGGGGTCAGTCATTAGTAACTATGTCAACTTAGAAATATTTTGTAACATTTGTGGATCCTAGTTTCTTCTACAGTAAAAATTGAGATAATACCTGCCTTACAAGATTGTGTGAGGGCAGAATGAAATTATACATGTGAAAGGACTCTATAAACTTTCTACTACTAGACAAATGTAAAACAGTATTATCAGTTATCTCTAAGTGAGAAAGGGCCAAAGCAAAAACTTAGCCATAAGTATACATGGAATCTAAAAGAATACACATTTTAGAAAATGCCCCTGCCTCCTTGCTCTGGAATCCAGTGTAAAGCTAGGCTGAACTAGCACGTGCGAGTAGCAAACAGTGAGACTGGCACTAGAGAGACATCTAGTGTTTGAAATACTACAGGAGCAGATTTGGGGATTGAAAGAATTTTGTTAAATAATGAAATATTCTCTGTCCAAATAAAGCCGTATAAAAATTAAATCAACATTATGACAGTTTTCCTACACGATTTCAAATCCTCCATAAACATGAAAATTTTTTATTTGAATTTTCAACTCACAAAAAGAGGTTTAAAGGAGAGCCAGGAGTCAAGGAAGGTAACTCCAGGAACTCCCTTTTTAAGACATTTACAACATAACAGGGTAGAGTTTATACAAAGGGTGGAGCACCAGGATAGGTCTACAGAGGATAAATGAACACAGATTTTGTTTGCTAGAAATCAGGGAAGAAGATATAATTAGGGGCTGCCTCTGTAGACGTGAGAAGACCAATGTTCTACCTTATTAGTAGTAATGCACTCTACTAACAATGCCATTTGTTGGCTGTTCTTCAATTAGCCCCGTATATGTAGTGATGCATCAAGAGTAACTGAACTTACAGATTTTAATAACTGGACATCAGTGAAAGCATTGTTGCAACTCAAATAGTGTTAAGTGGTTACAATTAGTCAGAAATCTTCTAGATAATTGGAATGCATCAATTCATAAAAACGAAGAAAGTCTCTAGCCTTGGAGCTTACATTCTAGATAAGAAAACAACAAATAATAAACAGAACAAATGAGTAAAACATATAGCATGTTAAAAGGGAGTAATTGGAAAAAACAATATAATAAAAAATAATATGGAAAAAATAAGTAGAGTAGGATAGCAGAGACAGGGAATGTCTGGCAAGAGAGTAGAGGGGATGGAATTTTTGCTAAACAATATATTTAATCTCCCCCACCAAAAAATGAAAATGAGGGTGTAACTGGAATCAGCTTTAAGGCAAATGTTAGTTCTTTCCTCATCAACTGACAGTAAGCTATTCAAATTTTTGGCTGGAATAAATTAGGTAGTTGAAGCAATCATTTACATGTAATTCCTTATAGTTTTTCCTATTTCAGAGATCTCACCTGTCATTTCTCTAATGGCTTTTGTTTCAATTTATAGACCTATCAAATTTTTCTGCCACCACACAGATCTCATAAACAGCTTTCATTGATAAAAGTAACAATAAACGCAGAACTTACTCCATTTTTTATATATGTAGGTAGTGTCTATGGATATATTTCTCTAAATATATGAAGAAAATATAGTATTAGCTTTTTCTTCACTAAATTCTAAGAATCACTAAACTCTAGTAATGTCAAGTGGAAGGGATAAAGTACGAAAAATTAAGATTCTTTAAGAAAATACGTGGTAAAAATGCAAAGTAAATCAGTTCAAGTATTTACAAAACTCTTAAAAACATTTGTTAAAAACATGTTAGTATTCTTTAGGGTCCAACTACTGAGTGGGTAAGACGTGATATAATTAAGGGACATATATATATATATATATATCATTATTATACATACCAAAATAGGCAAATATTTTTCAGGAGTTTTTATACTGGCAATTTCTCTCTGAAACTTTTAAATATAGTAATATAATCTCTCTTTTTTTGTTTAATTTGTCCCTATCACAAAGGGGACTTTTCTTCATATTTTTATTTATTCTACATCATTGTCTTTCTGTAACTGTATGACACATGTTACTCTTTAATAGCTCTCTTAACTCTCAAAACCTAACAATAATTGTGTTTTGCTGCATAATTTGGTGTGAAATGATATGAGTTTTTTATTTTATAGTAAACTTGTGCTATCACAATTTTACAATGAATCCCAGGATATTTAAAGTCCCAAAATGTCTGTACCCAACATTTTTTATAACTAAAATCTGCCAAAAATTGTTATTTTTCCTCTTATTACTAAAATTTATTAATATAGCTTTGGTCAACATTAGAGAGTTTTCTCTCCAAGACATCTATATGCATATTCCCAACATAACAAAAGAAACTTTGGTATGCACAGAAGTTGGCTATAGCATCATATTTTTTTTTCCATTATCCGAGGAACCATATTTCTTGATTCAAAAATCCTTGACTGTATACATTGCTTACAGTCTTACACTGCTTGTTTCCCCCTAATTTCTGGCCATGTGATGGTCATTTTTGAGGTTCAGAATCAAAGTGAGAAGTGCCTAATTGTGTGGTAAGAACTGAACTCCTTGTTCCCTTTTCATTATCATTAGCAACAGTTACCATCAAACATTCCAATTCTTTTCACTCAACAGAGAAACCCACATATAATTTCAATCTCTTTAGCAGAAACACACACACACACAACAGGAATTGTTAGAATAGAAAGATTACTTATTCTGAAAGACGATCTTGAATATCACTCTATCTTTGGTTGCTGTTCAGTAGGGATGTCAGTTAAAGAAACTCATATCTTGTTTAAAGGGTGAATGTCACTGAAATATTGTCCTTTCTATGCATCTTATTACTATTAGACACTTGGTTATGCTTTTACTGTGCTAAGACTCTGAGATGTTACAGAAAATGATTGATTTCTTACGTGTTATCTATATTATACCCATCCATAACATGGCAATGTGGGATTTTGAAAAGGTAATAGTCCTGAGATGTAACATCACAGAACTGAATCCAGCAGGTTATCAGAAATATGCTTTGGAGTCATCCCAGTCTTCTTAACAGAGTCTATCCAGATCCTTATTCAGATCTTCCCTGCCTGGTCCCCTGCTATTGAAATGGTATAGAGACTTTCTTAAGGCAAACTAAAGGACAGGAGGCATCTGCCCACCATCATGGAAGCTGATAATACCCCTCATTTTATAGTATAATTCAACCTTATACCTATCAACGGAACCCTTAAATAAGCAGAAAGCTGTGGATCATCTAGAGTTGGAATTTCAGCCCAAGACTAAATATTTTTTGCATAAAATTACCATTAATAATAGTTGTATATCCACAATTTACTTCACAGTTGAATACTTAACAGATTTGGTCAAATTGGGACATTAAAAAATGGAAAATTTTTTATTGATAATGATTTCTGGTTTCAAATCTGTGATAAAATTACATAATAAATATATTGGAGCACATTTCCATCTAACAACTTGTGTATAATTATAAAAAATTATCACAGTTCTCAGTGAGTGGCATGAAATAGAACTAATCTCATTTAATCTTCACAATTTATGAACTAGAACTAATCTCATTTAATCTTCTGTAACAGATTAAAAAATTAAGACTTAGAGAATTTTAGCAAGTTTCCCAATGAAGTAATATTGTCTGGCATTCATTCTAAGACTGTTGTCTCAAAGCCTGCACCATTAAACATTGTGCTGTGCTGGTGTCCAGAAATGAAATCAACCTGAGTATTTAAAGCTCAATATCTAAGAAGTTGTACATGAAACTTAGCTTTCATCCAATGTTTATAACAGGCATGCAAAGTTGGAAAACAAGTTTTACAATGCATACTAGAAAGGCTTCTCACAGGATTAAGAGCTGGTGTTCAGGGACACATTTTTACAATAGACAATAAATGCCTTAAATACTGAATAAAATTATGCAGCAAAAACCAAATGTATATCCTCATATTCTCAGGGACAACATGGCACAGTGGTAAGAGCATCACATTTAGAGTCAGACAGCCTTCCTTCAACTCCACCACTTGGCAGCTCTATGATCTTAGTCACAGAACTTAAACTTTATTTGCCTCCATTTTTTCAGGGAATAATAAAAGCTTTTTCCTATTTTGTAGTGAGGATTAAGTGGCACAAGTACATAAAGTTGACACTCAGAGGATGTTATGAATGCTATTATTTCTAAAAAGGACTTTCAAAAATAAATGATGGGAAAATTTTTATTCTAAAATTAAACATAGAAAATGCTGAATTTTGTAAAATGAGAAGTTTTTTTTTTAGGCTGTACCTATTTTTTAACTCTTCATGTATATATGGACTAGAATTGGGTTAGTAAATTTTCTCTTATCACATGTGATTTTTAATAACAAATAGCTACAACCTTAACAGGCTATCTATGTTAGCAAACAACAGAGGCAAATATAGTTTGATAAGTATAATTGGACATATTTTCATGTATATGAAATTAGATGAAATAAGGCAGCCATTATGGTAAAAGCTATTGAAATATTATTCACTTGAATGGCTATGTATTTCTGGTAGTTTTGTTTCAAATATATCTTACCTTTAGAAAACTATTTTATGAAAACTTTTGGTCTGCTGAAAAATGTTCTAAACCACAAAATTTTCACCAGTTCTGCCTTTCAAATCAGAATTTCAATTATAAGCTAAAAGGAGCCACTCAACCCATTAGTCCATTCACCCATTTTTTGCAAAGAATGAAACATGAACCTGAGACTAAGTGACTAGCCCACAGTTTTATGCATTTCTGATTATTGATCTAGGGCAATTTTCATTCTTTTTTTTATTAAGGTATCATTGATATATACTCTTATGAAGGTTTCACATGAAAAACATTGTGGTTACTACATTCACCCACATTATCTCATCCCCCCATCTCCCATTGCAATCACTGTCCATCAGTGTAGTAAGATGCCAGAGTCACTACTTGTCTTCTCTGTGCTACACTGTGTTTCCCGTGATCCCCCCCACACCATGTATACTAATCATAATGCCCCTCAATCCCCTTCTCCCACCCTCCCCACCCGTCCTCCCACACCCCTCCCCTTTGGTAACTGCTAGTCCCTTCTTAGAGTCTGTGAGTCTGCTGCTCTTTTGTTCCTTCACTTCTGCTTCATTATTATACTACACAAATGAGGGAAATCATTTGGTACTTGTCTTTCTCTGCCTGACTTATTTCACTGAGCATAATACCCTCTAGCTCCATCCATGCTGTTGCAAATGGGAGGATTTGTTTCTTTCTTACGGCTGAATAGTATTCCATTGTACCACCTCTTCTTTATCCATTCATCTACTGATAGACACTTAGGTTGCTTCCATTTCTTGGCTATTGTAAATAGTGCTGCAATAAACATAGGGGTGCATATGTCTTTTTGAATCTGAGAAGTTGTTTTCTTTGGGTAAATTCCTATTAGGGGAGTTCCCGGGTCAAATGGTATTTCTGTTTTTAGTTTTTTGGGGAACCTCTATATTGCTTTCCACAATGGTTGAACTATTTACATTCCCACCAGCAGTGTAGGAGGGTTCCCCTTTCTCTGCATCCTCGCCAGCATTTGTTGTTCCTAGTGTTTTGATGTTGGCCATCCTAACTGGTGTGAGACAATATCTCATTATGGTTTTAAATTGCATTTCCCTGATAATTAGCAACATGGAGCATCTTTTCATGTGCCTTTTGGCCATGTGAATTTCTTCTTTGGAGAATTGTCTGTTCATATCCTATGCCCATTTTTTAATTGGGATATTTGCTTTTTGGGTGTGATCTAGGGTCATTTTCATCCAATAGGCTCCCTCTCTCTAGATGCCTTTTTTTTAAGTTTTTTTATTTTGAAATAATTATATAGTCACAGGAACTTGACAAAATAGTACACAGAGTCTGGAGTATCCCCACAGAACTTCCATCAGTAGTGCATCACATGTAACTGTAGAACAATATCAAAAGCAGGAAATTGACATTACTTTAATGGTGTTAGGTAGACTACCAATGTTAACTCAGTTTCACCATTTTACATGCACTCAATTCAGTATGTGTGTGTGGCAGGGGCGGTGGGGATGGGTAATCCATGCAATTTATCCCATGTATAAAGATGCTTGTGCTAAAGCACTAGCCATGGCAAGAAGCACTGATACCTGTATGACAGACAGTGCTGGAATGACTGAATTGCTTGTTTTCTTATTTAAGTTTTCATGTCTCATAAATCAAGTTCTGGATTTGACATAATTTCTCCCCTAATGGATTAACTTGAGAAATAACTAAAGATTTTGATGTCAAGTTTTCATTCCATGGATAAAGAAATTAAAACAAATGAGCTGAGATTAATAGTAGAAAATTGGTCACATTATTTGAGGCTATTCATCTATGTTATGCAAAGGACAGCAATTAGATGACATTTTCCCACCTGCTTATACCTCTGGAAAGAGGTCGGTATTTCAGACTTCTGTGGAAAGCACAGTGCCCCAGCTAATTAGGACCCAACAACAGTGTCTGCCTTGCACAGTAGGAGAGAACAGGTGGGTTGTAGATGGCCTTATATGTCATACTTAACACACTGGACAGTTTCCCTTGTGTTTTCTTTCTTTTTGCTGATGTGTCATAAGGAAATCGAGTCAATCTGTGTTTGGCTCTTGCTATAAATATCTAAGCTGATTTTATGAAGACACATGTTGGTAATAAAATACCCACTGCCTCCTACAAGCAAAAAGAAAAATTAAAGGATTATTTTAAGAAATATAATTTTATATAGTTGATCAAATATTTTAATGACAAGATGCTTGATTATTTGTTAATTATTTACAGAAAGGGTTTCTTAGATTTTCTTTTTCTAGATATATCACCTAGATTCTAGATGACTTAAAAGATATTTACTATGTTGATTGCTATAATGAATTAACAACCAAACTGAAGATTATAAATTTATATTGTACATAAATATATAAAAATATATGCGTATATTTGCCTACTTTAGTGTAAAAATAAGCTACTGTTTTGTTTTCTTTTCAAATATTTAAGAGTTATTTAACCACAATGGATAGGGAATTGGGGTAAATCTCAAAGGCATTGATCTAAAACCACTTCTGAGGCTTCATCTCATTGAAATCTACTCTGAAGGTAGCTAATAAGACAATTACACAACTAACCTGTTAAAATATAAATTTTTTACTGTTTTTTTAGTAACATGACAATTTTTATTAATATCTAATTGATAATAAATTAATGAAATACATGCAAAAAAACTTTTAAAAAATCCATATCCTTACACAAAGGGAAAAGCTGATAAATATATGTTTTTTCTTTTTTCAAATAATTGGTTTTCATTAATTAACAATATTAACAAATAATCCAGAGCTTAATACACTATTCATTGAGAAAATGATTCATAATGAAAGCATTTTCATCCACAATCTACAAGTTAGAATAGAAAGTCATTACCAGTTCTACTGTTTTAAGCCTTCCATTTATTCCTCTACACTTTCATCAATTTAATGATTATTTATTGAACACCTACTATGAACCAGGTATTGGACTGACTGGAATGATTCAGGGGATACAGTGGTAATCAAGAAGACAGCCCTTCCTCCTCAAGAAACTTTAGTAGGGCAAGTAGAAAAGAAAACAGGGACACACAATGTAGAGTTTGACAACATTAAAATAAACATTTATTTTCACTTGGTCCTTAATCTTTTTTCTTAGATGTTTGAGAGTATTAATAGCCCAATTTTTCAAATTGTTTGGAATTCCTATACCTTGAAGAATATAGTGCTTTTAAACAAGTTTTTATTTTCTCTGTGATCTTGGAATAGCTATGAAATTTCACATCAGCTATTTGTATTTGATATATGATTATTGAGTATAATTAATTGATATATTAGAATGTGAAATATTTTTACACTATGTGCCAAAAATGTCTTTAAGATATTAAAAGTCTATACACTTTTTTTGTTTCTTAATTGCCAAAGACTTTATTTTCCCTGAACTTTTTCTCTTAACATTCTAAGTAGCAATAAGGAAGAAACTTCCTCTATAGGAAATCCACCTCCATTTTATTTCTTCACATCTTTCTCTCCCAAAACACTTATTTGAAAATTTAGTCCATGGGTGGAAAGGATATGAACCTTTAGTAGCCATAGTGAAATTTGAAGCCATACATGTTAAAAATTATATCAAAGACATAACCAAAGCATTATGGTTTGAGATGCCCATTTGAGTGCTTCTTTTGTGTTGTGAAAGCATGTGCTTTGTCTTAGATTAGAGATTTCATTGATAATACCCGTGACTTCACATCAGATGGGCAGAGGGTGAGTAAAAGGGGAGAGAGATAAAATCAAACCATTAAAACAAAAAAAGCCGTAGACTCATAGACACTGAGAAGGGAGTGATTACCAAAAGGGAAGGTTAGGGAGTGTGGGGAGGGAGGGAGAAGGGGATTAAGGGGCACTATAATTTGCAATGATGATATAGGTAAGTCACTGAGATAGTAGTACAGCAAGGAGAAAACAATGACTCTATAAGATCTTACTATGTTGATAGACAGTGACTGCAATGGAGGGGTGAGGTCTTGATAATATGGGTGAATACTGAACCACTGTTTTGTGTATGTGAAACCATCATAAGATTGTATATCAGTGATACTCAAAAAAATCATATCATTAAATACAGAAATCTTTCCATCATCATCTGACCTAACTCACCTGTCCTGAGAACACTGACTCAGTGCTGAGTCACTCACTCAACTGGAAAGCACATCATTGCATTTAGACATGACTTGGTCCTTCCACTTAAACGTGTTATACATTAAAATTTCTGCTCTGATAAGATAAAGATTAAAGGTTCTTAAAGATCTTATATATTAACAAACCCATAAGTCATGTTGTTTTTTTCTGAACTCAGAAAATCTAAGGCTACCTTTTGTCCTGTCTTTTAATGCTGCCTTTAACCTAATTGACAGTAACTATGACAGTAACTACACAACCCTCTTGCAACTGAATTTCTTTCTCTTAACCAACCATTCAAGTATGGATTCCGATATTGTTATTTATTTCTGGAAACATCTACCCATTTCACCTTAAATATTAGATTTCATTTTAAGCATATGCTTTCTTATTTATGACATTCAGACTCCATCTTGTGCCTAAAGATGTATATTGCCTTCCCAGCTTCCCTTTTATATATTCTCTTAACTGTCCACCTATGAATGGCATAGCTCTGAGTATGACACAGGAAAATATGATCATGTCTTCTCATCTGTGAATTCAGATGATACCAATAAACAAAATTCCATCCTTAGGTAGCTACCAAGACATTATTGAATATAGGTGGAAGTCATAAATTTCCAGTAACATTTAATTGCAGAACACAATACAGACTACCAAGGAAAAAGGAGATTTCAAATAAATCTAAATATTTATATTAAGCTTGAGGTTAAAGAAGGAAATAAAATCATAATATCTGAAGAACAAAAAATATGTATTTTTAGGTCATGAAAACTTAAGCTTGAGAAGTTACATTTTATCTACTCATTTTGTTTTTCTCTAATAAGTCCCTAGGATAGGGCTTGGCATAGTGTATACAGTTAGTAAATATTTGTTGAATGAACAAATAAATCATTAAAACACTATATTTACATGTTAGTCATCCACTAATTAAAGTTTTGTTTGGGTAATTTGAGCTCTGCTTCCATCTTGTGAGGAGTCTGTTTATTACTATCTCTAAACACATACCCCCCAAAAAAATCTTTTAGAGCCAGGTCTTGTAGCCATTAAGTTATTTTTTGTTTAAAATTTCTAGGATCTAAATTCTGCTTAAGGGCTAAGATGTTAGCATTATTCTATTCTGAAGAAGTGTCATTGTGAGTAATACCAACCTTTCAACTCAGGACTTTGTAAATAGGACATTTTGATAACTTTTACTTCTTGCTAGAATGGGTCATGATACCTATGTTTTTTTTTCTACTTGGTCAGGATAATAAACATGAATATTGATATCTTAAACTTTTAAATTTGTTGTTCTGAAAAAGAGGATTTTGAAGCCTGAACTACTTTTAATTTCCCAAAACACTAGGAAATAAAAGCATTTAGCCACAATATTTAAAAATTTATTCAGCATTACAAAAAAAGAGAGAGATGGGGGATGCAAAAGGAGAGAGAGAGAGAGGGAGGGAGGGAGGGAGGATATGGACGCTAAAGCCAAGGTATTGAATGATTGTGTTGTCTGAACAACCATCGAGTATCAATAATTAACTGTTAAAATTCAGTCACAAATTAATATCTTTTTGATTAAACCAAATTTTTCTTGAACATTTCCTTTCTCCTGTATACATTTTATTCTCAGTATTGAATTCTATTCTTCTACCCCTCTTATTCTTTGTCTCTAACACACACTAACTTCCCTCTCCTCCATCCTCACAAAATTCAAAATGTCAATTGAGGATAGAGACTAGAGTGGAGGAAACCATATAAGATAATTTACCCCCACCTAAATAGCTCATTCAGTTAAAGCATTCTTAATCACCTTAATATTTTCTAAATGTATAGGTAAATACTACATGAATTTAAGTCAAATTTTCTAACTGGAAATCCCAAGCTATTCTACCAATAAAAGAGCATAATTTCCATATATGCTTGTTTCTGTGGTATTTGTTAAATTGTTAAGAAGTTAGAGAAACCATGTGAAATGTTTTTCCTTATTGAAAGAAAACAGAAGACAGAGTTCAGTCAAGCAAATGGGAGGTTTTCCTAGGCGTGATAGCAAGGCAAAACCCATAAAGTTAAGTAAATACAGATGAGATGTCACAAATATTTAAAATTTCAGAGCAGGAAACAAAACTTAGGTCAAAAGGGAATGATCCGCTTCTCTGTCATATAATATTGATGGGCATATAATTGCTATAGTTTTTCTGGAGTACTGTTTATATTGACGAAGTTATAGATTCAGATATGGTTCAGAAATAAAAACTGATGATAATGATATAAATACAGACATAGATATTAAACTTGGTTTACCCTATGCCCAGAAATTCCACTATCAGGAATTTAACTTAAGGATATACTAAGACTAATGAGAGAAAACATGGATTTTTCATTGAAGAAAAATTTTTATCAGGTAAATTAAATTAACCTAAATGTCCAAGAGGGAGGTTAAGTTAAATAAACATTGAACATATATACCAGCACTGAACAATAATGTAACTATTAAAAATGTAGACGTAGTTCTGTTTTTATGCACCTACATTATATTTGTTTTTTTAAGTTCTAAAACAATATATGCGAATTGTATCATTCCAGTTTTCTTTTTGAAAAGATATTTATGTGTTTGGAAATGTGAAAACACTTTGAAAAAAATGAATATCAAGATGCAAATAATAGTTATAGCAAATAATAGTCTGATTTGAAGGTCGAATGATTTTTTTTATTTATGCTTTTCTGAAAATCTGATTTCTTCAAAGAAAAAACACTTGAAGTTCACTTTAGGAAAAAAGTCAAATCCAAGCAAAGTAAATGCTTCGGAAAGTAAATGTTCTTATACTGTACATATAAGTTCTTTTCCTTTCTAATATTTTATCAGTCTAAAATAATTATTCTACTACTATATCTTCATTTTATGATTGAAAAATCTAAAATCCATACTTTATTACAAAGGTAAGCTTCCCCAAATATTTTTAAGTCCTTTTGAAACAAGTTTTTCAAATCATATCCTATAAAGCATACCTAATTTTTTCTCCCTCTTCTTTTGTCTTCTTCCTCCTCATTCCCCTTATGTCTTTTTCTTCTTGACTGTTGTACATCTCTATCCCACCATTGTCCCATGATTTCATTAAATCTTCAATAAATCTCAAAATGAATACAGAGATCCTGAAATTATGGGATTTTTTTTTTACAAATTGAGGATAATAAGATACTGAATAATATAAAATTTAATAATATTTAGTAACACTTAATTTTCTTTTTAAATACTCAAATTATTATGTACTTCTTGATAATTAAAGTGCATTTCTACATAGTGCTTTCCCAAAAGTACTTTACCTCGAATAAACTCACAGAGCATAAAATATTTAATGAGCTTAATGAAAAATTGTAATATTACTATTACCACTTCTTAATTATAATAGCTAATCGTCATTACATACCAAATGATTTGCATTCATATTGACATTTAATCTTTGCTACCACATCTTAAAGAAACTGAGGCTCAGAAGAGTTTTATAATTTGCTCAAATAGAGTAGTTGAAAAATAAGAAGGTCATATGTGAGGTTCAGAATGTATTGTGAGATTACTTTTGGAAGAAATATTATAACAAGATTTCTATAATATTTGTCAGAATTCCCTTTAGAACTCTTATTGGGAACAAAAGGAAATGTTAAATGCTCAAATTTTAGAAATTAGAGTAATGTACCATGAGCAGGCCATTCTGAATAGCTTCTGCTTTCTGTTTTTTAACAAAACCTTGACAGAAAATAACCTTCATTCACAAAATACATGTTGGTAATTTTATGTCACTAACTGATATCTTAGAATAGGGACAAAAAGTCTGAATGGTTTTCTTTTCTCTGACCAACAGTGCTGTCAAGGCTGGCAAGGTTAGTAAAAAAAGGATGTGGAGCTACCTGGAAAAATAAAGAATCAAACATGCATGTGAACTGTTATGTTTCATAACAATATCAGTTTAATGTATTTTAATTTCTCTAGAAAACTACCTGAGTAGGGTCCAAGTCAGAGAGAAAGGCCAACCACCTGAGATTACGAAAGATGATTTCCACACACCCAAAATCTGCCATGGACACAGTCTATTATTAGAGTCCTATTATTATTATTACAGTCTTATTTGGATTGGTAGGTTCCTCTTTAATGAAAAATTCTCCTGACGGGATGATTCTACCGCTTACTCTCATCTTCATTTCAATGACTTGATGCATGGCTGATTTAAACAAATCCTTGAAATAAGAGTATGATAAGGTGGAAGAGAGTGGCTATAATTGAGAACAGTGATAGGGGGAAGAGATTATTAGTGGTTATGGTAGTAAATTTTAAAGAACTAAAAGATTTGGGAATTGGAGGAGGGATGAAAGTCTGGGAATAAAAAGATAAAATCAATAAGACAAGTGCAGAAGATAAGTGGGCTGTACCAAACTCAGACTTTTCCAACAATCTGGCCTAGGCCCTGGTGGCAGCCCTCTCACTCATTTTTACCCCAGTCTAAGGAAACCTCCAACTCTCTACCCCAGTTGTTTATTCACTAAGAATTTTTTCTAACCACATTTCATTCTCTTCTTAATAGTCTCTGTCGGTCTATATCTCTTCCACCTCTAAATAATTAATATTTACTATTAATTTTCATCATTGGCAACACCACCATTCGATATTCTTGACTGGGTGCCTTGCAGCCAGTGGGCGTGAGGGCCAGGACTCAGGTGGGGAGACCAGGGCCCCAGGAACAGCAAGGGGAAGCACTCGCCCTCCGGGCTGTCACGGAGCCCGAACCACGGTGACTGGGAGCATCCGCCCTGGGGAGGAGCTGAGCAACAGCTAAGCCAGCTGCCAAGGAGTCGTTAAGCTTAATGGGATGGGCAGAAAAGTGGACTTCCTAAGTGAGTGAGAAGGAAATAGCCTCAGTATCCAAGGGAATCAAAGAGTTTCACAGTGGAGACTGACCCAGGGACAGAGCTTTGAGATAGACCCTGAAATAAAGAGAGTTGACATAGTAAAAAGGGACCACCTTGGTCTGGCCACTTGGTCACTATTGCATCAGTTTTGCTTTGCTTCTTCCATTAGTCTGCCAAAGAATATTCCACGTCAGTTTCATTGAAAAATCCTGCTTTTCTTTTCCTAACAGTGAGGAAGCAGAACCTGAGCGACATTCAGAAGCCACTGAATGAAAAACCTAGAAAGGGAACAAACCAGGAATATAAACACCAACCTTCCTCTAACATAGTTTTCAGGTTTGTAAATTCTTGTCTTTTTTTAAATTGTCTTTTCTACCAGAACCACAAGGTTGAGCTTTTCATAACCATAGAACTGGCAGAAATGCACTGCCTTCTCTCAGCCCGTCCCATTCCCCACGCCTTCCCACCCAGCAAGGGTTTTCACTATCCAACTGGATAATAATTTCCACTTATAAGTATAGCACCTAAGGTATAAAAGTAAGAATAACAGGACTTATTAAAAGAGTCAAGGCAAAACTAATAGATCTTGAGGAGCAACCAGTTAATGCAGTCCCCTTATTTTACACAGGAAGAACTTAAGGGAAGTGAAGGTGATGTGATGTGATTCAATAAGACTCTAATAAATATCTTGGATCCTGCTTTAAAAAATTGTCACTAAGTTGTTTTAAGATCTTAGTTATCAAAACCATTGTCACCTAAAAAATTAAGTACATAAGGCAAATAGATTGCAGAAATTTTCTTTAAAAATAGTGATAGAACAATGGTACACCTCAGTTAAGGACCCATATTCATTATGCTCTAAGAGACGGCCTTGCACACACATAATTTGTTTACTCCCTCTGAATCTAACTCTTGCATAAAAGGTGCATCCACAAAAAGGGTAGAATTACTTGAGATGAAATAATTTGGTCCTGTTAGATGCATACCATGTCAATGCAGCATCAAAATTTGCTGCAAAAAGAGAGATATCTAGGACAATGCCTACTTGAACAAGCTACAAATGCTTAGGTCTGTATGCAACCTGCCTGCGGGGGAAAAAGGGAAAGGGGAGAAAAAAAAATCTAGATCAACCCAGTCCTCACCTGAGATGACAGGTCATCTTTCTCGTGAATTCTTTTTTTAATTCCCACTGGTTCACAATCGCACCTTTCCCTGCTGATATGCCTATGTCAGGGATGAGCTGCAGCCCTGTGCTTCTGGGCGAGGCTGTGCTCAGGATGGTATGCAATTTCACTCTTCTAGTGCTGAGTTTCTCACACCCTTCCTCAGAGGACCTGACAAGTGTTTCTGCCTTACCAATAGATCCTTGAGGGCAGAAACAATTTACATTTCAAAATGCATACAGATACATGGCAACGACAATGTAATGGAAGCAGGGGAGGGATTTGTATCCCCACTTGACGGTGGAGCAGACTGAGAGAAGCTTGTGTGTCAGGAGTACAATGGCTAACCAGGCGAGCAATCAGGACTAGGATGCACACAGCTGCTCCTGACTGCTGGTGCCTCTGCTGAGGGTGATCGTACATGTCATAAAAAAAACAGATGCTGCTTATATTAATATAATACCACAGAAAACAAAAGGAAATCATTTTTTAGGATAGTCAGTAGTGTTTCTTTGATTTTTTTTTTAATGAGTGATTTCTAGGATTAAGTTACTCAGCCAGGTAGACGGATTTAAGACTTGTAGGGTATTGCCCAACACTGAGAAATCCTACACTATACCTCATACTGTTTTCCCAGTTTTCTTACCCCTAATTGACTTATGTCAAGCAATGACAAAATACTATTGAAATTTTACAAAGTATTATGACAAATCTGCTCACTTTAAACTGTAGCTGCCTCCAAATGCAAATGCCACATTTATCTTAAAGACCCAAGATAGCTGAAGAGTAGTAAAAGTCTGCTCAGCATTTCTTTCATTATAGGAAACTGTAAAATTCCACAGACACACCATACAATGCTGCTTTTATTTAGAAAAGGAAGACAAACTGAAGGCATGAGACAATATATTATTTGTTTTTAGTGTTTCTTATGCTTAAATTATTTGACTTCAGGCCGCCGGAAGCAAACAGAGATAACCCCATATGAAGTGCCTTCTAAACTTCAAAACTCTGTTAAGGATTGAACAGATGTAGGATGTCTGCTAGCTTTGATAAGAAACTGTAAAAGAAAAGACAGAGCCTGAGGAAGTGCAAAGAAACACAAATGTGTGTTCATTACCTAACTTTGTAAAATGATGATAAAGAATAATTGCTCTATTTGTAAGGAGAAAGTTAGCTAAAACTCTTAAAAACAGAATATATATCTTTGTTACAGCAGCAATCTAAATTTTAGATTTAGATTTAAGACAAGTTAGATAATGCTTTTTTAAGATTTTTATCAAATTTGAAAGTTTATAAACTTCTATTAATATTACTACTTAATCATTGAAAGACTAAATCATGTCTGGGACAAGCTTTAAAAAGATTTCATCCATGCCTTTCTTTCATTACAAAGAAAGATTTTAAGAAATAAACTTCTCACCAGGGATTATGCTAAGCTTGTTGCTCTTTGATGGGAGCTAGAGGTATTTCATAATTTAATTGTGAAGGGATTTTGGAATTCATTCCCACTTTATTCATTAATCCAGTAGAAACATTTATTGAATGACTACTGTGAGCCAGGCACAGTGATTGTTACATAAAGATAAAAGAGAACAAAGTGTCCCTCTCGTGGTTCTTATCTCTAAAGCTTTCTCCCTCAACTTTGCTCTAACTCTGAATTCCTGCCACCCTTCTCTCTGCAGGGAAGAAAGCAATGGGATATATTTATCTAGAGAACCTGTGTAAATTAATTAAAGCTACAGAAAATTTATTTTATAATTATAACTTACTTAAGGCAACAGTCTAGAATAAAACCAAGGTTTTACTTGTTCCCAGTGTGTGTTTGATTTGCAGGTAGTAAATAATTCTCATTTCAAAAATCAGTTAAACTATACAACCTTGGGAATTTTCTATTGCACTTAAGTGTATTAGAATTGTGCATGAATTTTTACTACAGAATAATTTGCTTGCATTGCTTTCATATTTTGATTATTTCTTTGAAATGTATAAATATCAAAATTTTTATGAACATGAGATTTATCCATCCTAATTGCCTTAATGAGCAAAACAAATGCCAAAATATGTCACTAAATATAGATAAATCTAAAATTTTAAATTTTAAATTATAATTCCAAATATAAATTTAATGCATAATTTTATCATTTAAATTGTAACTTTTAAATGATATTAAACTTTTAAAAGCAAGTTATCTTCCTAGCTTAAGCTACTTGACTTTCCAGAATCTGAACTAATTTTTTGGTTTAATGAAATACTAAATCAGTATCTCTACTAAAAATGGTATAAAATCACATTCCAAATTAAAGGTCTTAAGATATTGATCTAGCAATCAGGTTGTTAATTCATTAACATGGAAAGACTTTTAGTATTAATTATTCTAATCACAGGTATTCAGTTTAAAAGTTTCAAGTTGCCTAAACAATAGAATCACAAGAAAATTAGAGTAGATTGAGTTGTACAATTTATTACAGCCATATATCTAAGTTTTAGGAAGGTAAGAAAGACTTTCTTAATGAAGTCTTGTGTTTAAGGAAAAGTCTTTGAGATCAGTTGTATGGAAGAGAAATGGTACATGTTGAGTCCATTTTTTTTTTTAAGAAGCCAGCATCTATTCAACCAGACCTCTGGTTTCCATTTCTGTCTTGTGGCAATTCTAGTTCTCCCAAAGAACTTAGGCCTGTTCCTTATTCTTACAAGTAAGGAGACTTGAGTTATAGTATCTGAATTAGAGATGTTATCTATTATCTTTGATTTCCCTTGCTTGGAAAAAATAAATCAATTCCTAAAGAGATTGTCTAAGATCATTCATGTAAACTTAATCTTCTCAGAGTATCCAGTTGCCCGTTCTCTCCCCTGACCCACCTAGAATGACAGAAGCCTGAGGCCAAAAGGATCTAACATATATAAAATTAGACTGTTTGGCAAGCTTCCCAATTGTCATGAATCTTAGCTCTCCCATGGTACAGTTGATTGAATCAGTGAACACTTTAACTTGTGTCAGTAGAAACTTAGAGGTTCTGTTGATATAGTCCATGTATGTACCTTCAGAAAGAAGTTAATATGAAACAGTGAAGGAATTGGGAATAGGAAGATAACTTTTCTGTAGTTCTGTGGCAAAAGCTCCAATTTCTAATGCCATCCTTCGCTTGAAGCTGAGCTTTATGAGGGAGGCACTTCTCAATAAACAAAAATTTTGCACAGAATTTTGTTAATATGTTTTCTTGTTCAAGTTGTCAAAACTAAAAGCATATCCATGTTAGTGTCTAGAAAAGAAATATATGGCTCACTAATACAATGCAAAAATAGAGGAAACTAGTGACAAAATCATGCTAAGTCATTAATAAACACTCGTAGAAATTATAGCAAGAATATATTCTGAAGTTTCATAAAGTTAATAGCATTATGACTATCAGTGATAGCAATAGGTGTATTTATTTTCAAATTGATACATCTCAGGTGTGCTTATGTTCCATCAGATCAATATAGTGTGTCCAATCTAAATAATTTTAAGATTATTTTCAATGGCATGCTAGAGAGTCATTTCAATATCAGTAAAGATTTAAATTATCTGTTTTTTAATATGAAACTCAAACATTGCCCTGTCTCTGTTAGGTATTGAAAATCAGTTGGGTGTTCTTTCAGAGTGAATTCCTAAAGGTACTACAAGCCTATCAGGCAAACTTACATATTTCAGAAGTTTAAATATTACCTAAAACATTGACATTTCCTTGTGCAGAACTATGAAGTACTTTGTTACATAAGAAAAAGCAAACATTTGCTTTAAATAAAAAAGGTTCTAACCCACTACTCCAAAACTGATTTACATGTTTTAGAAACATATTTTGAAGTATATAATGATCACATTTATAAATAGTAATTTGAATATAATCATTTTACATACAAAGTAATTGAAACCATATCATTGTAGGATGATTGTATGTGATTTTGTGTTCCTTTAATTAAATAGATAGTTATATTTGTCCAAAAAAAAAAGTGTAAGATCTTAAGGAAATCAAACTCTTCCCAATTTGCAGAACCAAACCTGAGTTTGAAAATTTCTCCATGATTTATTTATGCAACCTTAGGAAAATTACTTAGATTCTTTAAAAATGTTTCTTCAACTATGAAATGGAAATATCTATTTCACAGGATGGATTACATAAGGTAGTATATTAAGCACTTGGCATAGTACCTAGCCTACTATGCATTGAATATTAATATTAGTAATTATAATTATTAATCATGATATATCAACTACAAATGGATTGGCAGTCATGAAATTTCCTGCAGGAGGTAAAAATTGAGTTTCACTTTTAAGGACAGCAAGTCTATAACAACTGCCAAAAGTCATGAACATAAAATGGGCTAAATCAACATTTTTTAAAGGGCTGGGTTAACCTAGTGTTTTGTAATCAAAACTGCTCACTAAAAGAAGCCAGTAATAAAGGGCCACATTTTGTGATTCCAATTATGTGAAATATCCAGAATAGGCAAGCCTATGGAGATATAAAGTAGATTAGTGATTGCTTAGAGCTGAAGGAAGGGTGGGGACGCTAAAGGATAACTAAAGGGTATTAGCTGTCTTTTTGCAGTGATAAAAAGGTTCTAAAATTGATTGTGTTGATGGTTGCACAATGCTGTGAATATAATTAAAAACCACTGAATTGTACACTTTAAATGGGTGAACTCTATGATACATGAATTAGATATCTCAAAGTTCTACAAAAAAAAAATCTTGTTCACTAGAGGATTTCAGTTTCCCTGTTTTTTCATAATATGGACTGATTGTTTCTAAGTATGGGCTCTCCACCTGTGCAGAATGGAGTTCTGTAGAATGGCTGAAGTGGGAGGGGAGAGGGGCCATAGATGTTATTGTCTTTCTGCCCTGAAATTCTTTCTCAATAGGCACAAGAATTTTTCTGGCATCTG
>JAQQAC010000477.1:2169550-2403224 GCA_029783875.1 Phataginus tricuspis
GGCAGACTGGTAAGCTAGTACAAAATGTGCCTATTTGCAGCCTGTGAAGGGAGGTTATTTTTCACTTTTTCATAACTGTGGACTTTCTATCATCTACTTATACATGTAAATCATTTCACTTATTACTACAAACATAGTCAACTGAATTCTCTGATTCTATAGCCCAGAATTTATTCCTTTTTATGATTTTCTTCTTTAAATCATATAATATCCTATTTAGATCATAATGGTCCATGTTAATACAGAGACACGTACAGAGATATACCCACATGTTCACATATTCTCAATATTAAATGAGAGAGATTACTGAAAGATTTGAGTTCTTATTACAAAGCATAAATCATGAAATGTTCCCAATAGGCAAAGCATTTTAGGCAGAACACTTTCTAGTCCACTTCCACAAAGGTAAGAATTTACTCTGATTCTTGACAGTTGGGCAGTGGCTAGTATCTGGCCAGATGGTAAGGAATTGGTAAGACTGAAAAATTGGAGAAAGGGAGACTCAGAAAGAAGTATGTGAATGAAATACTTGGAAATGGCCCATATCATGAAAAAGTTTGTACCCCATGTGGATTTTAACATCCACACCCACAAAAAAGGAGCCTCATTAATGCATATGTATAGGCTAAATATGAATGTAATTCACTCTCCTTCCACGGTTGACCCAGGACTAGGCTTTTAAACAAAGTTGTTACAATGACAAGGGTGGAGGGTACACATGAGCTTAGTTAACTGATTCTGTTACTGAATGTTCAATTTGCTAACAATAGTGGCCAAATATGATGCCTTAAAGAAACTAGCAGCTATCTGGTAACTGTTCAAATTGTGGCCTTTTCACTACTAGGGAAGCAATCCATAAAATATTGCCCTCAGTCAAGATACCAGCTTCAAGTTTTAAATCAGCAACCAGATGTTCAAAGGCAATAAGGAGAGTCAAAAGTCAACAAACTAGGGGAAGTATTCACAATTTGTATATCATCCAACTAAAACTAGCTCCTAAAATTCAATGGGAAAAAGACTTACATATCTTTTGAATATAAGAATGAACAATGGCTATGAACACAAGTTCACAAAAAAAGAAATATAAATGGTTCTTAAAAGTAGGAAAAGATATCCAGGCTCAATCATGATAAGAGATATGCTAATTAACCACTTAGAGATACCGTTTTTCATATCAGATTGATCAAGATAGAAATTGACCCTGTTTGTCCATTTATCTTGTCTCTGCTGGCTTGGTTTCTCACATCCCATAATACAGGGAAAACCTTCTAAAATGTGTCTTCCTGTAGTGGTTCTGGGAGTACAGTGTTTCTCTACCACTACTCATGAAAAATTGCATAAACTTATAAAATCTGGTAGCTACTGAGAACTACTTTGAGAACCATGCAGCATTAGGTCAGAATATACAAACCTTTGTTTCTTGGAAGCTTGCAAACTAAGGGGACGAAAACCTAAAGGTCAATAAAATAATAATAGCAATAATGCTAATAATAATAAAGCCACATGCAGAGCAGTATACTTAGCATAAATTGTAATGCTGAATCATTTCAGTATTAATGCTGAGTACTTTATTAAGGAAGACACAGTCTAGTTGAGTCTAATGTAGAAAACTTTCATTGTTTTGGAGGAAAGCAAAATGATTTGACAGACAAGTGGCAAGTCATTCATTGATAAGAAATAAGAGAATATTTGGTGTTCATTTGAAATGAAATCCAATTGAAAAAAAATCCTAAGTAAATGAAAAACAGAAGTTTTAAGAAACACATTGCTATGACTGTAGATTTTTCAAGTAGACAAAAGTGCTCAGAATACACAATACATCATTTTGCTAGTTGCTTTTCTCTGACATAGCCATTACTTGCATGCAGTAATGGCCCAGAAAGCCACAGTGGTGCTGGGTTGGTATGGTGCATCTGTGGATTTGCTGTTCACCAATTTGTATGAGACAATATATAGAATGAGTATGCAGTTTGCTCCTGTGCAGGAAGGAGAGACTCCTCCATGCTAACCACACCATAATGCAGTCATTTTGTCTACATGGTAGGAGATTGTAACAAAGGTTGTAAGTGTATATTATATGAATTACTATCCAAGACCATTGCATGCCATGTTATGTCAGCTCTGGCACCAATATGAGTCATTAATTCTGGGTCATATATCAGGGACTACATAAATGATACATTTGGATCAGATACCTTCCTCTTCTCTGTCAAAAAAAAAAGTGTCTAAGAGCAATTCTTCATGCTTTTGGAGAGAAGCTACTCCTCCCATTCAAAGCAGAGAAACACTGGGTTCTTTAATCACCCTTCCATCCAAATCTGTTCTTCTGGGTAAAATGTCTAGTTCCATCAATACTGTTAAGTATATGACTCTAAGATCAAACTAATGACATGGCTGATTGAATACCCTGAATAAAATCTTGAAATCTGATTACACAAACTGAAGCGGTCAATCAGGAAACACAGTTTTATCCAATTAAACATGACTCCTATCAGCTAGCAATTGCTATCAAATAACTGAAAGAATAAGAATGATTAATCACTGATAATGAGTGATAATATGTCTAATTCTAAAAACATGCTGAGAACTACACAGAAAATCCTTGTAAAGACTAAAAAAATTTCCTGTGAAAAATGTCTCCTGTAAAACACAGCCTCATCTTGCACAAGGCAAGGTAAAGGGGGAACATTTGTTTCAGTTCATTTCTGTCTTCATTTAGACCTAGAGAAGGTTAATCTCAACCCAGACCCTAACTTTTTCTCCCACCTTCATTTGTCCTCCCTCTGGCTTTACTCAAGAGAGTGCTCTAGTCATTGGGTAAGCTGTTATCTAACATTTGAATATTACACAAAAATTTATTATTAAGTTCTTACTACCTCCAAAAGCTTTTAAATTTTATTTAGATAAGCATCTGGAGTAGTGATATTCCAAATTCCAAATCTGGAGACAGATCTAGTGATTCTAGGGATAGCTGGGACTTACTAATTAGGTGTTAAAGGATACCACATAAATGGCTGTCTTGTATATGTGTCTTGAAAAGAAGGCAGTAGCATAGTAGAACTATCTGAACCTCGATTTTATATTCTACTCAAATAAGGCATTGCCTTGTTCTCAAATTCAACATATTGCTTTAAAAGTATCTTACCTGTTCCACTATAATTTAAATATATTAAAATTTATTTTGTAAACTGCATAAGTATTTTAATAATTTAAAAAATATTCTCATTAAAAACTGTGGCAATATCTGGACCAGATGGCTTCACAGCTGAATTTTATCAAACATTTAGTGAAGACCTAATAGCCATTCTCTTTAAAGTTTTCCAAGGAATAGAAGAAGAGGGAATACTTCCAAACTCATTCTATGAGGCCAGCATCACTCTAATACCAAAACTGGGCAAAAACACCACAAAAAAAGAAAACTAGAGACCAATATCCCTGATGAACATAGATGCAAAAATACTCACCAAAATATTAGCAAACCGAATTCAAAAATACATCAAAAGGATCATACACCATGATCAAGTAGGATTTATTTCAGGGATGCAAGGATGGTACGACATTCAAAAATCCATCAACATCATCCACCACATCAACAAAAAGAAGGACAAAAAAACCACATGATCATCTCCATAGATGCTCAAAAAACATTCGACAAAATTCAACTCTCATGAAATTCATGATAAAAACTCTCAACAAAATGGGTATAGAGGGCAAGTACCTCAACATCATAAAGGCCATATATGACAAACCCACAGCCAACATTATACTTAACAGCGAGAAGCTGAAAGCTTTTCCTTTACGATCAGGAATAAGACAAGGATGCCCACTCTCCCCACTTCTATTCAACATAGTACTGGAGGTCCTAGCCACAGCAATCAGACAACACAAAGAAAAAAAAAGGCATCTAGATTGGCAAGGAAGAAGTTAAACTGTCCCTGTTCGCAGATGACATGATACTGTACATAAAAAACCCTAAAGAATCCACTCCAAAACTACTAGATATAATATCTGAATTCAGCAAAGTTGCAGGATACAAAATTAATACTCAGAAATCTGTGGCATTCCTATACACTAACAATGATCTAGCAGAGAGAGAAATCAGGAAAACAATTCCATTCACAGTGGCATCTAAAAGAATAAAATGCCTAGGAATAAACCTAACCAAGGAAGTGAAAGACCTATACCCTGAAAACTACAAGACACTCATGAGAGAAATTAAAGAAGATACCAAAAAATGGAAACACATCCTGTGTTCATGGATAGGAAGAATTAATATCGTCAAAATGGCCATCCTGCCTAAAGCAATCTATAAATTCAATGCAATTCCTATCAAAATACCAACAGCATTTTTCAACGAACTAGAGAAAATCATTCTAAAATTCATATGGAATCACAAAAGACCCCGAATAGCCAAAGCAATCCTGAGAAGGAGGAATAAAGCTGGGGGGATTATGCTCCCCAACTTCAAGCTTTACTACAAAGCCACAGTACTCAAGACAATTTGGTAATGGCACAAGAACAGACCCATAGACCAATGGAACAGACTAGAGAGCCCTGAAATAAACCCAACCATATATGGGCAATTAATATATGATAAAGGAGCCATCAACGTACAATGGGGAAATGACAGCCTCTTCAACAGCTGGTGTTGGCAAAACTGGATGGCTACATGCAAGAGAACGAAACTGGATTATTGTTTAACCCCATACACAAAAGTAAACTCGAAATGGATCAAGGACCTGAATGTAAGTCATGAAACCATAAAACTCTTAGAAGACAACATAGGCAAAAATCTTCTGAATATAAGCATTAGCGACTTCTTCCTGAACGCATCTCCTTGAGCAAGGGAAACAAAAGCAAAAATGAACTCATGGGACTATATCAAACTAAAACGTTTCTGTATGGCAAAGGACACCATCAACAGAACAAAAATGTATCCTACAGTATGGGAGAATATATTTGTAAATGACATACCCGACAGGGGGTTAACATCCAAATTATATAAGGAGCTCATGCACCTCAACAACCAAAAAGCAAATAAACCAATTAAAAAATGGGCAGAGGATATGAAATGAGAGTTCTCCGAAGAATAAATTCAGGTGGCCAACAGATACATGAAAAGATGCGCCACATCACTAATTATCAGGGAAATGCAAATTAAAACCACAATGAGATATCACCTCACACCAGTAAGGATGGCCACCATCCAAAAGACTAAGAACAACAAATGCTGGCGAGGAAGTGGAGAAAGGGGAACGCTCCTGCACTGCTGGTGGGAATGTAAGCTAGTTCAACCATTGTGGAGAGCAATATGGAGATTCCTCAAAAACTAAAAATAGAAATACCATTTGACCCAGGAATCCCACTCCTTGGAATCTACCCAAAGAATACAACTTCTCAGATTCAAAAAGACATGTGCACCCCTATGTTTATCACAGCATTATTTACAATAGTCAAGATATGGAAGCAACCTACGTGTCCATCAGTAGATAAATGGATAACGAAGATGTGGTACATATACACAATGGAATATTATTCAGCCATAAGAAGGAAACAAATCATACCATTTGCAACAACATGGATGGAGCAGGAGGATATTATGCTCAGTGAAATAAGCCAGGTGGAGAAAAACAAATGCCAAATAATTTCCCTCATTTGTAGAGTATAACAACGCAGCAAAACTGAAGGAACAAAATAGCAGCAGACTCACAGACTCCAAGAAGGGACCAGTGGTTACCAAAGGGGAGGGGTGTGGGAGGACAGGTGGGGAGGGAGGGAGAAGGGGATTGAAGGGTATTATATTTAGTACACGTGTGTGGGGGGTCACGGGGAAAACAGTGTAGCACAGAGAAGGCAAACAGTGAATCTGTGGCATCTTACTACACTGAATGACAATGACTGCATTGGGGTATGGGTGGGGACTTGATAATATGGGTAAATGTAGTAACCACATTGTTTTTTCATGTGAAACCTTCATAAGAGTGTATATCAATAATACCTTAATAAAAAAAACTGTGGCAATACTAATGAACTATGAAGACCCCTTTCAGACTTTGTCCTTATTAAAATCTGATAAGAATATGGATCTGGAACATGAAATCCATTCAAATTGTGCTTTAACCAAAAAAAAAAAACCTCACTCATAAAAAGTCACAAAATATCATTTATGCAGGAAAAGAGTTTCTGAACAGAAAAGTGGAAATCTGTCATCTACATATCTTTCAACTCCTAGAAATTCATAACACCCATCCAGATAATAAAGCTACAAAATGGTGTGTATGTGTGTTTTAACAATATATCCTATTTAGATACAAATAATATTTAATGGCCTCTTCTATAATTAGATACATAATAAACATATGATTTCGTTTAATAAATTTCTAAAAGTATTTTAATAAATTTCGAATAGAATTAGGACTCAAACTTCATAACCTAAAATCTAAAGTCATCTTGACCTTTCAACAGAATCTAATCTCAAATAATTCAATTTATTTTATCCTCGCCAAAATATAACACTCTACTGGAAGAAAAGGTTTTCTAGAGGAGGCAACAGCTTATAAAGCAACAGAGTGACTTTACTAAACTTATTTCTGAGATGTATTAAACTGAGAAGTATTAAATCAAAAAACAGCTCTAATTCTCCTCATGTGATACCTAAATTACAGTAGTTAAGGAAAAGTTTTATGAACAAAAACTCAGTCAAAACATGTATAAATCAAAATTCAAATAATTCTGTCATCCTGAAAACAAATATAAATCTTCACTTTAGACTATGAATTAAAGATTATAATAAATTTGCAAATAAGCATGAAAAAATTAACCACTCACAAAAATACTGACTTCCAACATCTATAAAGAATGTATAGCTCATGGCTATAAATCTTTTATCATTTAGTGTTAAAATGGTTGTTTTCCATGTGGGCTAAATGTGCATTGTGATCTTTGCCAATTTATGGATCTATTCATAAACCAACAGGTGTGAAAAATGTCAGAAAATAGAAAGGATTATTATCAAGTCTTCATAATGAACAAATTTTAGCAGTTTATAAAATATCAATTTGGTGTCCTTAAATCCACTATACACAAGTGGTTTTGTACTTTGCTTCATTTCAGTTTAAATATCCATTCATCTTAAAGCATCCTCCGAGGTGACTCTCCTGACACCTAATCTAAACTAACTTCTCCCTCCTTATTCCCTCCTTTTTTTCCTTCATGGTCTTATCCCAGTTGTTTTTGTTTTCTTATTAATAGGCTCTATAATGCATTTTTCCCCCTCTATGTGAAAGGTACCATGTTTTTCTTGTTTGCTGCACTATTCTCAGCTTAGTATTTATTGGAAAAGTCATTATTTGTTGTTAAACTCTTAAAATATAACTACAGAATGATGTCTGCACTAAGGCATCTTTGACTAAGTGACAACTGCAGTCATGATTCAGGTACTGAAATAGTTGACCTTATGTACCTCAGATATAGTTGGCTTCATAAATAAATTCTATTATCTTTTTTCTTTATAAACAGTAAATAAGCTTTAATATACCTATAGCTTATTTTTGCACAGATCTCTTACATTTTACTCCCAAAATGAATATTATGAAAATCACTGATCTCAACATTTCACAAATTAAAGCTATAAGCCCTGACCTCATTTTCACAAGATAATGTAAAATATTGGAGCAGATGTTTAATTTATTTTATTTGTTTCTATATTTACTAGCTTGAATTTTCTAAGATTCTGTTTGGGAAATATACAGCCAATGTATTAGCAAAATTCACTTTGTCTATGATCATCTGTGAAAAGTTATTTGAATGGAAAAATTTAAACAGAGTTTGCTCACTTAAAGGAAACTCAGATTTACTTTTGAGAATAAAAGTATGTTGGAAGTTCACTAGTTGTCTTATATATACTAATAGGAAAATTCATCCATTTACCAGAAGAACAGTAAATATTTCTCCTTGACAGAAAATTCAAACCTGATGTTCACTGTAACATCAAACAATACAATTAAATAATGTATACAATTTAGAAAATGTCACCAAGGGACTGATAAATATAAATGAGGAAATTAAAATACAGAAATTAAAAGAAATCCTAAAAGATTCAAAATCCTATGAAAGAAGATAAAGCATAAAAATGCAGTAAATTTCAAAAGTATTTCAGTTTTGGACAAGTTAATTAGATATGACTCAGTTTTGGACAAATTAATTAGAGATAGCCAAGGTGTCAAATAGGCAGTGATACATGTTTAGAGCTCAGGGAATGTTCCGAAGTAGAGATAACATTTGATAATCATCAGCATATAAAGAGTAGTTCAAGCAATGAGAAAGGATAATGCCCTCTTGGGAAAGAAAGAACAGACAAGAGAGCCTGAGTCTGGGCCATAAGCCTCTTCAGGATTTAAAGATCCAAGAGTAGATGAAGAACCAACTAGGAGACTATAATGGGACACCCAGAGATGCAGGCTAAAATCCATCAATCTGATGTGATGGAATCTGAGAAAGGAGAATGCCTCCAAGAGGAGTGGTCAGTGGTGAAGGCTGCACTGAATGCTGCTCTCTGCCTGATGAGGACAGAGAAGAGCTGTTGGTTGCTAGGGATCTTGACAGGGTAGTTTCAATGGAGTGGTGAGGAAGAGAGCAGTATTACAGAGATGAACAATATAAATGTGAAAGTGTAACAGTGAGGGCATATTATTATTTTGAGATATTCCTATGTGAAAAGTAGTATAGAAATTGCATGGGTAGCTGGAGAGGAATATGGAAATAGGAGATCAAGGGAGATTTTCTTCTTAAAATGATACTAGAACATACTTGTATTCCATGGAGATGATTCAGAAGGAAGAGCAGGGATGATATGAGAATGAATAACCAAATGTAGGAGGAAAGTATTTAAATTATCTCCTAAAATCTTTTAAAATACAGACTTTCCTTTTGGCATATTAAGCTTTTGTTTATTGTATTTATAAAAAAATAAATGATGAATTGGAATTTATGAAGCCAATTCTACCAAAGGAACTGTTCTAGAAAGTAGTGAGTTATCAAGCTTCTTGCTTCAAGAAGCTTACATTCAGGTTAAAACTAATTACTGAGTATGAACTCTGTTAAAAAACAATCAGGACATTCAGGTTAAAACTAATTACTGAGTATGAACTCTGTTAAAAAACAATCAGGAATACATAAAAGAAAAGAAAATGTAAAAGAGAAAACAAGACATCACTGCAACAAAAACAAGACAATTCTATCAACCAAAAGCAAGTAGTGGTGGCTCAGAGCTGGGCTCTTGTTGGGTGACAGGTACTAAAAGTTTTCTCTGTAAGATACCAGCAGACTTACTGAAGGTAAGGGCTAGGACATGGCTTCCCTGCTTTAAATGAATGTGGGCTAAAAAATACAGTGTATTGTTCTGCAGCTTGGGTCAGATGTAATGACAAAGGCTTAGCAATGGTAACAAAGCCTGAGATGAAGCCATGCAATCATCCTATGTGGGGATCTTTGGTTTCTCCCAACATCACTTATGAGCCCAAAATGCCATTATATAATCCCACTTTGGGCTAAGAGCCTCAGGGGTGAGTGGAAACAACCACCAAACTAATGGGAATGGAGATGGGGAAGAGGAGAGGGAGAGTGAAGAAGGGCAAAGAAAGAGAGGTAGAGCGCCATACAACAGCCAAAGAAAACTGCCCACAGAAAGAGCTTCCAATTTTAATTCCAAAGGGCAAATAAAAAATTAATACTAAGGAAGACAACAAAAAGTTGTAATGAATTCCCTCTAGATATTAAATTTATGGGACAGATTCATAAAAACCTTAAGACAACAATGTTTTGGGTGCTCAAATAGACAAAGAATGCAGTCATTTGAGTGCTAATATCTCTGCAAGATGATTTCAGTTCTTTTGGATAAATACCCAGAAGTGGGATTACTAGATCATATGGTAGTTCTATTTTTAATTTGGGGGGTAATTTTCATACTATTTTCCATAGTGGCAATACTATTTTGCATTCCCACCAGCACTGAGAAAAGGTTATAATTTTTCAACATTTTCAAAACTTTATTTCATTTTTTTGATAATAGCCATACTGACTTGTGTGAGGTGATAGCTCGTCGTGGTTTGATTTGCACTTCACTAATGACTTTAAGCATCTTTTCATACCTGTTGGCCATTTGTATATCTTCTTGGAGAAATGTCTATTCAGTCCTTAGCCATTTTTCATCATCTTAGTGGGCTTTTATTGCTATTGAGTTGTAGCAATTCCTAATATATTTTCGAGATTAACCCTTTATTGGATATATAGTTTGCAAAAGTTTTCTCCCTTTCCATAGGTTGCCTTTTAGCATTCCCATGTTCACTGCAGCACTATTCACAATAGTCAAGATGTGTAAATAATCTAAACTTCCATCAACACTGGATAAAGAAATATATGGATATAATCATACTTAATAGCAAAAAGCTGAAAGTTTTCCTCTAAGATCAGGAACAACACAAAGATGCCCACTCTCACCATTCTCAGTACACTTCAACATAGTCCTGAAGGTCCTAGCCATGGCAATCAGACAACACAAAGAAATAAAAGACATCCAAATTGGTAATAAAGAAGTTAAACTGTCACTATTTGCAGATGACATGATATTATACATAGAAAACCCTAAAGACTCCACAAAAAAACTATTAAAACTAATAACTGAATTCAGCAAAGTTGAAGGATAAAAAATTAAAACAGAAATCTGTTGCATTCCTATATACTAACAATGAATCATCAGAAAGAGAAAACAAGAAAATAACTCCATTTACATCAAAAAGAATAAAATACCTAGGAATAAACCTAACCAAGGAGGTGAAAGACCTTTACTCTGAAAACTATAAGAGAGTCAGAGAAATTAAAGACACCAATAAATGAAAATCTATCCTGTGTTTATGGATAGGAAAAATTAATATCACCAAAATGACCATCCTGCCCAAAGCAATTTACAGATTCAATGCAATCCCTCTCAGAATACCAACAGCATTCTTCAATGAACTAGAGCAAATAGTTCTGAAATTCATGTGGAACCACAAAAGACCCTGAATAGCCAAAGCAATCCTGAGAAGGAAGAACAAAGCTGGGGGGATTACACCCCCTGACTTCGAGCTCTGCTACAATGCCACATAAATCAAAACAATTTGGCACTGGCACAAGAACAGATCCATAGATCAATGGAACAGAATAGAGAGCCCAGATAGAAACCCACAAATATATGGTCAATTAATATACAATAAAGGAGCCATGGATGTACAATGGGGGAAATGACAGCCTCTTCAACAACTGGTGTTGGCAAAACTGGACAGCTACATGTAAGAGAATGAAACTGGATTATTGTCTAACTCTATACACAAAAGTAAACTTGAAATGTATCAAAGACCTGAATGTAAGTCATGAAACTCTTAGAAGAAAACATAGGCAAAAATCTCTTGAATATGAACATGAGCAACTTCTTCATGAACATATCTCCCCGGGCAAGGGAAACAAAAGCAAAAATGAAGAAGTGGGACTATATCAAACTTAAAAGCTTCTGTACAGCAAAGGACATCATTAGCAGAACAAAAAGGCATTCTACAGTATGGGAGAATATATTCATAAAAATTGTATCTAATAAGGGGTTAACATCCAAAATATATAATAAAAAACTCACACACCTCAACACCCAAAAAGCAAATAACCTGATTAAAAAGTGGGACACCCAAGTGTCCATCAATAGATGAGTGGCTAAAGAAGATGTGGTACATAGACACAATGGAATATATTCAGCCATAGAAAGAAAAGAAATCCTCCCATTTACAACAATACAGATGGATATAGAGGGTATTACATGCAGTGAAATAAGCCAGGTGGAGAAAGACAAATACCAAATGACTTCACTTGTGGAGTATAAAAACAAAGCAAAACACAAAGAACAAAAACAGGAGTAGACCCATAGACACCGAGAAGGAACTAGTGGTTACCAAAGGGAGGGGTTGGCAAGGAAGTAGAGGGAGAGGAAAGGGGTTAACAGGCACAACAATCCACAATCACAATATAGGTTGGTCATGGGGACAGTAATACAGCATGCAGAATACAGTTAATAATTCTGTAACATCTTATTATGTTGATGGACAGTGACTGCACTGGAAGGGGCGAGGACTTGATAATATGTGTAAATGTTGAACCACAGTGTTGTGTATTTGAAACCAACATAAGATTGTATGTCAATGATACTTTAATTAAAATATAGATGAATATTAATTGATAAATATATTTATTGATATAATATAAATATACTATTTATTCATCCTTAAAAGAATTTCTGCAGGATGCTACAACACAGATGGATCTAGAGGACATTATGCTAAGTGAAGTAAGCCATTCACAGGAACACAGATACTGCATGATTCCACTTATATGAAATATCTAAAATAATCAAGTTCACAGAATCAAAGACTAGAATGCATTTGCTATGAGTTTGGGGAAGAGAAAGTGAAGATTATGTATCAATGGGCATAAAGTTTCAGTTAAACAAGATAAGTTCTAGAGACCTGCTCTACAACATTTGTACCTATAGGCAATAATGTACTGAACAATTAAATATGTATTGAGAGTAGATCTCATGTTAAGTGTTCCTACCACAATAAAATTCTAAAAATTTTCAAAGAATACAGGCATCTGAAATAAGCAAGAAAATTAAAACACAAATGGACAGAAATAAAATAAGCCCAAATAGACAAGAAAACTAATGAACTAGGGCAAAAATGGACTTGACCAAGTTAGAAATAAAGACATTGAAAAAAATTCCAATGACAGAAGAAATTCTAGATTTGATTCAAAGAGAACATAAGTAGATTAGAAGGTAATTGCAAGGTCTTGCTATTGGTCTTGTATTTAAAAATCAACTTCTGTTTAAGCTGCTTTCTTCAATCAAATTTGATGTTATTTAGTCCAAAACAAAACTGAGCCAATCTATTCACATCCAGTTCTTCACATAAAAACTAAATACTGTTATATATGAAGAAATAGGTTCCAATAAATTAAATATGCCATCCTCCTGTTCATGCTGAACTTTTCCCCAATAAGAAATTATGCTGACTCATAACTAAATTGTGGAATAAAAGTAAAGGGGAATTAAAGTGAAGAATAAAACTTGAAGTGAAATAAAAAGAAAATTTATGAGGATATGAAATCTTGGTTCCTGTACTGAGTTATTCATATATTAAAGACAACCAAACAGAGGATTTTTAGGGCACAATACTCTGTATAATATTATAATGAAGGATATATGTCATTATATTTTTGTCCAAACTCATATAATGTAGAACACCAAGAATGATACCTAAGGTAAACTGTGGACTTTGGATAATTATGAAGTGTCAATGTAGGTTCATCCCTGGTTAAAAAATGAAAAATGGAATTCAAGATGGCGGCGTGAGAGGTGAGATGTAGAGCTCCTCCCAAAACCACAAACAGAACAAAAATATAGTTAATAAATACAACTAACCTTCAAACAGCAACAAGAAAGAAGGCTGAACCAGACTGCATACAGACCTCATGAACAGAGCAGACCTCAACAAACAGGGTAACGTACAAAAACCTTAATCTCGCAGGACCCAAGCACTCCCCTACCCCAGCTCACCAGCAGGAGGAAGACAAACAGAGAGGGGGAGGGGGTGGAAAACTGGGACTGCTGAAAACCTAGCCCAGGACATCTGCTTTGTGAGAAGAATCCTATATTGTGTGGTGCCCTGGGCGTTGGGGATCTTGGACAGGCAGAGTGCTAGTAAAATCGACATTGCCGCCGTTTGTGGAGGAGGGGATCCACACCCAGAAGCTCTGTGTCAGAGGAAAGGCAGGGAGTCTCAGAAGCTTCCTAGTAGCGAGAGGGCTGCTGAAGGGGCAGGATTTGCACGGAGCTTGCTGCACGGAAGAAGGGAGAGCTGGACAAGGTTGTCTGGGTGCACTCTGCACAGCTGGTTGGGAACTTTGAGGAGCACTACGTGCTCCATCCCCCTGGCTGCCTACTCAGCTCCGAGGCCTCCAATGTGACACACAGCCTGCTGAGTCTTCCTAGTGGCCTGCAGGCACCTGCTCGAAAACCCGCAGTCACTGTGCAGGCACCAGGCCCCACCTCCAACAGCTAGAGACACAAAGCACAGAAGATTACCTGTGTGTGCTCGGCCCACTGCTCTGACACTGGAGACAGGCACTGCAGACGGGAAACAGGAAACAGATCCTTCCTCCCCCCAGACACCAGCTCCACTCCCCTATGTCCCCCAACCTCACTCTGGGAGCTGAGCAGCTCCAGAGACTGGAGTTTCTGCACACTAGTGGGCAACACACAGAAATATGAAACGTCAAAAGAACATGGTTCAGACCAAAATCTCACAAACCCCGGAAAGAGGGTCAAATGAAACCGAACTCACAAATCTTCCAGAAAGAGAGTTCAAAATAAAAATTATAAACATGCTTATGGAGGTACAGAAAAATATTCAAGACCTCAGGAATGAATTTAAGTTGGAGATTCAATCATTAAGAAATACCATATCTGAAATGAAACATACAATGGAGGGATTTAAAAGTAGATTAGATATAGTAGAAGAGACAGTAAATGGAATAGAAATTAGAGAAGAGGAATACACAGAAGCTGAGACAAAGAAAGAAAAAAGGAACTCTAAGAAAAAAAGAATATTGAGAGAATTGTGTGACCAACCCAAATGGAACAATATTCGCATTATAGGGGTACCAGAAGAAGAATACAGAGAAAAAGGGATAGAAAGTGTCATTGAGGAGGTAATTGCTTAAAACTTCCCCCAATCTGGGGAAGGAGATAGTCTCTCAAGCCATGGAGGTGCACAGATCTCCCAACACAAGGGACCCAAGGAAGACAACACCAAGACGTATAATAATTAAAATGACAAAGATCAAGATAAAGACAGACTTTTAAAAGCACCTAGAGAGAGAAAAAAGATCACACGCAAAGGGAAAAACCCATCAGGCTATCATCAGACTTCGCAACAGAAACCTTACAGGCCAGAAGAGAGTGGCATGATATATTTAATGCAGTGAAGCAGAAGGGCCTTGAACGAAAAATACTCTACCCGGAAAGGTTATCATTTAAATTTGAAGGAGGGATTAAACAATTTTCAGATAACCAAAAGCTGAGAGAATTTACCTCCCACAAACCACTGCTACAGTGCATTTTGTAGGGACTCCTATAGATGGAAGTGTTTCTAAGGCTAAACAGATGTCATCCAAGGGAAGACAAAGAGTACAGAATATGATTGATAACATACAAAGAATGAGGAGGAAGAAAAAGGAGGAAAAAAAAAACCTTTAGGTTGTGTTTGTAATAGTATATGAAGTAAGTTAAATTAGACTGTTAGATAGTAAGGGAATTGCCCTTGAACCTTTGGTAACCAGGAATCTAAAGCCTGCAATGGCAATAAGTACATACCTATTGATAATCACCATAAATGTAAATGGTCTCAAAGCACCAATCAAAAGACATAGAGTTACTGAATGGATAAAAAAACAAGACCCATCTATATGCTGCCTTCAAGGGACTCACTTCAAACCCAAAGACACACACAGACTGAGAGTAAAGGGATGGAAAAATATATTTCATGCAACTAATAGAAAAAATCAGGAGTTGCAGTACTTGTATCAGACAAAATAGACTTCAAAACAAAAGAAGTCACAAGAGACAAACAAAGGACATTACATAATGATAAAAGGGTCAGTCCAACAAGAGGATATAACTATTATAAATATCTATGCACCCAACACAAGATCACCTACCTATGTGAAACAAATACTAACAGAATTAAAGGGGGAAATAGAATGCAATGCATTCATTTTAGGAGACTTCAACACACCACTCACTCAAAGGACAGATCGACCAGACAGAAAAAAAGTAAAGAGACAGAGGCACGGAACAACATATTAGAACAGATGGACCTAACGGACATCTACAGAACATGCCATCCAAAAGCTACAGGATACACATTCTTCTCAAGTGCACATGGAACATTTTCAAGAATAGATCATATATTAGGCCACAAAAAGAACCTCAGTAAATTCAAAAAGATTGAAATTGTACCAACCAGCTTCTCAGATCACAAAGGTATGAAACTAGAAATAAATTACACAGAGAAAATGAAAAAGCCCAGAAACACATGGAGGCTTAATAACATGCTCCTATGTAATCAATGCATCAATGACCAAATAAAAACAGAGATCAAGCAATATATGGAGACAAATGACAACAATAATTCAACACCACAAAATCTGTGGGATGCAGCAAAAGCTGTGCTAAAAAGGAAATATATTGCAATACAGGCCTACCTCAGGAAAGAAGAACAATCCCAAATAAACAGTCTAAACTCACAATTAATGAAACTAGAAAAGGAAGAACAAATGAGGCCCAAAGTCAGTAGAAGGAGGGACATAATAAAGATTAAAGCAGAAATAAGTTAAATTGAGGAGAATAAAACAATGGAATGAATCAATGAAAGCAGAAGCCTGTTCTTTGATAAAATAAACAAAATAGATGAACCCCTAGCAAGACTTATCAAGAAAAAAAGAGAGTCTACACACATAAACAGAATCAGAAATGAGAAAGTAAAAATCACTACAGATACCACAGAAATACAAAGAATTATGAGAGAAGAATATGAAAAATTATATGCTAACAAACTGGATAACCTAGAAGAAATGGACAACTTTTGAGAAAAATACAACCTTCCAAGGCTGACCCAGGAAGAAACAGGAAATCTGAATAAACCAATTACCAGCAAAAAAATTGAATTGGAAATCACAAAACTACCTAAGAACAAAACTCCTGCACAAGATGGTTTCACTGCTGAATTTTATCAAACATTTAATGAAGACCTAATACCCATCCTCATTAAAGTTTTCCAAAAAGTAGAACAGGAGGGAATACTTCCAAACTCATTCTAAGAGGCCAACATCACTCTAATACAAAAAACAGGCAAAGACACCACAAAAATAGATAATTACAGATCAATATCCCTGATGGACATAGATGCAAAAATACTCAACAAAATATTAGCAAATGAAATTCAAAAATACATCAAAAAGATCATCCATCATGATCCCAGGTATGCAAGGATGGTACAACATTCGAAAATCCACCAACTTCATCCACTACATCAAAAAAAAGGACAAAAACCACATGATCATCTCCATAGATGCTGAAAAAGCATTTGACAAAATTCAACATCCATTCATGATAAAAACTCTCAACAAAATGGGTATAGAGGGCAAGTACCTCAACATAATAAAGGCCGTACATGACAAACCCAAAGCCAACTTTATACTTAACAGTGAGAAGCTCTAAGCTTTCCCTTTAAGATTGGGAACAAGACAAGGATGCCCACTCTCCCCACTTTTATTCAACATAGTTCTGGAGGTCCTAGCCACAGCAGTCAGACAACGCAGAGAAATAAAAGGCATCCAGATTGGCAAGGAAGAACTCAAACGGTCCCTGTTTGCAGATGACATAATATTGTTCATTAAAAACCCTAAAGAATCCTCTCCAAAACTATTAGATCTAATATCTGAATAGACCAAAGTTGCGGGATACAAAATTAATACACAGAAATCTGTTGCATTCCTATACACTAACGATGCACTAGCAGAAAGAGAAATCAGGAAAACAATTCCATTCACAATTGCATCAAAAAGAATAAAATACCTAGGAATAAACCTAACCAAGGATGTGAAAGACCTATACTCTGAAAACTGCAAGACACTCCTAAGAGAAATTAAAGAGGACACTAATAAATGGAAATTCATCCCATGCTCTTGGCTAGGAAGAATTAATATTGTCAAAATGGCCATCCTGCCTAAAGCAATCTACAGATTCAATGCAATCCCTATCAAATTACCAACTGCATTCTTCAATGAACTAGAGCAAATAGTTCTAAATTCATATGGAACCACAAAAGACCCCGAATAGCCAAAGCAATCCTGAGAAGGAAGAATAAAGCAGGGGGAATTACGCTCCTTGACTTCAAGCTCTACTACAAAGCTACAGTAATCAAGACAATTTGGTACTGGCACAAGAACAGACCCATAGACCAGTAGAACAAAATGGAGACCCCAGATATAAACCCAAGCATATATGGTCAATTAATATATGATAAAGGAGCCATGGATATACAATGGGGAAATGACAGCCTCTTCAGCAGCTGGTGTTGGAAAAATGGACAGCTACATGTAAGAGAATGAAATTGGATTATTGTCTAACTCCATACAGAAAAGTAAACTCAAAGTGGATCAAAGACCTGAATGTAAGTCATGAAACCATAACACTCATAGAAAAATACATAGGAAAAATCTCTTGGACATAAACATAAGCAACTTCTTTGTGAACATATCTCCCTGGGCAAGGGAAACAAAAGCAAAAATGAACAAGTGGGACTATGTCAAGCTAAAAACTTCTGCACAGCAAAGGACACCATCAGTAGAACAAAAAGACATCCTACAGTATGGGAGAATATATTCATAAATGACATATCCGATAAGGGGTTGACATCCAAGTTATATAAAGCATTCACACACCTCAACAATCAAAAAGCAAATAAGCCAATTAAAAAATGGGCAGAAGAACTGAACAGACCCTTCTTCGAAGAAGAAATTCAGATGACCAACAGGCACATGAAAAGATGCTCCACATCACTAGTCATTAGAGAAATGCAAATTAAAACCACAATAAGATATCACCTCACACCAGTTAGGATGGCCAACATCCAAAAGACAAACAACAACAAATGTTGGTGAAGATGTGGAGAAAGGGGAACCCTCCTACACTGCTGGTGGGAATGTAAATTAGTACAACCATTGTGTAAAGCAGTATGGAGGTTCCTCAAAATCAAAAAACTCAAAATATAAATACCATTTGACCCAGGAATTCCACTCCTAGGAATTTACCCTAAGAATGCAGCAGCCCAGTTTGAAAAACATATACACACCCCTATGTTTACCACAGCACTATTTACAATATCCAAGAAATGGAAGCAACCTAAGTGTCCATCAGTAGATGAATGGATAAAGAAGAGGTGGTACATATACACAATGGAATATTATTCAGCCATGAGAAGAAAACAAATCCTACCATTTTCAACCACATGGATGGAGCTAGAGGGTATTATGCTCAGTGAAATAAGCCAGGTGGAGAAAGACAAGTATCAAATGATTTCACTCATCTATGGAGTATAAGAACAAAGAAAAAACTGAAGGGACAAACAGCAGCACACTCACAGAACCCAAGAATGTACTAACAGTTATCAAAGGGAAAGGGACTGCGGACGATGGGTGGGAAGGGAGGGTTGAGGGGGAAAAAGGGCTAGTACAATTGGCACATATAATGTAGCGCGGGTGGGGGTGGGATGGGGGGATACGGGGAAGGCAGTATAACACAGAGAAGACAAGTAGTGATTCTATTAACAGCCTTCTACGCTGATGGACTGTGACTGCAATGGGGTATGTGGTGGGGACTTGATAATAGGGGGAGTCTAGTAACCATAATGTTACTCATGTAATTGTATATTAATAATAGCAAAATAAGAAAAATTAAAAATTAAAAAAATCCTTTAAAAAAATGAAAAATGTACCATTCTGGTGAATGATGTTGATAATAAGGCTATGTATATGGGGGTGGGGAGGAGTATGCAGGAAATCACTCTACCTACCTTTTAATTTTATTGTAAATCTAAAATAGCTGTAAAAGTATAAAATCTTTTTAAGAAAATCATTTTAGATGGCTGGAAATACTCAGTTTCCTTTAAAGCAACAAAAATGTTTTCTATAATTTGAATGTGACTCAACCTGTAACATATTTAAATGTACTGCAACCTCAAGTACATATAGGGAGTAGGGAAAATCATCAGATTGTATTACATCTCTGTAATACAAGAAAAAGAAGACCGTTACCATGTGTTATTCTTTCTTTCCACAATCCCTAGTACTGACACAAAATAAAATCCATTGACTGACCAAGAAAAAAATTGAATTGGGAATTTCTTCCATTTATGTCCCAAGTTTGGTCAGTGTCTGCCCTTGCCTTATGCGGGACCTCTTCCTATTACTTGATAAATCCCATCACAGTAAAAACCTGACATAACTGCATGGCAAACAATATCTTTTGACCTCGGACCAGCCTGCTTATCTGTCTCCTGTCCTGTCCATGCTTCATATCCCTCCCCAGCACACTCTCTACTCTCCAGTAATTCTAAGGATGTTCCCTAACATGCTAAGCTTTCTCCCTATTCCTCACCTTCACACATGTTCTTCCATCTGCTAGGATACTTCCATTATCTGCTCTACCTCACAAACCACTGCTCATCCTTCAGATCTCTCTCAAAGACTGTGATTTTTCCCATGATTCATGGGCTGCTGCTTTTCTTAGTCTTCCCCAAATACTGTGCAGTCTCGCACTGTATCAATTACTGTACTGAATTACAGTCTGTCTTTTTTTTTTTCTGCTTTGTCTGTTTCACTACACCCTAAGCTCCTGGAGGGCAGGGATTTGCTGCTGTCTCTTTGGTTCCCAAGACCCAGCTGGGTGCTTTGCCCATCACTGGCACAAAAAAAAAATGTCTATTGCACCTTAGAACAGAAAAAGCCAAGGAGTCCTTAATTAGAAAAGGCAAGTTTTGTCTATTTTTTCACTTTGCAGAATCACTTTATTTTGTGCCTAAAGATGCTCTGAAAACTATGCTGGTATTTTGTAACAGTTGCATAACAAAGCCTACCTGTCATGTACACTGGCTGTGAAGTCCAAGAACTTAGATTTCCTATTCTAATGCCAACATTTAGAAGATATAAAATCTCAAGTACTGTACTAGGATTGTTTAGTCAGTGAAATAGGGAGAATAATAATAGCTAACATTTATTGAGCATTTACTATCCAGGCATTGTTTATACAATAACAGTCTTCCCAACAAACCTGTGAGGTATTATTTGCCATTTTTTGCAGGTAAGGCAACTAAAGCACAGAGAGGTTAGTTAACTTGATCAAAGTCACACCACTCAGAAATAACAGACCCATAATTCACACTCAGGCAGTCTGACTCCAGAGCTCAAGACTTAAATGGGCTCTCTCTACCATAATATTGCTATGTGAGGATTAAAGGAAATGATTCAAGTACATAGCATAGCATGTAGTATGCCTTCTGCAGATGGCAGTTATGCTTGTTATCATGTTAATTCAGTCTTGCTTCTTAGCTCCAATACCAGGTACTGATAATTCTGCAATTCTACTTAATGCTAAAATTAATTAATTAGAAACTGCTTGTGATTAAACTTGGCCCTAAAAGGCTTAGTAGTCATGCATGCACAGAATTAGAACCATGTCCAGTTAATCTAGTCCAATGTATTGAAATGTATTAAAATAATTCAAATTTAAATATAATTAAATTAAAGGAAAATTATAATTTATTAAAATAATTTAAATGAAAAACGTGTTAAAGCATTGATTGGTTCTGTGTCAAACTTTTCCCCTTTTCTATAATGTAACAAGGTCAAAAATACTCTATCATAGTGTCTCTAACAATTAGAAGTAATTCAACTAGCATGCAGTGTTGAAAAGCATAACTTCCCCTCCAAAATTATTACAAGGTCTTTCAAGCATTGATTTCAGCAATGGGTCAGAATTAGAAGGTTCATGTTATTCAAGGTTAGAGGTGAGATAATCACACTATGATGGCACATTGAAAAACAAGTGTGGCTGGAAGTGCAACAGGAGAGGGGAGGTTCTTGAGCTACATTACCAAATTCTCTGGAGAAATCAAGCAGTCCAAGAGCCTCATCTAAGATAATTGCAGCACTGGAGTCTCTGCCCAGAAGTTTTATTCCCACACTTCACAGGGTGTGCCCTCTTGGAAAAGCATATAAGTAAGCAAATGGCAGAAATAGCACCAGGAATCTCTTTCACAAAAATTTCTATGGTAGGAAGGAAGATGGAAGTGTTACCATAATCTCAAATGTAAACTCCTGACTGTATTAAGTAGCTGCAACCAGATTATCAAAAACTGTTCAGAGATTAAAAGCAAAACATTTCAAAATATTTAATACAATAGAAGTGCACAGTTGTATGAGTATTATATGTAAATCCTCAAATAGAAACAAGTTAATTTTAGATAAAAAGAATAAGCTATTTAGAAGATCTGTATAAAGGTTTTGAGTTGTTTTAGACTAAAGTCATTAAAAACAAGATTGAACTTTTAAACAGTTCTGTATCACTTATCAAAACATAAGGATTACAAATGCCAGGTTGGGCATGTGGTTTAAAAAAATGATATAAAGTAAGTGAATATATGCAGCTTATAAAGAAGCAAGACATGAAATTTTGATTAGAAAAGTCAGTGGAATGGTAACCACTTAGATTGTGATCACAGCTGTGTCACTTAAAAGTCTACATCCCATCCCTAAACTACAGAGTATATTTTTCTCTCCACTTTTTGCCATTTAAAATGAGCTAAATATTATCCTCTGATTTCAATGCAAAGTTCACATTCAATAAACAAATTACTCTCTGGGAGTACAGGCTTGGTTTTGTTTTTAACTACATTATTAAATGTCCACCCCAACTAATGTAATTATCTGTCAAAATAGATGTTACAGAACTATTGACTATATTCTCTATGCTGTACTTTAACCCCATGACTAATTTATATTATACTTGAGGTTTGTGCCTCTTTATCTCCTTCACCTATTTCACCCACCCACCCCAGCTCCCCCACATGGTAACCACCAGTCACTTCTCAATGTCTCTGTGCCTACTGCTATTTTGTTCATTTTCTTCTTTTTTGTTTTGTTTTGTTTTTAGATTCCACATACAAGTGAAGTCATATGATATTTGTCTTTCTCCACCTGGCTTATCTTACTTAGCATATTACCCTCCAGGTCCATCCATGTTGCCGCAAATGGCAGAATTCATTTCCTTTTTATGGTTGAATAATAATCCATTGTATACATGTACCACATCTTTATCCATTCATCTACTGATGGACACTTTGGTTGCTTCCATATCTTTGCTGTTGTAAATAATGTGGCAGTAAACAGGAATGCATATATCTTTTTGAGTCAGATTTTGTTTTCTTCAGATAAATTCCTAGAAGTGGAATTCCTGGGTCATATGGTGGTTCTGTTTTTACTTTTCTGAGGATCCTCCATACTGCTTTCCACAGTGGCTGCAACAATTTACATTCCCACCAGCAGTGTAGGAGGGTTCCCTTTTCTCCACATCCTCACCAACACTTGTTATTTCTTGTCTTGGATAGTGGTCATTCTGACTAGTGTGAGGGGATATCGCATTGTGCTTTTGATTTGCATTTCTGATGATTAGTGACATGGAGCATCTTTTCACCTTCCTGTTGGCCATCTGTATATCTTTGGAAAAATATCTATTCAGATCCTCTGCCCATTTCTAATTGGGTTTTGTTTTTTTTGGTGTTCAGACATATGAGTATATATTCTGGATGCAAAGATCTTATTGGACATATCATTTGTGAATGTATTCTCCTAGACTGGGTTGCCTTTTTGTTTTGTTGGTTTCCTCTGCTGCACAGAAGCTTTTTAGTGTCATGTAGTCCCACTTGTTTATTTTTTCTTTTGTTTCCCTTGTCCAGAAAGACATACAGAAAAAAATCATTCATGCTTATGTTCAAGAGATTTTTGCCTGTTTTCTTCTAAGAATTTTATGGCTTCATGTTTGTACTTAGATCTTTTTCAAGTTTAGGTCCATTTCAAGTTTACTTTTGCACATGGTGTTAAAGAGTAATCCACTTTCCTTCCCTTGCATGTAACTGGCCAGTTTTCCCAATACCACTTCTTGAAGAGACTGTCTTTTCCCTATTGTATATTCTTGCCTCCTTTGTTAATTGACCATATATGGGTTTATTTCTTGGCTCTCTATTATGTTCCATTAATCTGTGTGTCTGTTCTTCTGCTTATACCATACTGTTTTGATTACTGTAGCTTTGTAGTATAGCATGAAGTCAGAAAGCATGATGTCCCCATGAACATGCTTGTTTTCAAAGCCTGGTTAAATTTAAAACTGATAAATGGATTTTTTATGGGTCATAATAAAAGGCCTAAGTTCTCCATTTATCACTCACACTTATTATCCTATTTTCACTAATCTATTCCAGATTGCTAAATGTAATTAGAGAAAGAAAGCAAAAATGTCAAAAATATTCAATTGTTTGAAAATCATAAATATCATATATATTTAAGAATAATCATTTGAATTACTATCAGGAAAAAATTATTTTCTAAACTGAATTTTCCTATCTCATCTTAGTTGGTGGTGTCATCATCAATCCATTTAATCAAATAACCTAGAAACATAAAGTAATCAACTCTTCCCTTTCCGTCATACCCAACAACCAAGGAATCATTGGCCTATCATTTTACATCCTAATCCTCAAATAAGTTATTTTCTCACTGTTACTATATCCACTGCCTTAAATTATTGTCTTGACGGCAGCACCAGCAGCCCCACACATGCATTCTCCTCCTCTGGCTAGGTTCACTTTACTCGGACACAGCCACCTCACTAATTAATCCAATCCACTCAAATCCCTGACTGAACTAATGTTAAGTGGCTTCCCTTACCAACAGGATAATCACACTTCATTAATATGCCGCTAAAGGCCCCCTGATCTAATCCCAGAATGACTCTCCATAAAGACAGACACTGTTTGCTTCTTGCTCCCCATGGTATTCACAGTGCCGAGCAAAGTTTCTGATGAATAATAAATGTCACCTAATATTAAACAAATTAAATAATAAATACCAGTTAATGAATGTTGTTGACCAGATACATAAAGGAATAACTCTCTTGGTCTCATTTCTGCCACCCACTATTTAGCGTTTAATTCTCCAGCAGGTCATCCTTCACACAATCTGGGCTGCCCTCCTCTGCGCTTCCTTCCCTTTATTCTTTGTCTGTTTATCCACCACTCCTCCTCTAATAGGCAGCCGGAACATTGACTACTCATAAACACTTTTCCCAAATCCTCCTCCCTTCATCTGCATTCCCAAAATACCTTGTGAGAAACCCTTAGAATTGAACTGAAGATGACATAAAGTTGTAAATATTTTCCTATTCCCAGCACTTGTCTCATGCAAGCACGCACAAGGTGTCTAATCGCTGTTAGATAATAAATGAATGAGTAATTCTAATCTAAATGTCATTTATTTATCACTTATTCAATGTTAGGAATTAGTAAAATTCACAAAATCTGTTTCATCATAAAATTGCAGCATTCCACAAAACATAATTAAATGCATAAATTGTCATTTAATGTCTTCAAAAACAAGTCTCTAGACTTTGATTTATCACAATCAAATGTGAATCAAAAGTTTACCATCCTTTTTGATTGGTATTCTCTGAACAATCTATGAGGCAAATATATTATTTAAAAAGATAAATTTCAAAGTGCTATAAAAAAAGCAATATATCAAATTATTATTGCTATTAGATATTTAATATCTTTCATTCATTAAATATGTGGATGTGATCTTTATCTGTCTGCTGTGCTGAGATTGTTCCTGTTGCTAACTACTGATTAACCTAGACACAAGTTAAGATATAGAATACTATAAAATTGATTTGAGTTTGGAATCATACTGAAGTCTCCTAATTTTGTAGTAAGCTGATAATGACTGACATACCTATATACATATGTACTTCCAAACACACCTGATGATAGGCATAGAAATGACAAATCTAATAGGGTGTTTTCATATGCATGTAAAAAAAAAAAAATACATGGTTTGACTGCCGGCAGCGTGAGCAGTGCGGCAGAAATCTCCTCCCAAAACCTTATGTATTTATGAAAATACAACAAATACAACTGTTCCTAAAAAAGAGACCAGAAGATACAGGACAGCACACAGCCTGCAACTACACCTGAGAGGACTTGGCACCCCACGAGGCGGCGGTCTTAAAGAGATGGGCCCAACAGAGGAGCAGGATCGTCCCAGCACACTCCGCCCAGCAGGCTGGGAGTCATGGGGAATTTAGGACCCCTTGGCTGGTGACTGGGAAAGGGTGGCCGCACTTTGACTTCCCACAGAGTCCAACAGGCTCCGATTCATTCTGCCCCAGCCAGAGCTCCAAAGGGCCCTGCGGAATGGCGTGTCCCTGGCTCCAGAATAGCGGAGCAACAGCGCCACCTACAGCATCCCCACAGAATCTACTCCCAATGGGCATTTTCGGGGTGGGGGGTGTTTTTTCTCTTTCCTTTTCTTTTCTTACTTTGCTTTCTGTCTTTTTTTCTCTTTCATTTCTTTTCTTTCTTTTTTCTTTTTTTCCCTTTTTTCTTTTTAAAAGTCTTAAAGACCAAGCTAACATATGTGGCACCTACAAGTGACCACTTCTATCGCCATGAAGAGACAGAGGAATATGGTACAGACCAAGCTCACCCAGACTCAGACAACACCAGAGAGGGAACCTGAAGGAATGGAAATGCACAACCTTCCTGAAAAAGAATTCAGAACAAAAGTCATAACCATACTGATGGATCTACAGAGAAATATGCAAGAGCTGAGGGAGGAAGTGAGGGAAGTGAGGAAAGACAATGCAGAAATGAGACAAGCTATTAACGGGCTTACCAGCAGACTGGATGAGAGCAAGAGACTGTTAATGGAATAGAAATTAGAGAACAGGAATACAGAGGAGCTGAGGCAAAGAGAGATAAAAGGATCTCTAGGAATGAAAGAATATTCAGAGAACTGTGTGACCAATCCAAACGGAACAATATTCGCATTATAGGAGTACCAGAGGAAGAAGAGAGAGAAAAAGGAATAGAAAGTGTCTTTGAAGAAATAATTGCTGAAAACTTTCCCACGCTGGGGAAGGAAATAGTCTTGCAGTCCACGGAAGCCCACAGATCTCCCAACACAAGGAACCCAAGGAAGACAACACCAAGACACATAATAATTAAAATGGCAAAGATCAAAGATAAGGACAGAGTATTAAAGGCAGCTAGAGAGAGAAAAAAAGATCACCTACAAAGGAAAACCCATCAGACTATCATCAGACTTCTCAACAGAAACCTTACATGCCAGAAGAGAATGCTATGATATATTTAACATAATGAAACAGAAGGCCCTCAAACCAAGAATATTGTATCCACCACGATTATCATTTAGATATGATGGAGGGATTAAACAATTTCCAGACAGGTGAAAGCTGAGAGAGTTTGCCACCCATAAACCACCTCTACAGGACATCTTAAACGGACTGCTCTAGAGGGAAGCACTGCTAAGGTAAAAAGATGTCACCAGAGAAAATAAAATCATACCAAAGAAAGCAGACCATCCAAATACTAACTAAAGGCAAAGAATAAAATGCCTAGTATATGAAGAATGGAAGAGGAAGAATAAGAAGGGAGAGAAATAAAGAAACATCAGATGGTGTTTACAATAACTTAACAAGAAAGTTAAGTTAGATTGTTAGATAGTAAAGAAGCAACCCTTGAACCTTTGGTAACCATGAATCTAAAGCCAGCAATGGCAATAAGTACATATCTATCAATAATCACTCTAAATGTAAATGGACTGAATGCACCAATCAAAAGACACAGAGTAATAGAATGGATAAAAAAGCAAGACCCATCTATAAGCTGCTTACAAGAGACTCACCTCAAACCCAAAGATATACACAGACTAAAAGTTAAGGGATGGAAAAAAGTATTTCATGCAAACAACAAGGAGAAAAAAGCAGGTGTTGCAGTACTTGTATCAGACAAAATAGACTTCAAAACGAAGAAAGTAGCAAGAGATAAATAAGGATATTACAAAAAGATAAAGGGGTAAGTCCAACAGGAAGATATAACCATTGTAAATATATATGCACCCAACACAGGAGCGCCGACATATGTAAAACAAATACTAACAGAATTAAACGAGGAAATAGAAAGCAATGCATTCATTTCAGGAGACTTCAACACACCACTCACTCCAAAGGATAGATCAACCAGACAGAAAATAAGTAAAGACACAGAGACACTGAACAACACACTAGAACACATGGACCTAACAGACATCTACAGAACTCTACACCCAAAAGCAACAGGATACACATTCTTCTCAAGTGTACATGGAACATTTTCCAGAACACACCACATACTAGGCCACAAAAAGAACCTCAGTAAATTCAAAAATATTGAAATTCTACCAGCCAGCTTCTCAGATCACATAGGTATAAAACTAGAGATAAATTTTAGAAAGAAAACAAAAAGGCTCACAAATACATGGAGACTTAACAACATTCTCCTAAATAATCAATGGGTTAATGACCAAATCAAAACAGAAATCAAAGAATATATGGAGACTAATGACAACAACAACCCAAAGCCACAACTTCTGTGGGACGCAGCAAAGGCAATCCTATGAGGAAAGTATATTGCAATCCAGGCCTATTTAAAGAAGGAAGAAAATTCCCAAATGAATAGTCTAAAGACGCAATTACTGAAATTGGAAAAAGAAGAACAAATGAGGCCCAAAGTCACCAGAAGAAGGGACATAATAAAGATCAGAGAAGAAATAAATAAAATTGAGAAGAAAAAACAATAGAAAAAAATCAATGAAACCAAGAGCTGGTTCTTTGAAAAAATAAACAAAATAGATAAACCCCTAACCAGACTCATTAAGAGAAAAAGAGAATCTACACACATAAACAGAATCAGAAATGAGAAAGGAAAAATAACGACCTACCCCACAGAAATTCAAAGAATTATTAGAGAATATTATGAGAATATATATGCTAACAAACTGGAAAACCTAGAAGAAATGGACTTCTTAGAAAAATATAACCTTCCAGGACTGACCAAGCAAGAAATAGAAAAACTAAACAGACCAATCACCAGCAACGAAATTGAATCGGTAATCAAAAACTACCCAAGAACAAAACCCCCAGACCATATGGATTCACCTCTGAATTCTACCAGACATATAGAGAAGAAATAACACCCATTCTCCTTAAAGTTTCCCAAAAAATAGAAGAGGAGGGAATACTTCCAAACTCATTCTATGAAACCAGCATCACTCTAATACCAAAACCGGGCAAAGACCTCACCAAAAAAGAAAATTGCAGACCAATATCCCTGATGAACATAGATGCAAAAATACTCAACAAAATATTAGAAAGCAGAATTCAAAAATACATCAAGAGGATCATACACCATGATCAAGTGGGATTCATCCCAGTAATACAAGGATGGTACAACATTCGAAAATCCATCAACATCATCTACCACATCAACAAAAAGAACAAAAACCACCTGATCATCTCCATAGATGCTGAAAAAGCATTTGACAAAATTCAGCATCCATTCATGATTAAAACTCTCAACAAAATGGGTATAGAGGGCAAGTACCTCAACATCATAAAGGCCATATATGACAAACCCACAGCTAACATCATACTTAACAGCGAGAAGCTGAAAGCTTTTCATCTAATATCGGGAACAAGACAAGGATGCCCACTATCTCCACTGTTATTCAACATAGTACTGGAGGTCCTAGCCATAGCAATCAGACAAAACAAAGAAATATAAGGCATCCAGATTGGTAAATAAGAGGTCAAATTGTCACTATTTGCCGATGACATGATATTGTACATAAAATCCCTAAAGACTCCACTCCAAAACTACTAGAACTAATATCTGAATTCAGCAAAGTTGCTGGATACAAAATTAACACACAGAAATCTGTTGCTTTCCTATACACTAACAATGAACTAACAGAAAGAGAAATCAGAAAAACAATTCCATTCACAATTGCATCAAAAAGAATAAAATACCTAGGAATAAACCTAATGAAGGAAGTGAAAGACCTGTACTCTGAAAATTACAAGACACTCCTAAGAGAAATTAAAGAGGACACTAACAAATGGAAATTCATCCCATGCTCTTGGCTAGGAAGAATAAATATTGTCAAAATGGCTATACTACCTAAAGCAATCTACAGATTCAATGCAATCCCTATCAAACTACCAACAGCTTTCTTCAATGAACTGGAACAAATAATTCTAAAATACATATGGAACCACAAAAGACCCCGAATAGCCAAAGTAATCCTGAGAAGTAGGAATAAAACAGGGGAATTACACTCCCTGACTTCAAGCTCTACTACAAAGCCACAGTAATCAAGACAATTTGATTTTGGCACAAAAACAGACCCACAGACCAGTGGAACAGAATAGAAAATCCAAACAACCCAAACATATACAGTCAATTAATATTTGATAAAGGAGCCTTGGATATACAATGGGGAAATAACAGCCTCTTCAGCAGCTGGTGTTGGAAAAACTGGACAGCTACATGTAAGAGAATGAAACTGGACTACTGTCTAACCCCATACACAAAGGTAAACTCAAGGTAGATCAAAGACCTGAATGTAAGTCATGAAACCATAAAACTCTTAGAAAAAAACATAGGCAAAAATCTCTTGGACATAAACATGAGCGACTTCTTCATGAACATATTTCCCTGGGCAATGGAAACAAAAGCAAAAATGAACAAGTGGGACTATATCAAGCTGAAAAGCTTCTGTACAGCAAAGGACACCATCAGTAAAACAAAAAGAGATCCTACAGTATGGGAGAATATATTGATAAATGACGTATCTGATAAGGGGTTGACGTCCGAAATATATAAAGAACTCATGCACCTCAACAAACAAAAAGCAAATAATCCAATTAAGAAATGGGCAGAGGACACGAATAGACAGTTCTCCAAAGAAGAAATTCAGATGGCCAACAGGCACATGAAAAGATGCTCCACATCGCTAATCATCAGAGAAATGCAGATTAAAACCAGACTGAGATAACAACTCACACTAGTGAGGATGGCTAACATCCAAAACACAAACAACAACAAATGTTGACGAGGATGTGGAGAAAAGGGAACCCTCCTACACTGCTGGTGGGAATGCAAATTAGTTCAACCATTGTGGAAAGCAGTATGGAGGTTTCTCAAAAAACTCAAAATAGAAATACCATTTGACCCAGGAATTCCACTCCTAGGAATTTACCCTATGAATGCAGCAGCCCAGTTTGAGAAAGACATATGCACCCCTATGTTTATTGCAGCACTATTTACAATAGTCAAGAAATGGAAGCAATCTAAGTGTCCATCAGTAGATGAATGGATAAAGAAGATGTGGTATATATACACAATGGAATATTATTCAGCCATAAGAAGAAAACAATTCCAACCATTTACAACAACATGGATGGAGCTGGAGGGTATTCTGCTTAGTGAAATAAGCCAAGCCGAAAAAGACAAGTATCAAATGATTTCACTCATATGTGGAGTATAAGAACAAAGAAAAAAACTGAAGGAACAGAACAGCAGCAGACTCACAGAACCCAAGGAAGGAGTAATAGTTAACAAAGGGAAAGGGGCTGGGGAAGATGGGTGGGAAGGGAGGGATAAGGGGGGGAAAAGGGGCATTATGACTAGCAGATGTAATGTTGAGGGGGCACGGGGAGGGCTGTATAACTCAGAGAAGACAAGTAGTGATTCTATAGCATCTCACTACGCTCATGGACAGTGACTCTAATGTGGTTGGTGGGGGAACCTGATGAAGGCGGCAGTTTAATCACCATATTATTGCACATGTAATTGTAGGTTAGTGATACCAAAATAAAGTATAAAAAAATACATGGTTTTTCTGGTAAACCTAAAGTTAATATAAATATCTTTCATAAGTAGTCACCAAACATAATATTAGTAAGGGAATTTCAGTATATACTTAATAGAACATACTTTTCAATAGAAAATTAACATAAATGCATTTGATATTTTTTCAACATGCGCACTAACAGGAAGGTTAAAGGAACGTTGCATTGTTTAGCCAGCTGAGTTCACCTATCCAGTGCTTTTTCACAAGTATTTTTGAGCACATATTACATACACAGCACTGGAGTAGACACTGGAAATAGGAAAAGCAGAGTGATTATCTTTTTAAGTGATTTACATTATCAAAGATGTTTATAATTTGTAAGGATGTTGTTTATGGTATGATCATATAAAGAATTAGAGTAAGGAGTTTGAAATTTATTTTGTAACAAATTTTAAATCACCATCATTGTGAGCTTTAGTCCAGTGGATATCTTAAAACAATATAGAGAGTAGTTTGAAGGGGACAAGACCAGCTGAGAGATGCTGCATTAGTTCAAGAAAAAAGCAATGAGGATCTATGGTTATGGAATTAAGTATTAAACATGGGAAGACTAGGACCTATAAAACCTTTTTATCATTGTATATTATTAAATACTACAAAAATCTTTTAATTCTTCACTGGAGACATTCCCTCTGGCAGGATATTTTGTACCCACAATAGTTTGCCTGTATCATAAGACTTACTGGGTTGTATTTTAATTTTATATTTATGTATCTATCTCCATAAATATCACAACTCCCATAAGAGCATTCAGTGGGTCAAAATCAGCTTTGAATCCCCAGTGCTTAACCTGGGGCTGCAAGGAAGTACTAAGTCACTGTAAAAGTGTTGTTGAGGGTATTATTTATTAATTTACACAGTGTTGTCTCTATGAGAACCCAAAGGAAAGATACTGTGTGCTCTCAATATCATAAATAGTTGTGCTTTTCTTTTCTAGATGTATTTGACTATTTTTGTGTCCATGGGGAATAAAAATTTCTTTTTGTGTCTTCTTTCCCTCTGGCTGTTTGAAAATGAAAAAAAAACAATTTATACTTTACAATAACAAATGTATAGAATACATAAAATATTCAGTTCCAGTTTTCATCTTATTTTACTTCCTTATTTCTACTTTCTTCATCCCCTCTACTAATTTCAAATTATTTATGTAAATCACCTTAAATTCATTTTTAAACAAACTGGATATTATTAGATTAAGTCAATGGCAGGTGTTCAACAAATATCTTTCAATACTTGAAGAATGGAATACATTGTTAAATTTAAAATTAAATTGAAATTATACCTATACTTTTCAAAATTCTCTTGCCTTAAATTAGGTAAAACCTTATATATTCTTTAACCTTCTATCATAAATGCAGGTTCAATGACGAAAATTATAGGTATAACAAGGACTAAGTTCTAGAACTATATAGGTATTCTATTCTACATTTGTAATAAATTACATGTAATGGAACTCTTTCCAGAAGATAATTCTAATAATTTAGTAATGCACTGAATAATATGAGACTTTAGAAGCCCATATAACTTGTATTCTTCCATGTTAAATAATTGTGATCTACCTATTCTGCAGTTATATACTTAAAGTCATTACTTTTGAATTTCACTAAAAATAACCTTTAGTATTCAGACTTTCATAAGTTTAAGCCACATGAGAAAAAAAAACCTGTGGGAAACTTTAGGAGTAGTGGGTGGAGTAGGGAAGCACTGTGTTTCTTCAGGATTCCCAGAAATTTGCATGGAGTTAGATGACATGTGTAATAGCTAAGCCATTAAAAACAATAACAAATGATTCTTTTGGCAGTTCATAGTTCTTACTACAAAATTTAAATTTAAAAATGAATGGTAGGCAGCAAAATTCTTCAGATATATTTAACTAGGAATTATTTGTAGTGAAGGCTCACATTTTTATTAAATAGCTTCCACAGATATTCCAAAGGACAAAATTCCTAGGCCATTTAATATCTGTATATTTAACCAAAAAAAAGGAAAGGATTAATATAGTAAACTGTATAAGTTATTTCATATTAATAAAGACCTTGCTTTCTACATGTTATCCTTCTGGGAATTTCATATAAGGAAAAAAATGTATAGCTTATGTTAAGCCTAAAAATGTGTTGTAATATCAGTTTATTATGTCTGTCCTATACTTATAAAGCAAAACATATACATGACCCATTTAATACTAAGTTTGTGGAGTTCTTTCCTTAAATATCCACTCAATAGTTGGGTACTTTCATTTATTAAATGGGAAGAATCAATCTTCAGGGGAAATTACATTCATTCTATCAAAGACTATAAGACAAACATCCACTCAAATCTTTTGAAGACCTAAACTGAAGAAGAGATTCTATAAATTTTTATTTCCTGATAACCTTATTAAAGGTCAGCAGTTTTGCTCTTTCCACAGGAGATATTTTAAACTTTTCCTCCAAAAACTACCTGATGATCTGTGGAATATCAAGGTACACAAAATAATGGACTACACTTTAGCACATAGCTTTTTAAAGAAAACAATAAAATTAGAAGACAAAACAGCAAGTTGTCTCATAGGTTACAGACATCCTAGGAAAGGAATTTCAGATTTTTCCTCTAAAAGGTTATTTTCCAGTTTTGTAATATATTTCATCATTATCAATAGAACACAGCTTTGTTCACAACCACTTAAATGTTGAAAGCATGATGGCTAACTCAGGCATATTAGTCAAATAGTATAAAAATTACATTCAGACCATTTCAGACTGCAAAATTATGTTTTTATTAAACAAAGATTCTAATATTTTTATGAATTTAGCTTTCATTATTTCATTATTTGTATACAAATGTAAGTTCAAAATTAAGGTCTGATAAAGGAGGTCCTAGACTAATTAGGGAAAAGGGAAATCATTTTATTATTAGAACTCAAGGGGATTCTTCTCATACAACTTATTTAGAGAAAAGTTTGAAAATATATATTTAGCAGGACTCTTACTCCCTCTTGTGACAGATAAATGAAATGTAAATGCTACATAAGTTTCAACAGGGCTTTTCATGAAATTCCTCTAACCTAACTAGATTATAAATGTTCATTAGAATTCATTTAATTATCACATATTTTAAACATCTAAAAATAATCTTTGAAAGAGAAATTTATCATGGCTTAGTAGCAATATCAAAATTAATGTTTGTGTGTTTCTCTTTTTTATTTTTAAGCACATTTTTAAATGCCTAAATTGCTTGATAAATAAAATTGGAATGCAAGATAAAAAGTGGGCAGCAAAATTCTTCATATGGGTTTAACTATAAATTATTTGTAATAAAGGCCCACATTTTTATTGATAGTTTCCACAGATACCTGTGGAATATCTGATATGACCAAAGAGAGATGGCAGGAATAAAGGATTGTTGTACTGTAAACATCAAAGGACCCAGATTCACAGAAGTGCTCCTATATGCAGGGACTTGGAGCCTCAATAATACTGTGTCCTTACAGGTTCTCAGAGACCATCTGAGACAAACCATTTAGATCTGCCTTAAATTAAAATATAGGGAGGTTGATGTTTATGTTAGATGCACTTCTCCCTGTTCAACAGCACTGCTCCTAAGCCTCAGCACTGAGCCTTTATCTCTCTCTTTTCCAAGAATCCAAAGTTCTCTGGAGGCCTAGGAGGAACGTTTATACTTAAATCTCCCCTCACTCAAAGTCCTACATTGCATACCTGTCACACCATCCCTCACATGTCAAAACTCCATAAGGCTGCTTATCCATTCCTTTCGTGACTGATTCTCAGTGTTCTATTACCTTAGAGATGAATATATATATCTATAAATATAGATACATAGATACTCACATGCACACATATATATATACACACATGAACTGAAGCTAAAATGCAAATGTTTGCCTCTCACATCCTATATTTGCATTTAATAGGGGATTCCTGGAGATATAATCCTTTAATGCAAAATAATATAGCATTTTAGGTACCATTGTAGAAGAAGCAAAAAGTATAGAGCACCTGCTTTAGCAGGTACCATATTTGGCACTTTACATACATTATCTTGTTTAACTTCTATGATATTCCTGTGATACAAATGTAATTGTCTTCAGTTTATAAATGAAAAAACTAAGGCTTTAGGAGTAACTCACCCAAGATTACATGGTTGATAGTGAATACAAGTTTCACAGCCAGGTTTGTCCTGCTCCAAAGTCTGTGTTGCTTAACAGTCAGCAAATAAGGACACATTTTTGGTTCAGGTGATTTTCCAGACCTCAAGTAAAGGTTATTGTCTTCTCTATCTCTGCCTAATGATCTTCTGGTAAGTTGTGAATCCTTTTAGTGCATCAAATATTAAAAATGTTCTCAAACTAAACATATGAATATGAGACCACTAAACTAATTTTTACCTGAATCCCAAGGTTTTGTTATTATTATTTATAGTACACTATTGGGTGTTTTATCAGATTGTGACATTCTGTGGAGTTATAGCTGGACCTCATTATACATCATTAAAAGCATTTAAACATTCAGTTGCATTTATCTACCAATTATCTATTGAAGTCTATTATGATTGAAACTATTATATATTATGTTCATATTTTTGTCATAGTATCTTAATTTATATAATATTATATTCAAACCTCTGTTGATGATGAACAGAATTGTCATGGTACCTTTCCTTACACTTTAGTGGGCAATACATATATATATAAGAAGGAAAAAAAAACTTCAATGGGATAAGTGAGACAATAGAGGTAGAAGAGCAAAGAAGAATGAAGCAAAATAAAGAGGCCACTAGTTCCAGAATTAGAGAATGGCTTCCCAGGGAAGATGACGTTAAACTGAGCCAATGAAAATGTGGAGGAAACCATGGTCCAAGCCGAGGGAAATACACTAAAAAGTGAACAGATATATTTAAAATTTGTAAGCAACAGGATTTTTCTGAGTTGTTTGATATGAAGAAGCAGAGAAAGATGAAGAACATATTGTGAATGGCCTTTAAATTCAGGAATTTACACTATCCTAATGGTAAAGCTGATACACTGATAAGCAAAGACACAATCTGATAGGCATTTAGACATACCACTCTCAGGAACCTGCTTGGAAAGGAACCAGATTGGAGACAGGAGACCTATTGAAGACTGTGCAATCAAGAAGAGACTAAGGTCATACCTGTAGCAATGTTAAGAAGTAGACTAATTTTTAAAATATATAATCCACAAGATTTTTTATATATTTAGTATAAGGGTTTGATATTTGATTTGTTATAGGAAGAAGGAGTCAGTGGGGATGTTCACATCTGCCAATTTAATGAAAATACCATTTCTAATATACAAAACAATAAAGAAGAAAGTTTAGGGAATGGGAGGGAAATGAGAGAATTTGATATTTCAGGAGAAATGAAATTAATTTGAATTTTTAAACTCAGTTTGTAGTTTGAGAAAAGTGAAACATTTTTAAGTATTGTTGAGAATGGGAGCATGGAATGACTAGCAAAATAAGAAGGGCTGGTGTGGCACCACTGAGAACCCAGGTGCAAGTGAAATGGACAAACCAGGGCTGGCAACATCCTGATGTACGGTGTAATTTTCTCCACTAGTGCTCAACCATCCACCTGTTAAGGCATGGAGGGGACCATCTGGTAGATCCAGGATTGATGCTATACTGGGGGATGAAGCAAAAAGTCAGTGGGGCAAGGAAGAGGGAGAATGTGGACTAGAAATAGCTGAGTGTTCAATTTTCTAAAATAGTCATAGTGGAAAAACAGAACAGAACAGTTAAAACCGTATTCTCAACCTTGGCTGTATATTGGCATCACCTAGGCAATTTTAAGATCTAATGATTCTTGGACTGTACCATCAGACAGTCAAGAAATTCTGATTTAGTTGATCTGGGATATGGTCTAGCCTAGCAACCAAGATTTTTTCAATTTCTCCAGGTAAGATGGTAAATGAAATAGAAATTAAAGAACAGGAATACAAAGAAGCTGAGGCACAGAGAGAAAAAAGGATCTCCAGGAATGAAAGAATATTGAGAACTGTGTGACCAATCCAAACAGAACAATATTTGCATTATAGGCATACCAGAAGAAAAGAGAGAAAATGGATAGAAAGTGTCCTTGAAGAAATAATTGCTGAAAACCTCCCTAATCTGGGGAAGGAAATAGTTTCTCAGGCCATGCAAGTGCACAGATCTCCTAACACAAGGGACCTAAGGAATACAACACCAAAACACATAATAATTAAAATGGCAAAGATCAAGGACAAGGACAGAGTATTAAAAGCAGCCAGAGAGAGAAAACAGATCACATACAAAGGAAAATCCTATCAAGGTATCATCAGACTTCTCAGCAGAAACCTTACAGGCCAGAAGGGAGCAGCATGACACATTCAATGAAATGAAACAGAAGGACCTCAAACCAAGAATACTGTACACAGCAAGATTATCATTTAAATTTGAAAGATGGATTAAACAATTTCCAAAGAAGCAAAAGTTGAGCACAAACCATCTCTACAGTATATTTTGGAGGAACTGCTATAGATGGAAGTGCTTCTAAGGCGAAATATCTTTCACCAGAGAAAATAAAACCACAGTAAAGGAAGTAGACCAATTATTTACTAAGCAAATGCAAAATGAAATCAACTACCCATAAAGTCAGTCAAGGGAAACACAGAGTACAGAATAGGACACCTAATATATAAAGAGTGGAGAAGGAAGAAAAAGAAGGGAGGAAAAAAAAAACCTTTAGAGTGTGTTTGAAATAGTGTAATAACTGAATTAAGTTAGACTGTAAGATAGTAAAGAAGCTACCCTTGAACCTTTGGTAACCACAAATCTAAAGCCTGCAATGGCAATATGTACATATCTACTAATAATCACCCTAAATGTAAATGGACTGAATGCACCAATCAAAAGACATAGAGATACTGAATAGATAAAAAAAACAAGACCCATCTATGTACCGCCTACCAGAGACTTACTTCAAACCCAAAGACATACACAGACTAAAAGTGAAGAGATGGAAAAAGATATTTCAGGCAAATAATAGGAAGAAAAAAGCAGGAGTTACAGTACTTGTATCAAACAAAATAGACTTCAAAACAAAGAAAGTCGCAAGAGACAAAGAAGGACATTACATAATGATAAAGGGGTCAGTCCAACAAGAAGATATAACTATTATAAACATCTATGCACCCAACACAGGATCACCTACATATGTGAAACAAATGCTAACAGAATTAGAGGGGGAAATAGAATGCAATGCATTCATTTTAGGAAACTTCAACACACCACTCAATCCAAAGGAGAGATCAACCAGACAGAAAATAAGTAAAGACACAGTGGCACCGAACAACACATTAGAACAAATGGACCTAACAGACATCTATAGATCACTCCACCAAAAGCCACAGGATGCACATCCTTCTCGAGTGTATATGGAACATTTTCCAGAATAGATCACATATTAGATCACAAGAAGAGCCTCAGCAAATTCAAAAATATTGAAATTGTGCCAACCAGCTTCTCAGACTACAAAAGGTATGAAACTAGAAAAAATTATGCAAAGAAAACAAAATAATCCCACAGATACATGGAAGCTTAACAACATGTTGCTAAATAATCAATTGATTATTCAAATAAATTAATCAATCAAATAAAACAGAGATCGAGCAATATATGGAGACAAATGAAAACAACAGCTCAACAACCCAACTTCTGTGGGACGCAGTGAAAGCCTTGCTAAGAGGGAAGTATATAGCAACACAGACTTACCTCAGGAAAGAAAAACAATCCCAAATGAACAGTCTAAACTCACAATTAATGAAACTAGAAAAAGAAGAACAAATTAGACCCAAAGTCAGTAGAGGGAGGGACATAATAAAGATCAGACCGTGAATAAATAAAATTGAGAAGAATGAAACAATATAAAGAATCAATGAAACAAGGAGCTAGTTTTTTGAGAAAATAAACAAAGTAGATAAACCCTGAGGCAGAAATCAAGAAATAAAGAGAGCTACACAAACAGAATCCGAAATGAAAAAGGAAAAATCACTACAGACAACACAGAAATACAAAGAATTGTTAGAGAACACTATGAAAAATTATATACTAACAAATTGCAAACCTAGAAGAAATGGACAGCTTTCTAGAAAAATACAACCTTCCAAGACTGACCCAGGAAGAAACAGAAGATCTGAATAGACCAATTACCAGCAATGAAATTGGTAATCAAAAAACTACCTAAGAACAAAACCCCTCCACCAGATGGCTTCACCACTAAATTTTATCAAACATTTAGTGAACACCTAATACCTAGCCTCCTCAAAGTTTTCCAAAAAGTAGAAGAGGAGGGAATACTTCCAAACTCATTCTATGAGGCCCGAATCACTCTAATACCAAAACCAGGCAAAGACACCACAAAAAAAGAAAATTGCAGACCAGTATGCCTGGTGATCATAGGTGCAAAAATACTCAACAAAATATTAGAAAACCAAATTCCAGAATACATCAAAAAGATCAACCATCATGATCAAGGAGGATTTATTCTAGGGATGCAAGGATGGTACAATATTTTAACATCCATCAACATCATACATCACATCAACAAAAAGAGGAAAAAAACACAGGAACATCCCCATAGATGCTTAAAAAGCATTCAAAAAAATTCAACATTCATTCACGATAATAAAGGCCATATATGACAAACCCACAGCCAACATCATACTTAAAAATGAAAAACTGAAAGCTTTTCCTTTAAGAACAGGAACAAGACAAGGATGCCCACTCTCCCCACTTTTATTCAACATAGTTCTGGAGGTCCTAGCCATGGCAGTCAGACCACACAAAGAAATAAAATACATCCAGATAGATAAGGAAGAAGTCAAACTGTCACTGTTTGCAGATGACGTGATATTGTGCATAAAAAACCCTAAAGAATCCACTCCAAAACTACTAGAACTAATAACTGAATTCAGCAATGTTGCAGGATACAAAATTAATACACAGAAATCTGTGTATTCCTATATACTAATGATGACCTAGCAGAAAGTGAAACCAGGGGAAAAAATCCCACTTACAATTGCATCAAAAAGAATAAAATAATTAGGAATAAACTTAACCAAGGTGAAAGACCTACACCCTGAAAACTACAAGACACTCATAAGAGAGATGAAAGAAGACACCAATAATTGGAAATAACATCCCATGCTCATGGATAGGAAGAATTAATATTGTCAAAATGGCCATCCTGCCTAAAGCAATCTACAGATTCAGTGCAATCCCTATCAAAATACCATCAGCCCTCTTCAAAGAACTAGAACAAATAGTTTCAAAATTCATATGGAACTATAAAGGATCCCCAATAGCCAAAGCACTCCTGAGAAGGAAGGATAAAGCTGGGGGGGTTACGCTCCCTAACTTCAAACTCTACAACAAAGCCACAGTACTGGCACAAGAACAGACCCATATACCAATGGAATAGACTAGAGATCCCAGATATAAACCCAAGGATATATGGTCAATTAATATATGATAAAGGAATCATTGATATGCAATGGGGAAATGACAGCCTCTTCAACAACTGGTGTTGGCAAAACTGGACAACTACACATAAAAGAATGAAACTGGATTATTGTATAACTCCATACACAAAAGTAAACTTAAAATGGATCAAAGACCTGAATGTAAGTCATGAAACCATGAAACTCCTAGAAGAAAACATAGGCAAAAGTCTCTTGAATATAAACATAAGCAACTTTTTTCTGAACACATCTCCTCAGTCAAGAGATAGAAGCAAAAATGTACAAATGGGACTACATCGAACTAAAAAACTTCTGTACAGCAAAGGACACCATCAGCAGAACAAAAAGCATCCTACAAGTATGGGAGAATATATTTGTAAGTGACATATTGGACAAAGCGTTAACATCCAAAATATATAAAGAACTCACATGCCTCAACACCCAAAAAGCAAATAACACGATTAAAAAATGGTCAGATGATATGAACAGATAGTTCTCCAAAGAAGAAATTCAGGTGGCCAACAGGGACATTAAAAGATGCTCCACATCGCTAAGCATGAGGGAAATGCAAATTAAAACCACAATGAGGTATCACCTCACATCAGTTAGGATGGCCAACATTGAAAAGACTAAGAACAACAAATGCTGGCAAACTTGAAGAGAAAGAGGAACCCTCCTACACTGCTGGTGGGAATGCAAATTAATTCAACCACTGTGGAAAGCAATATGGAGGTTTCTCAAAAAACTCAAAATAGAAATACCATTTGACCCAGGAATTCCACTCCTTGTAATTAACCCAAAGAAAACAAGATCCCACATTTAAAAAGACTTATGCACCCCTTTGTTTATCACAGCACTATTTACAATAGCCAAGATATTGAAGCAACCTAAGTGTGCATCAGTAGGAATGGAAAAAGAAGATGCGATATATATACACAATGGAATATATTCAGATATAAGAAGAAAACAAATCCTACCATTTGCAACTACATGGATGGAGCTTGAGAGTATTATGCTTGGTGTAATAAGCCAGGTGGAGAAAGACAAGTACCAAATGATTTCACTTATTTGTGGGGTATAACAACAAAGCAAAACTGAAGAAACAAAACAGCAGCAGACTCACAGACTCCAAGAAGGGACCAGCGGTTACCAAAGGGGAGGGGTGGGGGAGGGCGGATGAGTAGGCATGGAGAAGGGGATTGAGTGGCATTATGATTGGCACACATGGTTTGTGGGTGGGTCACAGGGAAGACAGTGTAGCACAGAGAAGACAAGTAGTGACTCTGTGGCATCTTATTCCGCTGCTAGACAGTGACTGCAGTGGGGATGCGGGGAATCAATAACATTGATGAATATAGTAACCACAATATTGCTCATGTGAAACCTTCATAAGATCGTATATCAGTGATACCTTAATAAAAAAAAATCTCTCCTGGTAACTCTATGGAACCAAGGCTGAGAAACACTGAGCTATAAGAATATAAGATGGAACTGATTGTTTGACTTTAGCATTTTAAAGGGGAAGAGTTAATGAGTGATAAAAAGGTTCAAGATAAGGCGGAGGGAATGGCTGACTGAAGTGCTGTGGAAGTAAAAGTCAGTAAAGATGTGAAAATCAATAACTTGATCAGAAAGCCATAGGGGTCACCCACTTGGACACTAATGTTACCCAAGGAGCTGGTAAACTTGGAGCACAGAAGGTTGTGTCAAATGCTTAATTTAAATTAAGCTTAGATTTAAGACAAGTGTAAACTAGGTGTTAATGATTCACTTTACAAAAGATACAATATAATTCCTGAAATAAACCTAAAAATTATCTTTTATGTATTTGTAAAATGTTTCAGCTCCTATTTATATACATCTAAAATACAAAATAATTTGTAACACTAAATCTGTAGTATTTAAAAAATTAATTTGGATGACTTCTTTGACCTTTCCCTGAGAGGAGAATATATTTTAGTATCAATGACCTATAAAACATACATGTATAGAAAAAAGCAACCTTCAGTATAGACAAATGCCTTATGGGTATGGATTTTAACTTAAGTGAACATGCCTACCCTTTTTTCAGAGCTTATGTTCACCTAATAAGGAATGAACTATTCCTCTTCCCTGACATTTACCTACTTCAAGTCAATGTCAAAGGAAAAAAAAATGTATGACAGTAGATATTATTTGACAGTGTTACAGTAACAACTGGTCATAGGTTTGAATGTAAGTATGTGGATCTTTGCAGGACTATTCCATTCAGCATGACTCTCATAATGAACTCCTTTGGATATTTCAATAAATAAATTCCTTTGGTTGTGGTTCAAGACTGATTCATCTTGCACAAAAATATTTATGCAATTGACATAATTTGGGAATTTTCTCTTTTAAATTTTAAAGTAATGTACCCTTTGGAATTATAATCGATATCTGATGTCTGTTTTCAAACTACACATTATATTTGTTTTCTAACATAAGGTGAACATTTTTTCCCTCTCTTCAGAATTTTTTTGGAAGTTTTGTCAATTCTAACATAGCTATATATTCACTGATAGCCTGTAGACTTGACTGACTAGGAACATATCATTGGCAATAGTTGAAGAATCTAATTTCCCAAATATCTTTTCACTGTGTAAATATACTTAATAACTAAATCGATACAAATCTTCCCTTAACAATGGTAAAATACAACCTTTGTGCTTATATTCACCATGTATTGGAATATCACTTAAAGAACCTCCAAAAGAGATTGTAACTAGAATAAAAGTAGTTTTTAAAATACAAAGGAAAAAAAATGTGTAAATCATGAGAAATATATCAGCAATAGAACCAGAAAGACAAATGCTGGCACTGGCCCATCTAAGCAGTATTGAGTAGATCTTTTTTGTATTGGAATGTTGCTAAGCCCTCATATCAAATATGTCGCTTATTTTAATTCCATGTGCACCAAGTACATTTCTGGTTATTTGTGGAAAATAATACTCTGGCCAGAGAACAGGAGTTTTGGGTTATGCTAGTTTTTCTATTTTTTATTGTCAAACAACACTCTGGCTTTCTGATTTATATATACTTAAGTCTCTTGTGAGTTTGCTTAGTCAGTGTGAGTCATCCAGCATACATCTGACTAATTGTAGGATATTGACAAGATTGAGTCTCTAATTCTGGTAAGCTGGACCATAGTGAAATCACCAGTGTTGTAATTCTACTTTGTGTGGCCTCTTGGCCTATTGAGATTTGACCAGCTGGCTCCCCCAACCTCAAAACTTCCAAGCCTCCATAATATTCTTTGTCTATAAGAAGAAATTAGATATAACACAAATAATAGAGAGTTCTGTCAAAGTGTCTCAATGTGATCCACATATGAACATTATAACTGAACATAAACATCCAGACGTTCTCTTCCCATGATTCATTTACATAGAAAAAATCAGAAGAAATTTCCATAATTACAGACTGATTTATTTTATTGTAGCAATGCTTTTACAATAAACAAACACTTTTCTAAAAATGAAAATATTTCAATCATGATGAAAAAAGAGGAGAGAATATACTGTATTTGAGTGAAAATTTAAAAGTATTTCAATGGTTTTATAACATATATCCAGGAATGACAAACCCTGCACTGAGGTTGAGAGTCAGGGAGACAGGGGACTCAACACAATGAAAAAGAGGAGAATGAGAATCAAATAATACCTTATTAATATCAGAGTAAGCACAGAAAGACTCAGTGTTATGTTTTGTGCATAGGTTAGAAATAAGACCAATGAGAAGCCATGGATAATCTACTTTTCCCTATCATTATCTTCTTCCCTAACACAACTCAAATCTGATACTCACACAAACAAATCTGAATATAAAGTTTAGGATCTTAACCATTTTCTGGATAGCTGTATGGATAAAGAAAGTTGAGAAAAAAAGGATTGGCCCAGCTAATATACAACTTAATAAAGTTGAAAACAAGAAAGAGAACATAGTCTAGACTATAGCCTTTTATGGTACCCTTCCTACTTAATTTTGACCAAGCAAGGTGTGGGAGGGAAGAGTGGTCAGAGGTGTTGGGTGGTCACGGGGGATGTAGACACAGCATTGGCATAGAGTGAGTGAGCTGAGAATTCCCCTATGGCTATAGTGTAAGGGTAAAAGTCACAGGCTTCAGCATCTAATTTGTGAAATGTGCATAGTAATTTCTACTAGGGATATTACAAAAATTAAATATCTAAAAATAGTTACTGGCACAGAGTAGATGTTCAGTACATGATGGCTATTATTATTATTATGGGAAATTTGTAGACCATACATACTTGATTTAAAAGAGAGTTTATCTAAAAGGTAAAGACCCAAATCCTTTTAATTAGTTTACACAGTAAGCATTTTAGTATATATAGTACTTTCATCTATACTAAAATGAGCTTTAAAATATTTCACTTAATATTTCTTATTTCTATGACTTACTACCAAATATCATCCAAATTAATAAGAATTTCATTTCTAATCATCTAGAGACTGAATTGTTCTCTGACATATATCCATTTCCATGAATAGTTAAAATTTTCTAAGAAAATTCATTTAGGATCAATTTAAATATTCTAAATGTGTGTTCAGTGTACTCCATTCGTTTAGATAAATAGTCTTAACCTGGTCATAAGATCATTTATTTCCTTGTCAGGGCAATATATATCTAGCTTTTTTCATTCTCTGAAAATTAATTTTATTCAACATCTTTATCCCCTAGGATTGAGTCATGCCAGAGGTTGCATAGTACCAGATTATTTCATCATAGAATTATGAAATGAAAACTTGTTCTGCCAGATGTTCTTGGTAGCAGTAAATGGTGAAATTCAACATGCTCTTACTAATGTATGTCCTTAGCAGCTTGTTTTTAAGCAGCAGTACAGAAGGTCACTATGTGGCTAAACTTGAGTAAACCTTAATTCAGTTAAATTTTACCTAACTTCCACTATTCTTTTTAATTCATTTTTATTGAGATGTAATTGACATATAACACTGTGTAAGATTAAGGTACACAACACGTATATTTGATACATTTGTATATTGCAATATGATTACCCCTGTAGCATTAACTAACCCTTCTATCATGGCATATAAAGACAATTTCTTCTTTGTAGTGGGAATAATTAAGATCTAGTCTATTAGCAATTTCAAAGTATATAATTCGGTATTGTTGTTTATAATCACTATGCTGAGCATTAGCTCTCCAGGACTTACTTATTAAATAGTTGTAACTTTGTACCCCTAAACAACATATCTCCAATTCCACCACCTCCCTAGCCACTGGTAACCACCATTCTACTCTGTTTTCATGAGTTTAACTTTCTTAGATTCACATATAAGTGATATAGAGTGTTTGTCTGACTTATTTCACAGAGATAATGCCTTCAGGGTCCATCCATGATGTTGAAAATGGCAATATTTCCTTCTTTCCCAGGGCTGAATAATATTCGTGTGTGTGTGTGTGTGTGTGTGTGTGTGTGTGTGTGTGTGTGTGTGGAGGGGTGGTTTGCAAATGTTTTCTCCCATTCCATAGATTGCCTTTTCATTTTGGAGATTTTTTATTTTCCTGTGATTTTTAGCTTGATGTAGTCTCACTTGTTGATTTTTTGCTTTTGTTCCTTCTATCATATCCAAAAATTCATTGCACAGACCAATGTCAAAGAGTTTTTTCCAAATATTTTCTTCTAGGAGTTTTCCTGTATCAGATTCTATGTTTCAGTCTTTAATCAATTTTTAGTTAACTTTTGTGAATGGTGTAAACAGGGGTCCACTTTCATTTCTCTGAGTATGGAAATTCAGTTTTCCCAACATTATTTGTTGAAAAGACTATCCTTTCCCCATTGAGTGCCCTTGGCTCCTTTGTCAAATATTAGTTAACTATATATGTAGGGATTTATTTCTGGGCTTTCTATTCTGTTCCACTGATCTGTGTGGCAGAACCATACTGTTTAATTACTATGGCTTTGTAGTATAGTTAGAAATCAATAAGTGGGATGCCTCTGACTTTGTTATTCTTACTCATTATTTCTTTGGCTATTCAGGGTATTTTATGGTTCCTTACAAATTTGAGGATTGTTTTTTCTATTTCTGTGAAAAACAGTATTGGAATTCTGAGAGATTGTATTTAATCTATAGATGGCTTTGGGTATTATGGACATTTTCATGGTATTAGTTCTTTGAATCCATACATATGGAATATCTTTCAATTTGTGTCTTCTTTGGTTATTGTCATCAAGTTCTTACAGTTTTCATCATACAAATCTTTCATTTCTTGGTTAAATTTATTCCTAAGTATTTATTGCTTTTGTTTTTGTTTAAATGAGATATGACTGACATATTGTATTAGTTTTAGGTATACAACTTAATGATTTGACATATATATTTATTGTGGAATGATTTGCCACAAGGTATTTACTTAACATCCATCACCACGCATAAGATAATTTTTTTCTTGTGATGAGAACTTTCAAGATCTACTTTCTTATCAACTTTCAAATATACAATATATTATGTTAACTGTAGTGATTATGTTGTACAGTACATTCTAGGATTTACTAATCCTAATACTGGAAGTTAGTAACTTTTGACTTCCTTCACCCATTTTGACCATTCCCCATGACTCACCTCTGGCCACCACCAGTCTATTCTCTGTATCAATGAATTCACTTTTTTTATTCCAGATATAAATGATGTCATGCAGTATTTGTGTTTCTCTGTCTGACTTATTTCACTTAGCATAATGCACCTAAGTTCCATTTATGTTATCACAAATGGCAAGATTTCATGCATTTTTATGGCTGCAAAATATTCTATTGTATATATTTTTTTCACATTTTATTTATCCATTCACATGTTGTTTGACACTTGGGGTTTTCCGTGTCTTGGCTATTGTAAATAATGCCTTGATGAACATGGGAATGCAGATATCTTTTTAAGATAGTTACTTGGTTTTCTCCAGTTAACACCTGGAAATGGAATTGCTGAATCATATAGTAGCCCTATTTTTAAATCTTGAGGGATCTCCATATTGTTTCATAGTGACTACACCAATGTACAGTCCCACCAACAATACACAAGGATTCCCTTTTCTTTACATCCTCACTGACCCTTGTTATTTCTTGTCTTTTTGATAATAGCCATTCTAACAGGCATGATATGATCTCTCATTGTGGTTCTTTATTTGAATTTCCCTGATGATTAGTGATGTTGAGCACCTTGTAATAAAGCACTTGTCCATTTGTATGTCTTCTTTAGAAAACGTCTGTTCAGCTCTACCCATTTTTTAACTGGATCATTTGAGTTTTTTGCTATTTTGTTGTATAAATACTTTATATATTTTGGATATTAACATCTTACCAGATATATGATTTGCAAATATTTTCTCTTATTGGACAGGTTGCCTTTTCATTTTGTTGATGGGTTCTTTGTTGTGAAGAACCTATTTAGTTTGATGTAGTCCCTCTTGATTTTTAATTTTGTTGCTTTTCTTTTTGGTATCAAATCCAAAAAAATCATTGTTGAACTGTTATGAAGAACCTTACCCTTTATGTTTTCTTTTGTGAGTTTTATGGTTTCAGGTCTTCTGTAGAAGTCTTTAATCCATTTGAGTTTATTTTTGTGTATAATGTAAAAAAGTGGTACAGTTTCATTCTTTTATATGTGGCAGTCCTGTTTTTCCAGCACCATTTATTGAAGAGACTATTGTATACTCTTGGCTAGACTATTGTTTACTATGCCATACTATATTGAATACTATAGTTTTGTAATATATTGTGAAATTAGGAAGCATGATGCCTTTAGCTTTTTTCTTCTGTCAGAACATTGTATTGGCTGTTTAGGATTTGTGGTTCCACACATATTTTAGAACTGTTTGTTCTATTTCTGAGAAAAATGACATTGGACTGTTGATAGGGATTGCACTGAATCTGTAGATTGCTTTGGGTAATGTTGACATTTAACAATATTAATTCTTCAAATTCATAAGCACAGAAAACTTTCCATTTATTTCTGTCTTCTTCACTTTCATCAGTGTCTTATAGTTTTCAGTGCACATGTCTTTCATATCCTTAAATTTATTCATATTTTATTCTTTTTGATTCAATTTAAATGGGATTGTGTTAATTTCTCTTTATGATATTTCATTATTAATATACAGAAATGCAAAAGCATTTTGTGTATTGATTTTGTATCCTACAACTTCATTTCTTTATTAGTTCTAACATGTTTGGTGGGGTGTTTAAGGTTTCTGATATGTAATATCATGCCATGTGCAAATAATGACAGTTTACTTCTTCCTCTACAAGTAGGATTTTTTTTTCTAATTACATAGGTAAGACTTCTAATACTGTGCTGAATAAAAGTGGCAGGAGTGGGAATCCTTGTCATGTTCCTGATCTTAGAGGAGAAGCTTCCAACTTGTCATGACTTAGTATGATGTTAGCTGTGGGCTTGTCATATATGCCCTTTTTTATGTTGAGGTATGTTTCTTCATACTCACTTTGTTGAGAGTTTTTATCATAAATGGATATTGAATTTTGTCAAGTGCTTTTTCAGCATCTATTGCGATGTTCACATGATTTTATCCTTCATTTTATTAATGTGGTGTATCACATTGATTGATTTGTAGAAGTTGAACCATCCTTGCATCCTCAGAATAAATCCTGATTGATCATGGTGTATAATTCTGTGATGAAAAATCAGTTCTTTTGAGCTGCTGCCTGGGCATTTTACAGTATGGCAACCCTGTTTCCATCCCGAGTCTTGACATTTAAATAAAGACATGAGCTAAAGATTCCTATCCCAAGTTTCTGCTTCACTTTTCCCAAGACACCTTTTAAAATGACCACTTCGGAGTTGATCCCAGAAAAAGTTAATGACCACTGCTACTCTGCTCTCTATCCTACTCACTCATGACCTGGATGGAGGACTGCCCATCTCCCAACTAATTGTACTTCCCTACCTCTGGGATCTGTATGTAATTAATCTTGTGACTTTACTTCTTTTTTGTGAGTGTATTAAAATTATGCATTTAATTAAAAATGCCCCAAGGTTTTCACTTCCCCAAAGTAGGAACTTGGATGCTAAGAAAGCTACCAGAAGACACCACATGGATGGCTTGTGCCACCTTATTCAGCAGGTCATAATCTTCATACTCTTAATTTAACACATCAGATATTGGCTCCCCAACACAGATTCTCTTAATGTATTGTTGAAATCCGTTTGCTACAATTTTCTTTGGTATTTTTAAATCCATGCTTATGAAGGATATTTATTGGCCTGTAATATTCTTTTCCTTAGAGTCCTTGTCTGTCATTGGTATCAGGGTAATACTGGCCTTGTAAAATAAGTTTGGAAGTATTCCCTCCTCTCCTACTTTTTGAAAGAATTTGAGAAGGATTGTTATTAATTCTTCTTTAAATGTTTGATAGAATTCACTAGTAATATCATCTTGTCTTCAACTTTTATTTGTTGGGAGGTTTTTGATTACTGATACTTTTTTTTTTTTGATCCTTGGATCGCCTATTTATTTTATTTTATTTTTATACCTTATTTTGGTATCATCAATCTACAATTCCATGTGCAATATTGTGGTTATTAAACTACTCCCTTCATCAGGTCCCCCCCACCAACCCCATTACAGTCACTGTCCATCAGCGTAGTGAGATGGTATAGAATCACTACTTGTCTTCTCTGAGTTGTACAGCCCTCCCCGTGACCCCCCCAATATTACATCTGCTAATCGTAATGCCCCTTTTTCCCGTTTATCCCTCCCTTCCCTCCCATCTTCCCCAGTCCCTTTCCCTTTTGTAACTATTAGTCCATTCTTGGATTCTGTGAGTCTGCTGCTGTTTTGTTCCTTCAGTTTTTTCTTTGTTCTTATACTCCACATATGAGCGAAATCATTTGATACTTGTCTTTTTCGGCTTGGCTTATTTCACTGAGCATAATACCCTCTAGCTCCATCCATGTTGTTGCAAATAGTAGGATTTGTTTTCTTCTTATGGCTAAATAATATTCCATTGTGTATATATACCACATCTTTTCTATACATTCATGTACTGATGGACACTTAGGTTGCTTCCATTTCTTGGATATTGTAAATAGAGCTGCGATAAACATAGGGGTGCATATGTCTTTTCAAATTGAGCTGCTGCATTCTTAGGGTAAATTCATAGGAGTGGGATTCCTGGGTCAAATAGTATTTCTATTTTGAGGTTTTTGAGGAACCTCCATACTGCTTTCCACAATGGTTGAACTAATTTGTATTCCCACCAGCAGTGTAGGAGGGTTCCCATTTCTCCACATCCTCGCCAACATTTGTTGTTGTTTGTGTTTTGGATGTTAGCCATCCTCACTGGTGTGAGGTGATATCTCATTGTGGTTTTAATCTGCATTTCCCTGATGATTAGCGATGTGGAGCATCTTTTCATGTGCCTGTTGACCATCTGAATTTCGTCTTTGGAGAAGTGTATATTCAGGTCCTCTGCCCATTTCTTAATTGGATTATTTGCTTTTTGTTTGTTGAGGTATGTGAGTTCTTTATATATTTTGGATGTCAACCCCTTATCAGATACATCATTTATGAATATATTCTCCCATACTTTAGGATGTCTTTTTGTTCTACTGATGGTGTCCTTTGCTGTACAGAAGCTTTTCAGCTTGATATAGTCCCATTTGTTCATTTTGCTTTTGTTTCCCTTGCCCGGGGAAATATGTTCATGAAGAAGTCGCTCATGTTTATGTCCAAGAGATTTTTGCCTATGTTTTTTTCTAAGAGTTTTATGGTTTCATGACTTACATTCAGGTCTTTGATCCACCTTGAGTTTACCTTTGTGTATGGGGTTAGACAGTAGTCCAGTTTCATTCTCTTACATGTAGCTGTCCAGTTTTTCCAACACCAGCTGCTGAAGAGGCTGTTATCTCCCCATTGTATATCCAAGGCTCCTTTATCAAATATTAACTGACTGTAGGTGTTTGGGTTAATGTTTGGATTTTCTGTTCTGTTCCACTGGTCTGTGGGTCTCTTTTTGTGCCAGTACCAAATTGTCTTGATTACTATGGCTTTGTAGTAGAGCTTGGAGTCAGGGAGCGTAATTCCCCCTGTTTGATCCCTCCTTCTCAGGATCGCTTTGGCTATTCGGGGTCTTTTGAGGTTCCATATGAATTTTAGAATTATTTGTTCCAGTTCATTGAAGAAAGCTGTTGGTAGTTTGATAGGGATTGAGTTGAATCTGTAGATTGCTTTAGGTAGTATAGCCATTTTGACAATATTTATTCTTCCTAGCCAAGAGCATGGGATGCATTTCCATTGGTAAGTGTCCTCTTTAATTTCTCTTAGCAGTGTCTTGTAATTTTCAGAGTACAGGTCTTTCACTTCCTTCGTTAGGTTCATTCCTGGTATTTTATTCTTTTTGATGCAATTGTGAATGGTACTGTTTTTCTGATTTCTCTTTCTGTTAGTTCATTGTTAGTGTATAGGAAAGCAACAGATTTCTGTGTGTTAATTTTGTGTCCTGCAACTTTGCTGAATTCAGATATTAGTTCTAGTAGTTTTGGAGTGGAGTCTTTAGGGTTTTTTATGTACAGTATCATGTCATCTGCAAATAGTGACAATTTGACTTCTTCTTTACCAATCTGGATGCCTTGTATTTCTTTGTTTTGTCTGATTGCTGTGGCTAGGACGTCCAGTACTATGTTGAATAACAGTGGAGATAGTGGGCATCCCTGTCTTGTTCCCGATCTTAGATGGAAAACTTTCAGCTTCTCGCTGTTGACTATGATGTTAGCTGTGGGTTTGTCATATATGGCCTTTATGATGTTGAGGTTCTTGCCCTCTATACCCATGTTGTTGAGAGTTTTAATCATGAATGGATGCTGAATTTTGTCAAATGCTTTTTCAGCATCTATGGAGATGATCATGTGGTTTTTGTTCTTCTTTTTGTTGATGTGGTGGATGATGTTGATGGATTTTCAAATGTACCATCCTTGCATCTCTGGGATGAATCCCACTTGATCATGGTGTATGATCCTCTTGATGTATTTTTGAATTCGGTTTGCTGATATTTTGTTGAGTATTTTTGCATCTACGTTCATCAGGGATATTGGTCTGCAATTTTCTTTTTTGGTGAGGTCTTTGCCCGGTTTTGGTATTAGAGTGATGCTGGTTTCATAGAATGAGTTTGGAAGTATTCCCTCCTCTTCTATTTTTTGGAAAACTTTAAGGAGAATGAGTGTTATTTCTTCTCTTTATGTCTGGTAGAATTCAGAGGTGAATCCATCTTGTCCGGGGTTTTTTTTCTTGGGTAGTTTTTTGATTACCAATTCAATTTCGTTGCTAGTAATTGGTCTGTGTAGGTTTTCTGTTTCTTCCTTGGTCAGTCTTGGAAGGTTGAAGTTTTCCATTTCTTCTAGGTTTTCCAGCTTGTTAGCATATAGATTTCCATAGTATTCTCTAATAATTCTTTGTATTTCTGTGGAGTCTGTCATGATTTTTCCTTTCTGATTTCTGATTCTGTTTATGTGTATAGATTCTCTTTTTCTCTTAATGAGTCTGGATAGGGGTTCATCTATTTTGTTTGTTTTTTCAAAGAACCAGCTGTTGGTTTCATTGATTTTTTTCTACTGTTTTATTCTTCTCAATTTCATTTATTTCTTCTCTAATCTTTATTAGGTCCCTCCTTCTGGTGGTTTTGGGCCTTATTTGTTCTTCTTTTTCCAATTTCAATAATTGCGACTTTACACTATTCATTTCGGATTGTTCTTCCTTCTTTAAATAGGCCTTGATTAAAATATACTTTCCTCTTAGAACTGCCTTTGCTGCGTCCCACAGAAGTTATGGCTTTGTGTTGTTGTTGTCATTAGTCTCCATATATTGTTTGATCTCTGTTTTACTTTGGTTGTTGATCCATTGATTATTTAGGAGCATGTTGTTAAGCCTCCATGTATTTGTGAGCCTTTTTGTTTTCTTTGTAACATTTATTTCTCGTTTTATACCTTTGTGATCTGAGAAGTTGGTAGAATTTCAGTATTTTTTAATTTACTGAGGTTCTTTTTGTGGCCTAGTATGTGGTCTATTCTGGAAAATGTTCCATGTGCACTTGAGAAGAATGTGTATCCTGCTACTTTTGGGTGTAGACTTCTGTAGATGTCTGTTAGGTCCATCTGTTCTAGTGTGTTGTTCAGTACCTCTGTGTCTTTACCTATTTTCTGTCTGGTTGATCTGTCCTTTGGAGTGAGTGGTGTGTTGAAGTCTCCTAAAATGAATGCATTGCTTTCTATTTCCTCCTTCAATTCTGTTAGTATTTGTTTCACATATGTCGGCGCTCCCCTGTTGGGTGCATATATATTTATAATGTGTATATCCTCTTGTTGGACTGACCCCTTTATCATTATATAATGTCCTTCTTTATCTCTTGCTACTTGCTTCGTTTTGAAGTCTATTTTGCCTGATACAAGTACTGCAACATCTGCTTTTTTCTCCTTGTTGTTTGCATGAAATATCTTTTTCCGTCCCTTCACTTTTAGTCTGTGTATATCGTTCGGTTTGAGGTGAGTCTCTTGTAAGCAGCATATAGATGGGTCTTTCTTTTTTATCCATTCTATTACTCTGTCTTTTGATTGGTGCATTCAGTCCATTTACATTTAGGGTGATTATCGATAGAAATGTACTTATTGCCATTGCCGGCTTTTAGATTCGTGGTTACCAAAGGTTCAAGGGTTGCTTCTTTACTATCTAACAGTCTAACTTTACTCTCTTGTTAAGCTATTATATACACAGTCTGATGATTCTTTATATCTCTCCCTTCTTATTCTTCCTCATCCATTCTTTATATATTAGGTGTTTTATTCTGTACTCTTTTGCATTCCTTTGACTCTTTTTCTGGATAGTTGATTTTATTTTTTGCCTTTAGTTAGTATTTGGATGGCCTGTTTTCTTTGCTATAAATTTATTTTCTCTAGTGACATGTTTTTAGCCTTAGGAGTGCTTCCATCTAGCATTCCCTTTAAGATATCCTGTAGCAGTAGTTTGTGGGAGGCAAATTCCCTCAACTTCTGCTTGTCTGGGTATTGTTTAATCCCTTCCTCAAATTTAAATGGTAATTGTGCCAGATACAGTATTCTTGGTTCAAAGCCCTTCTGTTCCATTGCTTTAAATATATCATGCCATTCTCTTCTGGCTTGTAAGATTTCTGTTGAGAAGTCTGATGTTAGCTTGATGGGTTTTCCTTTGTAGGTGATCTTTTTTCTCTCTCTGGCTTCCTTTAATACTCTGTCCTTGTCTTTGAACTTTGCCATTTTAATTATTATATGTCTTGGTATTGTCCTCCTTGGGTCCCTTGTGTTGAGAGATCTGTGGGCTTCCATAGTCTGAGAAACTATTTCCTTTCCCAGCTTGGGGAAGTTTTCCTCAATTATGTCTTCAAAGACACTTTCTATCCCTTTTGCACTCTCTTCTTCTGGTACTCCTATAATGCAAATATTGTTCCATTTGGGTTGGTCACACAGTTCTCTTAATATTCTTTCATTCCTAGAGATCCTTTTATCTCTCTCTGCCTCAGCTTCCCCATACTCCTGTTCTCTAATTTCTATTCCATTGACAGTCTCTTGCACCTCGTCCAGTCCGCTCTTGAGTCTGTCAATCGATTGTTTCATTTCTGTAATATCTCTCCTGACTTCCTTCCTTAGCTCTTGCATATTTCTCTGCATGTCCATCTGCATGGTTATGACTTTTATTCTGAATTCTTTTTCAGGAAGGTTGTTTAAATCTATCCCACCCAGCCCTCTCTCTGGGGTTGTCTGGGTGAGTCTTGACTGGACCATATTCTTCTGTCTTTTCATGGCGATAGAAGTGGTTGCAGGCAGGTGCCACATGTGTCAGCTGGGAGAACAAAGTCCCGTCCTGCTTGTTGTTCTCCTTGCCCTTCTCTGCAGCCTGTGCCAGTTACTCACACACTGAGAGGCAGTCTCTGGGATAATCCCCTAAACTGCTGTGGACTGGGCCACCCTCAGGCTAGCCTAGAGCACTGCAGGGGTTTGCAGCCATGCCTGGTGTGTTCTGCACCCCTTGGTGCCTTCCGGCCCTTGCTCTGGCTTCTGTGGCCCTTCTCGGTTAGCTATGCGCCTGCCAGGAGGAGATTCTGTGTGGTTGTTGTGGGCGGGACCGCTCTCTCGCTCTTCCACAGCTGTGGCAGATCCGCCGCAGTGCCAGCCAGAGGGAATGAATGGCAGGCTACTTATCCCCATGAGTGGCTTTCGGGCTTCTTTACCCAGCAGCCAGTTAGGGGGCCCAAAGTTCCCCAAGATTCCCAGGCTGGTGGATTGAGTGCACTGGGATGATTTTGTTCTGCTTTTGGGCCCTTGTCTCTTTAAGACATTTAAGAAAGCACCCACTTTTCTTTTGTCCCCGTGTTGCTGGTTGTGGGGACCCACTCGCAGTCTCCATCTCGGATCCTGCCCTTCCGTTTCTCTAATCTCCAATACACCATGCAATGTGCATCTGCTCTCCTAGTGCAGATCACCAGGGCTGGTTATTTAGCTGGCCTGCGCTTCCACTCCCTCCCCACTCTGATTCTTTTCCTCCTGCCAGTGCGCTGGGGTGGGGGAGTGCTCGGGTCCTGCCAGGTCGTGGCTTTGTATCTTACCCGCTCCGTGAGGCACTGAGTTCTCGCAGATGTAGCTGTAGCCTGGGTGTTGTCCTGTATCTTCTGGTCTCTCTTTTAGGAATAGTTGCATTTCTTTGTATTTTCACAAATATCTATGATTTTGGGAGATTTCCGCTGCCATCTTCCTGGAAGCCTTCTCTTACTCTTCTAATGCAGTCTGTCTTGGTCTCTGGTGTGTGGGGGTGGGGGGTGGGATGGTGCTTCAGTCTCACTGACACATTCTAGGATTCTCTCAGTAGTGTCTTATTCTCAAATAATTGTTAGTTCTTGTGAGGGGGAGCAAAGTCAGGAGTGACCTATGTTGCCATATTAGTGATGTCACTCTCCTAAAGCTTGGCTTTAGTTATAAAATTATAATTCAGTTAGATTAAATCATATTCACTACAATAGTTTCATAAATGTCATTGATGTTCCTGTTAAGTTTTTTATTATTCTTATTGCTGGCAAAAGACCTTGGAAACTTAATAACATCATTACATGTGAAATTTTTAATCTGATTGTTAAGTCTCTTCCTTAACTGGGAGGAGGAGGAAGGGGAAAGAGAAAAGGAGGAGGAGGCGGTGGAGGAGACTAGTAGACTCAGCAATAATAAAATACAGTGTCTTTGGACTCAAGAAGGCACCGAATAATGTTCCTCTCTAACAAACTGTTCTTTGAACTTGCAAGATTAACTTTGCCCTGGGACCAAGTCCTTCTTTAAGTATGCTGTAACATCTGCTTATAATTCAAAGAAAGTCAGTGGCAAGTATAATTAGCAGTATTTCAAAATGTATTTAAACAAGGAATCATACAAGTGTGTTTTTTTATAACACTAAAGTATCTGTAAAACTTTAAATGTAAATATCAATATTGCAGAAATGTAGATTTCTTTAAACTGACAACTAAGTTTGAGATTTTTCTTTGATATAAATTATTGCTACAATATTTGTTGTAATATTTCTAAAAGAAAGTGAAACATTTGCAAACTGTCTGACAGCTAACTATGTATATACAATACAAAGAAAAGGCAAGCCCTATTTTAACATTTAGGGTGAACACATCAGGTTACCAGCTAACCTCGAGGCATTACTTCTGAAGTTTCACAGGTTGGGAGTGTGGGAGGAAATAGGTCTGATGGTGCCAGTCAGTGTTACACTAAGAGCTCTGAGTGTAAGCACTCCACCCACACACAGCTGCATGGCCCAATTTAAGCATGTGATCTTGAGAGGGAAAGGCTGGAAAAAAAAACAACCAGAGATTGCACAATTCAGGAGATTGTTGCCAAAGTGCTCCCCAGCTTGCCCGAGACACCCTGGATCTGGCTCCCAGACATGCTGAAAGGGCTTTCCTTGATCTCCACAAAGCCAAAGCAGGGCCACTCAAGCAGCCAGTCGATCCTCCTGGGTCAGTTAAACCAAAGTTAACAGCCTCACAACATCTGGGCTGCAACAGAGAAAGACTCTTCTCTTTGCTTTTGTGTCCCACATCCGGCCAGCACAAAACTAAAGTAGTTAAATAATATTCTGTCTTTTGATATTGCCATATGTAATTATCCTAAATAAAAATAAGGCAGAGTTTGTTTTTTAATCAAATAGTAATAGTTGTTTTCTATACATTGTGGTTTTGTAAAAAAAAAATTCCTTGTGAGAAAAACCATTAAATATACTTAGTCAATGATAAACTATTTGAAAACATGGCCATAAATAAGATAAATGGCACTCTGCATTGATAAAAACCTGGTAGGTCAAAAAAAGTTATAAATACAGATATTAAAAACATAAAGATAAAGTGATATTTTATTCCTTGCTATACTCTTTATAACAAAAGATACTCAAATTGCTTCAGAAAATTTGATTTTTTTAAAATCTTCTGAAGTCCTCTCCTTTAAACAAAGAGAGTGGGGCCATGAAAGAGGAAAGAAACACGCAAATTAGGAAGAAAAAAATGTAAAGCAATAATAAGTGTCACAAGGGCATACAGTAATGTTCTTGGGAATGAGGACAAAATGTCTCTGATAAAATGTGAGGTGCTTTAGGACTTCAGTGTTCAGCTCTTCACAATAAATAGTCAGAGAAGACAATCAGTGTATGACTATTATAATTTTCCTGGGGTTCTAAGAGCAAAAATGCATAGCCAGTGTCATTTTTCCCACACAAATCGGTAAATAGGTAATCACATATGGCCCCAGGGTGGTTTGTAACACATCCAGACACAAAAGTGTTCTTTAAGATACTGTTTGTTCAGTACTACTCTTACTAATTAATCCTGTTATTGTCTCAAACATGAGTTTTTCTGTCTGCACTTTGGCAGGGGACCAGCATAATTCTGCTCTGAAGCCTGGATAATAGATATTTTAAGCCTCTTCAGCAGTCTATGACCTTTTCCTGCTTGAATCCAAACTGGAAATGGCTCCTATATTTGTACAGAACCACTTCCTATACATCACCATTAACCCTGGAAACAGTTAATTTAATATTTTAATATTTATCCAATTTGGCAAATAAAACTACATTGGTAAATATCTCTAGACTATATCTACCATGATTCAGGTAACTCTTTAAAACCAAATGCATACTCCAATTAATATATACAAAATAAAATTCCAGAAATAAGTGAGTTATTTAGTTTCTCAACGGCATAAATTCTTTATATATTACAAAATCTTAGCCACTAAATGAAAATCCCTTTTCTTTCGAAATAAAAGAATACAGCTGGAATTTTAACATACAAAGCAGAGAGGAACAATAATTTTTTAATTATTAAGAAATTTTTAATTATATGCTTTGAGAAATTGTATTATTTCCTGGCATAACTGTTTTTAATTTAACTGTTATTTTCCTGTTTTCTTTTAAATGGAGTCATCATTCCAAAGTGAAGAAGATAAAATGGCTACTTCTGTATATAGTTTTTAAACATTTAAGGATTTCTAAGTACTTTATGCTGAAATCTAATCACGGATCTCCAGTTCTGTCTGCAATATTGTTAGCTTAGCACAGCTCTACCAGCTTTTAACCTGTCTGACACTTTTCCTGTATTTGTACTCGGTTTAACACAAGCAAGCCCCGCAGCTTCCTGTGTGATGGTGATAACATATGCCTGGCTTTATTGTTGGCTGCCGGAGTGAAAGGAAGACAATGCCCTTTAACCTGTGTAAAGTAGAATAAAGCTTATCAGATCCTTCCCAGATATCATTAAAGGAAATGAGCTGAGAAGGCTGCCTCTGGTAGGAAACATATATTTTAGAAAACTGTCACTGCTAATCTTTTCTAGTTATGTAACTAGAAAATCACCTCCACAAATTTCAATCCTTCCAGACAATTAAACCACACCAAGATAAAGTGAAGAAAGTAACAAGAAAAACATAACAGGCAATAAATTATCCTCTTAAAATTACTATGGCAAATATTCTTCACCAAAAGAATTCACTATGATTATTGGATAGTGACTCTGAAATCCATTAAGTGTTTAAAAGGTAGGAACTAATGCAAACTTTATAAATTTGTTTATAAAATAGAAATATATAATTTTACTTAAATTTAAGTTACAATAGGTTTATTCCCAAGAAACTTCAGTCCCTCAGGAGATTCCAGTAGGCAAAATATTGATAGTCACATATTCATATATTATTGGCCCCCTTCCTGACTCTGCCTTCACATACACAAGAAAACCTAATAAATTCAGTAAAATTGACATACAAAAATCAGTGTTCTTTCTGTACTCTAACAACAAGCAATCTGAAAGAAAATTAAGATGGCAATCCTATTTAAAATAGTATCAGAAAGAATAAAATATGTAAGAATAACCTTAACCATGGCGGTCAAAGACTTCTATACTGAAAATTACAAAACATTGATGAAAGAAATTAAATGATACATAAATAAATAGAGATACATGGTCATGGATCGAAAGATATAATATTGTTAAAATATCCAGACTACCCAAGCAATCTATAGAATCAATTCAATCACTGTCAAAATCCCAATGGATTTTTACAGAAATTGAAAAAAACAATCTTTAAATTTACATGGAACTACAAAGGACCCTGAATAACTAGTGTAATCTTGAGAAAGAACAAAGCTGAAGGGCTCACATTTCATGATTTCAAAACATATTACAAATCTACAGTAACCAAAACAGCATGGTACTGGCATAAAGACAGACATAGACAAATAGAACAAAACAGAGCCTGAAATAAACTCAGGCATATACAGTCGACTGATTTGTAACAAGGGTGCAAGAGTGCACAATGGGGAAAGACAGTGTCTCCAACAAATGCTGGGAAAACTGGATAGCCACATACAAAAGAACGAAACTAGGCCCTTATACCATACACAAAAATCAACCCCAAATGGATTGAAACTTAAACATAAGACCTGAAAGTGTAAAACTTCTAGAAGAAAATATAGAGGAAAGTCTAGAGACATTGGTCTTAGCAATGATTTCTTGGATATGACACCAAAAGCAAAAATATTTAAGTAGGACTAAATAAACTAAAAAGTTTCTGCACAGTAAAGGAAACATCAAAAAAATGAAAAGGTGACCTATGAAATGGGAGAAAATATTATAAACCATCTATCTGACAAGTGGTTAATTGCCAAACTCTATAAGGAACTGCTACAACTCAATAGAAAAAAACAATAAGTAACCCTATTTTAAAATTGGGCAGAAGACTTGAGCAGATATTTCTCCACTGAAGACATACAAATGGTCAGCAGTATATGATAAAGTGCTCAAAATCAACTTATCATCAGAGAAATGTAAATCAAAACCACAGTGAGAGACCACCTCACACCTGTTAGGATGACTATTATAAACAAAACAAAACAAAACCAGAAAATAGAAAATAGTAAGTCTTTAGGAGGATGTGGAGAGGTTGAAGCCCTTATAACACCTTTGGTGAGAATGTAAAATGGTTCACCCACTATGGAGGATAATATGGAAGTTCCTCAAAAAATTTAAAATGGAATTGCCATATGATCCAGCAATCCTGCTTCTGGGTATTGATCCAAAAGAATTGAAATCAGGATCCTAAAGAGGCATCTATAACCTCCATGTTCATCACAGCATTGTTCACAATAGCAAGTGATAGAAACAACCTAAATGTCTATCAACATTGATTTTCCTTATCGATGGATAAAGAAAATGTGCTAGATATACACAGTAGAATATTATTCAGCCATAAAAAAGAAGAAAGTGCTGTCATATGCAACAACATGGATAAACATTGAGGACATTATGCTAAGTAAAATAAGTAAGTCACAGAAGAAATATGGTATGATTCCACTTATATGAGGTATCTAAAGTAACCAAACACATCAAAGCAGAAAGTAGCAAGGTGATTGCCAAGAACTTGTGGGAGGGAGAAACGTGGAGCTGCTGTTCAGTGGGTATAAAGTTTCAGTCATGCAAGCTAACAGACTCTAGGTATCTTCTGTACAACTCACTTTGCTTGAAATGGTTGCAATCCAAAGATAAAATTCAAAGAATAATTACTGAAATAGAATTTGGATCAACTTGTCCATTTTTTAAAAGAATTATTCAGATAAAATATATTTCTCTCCATATTGTGTAATGTATAGTACTCACTTTGACCATTTTACAAGTATAAAATAATAGTGCAACCTTTTTTATTGGAAACCGCCTCCAACTGACATATCAATCTACCTACTCGCAGCTCTTGAATTCCAGAATAGTTTTAAAATTCTGAGCCCAAGGATTTAGGAGAAGAAACAGGTGGACAAAATTGGCCCAGCACACTGAGCCTAACAGGTTGGGAACTTTCAGGAACTTCGGGCGCCCTATTCCCCTGGTGGGGAATGCAGCCCCGAGGACCCTCACCACAAAATCAGCCTGCTGCTCCTTTATCCCTGCCAACACCTGCATGCAAACTCGCTGTCCCTGCCACAGCTCCAGACCAGCCAGAGGGCAGCCCTGTCTACAGAAACTCCAGAACTTAATGCAGAGGCTTCTCCCTGCGTGGGGGCTAACCGGCCCAGACAGCAAAGACAGGCACTGCAACCAGGAAGCACAGAAGGGCTTTGCCATTGCGGCACAACCCGCACTGCTTGCCTATGACCCCCGCCATCACCCTAGGCCATCCCGAAGGCTGCCCTGCCCACGGCATCTTAGGGGATTAACCCAGAGGCCACTCCCTGCATGCGATTAACCAGCCCAGACAGTGGAGACAGGCACGGAAACTGGGAAGCACAAAAGGGCTTTGTCCTCCTGGCAGAACCCGTGCTGCTCACCTGTGACTCCTACCATCACCCTAGGCCATCCTGAGGGCCACCCACACATGGCAGTTTAGGGGATTAACCCAGAGGCCACTCCCTGCATGTGGTTAACTGGCACAGACAGTGGAGATAGGCACAGTGACCAGCAAACAGGAAGGGACTTTGTCCCCCAACTGACACTCGCCCCACTCACCTGTGACCACTCCCATCACTCCAGGACTATGAAAAGGCAGAAGAATGTTGTTCAACCCAAAGTCCCTCAAACACCAGAAAGAGGGCTCAGTGAGACTGAAATCACCAATCTTCCAGGAAGAGAATTCAAAATAAAAGTTATAAGCATGCTAATGGAGCTACAGGAAAATATTCAAGAGCTAAGGGATGAATTCAGGAGGGAAATAACTGAAACAAACAATGGAGGAATTTAAAAGCAGATTAGATGAGGCAGAGGAGATGGTAAATGGAATAGAAATTAAAAAACAGGAATACAGAGAAACTGAGGCAAAGAGAGAAAAAGGATCTCTAGGAATGAAGGAATATTAAGAGAACTGTGTAACCAACCCAAATGGAACAATATTCGCATTATAGGGGTACCAGAAGAAGAAGAGAGAGAAAACGGGACACAAAGTGTCTTTGAATAAATAATTGCTGAAAAAGTCCCCAATCTGGGGAAGGAAATAGTATCTCAGGCCACAGATTTCCCAACACAAGGGACCCAAGGAGGATAACACCAAGACATATAATAATTAAAATGGCAAAGATCAAGGACAAGGAGAGGGTATTAAAAGCAGTCAGAGAGAGAAAAAAGATCACATACAAAGGAAAACTGATCAGGCTATGATCAGACTTCTCAGCAGAAACCTTACAGGCCAGAAGGGAATGGCATAATATATTCAATGCAATGAAATAGAAGGGCCTCAAACCAAGAATACTCTACCCAGAAAGATTGTCATTTAAATTTTAAGGAGGGATTAAACAATTCCCATGTAAGCAAAAGTTGAAGGAATTTACATCCCACAAACCATCTCTCCATTGTATTTTAAAGGGACTGCTCTAGATGGAAGTGTGCTTAAGGCCAAATAGCTGTCACCAGAGAAAATAAAACCACAGCAAAGGAAGTAGAACACTTACATACTAACCAAACGCAAAATTAAATCAGCTACCCATGAAGTCAGTCAAGGGATACACAAAGAGTACAGAATATGACACCTAACAGAGTGGAAGAGAAAAAAAAGGAAGGGAAACAGAAAATAATCTTCAGACTGTGTTTATAATAACTTAATAAGTGAGTCAAGGTAAACTGCAAGATAGTAAACAAGCTGCCCTTGAACCTTTGGTAAACATGAATCCAAAGCCTGCAATGGCAATACATACATATGTATCATAATCATCCTAAATGTAAATGGACTGAATGCACCAGTCAAAAGACATGGGCTTACAGAATGAATAAAAAAAGCAAGACCCATCTGTATGCTCCCTACAAGAGACTCATTTCAAACTCAAAGACATACACAGACTAAAAGTGAAGGGATGGAAAAAGATATTTCATGCAAACAATAGGGAGAAAAAGCAGGTGTTGCAGTACTTGTATCTGACAAAATAGACTTCAAAACAAAGAAAGTCACAAGAGACAAAGAAGAACATTACATGATGATAGAGGGGTCAGTCCAACAAGAGGATATAACCATTATAAATATCTGTGCACCCAAAACAGGAGCACCAACATATGTGAAACAAATACTAACAGAATTAAAGGAGGAAATAGAAAGCAATGCATTCATTTTAGGAGACTTCAACACACCACTCACTCCAAAGGACAGATCAACCGGACAGAAAATAAGTAAGGACACAGAGGCACTGAAGAACACATGAAAACAGATAGACCTGACATCTACAGAACTCTACACCCAAAAGTAGCAGGATACACATTCTTCTCAAGTGCACATGGAACATTTTCCAGAATAGACCACATACTAGGCCACAAAAAGAGCCTCAGTAAATACAGAAAGATTGAAATTGTACCAACAAATTTCTGAGATCACAAGGATATAAAACTAGAAATAAATTGTACAAAGAAAACAAAAAGGCTCACAAACAACATGAAGACTAACAACATGCTCCTAAATAATCAGTGGATCACTAACCAAATTAAACCAGAGATCAAGCAATATATGGAGACATAGGAAAATAACAGCGCAACACCCCAACATCTGTGAGACACAGCAAAGGCAGTTCTAAGAGGAAAGTATATAGCAATCCAGGCCTATTTAAAGAAGGAAGAACAATCCCAAATGAATAGTCTAAATTCATTATTATTGAAATGGAAAAAGAAGAACAAATGAGGCCCAAAGTCAGTAGAAGAGGGACATAATAAAGATCAGAGAAGAAATGAATAAAATTGAGAAGAATAAAACAATAGAAAAAATCAATGAAACCAAGAACTGGTTCTTTGAGAAAATAAGCAAAATAGTTATAAACCCCTAGCCAGACTTATCAAGAAAAAAAAAGAATCTACACATGTAAACAGAATCATAAATGAGAAAGGAAAAATCACTATAGACACCACTGAAATACAAAGAATTATTAGAGAATACTATGAAAAATTATATTCTTACAAAGTGGATAACCTAGCAGAAATGGACAACTTTCTAGAAAAATATGACCTTCTAAGACTGACCCAGGAAGAAACAAAATCTAAACAGACCAATTACCAGCAATGAAATTGAATTGGTAATCAAAAAGCTATCCAAGAACAAAACCTCTGGGCCAGATGGCTTCACTGCTGAATTTTATAAGACATTTAGAGAAGACATAATACCCATTCTCCTTAAAGTCTTCCATAAAATAGAAGACGAGGGAATACTTCCAAACTCATTCTATAAAGCCAGCATCACTCTAATACCAAAACCAGGCAAAGACACCACAAAAAAAGAAAACTACAGACCAATATCCCCGATGAATATAGATGCAAAAATACTCAACAAAATATTAGCAAACTGAATTCAAAAATACATTGAGAGGATTATACATCATGATCAAGTGGAATTCGTCACAGGGATGCAAGGATGACACATTCAAAAACCCATCATCATCCATTATATCAATAAAAAGAAGGACAAAAACCACATGATCATCTCCATAGGTGCTGAAAAAGCATTTGACAAAATCCATCACCCACTCATGATAAAAACTCTCAAAATGAGTACAGAGGGCAATTAACTCAACATAATAAAGGCTATATATGACTAACCCACAGACACATCATATTTAGCAGTGAAAAGCTGAAAGCTTTTCCTCTAAGATCGGGAAAAGACAAAGATTCCCACACTCCCCACTTTTATGCAACATAGTACTGGAGGTCCTAGCCATGGCAATCAGACAACACAAAGAAATAAAAGGCATCCAGATTGGTAAGGAAGAAGTTAAACTGTCACTGTTTGCAGATGACATGATATTGTACATAAAAAAACCTAAAAAATCCACTCCAAAATTACTAGATCTAATATCTGAATTCAGCAAGTTGCAAGATACAAAATTAATACACAGAAATCTGTTGCATTCCTATATTCTAACAATGAACTAGCAGAAAGAGAAAACAGGAAAACAATTCCATTCACAATTGCATCAAAAAGAATAAAATACCTAGGAATAAACCTAACCAAGGATGTGAAAGACCTATGCCATGAAAACTACAAGACTCTTGAGATAAATTAAAGAGGACGCTAATAAATTCATCCCATGTTCTTGGGTAGGAAGAATTAATAAAGCCAAAAGGCCATCCTGCCTAAAACTACCTATAGATTCAATGCAATCTCTATCAAAACACCAACAGCATTCTTCAAAAAATTGGAACAAATAATTCAAAATTCATATGGAACCACAAAAGACCCTGAATAGCCAAAGCAATCCTGAGAAAGAAGAATAAAGCAGGAGGGATTATGCTCCCCAACTTCAAAGTCTACAACAAAGCCACAGTAATCAAGACAAGAAAATTTGGTACTGGCACGAGAACAGACCCATAGACCAATGGAACAAAATAGAGACCCTAGATATAAACCCACACATATATGGCCAATTAATATATATAAAGTAGCCATGTATATACAATGGGGAAATGACAGCCTCTTCAACAGCTGGTGTTGGCAAAACTGGACAGCTACATGTAAGAGAATGAAACTGGATTACTGTCTAACTCTTTACACAACAGTAAACTCAGAATGGATCAAAGACCTGAATGTAAGTCATGAAACCATGAAACTCTTAGAAGAAAACATAGGCAAAACTCTCTTGAACAAACATGAGCAGCTTTTTCATGAACATATCTCCCTGGGCAAGAAAAACAAAAGCAAAAATGAAAAAGTGGGACTATATCAAGCTGAAAAGCTTCTGTACAGCAAAAGATACCATCAGTAGAATAAAAAGACATCTTACAGTGTGGGAGAATATATTCATAAATAACATATCTGATAAGGGGTTGACATCCAAAATATATAAAGAGCTCATGCACCTCAACAACCAAAAAGCAAATAACCCGATTTAAAAATGGTCTCAGGATCTTAACAGACACTTCTCCAAAGAAGAAATTCAGATCGCCAACAGGCACATGAAAAGATGCTCCACATCGCTAATCATCAGAGAAATGCAAATTAAACCACAATGAGATATCACCTCACACCAGTTACGATGACCAACATCCAAAACACAAACAACAACAAATGCTGGCGAGGATGTGGAGAAAAGGGAACCCTCCTACACTGCTGGTGGGAATGTAAATTATTTCAGCCATTGTGGAAAGCAGTATGGAGGTTCCTCAAAAAACTCAAAATAGAAATGCCATTTCACCCAGGAATCCCATTCCTAGGAATTTACCCTAAGAAAACAGAATCACAGATTCAAAAAGACATATGCACCCCTATGTTTATTGCATCACTATTTAAAATAGCCAAGATATGGAAACAACCTAAGTGTCCATCAGTAGATAAATAAATAAAGAAGAAGTGGTACATATACACAATGGAATATTATTCAGCCATAAGAAGAAAACAAATCCTACCCCTTACAACAACATTGATGGAGCTAGAGGGTATTATGCTCAGTGAAATAAGCCAGGTGGAGAAAGACAAGTACCAAATGATTTCATTCTGTGGACTATAACAACAAAGCAAAAACTGAAGGAACAAAACATCATCAGACTCACAGAACCCAAGAATGGACTAACAGTTACCAAAGGAGAAGGGATGGGGTAGGGTGGGTGTGAAGGGAGGGGTAAGGGAATTAAGGGGCATTATGGTTAGGACACATAATATAGGGGGGCACAGGGAAGGGAGTATAGCACAGAGAAGACAAGTAGTGACTCTAAAGCATCTTACTATGCTGATGGACCACGACTGTAATGGGGTATGTGGTAGGGACTTGATAATAGGGGGAATGTAGTAACCACAATGTTGCCCATGTGGAACCTGAGCATAAGATTGTATATCAATGATGCCTTAATAAAAAAAAAAATTCTGAGCCCAAATCTGGTGCACATCCATTCTCAGAATTTCAAGATTTTCAACATGATCAGGTTATTTATAGCCTCTTATGTTCTCCATCTTTGCATTTTTTTCTGTAGTCTGTATCTCCATATCATCTCATATCCAGAGATGGTTTTGTTAAGATGCTCCCTTGTCTGGTGTTTTGCACACTGTGTAAATGGCTCCAGTAGCTTGTTGGTAAACCTCTCTGCAACCTCCACTCCCAACTCCTGGTTTCCCAACTGGTAGACTTTTTTCATTTAAAGAACAAATTTAGCTCATGTAAAAGAAAGCAGGGAAGGAGGTAAATGATGAATCTCACCGAATCCCAAAGCATGAAGAACACACAGCCCTTGTGGAAAACCAGACCTAGAAACTGAAAAGTTGTTAAAGGTTGCTCTCCATATCTCTGCTTCTCTCACCACTTAGGAATATGGGCCCTGAATCAAACTTCCTAAGCCTAAAATCTTGTTCCAACTATTTGCTAGCTATATGACTTTGGATAAACTATTTAATAATGTAGGCCTTATTTCTCCTATCTGAAAAATGGGAACCAAAATATACCTTTCTAATAAAGATATAATGATATTAGCGATTTATAAAGTTCTTAGAGTAATACTTGTAATATGTAGTAAATGTTCCATATTTGTAAGCTATCATATTATTATCTCAGCTTCTTTCTTTGCCTACACTGAATTACTCATGGCTGCTGCCCAAACTCTACAGTTACCAACACCTGGTCCTTCTCCCCAGCTGGTCTATCATCCTATATGAGCAATGCAACACAAACAGTAATAATGGCTGATGTAAAGTCACCTGTCCTCCTGGCTTAAATAACTGTTGCCCACAGCCAGGACTTTGAGACAGGAAGGGTGGCCCTGTCGAGGACATGTAAACATATTAAATTCACACATAGGCAGCTGAACACATATTAGACACTGTGTTCTAAATATAACAGCTACATGCTCTTGATAATTTATTGTTCACGATTACAGACATTTTTCTGCTGCTGTTTCCAGCAAATTGGTGGCACATGCAGGGCCTGATCCAAAGTGTACTGATTTCTACTTGTGGGCCTTTCCCTCTGTCCTTTGCCTCTAAATAGCTATGTTATACTAAGCAGATTATTTCACCTCTGAACACTGATTTTCTCAACTGTGTAATGCAATTTATACAGATCAGTGTTTCTCATCTTCATGCAGCCATAGCAGATGGCAGCTTCCAGGCACAACACTTTCCTGTGGAGTGTATCACAGATAAGATGGACAGTAGATTATGAGCAATTCATGGTACTTTCTCTGTAACTTCACCCCTTTCCTCCAACTCAAAATATATATACGTATCAGTGAGCAAATCAGGGCTCTTGAAACAACATAAGTAACTAGTCACTAAATTTTTTTCTGTTCTAAGAGTTACATTCTAAGAAAGTTCAAGACAATTCAAAGGAGATCCTTTAGATAATCTAAAATAATGTAAATATACTACATTTCTCCAGTAGCCTAGTAGCCATTAAATGAAAAAAGAGATTTGGGTAAGTATTCTCAGGTATGAATGTTTCATATATACTAGAAAAAAGCAAAATGGTTGTCCCTTAAGACTGCTTGTATGACTATGAAAATCATAAAATTATTCCTTATCTATTAACATTTGCAGAATTATTTTATGAAATATTGACAAAGATAAATGGAGTTTATTATTCAATTCCAAGCCCAGACTACTTTCTTATTCTTAGCAGTAATTCAAGACATATATCATGCAATGTCTTATATATATAATAATTCACTCCTAACATCTTTCAAGTTTATTTCTGGGTCATAGTTGAATATAGGCCCTTCCTTTCCTTAAGTCAAAATATTTAGCCCTCTTTGCAAGAGAGTTTGATATAAAATAGACTTAAATCTAAAATTATCTTCCTTCTAAATTATTAGGATAAAAATATTTTTTAACAAAAACATTCTCTAGTTTTATTATCTTATTCCAATATTTCTGTAGGGCCAATTGCCCTTTCAAGCTATTCCCAATGGGCACATCCCTACACTAATGACAGAGAGAACAATTCTTTATGCACAGAATATCCTGTTCAGTGGCTACAGAATTACACGGATCTTGATTTGGATTAATTTTGAACCAAGTACCTAATAAGTAATAATAGCATATATTTGACAACCCCAGGTAAAAACATGGGTCTACTTACAGAAATAATTTTCATTCATTTTCTATTTTGTTTAAAAAAATTAACTTGTTTCTTCAGTTTTCCAAAATAACATATTCTATTTTTTAAGATTAACCTTGGATAATAAAATGTTTCAGCTGAGGAACTCTATATTAACCATTATGAGACTCCAGTAATGGGTAACATGGACAATACATTGCTATCGAGACTCATAAAATTTTCTGGTTAATTCTTTCCTCTTTTTTTAGAGAACAACCTGAAAGACATGCTTAAATGTGACATAGAAGAGAATTGCAGTGTCATAACCAGTGAACAATAATAGTTTTCACAATTCTGGAACCAGTACAGAATATATTAGAGCATGCCTAGTAGGTGGGTCCCAAGGCAAGTCATAGTGGTTCAGATTTGTAATTGTTTAAATGAACTGACAGGTTGGAATTCCCCAGGAAAATGTTTAGGTGCTAATCCATTTTAAGTACAACATGAAGTTACTGTAGAAAGTTGTAGTGGATATTTTCTAACTATAGTTAACAGAATTCTAAAACTGTGAGCCCCAATTCCAACCTGAACTGGCTTCTAGACTGGATGACACTTTTTCAGCAAGGAATGTCATTGACTGCAAATAACATAATATGGCTTATATAACAGGCATATTCAGCTATCTCACATAATAAGAAATATGACGGTGGGCTGTTTCAAGGTTTGTTGACAAGCTAATGATAACAAAGTTCTGGGACTTTATCATCCCAGTTCTTTTGGCCTTGCCTTCATGCTTGCAAGATGGATGTCTTAGTTCCAGACATCATTTGTCTAAAGGCAGAAATTTGGACAGGGAAGAAAGCAACCAGTAGGACTAGTGTATGATAAATTTGTGACCCCTTCTCCTTTTTGTGAGAGAAGGGGAAATCTTTCTTAAATGTTCTCCAGCAGATTTCTCCTTTCTTCTCATTATTCTGAGCCATGCCATATGACTGCCTGGGTGCAAAAGATTATGAGAAAGGGACAACTTGGCTAAGGAAGATGTGATTGCCATGACTGGTTCAGACCACTCTGAGTCTCCACAGATAAATCTGGAAGCCATTAGCACTAAAAGGGAGTGAGTCTCAGCAAAAAAAAAAAAGAAGAAATACATGTAATAATATGGATGAATCTCAAAAGCATTGTGGTAAGTGAAAGAAGCCAGACTCACAATACATACTGTATGATTCAATTTTTTACATTCTAAAAAAGGAAAAACTATAAGGACAGAATCAGATCAGTGGTTTCCAGAAGTGGGAAAGGGGATTTATTACAAATAAGCATGAAGGAGATATTTCTGATAATGGAAATATTTTCTATCTTGGTTATGCTTATAGTTAAACTGCTATTTAAATTTGTCGGAATTCATAGAACTGTACACCTAAAATGGGTTACTTTCACTGTATTTAAATTATACTTGAATAAAAAAACCAAAAAGAGAGATTTCTCTTGCAAAGACAATTAGCAGTGCATATAACACCTCCCTCTATTACTATTTCTCCCTGAGACCCTGGTATTCTGAAAGTCTACGTGGAGACCTAGAATCAAGTCAACTTTTTAAAGATCTTACCCCAGAAATAGCCCAGATCTGGAAAATCATTTCATTAGAAACTAGTTAATTAAGAAAAAGAATCCAGGTGTGCCAGAAAGTTCCTGGAATAATCTCAGCATTTGTTTTGGCCAAAATCTGTTTTGGCCAAAATCCCATGGTCTGCGACAACAGGTGGAGCTGGACTTGGCCAGAAAATATTCCTCTGGCTTCTGTCTCTATACAAAGCATTCAGAATCATGTGCACCTTTAGTAGATGGCTAATTTTTTTTTAATGTGATCAATTACACATAATGGCAGTCACATTTCAGTATAAAAACTTTTAGAAAATGTTAGTTACAAAATTTCTTTAAATAAAGATTTCTTACATAGAAAACCTTATTTTAGCCTCTTCATACCTTTTTGATTATATCATTAATACTATAGTTGGAGAAAGTAAAACATAAAATACCAAATATTTTCTTAACTGTTGTTAATCCCCAATATGTAATCTTGTCAAAAGAGAGACTTTAACTTCTCTCTGGTTTAGAAGATGTCTCTGAATTAACAACCTAAGTCGCCTTGGATAAAATTCTAGACATATTTCTAAATGAGTATTAGCCATTGGTCTAATGCTTAAAAGAAACAATGTTGGCAAAATGATAATTGAACAGAGCAGTCACTAGACTACGCAACAGGCCTTACAAGCTTATAAATAACTTTCCCTACATTATTCCTCCTGTTTGGTTCACGTGGCAGTGTTTATTGCTGTTACTAATATACTAAGTATATCTAACAATGAGTTTGAATGAAATCTGAGAAATTCAATCATTTCTATAATTTAAAATATCCTGATGTTTAACATCACATAGACCAAGCATTCAAATATTTGAGTATTTCTTCTACACTTAATGCAAACGTTTTGACATTTTAGAGGAAAATCAGGTGTGAAAAATAGTGGGACCAAACTGGACCAAGTAAAATTTTTATTTTGAGTTAATTTTGAGAAACAATTCATAGGCATTTGAATGAATATTTGTGCTTTTTAAAACAATGTACGATCTCCAATATGTAAAATTTGAGTAGTGATATGTTACTACTTTGCATCCATTGCCTTAATGTAGTTAATCTTTAGAGGTCATTTAAGGATCAAGAGCAGTTTAGCCTTGAAAAGTACAACTCCCACCAAAATCCAAAGCTTACCTTCAGTGGAATATGCTTTTCCTAGTTGAAGATTCAAACATAATACCCTTATAAACACAGCAGTTCTGCTGAGTAACCAAACTTAACCTCTCAAAACAAAGCATTTCTATTAAAATAACTTGTTTGGCACATCATTAGGGTTGCACTATTATTAGTTCCAGGCAAACAGATGTCTTCCTGGATGAAATCCAAGCCAGGCATCTTTTTCCTTTTTCTTTTTTTTTTTTTTTTTTATTTGGCAAATGAGTGATATGTTAAATTATCTATCCTTTTTCCAGCTCAGAAAATTTTCAGTATTAGAAAAAGACTCAATCTTGCAATTCCATTTGACTTGAAGTTTTAATCTACTCTTTTACAGTAAACATTGCGATTTGAGTCTTTATAAAACAAGATAATAAATTCCGTGTTATCTAAAAGTGTAGATATATTGGCCAATGCCATAAAAAGTTTGAGACCAACATGCCTTTTAAGAGCATCAATACCCAGTCTTTTAAAAATGAAATATATGTGTTAATATTATTTCTAAAATGTGCCCACTAATGCCAAAATTAAAGTATCCCTAAATAGTACCATCATTTATGAAGGCTTTAAAATGTACTAAGCATTTATACTACAGTGCTTTCTTTTAATATAGAAGCAGAAGTCACCTTTTCTCCTTTCCCATATAAAGACACATTTTAGCAATGTTTTCCATTTCCAGTAAAAATTTTTTTAATTTCCTTATTTAAGCTTGTACAGCTAAAAGTTAAAAGAAGTGTTGCAGAGACTACTACTTTTCCCATTATACATTCTCACCTTCTTTTGGTAATAAAATCCCCCTGAACACATTGGTGCCCAGCGAGCTGCCATATTTCCCAGACACCAGCAACGGTCAATGACTATGTTCTGATCAATGAGATATGAACAGAAGTAATGTGTACCACTTCTGCATTGTTTCCTTAAACAGAAGTTGCTTTCTCTTTTTTTTCTTCTTCCTCTATATTCTTTTTTCTCTTCCCTATGGGATGCTGCCTATGAGCTAGTTTCAGCATGAGGGATCAAGAAACAACAAAATAGAAGGAGCTTCAAATTCTGATTGACCTTAAGAATAAGAACCATCTATACTCTTCAAACTGCTCACCTACCTGTGGGATGTTCTTAGATAGTCTTCTCTGAGCCAGTGTATAATTTTTTTCCTACAACTGCTTAGCCTATTTGATGTACTGATTTATGATTAGTACAATATAGTATGTGAACATCTTTTAGAGGTCATATTATTTTGTCTGGTAACAATTTAGTTGAGGGTATTTTCAGTCCCTGTGGTTCAAGTACGGAATGACTTTATCACCAACTATTTCTACAAGGATAAAAAGAACCCAGATCCTGAGAAGGAAGAATAAAACAGAGGGAATTATGCTCCCAGACTTCAAGCTCTACTACAAAGCCACAGTAATCAAGACAATTTGCTACTGGCACAAGAACAGACCCACAGACCAGTGGAACAGAATAGAAAATCCAAACAAATATGGTCAATTAATATATGATAAAGGAGCCTTGGATATGCAATGGGGAGATGACAGCCTCTTCAGCAGATGGTGTTGGCAAACCTGGACAGCTACATGTAAGAGAATGAAACTGGACTACTGTCTAGCCTCATACACAAAGGTAAACTCAAGGTGGATCAAAGACCTGAATGTAAGTCATGAAACCATAAAACTCTTAGAAAAAAACATAGGCAAAAATCTCTTGGACATAAACATGAGCAACTTCTTCATGAACATATCACCCTGGGCAAGGGAAACAAAAGCAAAAATGAACAAGTGGGACTATATCAAGCTGAAAAGCTTCTGTACAGCAAAATACACCATCAGTACAACAAAAAGACGTTCTACAGTATGGGAGAATATATTCATAAATGACATATCCGATAAGGGGTTGACATCCAAAATATATATAAAGAACTCACGCACCTTAACAAACAAAAAGCAAATAATCCAATTAAGAAATGGGCAGCGGATGGTTCCAGAAAGATGGCAGCGTGAGCAGGGTGGTGGAAATCTCCTCCCCAAACCATATATATTTATGAAAATACAACAAATACAACTATTCCTAAAAGAGAGACCAGAATATACAGGACAGCACCCAGCCTGCATCTACACCTGAGAGGACTTGGCACCCGCAAGGTGGGTAAGATACAGAGCTGCGATCCGGCGGGAACCGAGCACTCCTCCACCCCAGCGCACCAGCGGGAGGAGAGGATTCAGAGCCAAGAGGGAGTGGAAGTACAGGCCCACGAAATAACCAGGCCTGGTGATCTGCACCAGGAGCTCTGACACACATCGCGTGATGTATCAGAGATTGGAGAGACAGAGGGTGCAGGATCTGAGCCGGGGAACGCACCGGGTCCTCGCAGCCGGCTCCCTGGGACAAAAGAAAAGCGTGCGCTTTTTTTACTGGTCTTAAAGAGATAGGGGCCCAATGGAGGAGCAGGACCATCCCAGCACACTCAGCCCAGCAGGCTGGGAGTCCTGGGGAATTTCAGACCCCTTGGCTGGCGACTGGGAAAAAGTCACCGCACTTAGACTTCCCACAGAGATCAACAGCCTCCCATTCGTTCCCGCCCAGGACAGAGCTACAAAGGCCCCTGTGGAGTGGTGCAGCTGCAGCTGCGGAATAGTGGAGCAACAGCACCACCTACAGCATCTTCACAGAATCTACTCCAGGCCGGCATCTTTTTTTTCTTTCTTTTCTTTTTTCTTTTCTTTTCTTTTCTTTCTTTTCTTTTCTTTCTTTTCTTTCTTTCTTTTCTTTCTCTTTTATTTCTCTTCTTTCCTTTTTTTCTCGTTTTTTTTTAAGTCTTAAAAAGCCAAGCTGACATACGTGGCACCTACCAGCAACCACTTCTATCACCATGAAAAGACAGAGGAATATGGAACAAACAAAGCTTATCCAGACCCAGACACCAGAGAAGGAGTCTGAAGGGATGAAGATGCACAATCTCCCTGAAAAAAACTTCAGAATAAAAGTCATAACCATACTGATGGATCTACAGAGAAATATGCAAGAGCTGAGGGAGGAAGTGAGGAAAGTGAGGAAAGACAATGCAGAAATGAGACAACCGATTAACGGGCTTAGCAGCAGACTGGATGAGATGCAAGAGACTGTTAATGGAATAGAAATCAGAGAATAGGAAGACAGAGAAACTGAGGCAGAGAGAGAGATAAAAGGATCTCTAGGAATGAAAGAATATTAAGAGAACTGTGTGACCAATCCAAATGGAACAATATTCGCATTATAGGAGTACCAGAGGAAGAAAAGAGAGAAAAGGATAGAAAGTGTCTTTGAAGAAATAATTGCTGAAAACTTCCCAATGCTGGGGAAGGAAATAGTCTCGCAGTCCACAGAAGCCCACAGATCTCCCAACACAAGGGACCCAAGGAAGACAACACCAAGACACATAATAATTAAAATGGCAAAGATCAAAGATAAGGACAATGTATTAAAGTCAGGTAGATAGAGAAAAAAGATCACCTACAAAGGAAAACCCATCAGACTATCATCAGACTTCTCAACAGAAACCTTACATGCCAGAAGAGAATGACATGATATATTTAACACAATGAAACAGAATGGCCTCGAACCAAGAATATTGTATCCAGCACGATTATCATTTAAATATGACGGAGGGATTAAACAATTTCCAAACAACTGAAAGCTGAGAGAGTTTGCCACCCATAAACCACCTCTACAGGACATCTTAAAGGGACTGATCTAGAGGGAAGCACTCCTAAGTTACAAAGAGGTCACCAGAGAAAATAAAATCATAGCAAAAAAGCAGACCATCCAAATATTAACTAAAGGCAAAGAATAAAACACCTAATATATAAAGAATAGAGGAGGAAGAATAAGAAGGGAGAGAAATAAAGAAACATCAGACAGTGTTTACAATAACTTAACAAGAAAGTTAAGTTAGATTGTTAGATAGTAAAGAAGCAACCCTTGAACCTTTGGTAACCACGAATCTAAAGCCAGCAATGGCAATAAGTACATATCTATCGATAATCACCCTAAATGTAAATAGACTGAATGCACCAATCAAAAGACACAGAGTAATAGAATGGATAAAAAAGCAAGACCCATCTATATGCTGCTTACAAGAGACTCACCTCAAACCCAAAGATATACACAGACTAAAAGTGAACGGATGGAAAAAGGTATTTCATGCAAACAACAAGGAGAAAAAAGCAGATGTTGCAGTACTTGTATCAGACAAAATAGACTTCAAAACGAAGAAAGTAGCAAGAGATAAAGAAGGACATTACATAATGATAAAGGGGTCAGTCCAACAAGAAGATATAACCATTATAAATATATATGCACCCAACACAGGAGTGCCAGCATATGTGAAACAAATACTGACAGAATTGAAGGAGGAAATAGACAGCAATGCATTCATTTTAGGAGACTTCAACACACCACTCACTCCAAAGGATAGATCAACCAGACAGAAAATAAGTAAAGACACAGAGGCACTGAACAACACACTAGAACAGATGGACCTAACAGACATCTACAGAATTCTACACCCAAAAGCAACAGGATACACATTCTTCTCAAGTGCACATGGAACATTTTCCAGAATAGACCACATACTAGGCCACAAAAAGAACCTCAGTAAATTCAAAAATATTGAAATTCTACCAACCAACTTCTCAGATCACATAGGTATAAAACTAGAGATAAATTTTAGAAAGAAAACAAAAAGACTCACAAATACATGGAGACTTAACAACATTCTCCTAATTAATCAATGGGTTAACGACCAAATCAAAACAGAAATCAAAGAATATATGGAGACGAATGACAACAACAACACAAAGCCATAACTTCTGTGGGACGCAGCAAAGGCAGTTCTAAGAGGAAAGTATATGGCAATCCAGGCCTATTTAAAGAAGGAAGAACATTCCTAAATGAATAGTCTAAAGACACAATTACTGAAATTGGAAAAAGAAGAACAAATGAGGCCCAAAGTCACCAGAAGGAAGGACATAATAAAGATCAGAGAAGAAATAAATAAAATTGAGAAGAATAAAGCAATAGAAAAAATCAATGAAACCAACAGTTGGTTCTTTGAGAAAATAAACAAAATAGATAAACCCCTGGCCAGACCCATTAAGAGAAAAAGAGAATCTACACACATAAACAGAATCAGAAATTTGAAAGGAAAAATAACGACGGACCCCACAGAAATACAAAGAATTATAAGAGAATATTATGAGAATCTATATGCGAACAAGCTGGAAAACCTAGAAGAAATCGACAACTTCTTAGAAAAATACAACCTTCCAAGACTGACCAAGCAAGAAATAGAAAAACTAAACAGACCAATCATCAGCAACGAAATTGAATCGGTAATCAAAAACTACCCAAGAACAAAACCCCCAGACCAGATGGATTCACCTCTGAATTCTACCAGACATATAGAGAAGAAATAACACCCATTCTCCTTAAAGTTTTCCAAAAAATAGAAGAGGAGGGAATACTTCCAAACTCATTCTATGAAGCCAGCATCACTCTTAATACCAAAACCGGGCACAGACCTCACCAAAAAAGAAAACTACAGACCAATATCCCTGATGAACATAGATGTAAAAATACTCAACAAAATATTAGCAAACCGAATTCAAAAATACATCAAGAGGATCATACACCATGATCAAGTGGGATTCATCCCAGGGTTGCAAGGATGGCACAACATTCAAAAATCCATCAACATCATCCACCACATAAACAAAAAGAAGAACAAAAATCACATGATCTTCTCCATAGATGCTGAAAAAGCATTTGACAAAATTCAGCATCCATTCATGATTAAAACTCTCAACAACATGGGTATAGGGGGCAAGTACCTCACCATCATAAAGGCCATATATGACAAACCCACAGCTAACATCATACTTAACAGCGAGAAGCTGAAAGCTTTTCATCTAAGATCGGGAACAAGACAGGGATGCCCTCTCTCTCCACTGTTATTCAACATAGTACTGAACGTCCTAGCCATGGCAGTCAGACAAAACAAAGAAATACAAGGCATCCAGATTGGTAAAGAAGAAGTCAAATTGTCACTATTTGCAGATGACATGATATTGTACATAAAAAAACCTAAAGACTCCACTCCAAAACTACTAGAACTAATATCTGAATTCAGCAAAGTTGCAGGATACAAAATTAACACACAGAAATCTGTTGCTTTCCTGTACACTAACAATGAACTAACAGAAAGAGAAGTCAGAAAAACAATTCCATTCACAATTGCATCAAAAAGAATAAAATACCTAGGAATAAACCTAACGAAGGAAGTGAAAGACCTGTACTCTGAAAACTACAAGACACTTCCTAAGAGAAATTAAAGAGGACACTAACAAATGGAAGTTCATTCCATGCTCTTGCCTAGGAAGAATAAATATTGTCAAAATGGCTATACTACCTAAAGCAATCTACAGATTCAACGCAATCCCTATCAAAATACCAATAACTTTCTTCAATGAACTGGTACAAATAATTCTAAAATTCATACAGAACCACAAAAGACCCCGAATAGCCAAAGCAATCCTGAGAAGGAGGAATAAAACAGGGGGAATTACGCTCCCTGACTTCAAGCTCTACTACAAAGCCACAGTAATCAAGACAATTTGGTACTGGCACAAAAACAGACCCACAGACAATGGAGCAGAATAGAAAATCCAAACATTAACCCAAACATATACAGTCAAGTAATATTTGATAAAGAAGCCTTGGATATACAATGGGGAGATGACGGGCTCTTCAGCAGCTGGTGTTCGCAAAACTGGACAGCTACATGTAAGAGAATGAAACTGGACTACTGTCTAACCCCATACACAAAAGTAAATTCAAGGTGGATCAAAGACCTGAATGTAAGTCATGAAACCATAAAACTCTTAGAAAAAGACATAAGCACAAATCTCTTGGACATAAACATGAACGACTTTTTCATGAACATATCTCCCCGGGCAAGGGAAACAAAAGCAAAAATGAACAAGTGGGACTATATCAAGCTGAAAAGCTTCTGTACAGCAAAGCACACCATCAGTAGAACAAAAAGACGTTCTACAGTATGGGAGAATATATTCATAAATGACATATCTGAAAAGGGGTTGACATCCAAAATATATAAAGAACTCACGCACCTCAACAAACAAAAAGCAAGTAATCCAATTAAGAAATGGGCAGATGACATGAATAGACACTTCTCTAAAGAAGAAATTCAGATGGCCAACAGGCACATGAAAAGATGCTCCACATCGCTAATCATCAGAGAAATACAAATTAAAACTACAATGAGATATCACCTCACACCAGTGTGGATGGCCAACATCCAAAACACAAACAACAACAAATGTTGGTGAGGATGTGGAGAAAAGGGAACCCTCCTACACTGCTGATGGGAATGCAAATTAGTTCAACCACTGTGGAAAGCAGTATGGAGGTTCCTCAAAAAACTCAAAATAGAAATACCATTTGACCCAGGAATCCCACTCCTAGGAATTTACCCTAAGACTGCAGCAGCCCAATTTGAGAAAGACAGATGCACCCCTGTGTTTATCACAGCACTATTTACAATTGTCAAGAAATAGAAGCAACCTAAATGTCCATCAGTAGATGAATGGATAAAGAAGATGTGGTATATATACACAATGGAATATTATTCAGCCATAAGAAGAAAACAAATCCTACTGTTTGCAACAACATGGATGGAGCTAGAGGGTATTATGCTCAGTGAAATAAGCCAAGCCAAAAATGACAAGTATCAAATGATTTCACTCATATGTGGAGTATAAGAACAAAGAAAAAAACTGAAGGAACCAAACAGCCGCAGACTCACAGAACCCAAGAATGGACTAATAGTTACCAAAGGGAAAGGGACTGGGGAAGATGGGTGGGAAGGGAGGGATAAACGCGAAAGGGGGGCATTATGATTAGCAGCTGTAATATTGGGGGGGCACGGGGAGGGCTGTACTACTCAGAGAAGACAAGTAGTAATTCTATAGCATCTCACTATGCTGATGGACAGTGACTGTAATGGGGTTGGTGGGGGGTACCTGATGAAGGGGGTAGTTTAATAATCATAAATATTGCATATGTAATTGTAGATTAATGATACCAAAATAAATTTTTAAAAAAAGAAAAAGAAATGGGCAGAGGACATGAATAGACACTTCTCCAAAGAGGAAATTCAGATGGCCAACAGGCACATGAAAAGATGCTCCACATCACTGATCATCAGAGAAATGCAAATTAAAACCACAATGAGATATCATCTCATACCAGTAAGGATGCATCCAAATCACAAACAGCAACAAATGTTGGCGAGGGTGTGGAGAAAAGGGAACCCTCCTACACTGCTGGTGGGAATGCAAATTAGTCCAACCATTGTGGAAAGCAGTATGGAGGTTCCTCAAAAAACTCAAAATGGAAATACCATTTGACCCAGGAATCCCACTCCTAGGAATTTACCCTAATAATGCAGCAGCCCAGTTTGAAAAAGACATATACACCCCTATGTTTATCGCAGCACTATTTACAATAGCCAAGAAATGGAAGCATCCTAAGTGTCCATCAGTTGATGAATGGATAAAGAAGATGTGGTATATATACACAATGAATATTATTCAGCCGTAAGAAGAAAACAAATCCTACCGTTTGCAACAACATGGATGGAGCTAGAGTGTATTATGCTCAGTGAAATAAGCCAAGTGGAAAAAGACAAGTATCATATGATTTCATTCATATGTGGAGCATAAGAGCAAAGAAAAAATACAGCAGCAGACTCACAGAACCCAAGAATAGACTAACAGTTACCAAAGGAAAAGGAACTGGGGAGGATGGGTGGGAAGGGAGGGATAAGGGGGGAAAAGGGGCATTACGATTAGCAGACATAATATTTTGGGGGCACGGGGAGAGCTGTACAAGTCAGGGAAGACAAGTAGTGATTCTATAGCATCTCAGTACACTTATGGACAGTGACTCTAGTGGGGTAAGTGGGGGGGACCTGATGAAGTGGCGAGTTTAGTAACCATAATGCTGCACATGTAACTGTAGATTAACGAAACCAAAGTAAATAAATAAATAACCCAGATCTGGTCACTCAAGAGTACTGCATTGTGCTGACCATTGTTAATGCCTCATGGCTGGACACACGGCCCATGCCAGGCCCATAAAAGCCATCCCAGCTTTTCTTATTACAATTATCAGCAGAAAGACCAATCTTCTCCTTCAGAGCTTAAAAGCACTAAGTGCCAAGCAAGCTTGGATTCTTGAGGCTCTCTTGGCCATCAAGTGGGGAAAATCTGCCAGAAATAAATGCAGTACAAAAGAAAATAAGGCCAAGAGAGGAAGAAAGAGGGCCGTCTTGATGATTTAAGTTCCTGCATTCATCTGTGCCCAAGCTACATGCATCCCGGGTCTCCCACTTTTCTCGGCCAATAAATACCCACTTTTCGGTTAAAACTTATTAAAATAGCTGTTAGCTAGAGCCGTTTTAATTGACAGAAAATACCATCAAGACTTTTAATCTAAAAATAGTTCTTAACTTCAAAGTCATCCCATATCCAAGAATGTCAGTTGAAGAGTGTTGCCAGTCTTCTTGTCTTACATGACCGTGCCAGCTTATTAAAAGCTACATGTGTGACATCTTCAATTTCATCACACCAAGTCTGATGAGCGGTTTTCACCTATTCTAAGCTATTATCCATACATACAAATACTCTTTACTTTAACACATATTGCCATGAACAAATAATTTAAGTATGACAGAATATAATTTAATAACATTTTCCTTTGAATTACACTTTTTTGGTAATATTTAGCACCTCTATCCCTTGTTTTAGGTAATGGAGGAGATATGAGATTTATTTGGACAAGAAATTTCAAACTAAATCATATAAACATAAATATATAATTGAAACCTGTTTTTGTTCCATTCTATATGGAATGAACAAATAATATGTAAATTCAAATAGGCTTTATTACAAATAGACAGCTCAAAATAGTTCCACTAAGTTAAGACAGGAGTCTCGGCCACCTCCAATCACTGTCAGTTCATTCAGCAGAAAGTACTTGAATACCCTGTGCCTGGCAGAGTTCTAAGCACTGAGGACACTACATTAAAGAAAACAGTCAAGGTCTTACTCCATGAGAGGTGAGTTTTCTTCGGTATATTGAATCTCCTCATACCCATAGTCACTGTTGTCTTGTAATGCCTTTCTAAAAGTCATGAATCCTGAAGAAAAATTAATCACAGATAGTTGACCTCAATGGACATCTGACGTCACCTGAGGCCTCTGTCAATATCTACTTAGAAACTTCAAACCTAAAAGTATTAATCCCATTATGTCACTGTTTATCCAATCCAGTGCAAAATTCAAGCCCCTTGCTGACCTTTCCTTTCATGTGCTCTCACTCCCATGCCACTCAACACATCTTCAACCCTGCCAATGCCCTTCTTTTTCCCCACACTTTACTTTGTATCCTCTAGAATTCTTTTTCATTGTTTTGATTTTTTAATTAGTTTGTGTAACAATTAATAAATATTACTTATGGCAAAAGGTAGTGTTAAGCATAGAATTTATTTCAACTTTGTCGTTATAAATGCTGAGCAAAATTGTTTACATAACATTGTGGGATGATGGGACAGATGGGAATGGAAGTTTCGGTATCAGCAATGTAACGCGAGTGTGCCAGCTCCTTTCAAGTATGTGCCAAAAATCAAACAGTATTCTATTGTCAAAAGGAATGTTTTAAGATCTATCAGTTCCATTAATTGTTTTGAAAGCAAAGAAGTAGAAATGCCTTGACTGAAAAGGATTTGTTTCTGAACCATTAGAGACATTCACTTTTCATCAGTAATACAAATTTTTCTTTTGTTTGGTGTCCCAGTGATTTTCGCACCGTGGGGTGATGAATACCAGATGGGATGTGAGATGTGATTTTGTTTTCGAAAGTGAGAGACCTATGGTTGCAAAAGAAAGGTGAAAAAAGAAGGCAAGCATGATGTTTTAACTACAATTCTCTGGCTAACAGAAGGAAAGAGTGAATATGGGAGTTGAGGATCTGGACACTAAATCTCTTAAAATTATTCTAAGGCCTTGTACTTTGTAAAGTCTTTATGGACTTAAAGGAGTGCACATATCTCAGTATGAAGACTGCTGATTCACTGTCCCATAAAACCCACCCTTGGTCCTCTGGCTTTAACAAACATTCAGTGTTCTCTTGCTCCCTTTCTTTGTATATACATATTCCATCAAAATACAGTCTACAGGGCACATTCCCTCTCTTCACTTTCTCACCTCCTACTTACTCTTCACTCATACTGTAAACAGTTGTTCATTCTCATAACTCTACTGAACCAGTCTGTGTAGGGATTGCCAAAATTTTCCTAATTTACAAATTCGTGGACTTCTTTTATTCTTTAAATGGCTGGACTTAACTTGCAGCATTTGACTTGGGTGATCACTCCATTTTTGTTGAAATTCACTATTCTCTGTCTACTACTTTATTCCTTCCTTTCCAGCCTGCTTTCCAAGACCTTCTTGGAAATCCAAGACCACTGTCGATCTGAAATGTTCTTCTGCAGGGTTCCTGTTGTTGGCCTTTTTCTACTCATTGAACAGCTCTGCCCCTGTAATCTTATCCACTTCTCTAACCACTCCCACATCATGGTAACTTCTGTGTCTCTAGCTCCAACATTTCCAATGAATGCATATGCTTTATAGCCTGTGTCTGTCAGGCAGCTTCACTTTGCTCTCTGCTCTGCAGACTCAAGATGGCAAAATCTGAGCTCATTATCTTTCCTGCCAAACAGGTAACCTCTTCCTGGAGTCTCAAATTTTAATGAATGCCACCACTACCAAGCCTTCTAAATTAGAAAATCTCAAGAATCTTACTCAATTCCTCAACCTACTGCTTCCAAAAGTGACCAAGTCTTATTGATCAAACCTCTTATACATATTCTTTCTTCATGTCTATTAATTTAGACATATGTGTGTATACATGTATGTATGTGTGTATATATCCTCCATCTTAGTATTGTACATATAAATTTTCTTCAATCTAAATTTTTTAAATTGTTTTGCCAAAAAAAGAAGAGCTTTAGAGTTATCAGTTTATCTAACATTTTTCTATACTCTTCCCTACAGATAGAATAATTTAATATGTCAAAATGTCTAGAGTTTGTAATTTGATATTGGCTTTTTTTATGTAATTGATTAATATTATGAGTAAATTAACACTGAAAATAAGTCTTTTACTATTTAAAAAAACAGCATGGAGGAGTGGAATTTCCTGTGGATTTTGAGAAAATTTTTCAAAGAAAAAGTGTAAGATGATAATTGAAGATTAAATAACTAATGAGGGATTTATAATACTCATTTAAAATCTTAGTATGTTGCCAATGAGTATTATCCTAATCCCTGTGGCTGAAAACTTATTAAAATGTTGACCACAAGTGCCCCATACACTGTACTTTAATGCATTTTTATGTACTGCTATTTGAAAAATACTTCAACATGTCATTTTTTCCTGTAAAATGTAGTAATAGTTGCATTAAGAAAAAAGATGAGATTTTTGCATACTAAGGAAAACAGAACTCAATATGAAATAACTTTCACAAATATTCAGCTATTTCTGGCCTATGAAGATCTGACCCGAAGCATGTTTTCACTGTTTAATGTGAGATGAAGCTGATGATTAGATGAATCAAGGTCAAATCAACACAAAGCCAAAGTCACTGATGCTATGCTGGATAAAGAAAAAAAAAATTAAAAATATCTAATTTAAAAACTACCCACCATGTCCTCTTAACAAGAAAGCTAATCAGTCAGAATGACACTAAGCTAGTCAATTATTGCTCATATCCTTTAAAGCATATTTATAAACTAGGTAACAGAAGGGGGAAATGTTATATTTTTTATCTTCTTTATTGGCCAAATGTCTTTCATAACCTATTGAAGAAAAAAGCCACTGACTAAAACCCGCAACAGGAGTCTGGAAACATTATTGTCATTCCTGTGTGATTGCTTTCTTTTTGTGGTGTAGATTAGCACCAAAATTTAACTAATTTAAGCAGTTGACATTAATTTGAGTAGATAAAATAAAAATGAACATTTGGGTAGACAATAATTATAATACACAAGATGGTTGCATTATTGAATCTAAATTGCACCTTATCATCACCTAAATAATAATTATTTAATAAATAATTAATAAAAACATGATTATGAACAAGCAATGAGTCTGCACCCATTTAGATTCACGGTGCTGTGCTGCCACCTAGTGGAACAAAAACAACCGCAGTGCTGCCAAGAAATCCTCGTAGTTTTAGACTTCAACCTATAAAATATATTATAAACACACACATGCATGCATTCGTACACACATATAGAAGATGCACTTATCACAAACATGCAAAATGCAAGGTAGCCTTTAGACCAATTTGGTAAGAAATTACTTCAAGCAATTGAAAGCAGAGACTATTTGTTGGATCTCAAGTAATAATACCTCACCAAATTCTATGAAAATTAGATTATTTAAAAGTAGCCATGGAGTTTTCTTTATTTTTACTTCAAAGTTTTAAATGAACACAGTATAAAGAGTCAGTGCTTACTGAGAAAAAAAGTGGTCTGGACCACTCTACACCCCATTGGTAAATACCTTAAAATATTTTAGCTGATTCTTTTTATTTGTATGCCTTTTTCTTCAAGTAACTTTATTTTCCTATTTATCTGCCACTATGGAGTGGCAAGTAAGGATCTCACTTTTTCTGGCCCTCTCCCAGCGCACAGTCACCCTTCCCATCCGATCACTCCTTCTGGCAGGAGAGCTGCTTCATGCTGCTAGTTAGGTCATGAATATGTAAACACCAATCAGAGTAAAACCACGTAGTAAACTACGGTTACAGTTTGAATTTCTGTACAATGTTTCTCCTCCTAGAGCTAATAATTGTTGAGTAGGTGTGTGTTTGCCTCTAAGCCTGGGTTCCCTAGAACACAAAGCCAAAAGTAAATCTTGTAGGCCAATATTTTACTGCGCGGTGAAAACCCAGGGACACAGGAATCAAGGAAAGGAGAGAGTGGCAAGAAAATAGTGTGTGCAAATTTGAGGGAGTGAATTATCAAACGATCTCCACTTGGTGCCAAGCACAGTCGATTGCTCCATCTCGCAGGACCATCTTCAGAACCTGTTTCTCAGGACAGCCTCGAGTGGGGTCAGGGTCCAGTTCCCGTCTCCCCTCAGACTCCCCTGGGATGTTAACTCCACAGCGTTTCCAAGTCCCCCGTACTGGTTTGCCTGTGGTTTTGCCGAGTTTAGTATTGAAAGTCTTGCTTCCCAGCAACCCTCCGCAGTTCCAGGCCCCTGAAGTACATCTCACACCTGACGGCGATGGGTCAGCCCAAGGAGTGGAAGGCCAAGGCTGAGATGCTGTCAGGTTGGACCCACAGGAGGAAGCAAGTGCCCAGAGACCACCAAAAGGGTTGTGACCAAGATAGCCTGAGGTGGCACCGAGGTCTGATGCAGTTTGTTTCTTAATTTTCTATCCCTACCACTGATTCTGTTATGGAAAATACTGGAAAACCTGGACTGGATCACTGACGGAAGAACCAAGCGGCACTCAGAGGTCTTGGAGTGTTGAGGTTTTATTTTACACCGGCGGGCTCAGAGGGGAGTCATCTCCCAAGGTCTGAGCCCCGAACAAAGGCAAGGGGAGCGATTTATATCTTTCTGCTTCCGTACCTGCAACATTTCTATGTGCACAGCAAGCAAGCAAGGGGGAGGGAGCTTCGGGAGGGAGCTTCGGGAGGGAGTGCCCGGCAGAGCGGGAGTTAAGGGAGGCTCTGTTGTTTTTGCTGAGAAGCAGAAGGGAGCCCCCTGGGCTAGATCGCTGTCCTTGTAAATTTTTCCCTATCAATTCAACCAAACTAAAAATCATACCAAAAAAACCCTCAAAACTTTTAGACACATCACATCTATCAATTTCATCTTCTTGCATTCTTTACAAACAAATCTCCCAGAGTTTTCTGAACTGCTCCCGACTGGATTGTTTTCCTTCTCCTCCTACAGTTATTACCCTGGGATTCCCTCCATCTGTATCTGCTGTTAGATTTCCTGTGTCCCATGTCCTCTTTCTCTTCACTGGTTTACTTCTTTGTTTTGGTGGAGCTCACACTCCAATAACTTCCAGAGGAGGAAAAAATTTTTTGATTTGAGGTAAATATTGTAAGACCTTGCATGTCTGACAGTGTTTATAACTATGTGCATAACAGTAGGTTTGACTAGGTTAGAACTCTACGTTTGAAATCACTTCTCCTTAGAATTTTGAAGGCATTACTCCATATCTTATGGTTTCAGTGTTGCTGATGAGAAGTAAAAAATAATTCTGATTCCAAATCCTTTAGTGTCTCTTTTCCTTTCACACACATGCACACAAGTGTAGAATCTTCTCTTTGTGCCCATGACTATGAACTTTCACATTCACGGGCTTTGGTTCTGGGCAGTCAGGGCCACCATGTTCAGCACACAGTGAACGCTGCACGACTCCATTTACGCATACAGGATGCTCCCTTGGAATGGTTCAGTGCCCGACCTGTACACTCTATTTTTGGTTCACCTTTCCTATCCTCTCCTTCTCACAGGAGTTCCATCATGCTTTCAGTTAGATCACTATTCAGTATGTTAAAATATCATCAATATGTAAACACTAATCAGAGTAAAGCTACATAGTAAACTATGTAAAATGTAAAACTGATGCCTCCGGTCATTCCATTTTGCAAAATTATATTGCTGTTGTCTACACTCTCATTCTTTTGAATTTGTGGGTTCTTGCCTTTTAAAATATTGCTTTACGAGGGCTCTCTTGTCCCCTCCTGGCATGAACCAGGAGCTCTTTCCTCTCATTTTATTTCTAAATAAAAGCCTGTACCTTGCTTTCCTAAAAAATAAATAAATAAATAAAATATTGCTTTACTATAGCTAAGTGGAGTTTTGTAAGGTAGTTTAATTAGATCTATATCTTTAATTTATGAACCAGCAACCTTATATCTCTATTCAGCTAATAGAATCTTTTTGCCACTTAGGTCAAAGATAGAAAATCAAGATACAGACTTGAGATATGACACAGAAAGTCAAAATATACCACAGATATCAGTTTATATGTGTTTCAATGCAACAGAACCAAAAATGATATCTACAGTCCAGCTGTTACCTCCACACCCATATGTAACTCCTGGAAGGGGAAATCCTAGGGCAAATACCTTTGAAACTGAAATCAGTCAAATGGAAAAATACAGTTTAAAACCCATTTATTGCTTACAAGCAGTTGGCCCGCGTCTCTCTCTCTCTCCTGCTGTGGCAGAAGTGAGCAAATACTCCCCCCAACCTCCCTGGTCCAGGTAAGCCCTCACTTGCCCATGTAATTACCCAGTGATATGGAGATGGACTACTTCTCTCCACCCCTTGGAAACACCTGTTGCTATGGAGATGCACTAAAGCCAAGTGAGACTTTCTGGAAGTATTGCAATTTACCCATAGACCACCCCATCATCTTACAATCTACTCCTTTCCCATCTTCCACAATGGTCCCTGGGTGAGAAAACTGGAGCATTGTAACCAGACTAATGACATGCAATAACAACAGCAATAAAATCATGATAATCCTCAAGCCAGAGGATTCAGCTAGGTTCAAAGTGTATGCAGATTAAGTCCATAGCTCGCCCATTCCAGAGGCAGGCAGTAGCTGAAGAGGTAGCCCTCAATAGCCCTCTCTCTCCCTTGATAAAATTTTCCACTATCTCTAGGAAAAGAGTCCCTTAAATCCCAGCTGCTACACAGCCACTCAGGGCCTCTAAGCAGTCTTCTATCTCATGGAGGGCTAATTCTGCAGCTTCCAGTGTCTCCACCCTTCCCCAGTTCTGGGGAAGTCCCCACCCCTCTACGAGGTGCTTTACCCTAGACCATTCCCCAGTAGGGGCTCCCCAATTGGAAGCTCCACAGATAGGGGGCTCCCAGGTGAAGTTACATCCTCTGCACTGCAGCCACTGAGGCCTCCCCACTAACCACAAGGGGAGTTGCCCGCATCTCCCTACCATCTCTAGGAGCAGCCCGCCCACGGGTCACACCCAGGTAGACAGATTTGGGGTTCAGAGGTCCTGCCAGCTACCGCCAGATGTAAATCCAGGGAGGGGAAATCCTGGGGCAAAATACCTTTGAAACCAAAATCAGCCAAAGGGAGAAATAAAGTTTAAAACCCGTTTATTGCTTACAAGCAAGCATCTCCTGTCTCTCTCCTGCCACAGCATAAGTGAGTGAGTACTCCCCCCAACCTCTCAGGTCTCAGGTCCAGGTAAGTCCTTGCTCACCCATGTAATTACCCATTGATATGGAGATGGACTATTTCTCTCCACCCCTTGGAAACACCTGTTGATATGGAGATGCACTAAAGCCAGGTGAGAGATTCTGGAAATGCTGCAATTTTATCCACACCGTATCATCTGGGAGACATCGTAAGTGCATGATTGGTTCCTGAAATTTGTGCCTCCAGAAGCACAGTTTTACTATTGCTAGCTCATAATTACTTAGACCTTTGGCAACTAGTTCACACTAACAGCAACAAAAAAATTTCAAACAAGGCTGTTGTATAAAAAAGGATTATAATTTACTGATTTAAACTAAGATATATACCATCAGATGAAATAATATTTATGAGTTGCAATCCTATGCTCAAAGTACAGAAGGCCAAAATAGTAATAATATTACTTTAAAAGAATGAAACCTTAGTTATTAATGGTATGATGCTATCATTCCATTTGCTGTACTCTTACTATGTCAGTTTGCCAGTAAATCTTTGTCAAAATCCTTAATTATAAATAATTCAATTTAAAGGAAGTTTTGTGACAATTAAGGCTTATTTCTAGATGGAAAAAGGATATTTAATTAAGACAAGTCCACATTGGCATATCCAAGTTTTTAATATGTGTCTTCATTGGAAGCCACACAGTCATCACAATCTTAACATGTTTAAACCTAGACTCAACATCTTCCTTCCTAACCCTGTTATTTCTTCTGTTACTTATACCAAGGGTTTGAGATGCACCTTTGATTCTTCCCCCCTCTCCCTATCATCCAAATTGTATTAGTCTATGCCTGAGACCCATTCCTTCTTCCATATCTCCACACCATTAAGTTAATGCAGAGCTTCATTTTAGTTACTCATTTGGTCACAAAAAAATGGAGACTCTCATAATTCAAGCAATAATATTGTGATGAGTGTTAATGATAAACAAGCATATTAAAAAGGTCAAGATTTTATTTGAGGACACATCAGTTTGAGTCAGGCAGTGTGAAACCCAACATGGTTAGGAGCGCTCCACCAATGGGAGCCTGGGGAGAAGTTTTATAGAGAAGACTCAGAAGTGCAACAAGGAAACTATTTGGTTGGCCATAGCTTATGGAGTTGCTTTATTTGAGTATGCCTAGTCTGTTAGTGATGGGTTGGCCCTAAATTTCATCTTCTCAGATTTGAGTACATTGATTCTGGCTTAGGTTTTGGTTTGTCTAATAGCCTCCTTGTTTGTTTTAACATGAGTAAGTGGGGACTCACAAAACAATCTGGAAAGAGGTACTAATAGGGATGGTCCTCTGTGAGGTTAGGGCCAGAAAGCTGTTTAGAGTGATGGTGGCTCTGGGGACTTTGGCAGCAGGAGTCCACAGAGCTTTACTCTGCTGGTGTGCCATTAGTATGACCATGAGGCACTTTACGGGTCTGTTTATTATTGCCCTCTAAAGAAAATGTCCCTTCATGTATCAGTTCCGTCTCTAACAAAGGAAGCTTAGATCATCCTGGCAAGCCAGGCTGCTAAGTCGGAATGGTCTGTGAAACCGTGTTGGATGCAGTGTCCGTTCCTGGTCCAAAGAGCTGTAAACCGAGGTATGATGATGCCGTCTCCCACTCTCTGGAGACTATAGACGGGAGAGTCACTGAGAGGTAGACCACGGTGTGCAGTAAAGCCCTTTTTTTCCTTATGCCAATATTGCCCAGACTTATCCAGAACTACACCAGTGGAGTTCAGGAAATCACTTTTGGAAATCAAAAATGGGATAATATTCACATGGATATCCACACCAAGACATTATCTCACTTAGAGATTTTCCACAAGGATTAAGTCAAAATACTGTATTTTCTTGCTGACTCTGAAAACAAACACCCCATACACACACACACACACACACACACACACACACACTTCCTTTCCTTTTCCTTAAGGAATGTAATATTTCTATTTATAATATTCTTATGACTTGACTTTGAGAATCTCAGGTGTTTTCGTTTGTTACAAAGGCAGTATCCAATAATATATTCAAATTACCGATCACTTAAATTCAGTTCCTGTTGTGCAGTTAACAATAGTGCCAGAATAACATTAGAAAAATCACCTTCTGGAGGAAAAAGAGAAGAGATAGAATGAATGTATTTTCCAAGTTCAGACTAAACAGTAAAGACAAAACAAGACACTGCTTTAATACTAATTAATTTTTTTATTTACATAGGCCCTAAAGTCATATATTCACACTGGTAATATTATGGCCCATGAGATCCACAAGGAGAATTCTCCAGTGAATGAAACAGTTTTATTTCTACATCGAATATTCGGGTTGTATATATGTTTAGAGAACTCTGAAAATGTTTTCATGGGGATTTTCTTTCGGTATGATAGCTAAGGTAATATTTCCATTTTTCACATTTGTAGGAAAGATTTAACAATGCTACTAAACATTCTATCAGAAATCTTAAATTAGACATGGCTACTATAGCAAGTGAATAGTGAGAGGAAACTAGTTAAAATAAGTTTTAAAACATTTGTCTACAGTAATTACAGACTCTTAAACCTAAATTGTTCCTTAGAGGTTCTAAGGAAAATATTTTACCTGTGCAAGAAAAACTTCCATAGGATCCCTAGACTATGCCCTTAAATGTTTCTGTGGTGGGAATCTCCAAACATCATAAGAGATCTGTTCATTTTGGGACAGCTGAAATTGTCCAGATGTTAATATATAACAAGGCAGTCTGACTCTCTAACACATCAAGACCTCTACGATAACATAGAGCAAAATATTACCCTTTCACATGTGCGCCTTTTTAAAAAGAATTCCTTCTTAAGTGTTCTAAGAACCCATCATAAGATGCTATACCCAGAGATTTATACAGTCAGCAGGTAAAACAAAGGCACTCTTTGACTCCTTATGGCATAAAGATTAAATAAATGCAAAACAATACAAGAAAAAATTAAATAAATGCAATACAATACACTTCCCTACACTATTAGCAGAGAACTATGCCAGAGGAACCAGAGAGATATACCACGTAGACTATGTTGCTAATCAAGGAACTAGTCCATGAGCATCAACGATTCTAACCATGACTACCTGAGAAGGTGAGAAGGTAGGGACAGCAAAATGATTTCAAGAACAGCTGTGTCAGGAGACCTAGACACAAAGTAAAATAAAAGTGGCATTAATAAGGAGTTTCTCCCTTTAACACCAAGGCTCTTTGATGCTGTGGGCAACAGATTTAGGAAGGAGCTTGGGCTACACTATATAAAAATCCCTCAAAATAATTGTTGCACTAAATGTGAGACAAAAGCTCACAGCGACAAGTTTCCAAGTGGTATTGACATAATTTTCAAATGCATTAGGATGAAGAGGGAAAATCTGAAATACTCTGCTAGACAAAGACAATGACATGGGTTTTTCTGGACTTTGCCTTCACAAGAAGAAAAACGAGCAACTACTCAAGAATAAATCATCACTGAAGGAATCCTAGAGAATGGAGGTGAGGTTGAAGCACCCCCTGCACTATAGAGACCAAGAGACTTCATTAGGAGGGTAATCAGAAGCAGCTACATGTTGACAGCATTGCCCCTTCCCTAGGCCAGCACAGCAACGGAGAGGCATCAGCTGAGCTCTAACTCCTCCAGTGGGAAGAGAACCCAGTGGGAACAACCATCACCCCTGCCCAGCATTGGAGTTGGTTGGTGGGAGCCCCCACACTGATCTTGTAACATGTTGATGCAGGGGAATCTGTGGGGCTCAGCCACTAGGAATCTGAATATGACAGAGAAAAAGTGAGGGGCTTGTGACAACCACACTGATGTTGGCAGTCTAAGTTCAAACGTGCAGTCCCAAATAATAATCCCAACCAGTGGCTTTGCTCATCTGCAGAACCAAATTAAGGGCACACTCTGACCAGGAAACTTGGCAGGATGAAGATTAGCCTGATTTAGATCCTCAAATGAGGAGTTTTGCTAACCCTATACCTGGTTTGCCCACATGCAGGCAAAGAGCTGAATCAGCCCCACCCACTCTGGAGAGTATCTTCTGCCCCAGTATGATCATAAGGGTTGAAAATAACTCCAGGAAGCTGTATGGCCCAGCAGCACTCAAGCCAAGAGATGGGCTGACAGAGCCAGTAGTTTGCAGAACAAAGTCAGTGCCCAAGTTTGGTCAGGAAATGAGGGATGCAGGTCAGCATGAGTTAATATGGAAAACAAAAGAGCTTTACTGATTTTAAAGCTGTTTCTCCCATGGAACCTGGGCAGAGAATCTATTTTATAACCCCATTGCAGAATACAGCCTTAAGAATGTCAAATCAGGGAACCTAACCAGAGCACACAGCAGCTACATAGTCTAGCCAACAGCCCTATGTACAATGGCACTTGAACAGAGAGCACAACCATGGCTTCCACGAGTGAAAAGCAAAACCAGTGGCTTCACCTGACCAGGGAATTCAGTGCATACTCTGGCCTGATTCAGGTTCTCCAAAAATGAGCTTACGGTTCCTGGATCCAACACTGTTGCTTTTCCAGGGCAAGGAAGCTCTGCCTAACACTAAATATAGGACCTTGTCCTATAAGTAAGCCTGACCAGAGAACGCAGAGAAACACACAGCCCATCCTACAGCCTCATGTGAATAGGAAAACAAGCCAGTAGTCCTATCCAACTATTCTCAGCCAGCGAACATTACCCTGTGCCCATCCTCAGAGCTCAAAAAGTTCCATGGCCCAAAACAGACCATAATAGAATATACCACCTGCCCGAGGACATTACCAGCAGACACACTCAGAAAAACAAACTGAGCTGACTGGTGAAGAACTGTCTCTAACTAATAAAGTCTGGAAAAGGAGACCAATTACTCAAATGTATACATGCCACATAAGGAATTAAGGATCACAAAAAATCAGGTAAATATGATATCACTGAAAGAAATTAATAAAGCTCCAACAAATGACCCTAACAAAACGGAGGCCTATGAACTGTCAGACAGGAAAGATCTCAAGTAAACAAACATCCTGTACCTTAAGGAACTAGGGGAAAAAAGAACAAACTGAGCTCAAAGTTAGAAGAAAAGAAATAATAAAGATTAGAACAGAAATAAATGAAATCGAGAATAGAAAAACAATAGAAAAGATTAACCAAACTAATGGTTCTTTGAAAAGATGAACAATATTGACAAACTCTTGGCTATACTAAACAGGGGAGAAAGAGAAAGGACCCAGATCAACAAAATTATAAATGAAGAAGGGACATTAAAACTGATATCATAGAAATTCAAAGAATTATGATAAAAAGCTACTCTGAACAACAATACACCAACAAATAATTATATGCCAACCAATTGGACAACCTAGAAGAAATGGAAAAATTCTTAGAAACACAACTTACCAAGTCTGAATCAGGAAAAAAATAGAAAATCAAGTAGACCTATTATTAGTAAGAAGATCTAATAAGTAATGAAAAATCTCCAAAGAAAGAAAAATACAGAACCAAATGGCTTCACTGGTAAATTGTACCAAACATTTAAAGAAGAATTAATACAATTCCTTCTCAAACTCCTCAAAAAACCAGAGAACAGAAGTCTCCCAAACTCATTTTATGAGGCCAGCATTATTCTGATACCAAAACCAGAAAAAGACACTATTGAAAAATAAAACTACAAGCCAATATCCCTGATTAATATAGATGCAAAAATTCTCAATAAATACTAATGAGCTGAATTCAATATACTAAAAGGATCATTCACCATGATCAAATGGGGTTGATCCATAGGATGAGAGGATGGTTCAACATATATAAATCAATCAATGTTATACATTAAATTAAAATGAAGGAAAAGAATTGTATAAATATATCAATAGATGTAGAAAAAGCATTTGACAAAATTCAACATCTAGTCATAAAAACTTTTAACAAGGTAGGCATAGAAAGAACATATCTCAACAAAAAAAGACCATATGTTACAAGTCCACAGCCAACATCATATTCTGTGTTGAAAGGTTGAAAGCATTTCCTCTAAGATCAGGAACAGCACAAGGGTTCCACTCTTACCACTCCTATTGGACATGGTACTAAAAGCCCTAACTAGAGCAATCGGACAAGAAAAAGAAATAAAAGACATCAGAATTGGAAGAAGTAAAATTGTCTCTATTTGCAGATGACATGATTTTACACACAGAAAATCCTAAAATGCAACAAGAAAACTGTTAGATCCAGTCAATAAATTCAGTAAAGTTGCAGAATACAAAATTAACATATGAAAATCAGTAACATTTCTATACACTAACAAATTTTCTGAAAAAGAAATAAATATATTGTTCCCATTTACACTAGCATAATGTGTAATACTTATGAATACTCCAATAAAATACTTAGGAATAATTTTAGCTAAACATATAAAAGATATTTATGCTGAAAACTACAAGGCATTGATAAAAAACCAAAGAAGACATGAATAAATGGAAACATATCCCATGTTCATGGATTGGAAGATTTAATAGTGTTAAAATGTCAATACTACCAAAAGCCATCTATAGATTCAATGCCATCCCTATTAAGATTCCAATGACATTTTTTACAGAAGTACAAAAAACCCTCCTAAATTGTGTGGAAGCACAAAAGGCCCCAAATAGCCAAAGAAATCCTGAGAAAGAAGAACAAAGCAGGAAGTATCACACTTCCTGATTTCAAAACAGTATGGGAGTAGCTTAAAAACAGACAAATAGTTCAATGGAACAGAAACAAGAGCCCAGAAATAAACCCAAGCATATATGGCCAATGAATATTTGAGAAGGGATACAAGAATACTCAATGGAGAAGAGACATCTCTTCAATAAATGGTGCTAGGATAATTGGATATTCACATGTAACAGAATGATATTGGACCCATATTTTACAGAACTCACAAAAATTCAAAACAGCCTAAAGTCTTAAATGTAAGACCTGAAACCATGAAAACATAGGAATAAATCTCCTTGGCATGGGTGTTGGCAATGATTGGTTTACATATGACACCTAAAGCACAAGCACAAAATCAAAAATAAATAGTTGGGACTACATAGAAGTAAAAAGCTTCTGCACAGCAAAAGAAACCATCAGCAAAGTGAAAACAACCTACAGAAGAGGAAAATAATTTTTCAAGATATATAATTGATAAGGGGTCAATATCCAAAATAAAAATATTCATGCAACTCAGTAAAAAAAAATAATAATAATAATGTAATTCAATTTAAAAATAGGCAAAAGACCCGATTTAGACATCTCTCCAAAAAACATACATGAAAGGCCAACAGGTACATGGAAAGATGTTCAGCATCACTAGTCATTGAGGAAATGCACATTAAAACCATAATAAATCATGCCAAAAGCAATTTACAGACTCAGTGCAATCCCTATCAAAATACCAATGGCATTTTCCAATGAACTAAAGCAAATAACCCTAAAATTCATATGGAACCACAAAAGACCCCAAATATCCAAAGCAATCCTGAGAAAGAACAAAGCTGGGGGAATTACACTCTCTGACTTCAATTTATACTGCAAAGCTGGCACAAGAACAAGCCCACCGATCAATGGAACAGAATAGAGTGACCAGATGAAAACTCAAACATATATGGTCAATTAATATATTAAAAAGGAGGCATGAATATACAATAGGAAAAAGACAATCTCTTCAATAAGTGGTGTTGAGAAAACTGGACAGCTACATGCAAAAGAATGAAACTGAATTACTGTCTAACTCCATACATAAAAGTAAACTCAAAATGGATCAAAGATCTAAACATAAGATGTGAAACCATAAAACTCTTAGAAGAAAACTTAAGCAAAAATCTCTCGAATATAAGCATGACAATTTTTTTCCTGGACACATCTCCTTGGGCAAGAGAAACAAAATAAAAAATGAACAAGTGGGACTCCATCAAACTAAAAAGCTTCTGTACAGCAAAAGGCACCATCAGCAGAACAAAAAGGCATCCTACAGTATGGGAGAATATATCCATAAACAATTCATCCAATAAAGAATTAACATCCAAAATATATAAAGAACTCATACACCTCAACACTATAAAAACAAAAAACCCAATTAAAAAATGGGTAGGGGACCTGAAAATTTTCCAAAGAAATACAGATGGCCAACAGGAACATGAAAAATTGCTCCACATCACTAATCAAAACCACAATGAGCTATCACCTCACACCAGTCAGAATGGTCACTATCCAAAAGACAAGAAATAATAAGTGTTGATGAGGATGTGGAGAAAAGAGAGCCATCCTATATTCTTGGTGGGGATGCAAATTGGTGCAGCCACCATGGAAAGCAGTATGGAGGTTCCTCAAAAACATAAAAATAGAAATTTCATTTGGTCCAGTAATTCCACTTCTAGGAATTCACCTAAAGAAAACAAAATCCATGATTCAATAAGATGCACCACTATGTTTACTGCTGCATTACTTGCAATAGCCAAGATATGGTAGCAACCAGTGTCCATCAATAGATAAATGGATAAATAAGATGTGGTACATATACACAATGGGATATTATTCAGCCACAAAACAAGAAAGAAATCCTGCCATTTGCAACAACATGGATGGACCTAGAGGGTATTATGCTAAGTGAAATAAGCCAGGCAGAGGAGGATAAATGCCATATGATTTCACTTATGTGTGGAATTTAAAAACAAAATGAACAAAAGGGCAGTAGATTTGGAGACACTGAGAAGTGACTGGTGTGGCCATGGGGGGAGGGGTTGGGGTGGGCGAGTTGGGAGGGTGTGGGGTATTAAGAGGCACAAAAAATCTCAATCATAATATAAGTTGGTCACAGGAATAGTAGTACAGCATGGAGGATATAGCCAGTGATTCTGTAACATCTCTCTATGTTGACAGATAGTAACTGCACCAGTTGAGGTGAGGATTTAATAATGTGGGTTACTGTTGAAAAACTGTGTTGTATACTTAAACTAATACAAGATAGTGTATCAATTATACTTCAATTTTTTAAAAACCATAAGATAGTATCTCATGCCTGTTAGAATAGCCATCATCAAAAAGACAAGAGAACAAATGTTGGCATGTATGTGGAGAAAAGGGAAGCTTTCTGCACTGTTGGTGGAATTGTAAGTTAGTAAACTGTTTGGACACTATGGAAAACAGTATGGAGAACCTCAAAAAAAAAATAGAACAGAACCACCATATGATCCAACAATTCCACTTCTGGGAATATATCCAAGGTAATGAAAACTCTAACATGTAAAGGTATCTCCACCCTCCATGTTCATAGTTGGATTGCTTACAATAGCCAAGTAACCTAAGGGCCCATCAATGGATGAATGGATAATGAAGTTGTGGCATATATATATACAATGGCAAATTATTCAGCCTTAAAAAAAAGCCAAAGAAATTCTACCATTTGCAACAACATGGATGGACCTTGAAGGCACTATACTAAGTGAAATAAATCAGTCAGAGAAAGACAAGTACTGTATGATTGCTCTTGTATGCAGACTCTAAAAACAAAATAACTCATAGAAAAAGAGATCAGATTTGTGTTTGCCAGAGGAAGAGGGTGGAGAGAGGAATAATTGAAGGAAGGTAGTCAAAAGGTACAAACTTCCAATTAAATAAAGTAAATAAGATAAATAAATACTTAGGATATAATGTACAACTTGATGACTATAGCTAACCCTGTTATACAATATATGAGAAAGTTTTTAAGACAGTAAACCCTACAGGCTCTCATCATAAACAGAATTTTTTTCCTTTTTTCTTTTTTAATTCTTTTTATTGCATCCAAATGATAAAATGGATGTTAGCTGAACCTATTGTGATAATCATCTCAGAATTATGTAATTCAAACCATCATGCTGTGCTCCTTAAACTTATACAGTTAAGTATGTCAGTTATTTCTCAATAAAACTGGAAAGGAAGAAAGAAAAGTTCTCCCAGGAAACAGAAGAAAAAACTGAGGGGGAAATGATGAAAGAGTAAATAATAGACAACAATGACTAAATATAAGAAAGTAAAATCAGATGCAAAATACAGATAATTTGTATTCCTTAAACAGAATCTGAAGCAGTGGAACAGAAGCAATAAGCATGATATCACAGACTAAGATGCTGGAATGACCACATGCCAGAAGACAGTTAGTGAAAAATAGCTCATGAAATGATCTTGGTTGAAGTCTTAAAAAGAAAGAGTTTTTAATTTTAGGAATAAAAATATTACAAATTCATAAAGAATGAAAAATCAGTCTAGTCTTAGACTTATACCCTCTATGTCATAAATTACCTGCAGGTATATAACAATATCTTTAGTATTGCAGGAGACTTTAAGTACTTTATAACCAGAAAAACTGTGATTCATCTGTGAAAATTTTAAGATGATTTAGGTTATTCAAGATTACAGAAAGCATATAACTCAATTCTCTTCTTGTAAAAGATATTCAAACAGTTACTCAAAGCAATCAAGAAATGAACCAGTTAAATAAAATAGGGAAGCTAAGATACAAAAAAGGCAGGTGGTGATTAATAAGAGCCATTTTAACATAAAATTAAACAAAAAATAATAACAAATAAAGTTAACCCCTGATTTTTCTGATGTGTATCCTCTAGTGCTTTACTCATTATTCATGCATAGCAGGTAAGCTTTCTCAGTCCTAAATGTACTTAACATTTGTTTGATAATTTAGCTAGGTATAAAATTGTGTCAGTGTCATTTTCCCTCAGAACTTCTCCAGGTCTTTTAGCACCCCCTGACTCAAATGAAAAACTTAATTCTTTTCTGATTTTTGCCACTTTGTACCTATTTTTTTCCATCCTCTAAACATGTTTTTCTCATTCACTTCAATGTCCTGAAATTTATTAACCATATATCTAGGTTTGGTGTGAATCATTATTCATTCACCCTACTCAGCACTAGAAAAGCCCTTTCCGTGTGAAGTTCTCCCTTTTGTGGTAGGGATTTTTTTCTATTATACCTTTAATAATTTCTTCACCTTCATCCACCCTTTGGAAATCTTAAAAGTCTGAATTTGTCTACTTTAGATTAATCCTCTTTCTTTCTAATATTTTGTATATTCTTTTTTGCTCCATATTCTGGATCATTGGTGTCATCTTTCAAAAGTTCTATTGAAGTTTTTTATTTGATAATCATGTCTAAAATCAAAATGCTTTTTCTAATTCTCTGATTCCTCCTTTTGCCTGGCCAAACTATTTTAACCTCCCCCACTCTTACTCATTTTGGAAATTCTCCAGTTTGTTAATATCACCTGTCCATATTTCCCAGATTAATTTTACTTTTGGTCTCTATAGAGTAAACACATGAATAGCTTCTTCCAAGACTTGAAAGGCAGATGTGAAGCTCTTGAGATCATGAAGCCCACCTAGCAATCATAGTTATTAAGTCTTTTCATTTTTCTGCAACAATAGTGGAGGTACTGATATCTAGTCCCTACCTTCTTGAGTCACTCAGAGGGATTTCCACTGAAAAAATCTCATGGTATGAGTGAGAAATTTTCCTGAGGGCCTCACTTTACTGTGGGAGCAAAGTTTTATTTTTGGCCTTTCTAGAAATTTTGTCATCTAATATATCCTATAATAAATTCCTTTATACCTAGAAACAGCCAGCATGAGTCTATCATCCAACCTAATGTTAGCAGATAACAAGAAGTAAACTGTTCCATGTACCTACCCTCACTTATTCCCCCTGAGACAGACAGTCTGTACTTTCCATCCACAATTGTTCCTCTACTAGTTTGTTGAAATTTGCCAGTGGCCCCATATTCATTAGCCAGTTGCTTCATATTCATTTTCTATTACTATATTTTAAAAATTACCACAAATTTAGTAGCTTAAAACAATGCCCATTTATTAACTCACAGATCTGTTAGGTCAGAAGTCAAGGCAGGCCCAGGTGGGTTCTCAGGGCAGAGTATTACAGTGCTGAAATCACTGTGTCTGCCAAGCTGTACTTTTATCTGGAAGCTCTCAGGAAGAATATGATTTCAACTTCATTCAGATTGTTGGCAAATGCAGTTCCTTGCTGCTGTAGGTCTAAGCTCCTTATTTCCTTTCTAGCTCTCAGCCAGAGGCTGCTGTGTTCTTCCAGAGGCTCCTAGTATTCCTTGTCATGTGGCCTCCTCCCTCTTCAAAGCCAGAAAGAAAATAATGTTTTGATTCTGACCTCTCCTTCTGTCACCAGCTAGAGAAAACTGCTTTTAAAGGAGTTGTGTAATCAGATCAATATGGCCCAAATTAACTCCCTTTTAATCATGCCAAGATCAACTGATTAGTAACCTTAATTACATCTGCAAAAGCTCTTTTGCCATTTATCATGACACATTTACATGAGAGGGAATTATACAAGGGCAAAGGTCATTGGGGTCATTCTTAGAATTCTACCTGACTCCATCCTATTCCTCTTCAATGTCAGAGGTTGAAATTTTTTTTAATTTTTATTATTTTAATAAGCTTTTCACATGGAAGAGAAACTGATACTCAGTCTGGCTTCTTAAACTAGAAGTCCAAGTCATACCCAGAGTGGGTTACCAATTTATTTATATTATACTGGGAAGTGCAAAAAATTGAAGTATTTTTCTGTATAAGTGATCCAGTCTCCTTTGCTAGCCATCACTCCCCTGATCACAAGAAAGAAAAAAAACCTTGGCAAACTGTAAGTTTTGTCTGATTTAATAAAGTCTTTTTAGATAATTGGTATCTCATGCCAAAGAAAAATTGTACTAGACAGAGCTTAACAGGCAAAGAAGACTTTATTCAAGACAGTGGCAGTAGGAGAAAGAGATTGACCTCAACTACACTGAAACAAAATCAAAAGTTTTGAAACCTGCAGTGATCTAGTGAGAAAATACTAGAGGACCTTAGGAGAGAGTTTGGTCAATGTATGAGGCCATCTTTGTCTGCTAAATTGGTGATTATCGAAGTTAGGCTCCACAAAGTTAGGCTCCACACTGCCACAAAGGCTGGGACACAGGGGCACCATCTTTCTTGATGATTCCATTTCAAAGGGATGGCTCCCAGGCCTTTGAGAAATACTTTTCTGGGTTCTGAAACTGGCAAAAGGCTGGGAGAAGATTTACATCTCAAAGGGGCAGAGAAAAAATTTACAATTGAGTTGTCTAAAATAAACGTTCTAAGAAAAGAGAGGTCAGGGACCTATTGTCAGGAAGAAACCTATCTAAAGTTTAGTCAAGCTGAGGGGAATGTTAAGGTTGCCTTGGTCACTATTAAGAATAAAATGCTTAATATTTCAGATTTCCACCCATTACCTATTTCTCTCCAAAATGGTATATAAAAGCTATGTAGAAAGTGAAGCTTTGTAACCATGGGTCTGATAACAAAGGATGAGGACCTGGAATCCATACAATGTCCCCTGGATTCTTGCTGACCATTTCTGTAGTGTGGCCAGTCTGTACTGCTCCTTATTGGTAATTACTAAGTTGTGTCTGGCCCTATTTGACTTTAATTTTTTTTTAAGTTGGGGAAGGTGTCACATGGGCACCTCCCACTGTAGTCCTTGATTCTATTTACTTCCACTCTTGAAACTAGTATTCTGCCTTTCTTTACTGCCCATCCTCTAGAGGTTGGGCAAACTCCTACACTTATTGTATCTTTAACCCTTGAGAACCAAAGCATTATATCCAGTTCATTTACCTGTCTGTCTTCCACTGACACCTCTGCATGTTGTTCACCAGGTGCTAGGGGGGCACCAAGCCAAAAGCTGAAGTTCCCTAGAATTCTGCACCTCCTGGACACATTGCATAAGTAACCACACACACACCCTCCTTAGGTGTCCTCAGTCTTCCCAAACCTATCTCAATGTTTCAATCCATCCCTTCACATACTCCCACCCTCACCCCAGTGTGCACACACCCATGCTGAGATTGGCAGCTGACTTCTTCCACTGATTTGTGTTAGTCTTCTTCCCACCCAACAGTGCATTCTCTTCCATACAATTGCAAGGTCTAATACTCTAGGAGAAGCTTTTTCTATCTTACTCTATATAGTTAAGACATATATATATATACACATATTATATGGAGCCATAACGATTTATTAATTTCTGTCTTTTATGACAAAATTTTATTGCTAAAGGGCCTAAAATTTAATTCATTGATAAACTCAAAGTTTATCATGTTTAAACATTTTAACATCTTTAAGATGACATGTTTCTAGCACTAAACACTTTCCTCTTCTCTGGGGCAATATGCTTCAAAATGTTATTTGGAAGAGAACATTGAGAAAGGGAGAAATACAATTCCCTGATTTAATATTTGCAAAATATTACCCTTGTCACAAACTCTTAAGAGATGAGGCAAACATATGGGGTAGTCACCTGGTTATAATGTTTTTAAAGACTTAACTGACAGATACAAAAACAGTATCTTATAGGTAGACTTAAGTTCTGTCTAACAATCTGTGCTTTCTCTGTAACTTCCATGAAAACACGAATATTGTTACTTTTATCAAACCTCAAAATGGAATTTTTGAAACCATATTCAGTTTACATAAAGACTATTGTGTTTTAAACATGTGACCTTTCTGGCATTTATCACTTACACATCGAACAAATATCATAATCTAATTATAAGTAAAACACACAGTTTTAACAATTATTTGCTATTGCTTGTTTTTTAAAGTTCTCTTAAAGGTAATTTTTAAATATATGTGATAGTATATACATATATATTTTATATATTATACACATATACACATGTCACTATATATATTACACGTAACTATGTATATATGTGTGTGTGTGTGTGTGTATGTTTATGTATAAGGAGAGGGAGGGAATACATGATGGCTTTCATTCTGAAACCCATCTCATCTTGTTACATAAAAAGTATAGATTGTCAGAAATTTATTTTGAATTTTTTTTATTATAAGAATAAGGGAATTCAATTCATAATTTCTGTTGGTTTTCATATGAGGTTTTCCTTAGTATTTTATGTTTTACTTTAACATCTATCACCATTACATTGATGGTAAAGTTGGGCATATCACAGTATATATGTTAGTTGTTATTAGAATAGAAGAATAGAAATAAAAGTATGTTAAAACCTCAGGCCTATGATCAGATGGTGTTTATCCCCATATCTCACATATTCAAGCTGCTATTACCATCCTTTTTCATATCTTGGCCTTGCCGTAATCTCCTCTCCTGCTCTTGACATAACCTAATTATTGCTTCCTAGCATGATAAAAATGGGACAAATATTCCCCATCTTTGTTTATGTTACTGGGCCACCAAGTACCTATTCCCTGATTTCAGTCTTAAAAAGATTCCAGTAATATGGCTTCTTTACTTGATACTTTATTATATATGTCCCCTGGAATGGTAACAAAGTTCATGGACAATTTGAATTATTGGGTCAACACTGAATACCTTGAAAATCTTACTCCTTAGAATAGTGATTTGTAAACTTGGGCATAGAGTCAATGGATTCTGCACCCCACCTCAACACCCATCCCTTTCCAAACATGCAATTTAGAGAAGCTCTATAATTAAACTGCCCCCACCCCCAACACACACTTATCTCTATGTAAGGATCTAGCTTCCTAGGAGTTAGATTTATGTCTTCTGCATCTTTGATCTTCCCCCAGCAACTCGCTCAGATCATGCACATAGCATAATGGTGAAATATTGTTGAACGTCAACAATATTCTAGGATTTCTGATAAAAATGATGAATCATCACAGAATAATTTTAGCATCCAGAGCCCAAACAGTAACCAGGTTATGCAATTGTCCTAACACAAAATGACTAGCCCTGCCTGCGAGGAAGCAGCAGAAGGAACGCGAGAGATCTGACAGCTATGCCAGTTGGTTACTAGAAACGCTCGCCAGCCAGGAAGAAGGGGAGGCGGGCGAGAGCTGCGGAAGCGACGCCCTCGCGCACCTTTGTCGCCGGCCCTAGCTCGGCTCAAGGCACGCCGGGACACCCAGGCGTTCCACCACCGTCACCAAGGCCACCGGCGGGCACGCGGTATTCCTGGAGACCGGCGGGCGCGTCGGCCTCGCACCCCGCAAGATGCTCCGCCGGGGTTACAGGGCCTCCGAAAGGCGAAGAGGAGCGAGCGAGCACCTGCGCCGGCAGCAGGACGAGGCGCTGAGCAGCCGCGTCCGCCTGCTGCGGGAGACGGGGCCCACGGGCTTCCTGCTGAGCGAGGAGGAGCCGGGGCGCGGGCGTGTCCGAGTGAGCGCCGCCCCCGCGCGGCGGCCCCGCCAGCCCCCTGGAAGCCCCGGGGACCCGCGCGCCGCCGGCCCTGAAGACGGGCGGGCTGCACCGGGGATGGGGTTTGTGCGGGAGATCCCGCTGCTGGCGCCCAGGACGCCAGATTGAGCCACACCTTGAAAGCGACGGTCCTGGAGCTTTCGGCTTGAAAAAGGCTTTTATATGAGCACGCACCTGGCAATACGTTGTTAGCTAGCCCTGTAACTCAAGCTGAACTAAAATCCTACAATCTGTTCACATACCTTAAATATTTGCTAATAAGATTGGCTTCTCTTCACTTTTTAGCCACTAAAGTTATCACAAGACCTTTTTAAAATATCGTTTAAATGATGATGCCTTGGGAAGGTCTTAATGAATAAAAAGTCTTTACAATTTCGCTGAAAGATCACAGATATTTCATATTCACGTATCCCACTCTCACACCACCTCCCAGGAGTTAACTTGGAAAAGTTTAATGTGTCCTGCGTTTTAAGTACCCAGTGTGGATAACTAGCCTGTGATTAAGACATCCTTTTTTTTTTCCTTTATTGCTTACATTTACTATAGTTAATAAATTGTTTTAGCCAATATAAACTTAGGGGATAAAATCAGTCTTCTTGAAAAAAATTACAACTGTACAAAACAAAAATCTAAGATGAGCTAACACGGTTTTTAACAACACTGCATTGTAGAGTTTCCTTTCAGTTAGAAATTTATAGGGTGTTTTTTGTTTTGTTTTGTTTTTTGAGCGTTTAAAATTAGATTTCTTTTCACCCGCTTGAGTGCAGGTCACTTAAAAAGAGTTAATTGATAACGTAAGTTGTTGACTAAGGCAAAGGATAGGAAAGTGAAATAGCCTAGAGACTCGTGTCAAGAGTTAAAATATGCTGGTAAATTATATTCAACCTTTGGAGTAACCTAAACTGAATGAAATCTCTTTTAATCCTATTATCTACTGATTTAATTTTGCTCTAATTCTAAAAATTAAAGAGTTTTTTTAAAGTATGCATTTTTCTTTCAAAGGTTTTTCTAGGAAATCCTCATGTTTGTAACTGCTCCACATTTCAGAAAGGAGGGGAACTTTGTAAGCATATATGCTGGTAAGTGACTTTGCAATGAAGATCTTCCACAAAAGGAACATCCTGGTATATTACATGTTTTGCCTTTTTCATGGTTTGAGTCCAGCAAGATTGACGAAATTTGGTGTTGAGAGACTGTGAAGGTAAAATGGTCATCGTTTATCAAAATACTTTTGGATACTTTATTTCATTCCAAAAATTAAGGTGTAAGTGGAGAAACTACATGGTATCTCCATGTTTTGAACATTTATCCTTTTAATAAGTATCAATTTTTTGATTTCCATTATGTACAAAGTGAAATCTAAATATAAAACACAAAGATAAAAATCTCCTTGATTCATATCACTGATGATAATTATGTGATTCATTATGACATTTTTTTAATTTATTATTTTCCCTTTCAATAAACATTTGACTAGGAATCATTCAAGATAGAAGTAGGACTACTGAAGATTACTTCTGTACAATCGGAAACTTTTCTTCTAGTGTCAGAACCTATTTGTAGAGAATCTCAGAACAAAAAATTTCTTTGTTTAGTTTAAACCCAACTCAACTCATTTTGTTTTACCTATCTATACTTATACCAACAAATCATTAATTATATTATTATAGAAAATTTGTAATTGACATTTGAAGTGAAACAAGAAATATGAGAAAAGAGTGTGTATCTCATATTTCTAAAACTCTTCTTTACAGGTAAAAAAAAAGTGTGTATCTCTTATTTCTAATACTTTTATTTACCAAGTACTTTATTTTATTTTGATGAGTTTTTTATTGAGCATCTACTAACACAATTTGTTTTAGTTGGCATACATATATAAAATATGGTCCTTCAAAACTTGCAGTTTGGCATTATTATTATTATACTTAAAATAGTTTTTTCCATTTTTATTTTATGCTAGCTTCCTCAGGGCAAAAACATTCTGTTCTGATTTTTATGTAATATAACTCTTTTTTTTACAGTATATAAACCATAACCTAATTGGAAGTATAATCCAAGTATTTAATATACTAAAGTGTATTTGATAAATATAAGAATTTAATATATATTTCTCACCTTTTGAAATAAGCCATATTCCATTTTAATTGGTGACATATGAAATAGTTTTGCCATACATTAAAGTGGTATATGTAGGAAAATTACTCCATTTCAGGAGTGGAAAACTTCAGGAAAAGTAGAGGAAATTCTATGAATACCTAAATTCTCTCTCTGTGAAAACTAACCTCTCTCAGTCAATGACCATATGTCATAAAGAAATACAAGGATTCACTCTAGCAAATATCTTTACTGAAAATGTCTTTCCATTTATCATACTTTTTTCACATATGCTTATTTTAGTACATGTATTTACCTACTGTTACAATAGAAAACTGATGAGAGTTTTAAGTTCATTCAAGACAGCCAATAATGAAAATTCTATAATGCTATAGAATTAAAATAAAACATATCTTTTGAGGTTATATCAGAAATAAATATTTTATTTTGCTTTTCGGCCTGTGAATATTAGGGTCCTGTTGAAAAAATTCAAGCTTCCAAGGAATCATGAATGTAAGTTGTGAGTTTTTTTTTAACTAATTCAAAATTGCCAAATTTAATCATTTTTATTTAGAAATATTCTAAATTTAGACAGTTATTTTTCTAGAGAATCTAACTATTATCTGTAGCACAGTTTGTCACACTTAAGGCAGTTGGAACATTTCTCTTCCTTAATAAAAAAAATGTAACTTTACATGCCATTTCAAATTCAAAGGCATTCAATAAAAAAGGAGTGAAGCAACAGCCAGTTATTCAGAAAAAAAGATTTCCTTTATGTGTTCTAAGCAAAGATTCACAGTGATTTCTGTATTTAAAATTATCTTAATTATAAGAAAAAAAACAAATTATAATTTTTTTAGACCCCAGAAATAGACAGTTGATATGGCACATACTTTAATTCAAAAATTTTTACTGACTGAAATTTTTATTCAAAAATATAAATATAACTTGGTATATAAAAACATAATTTTTAGAGTAAATATATATATATTTATACATATAAATATGTTTTTTTAGAGTAAAATAATTTTTATGTCAGTACTAAAATGAAGTTTAGGGTCAGGCATATAGTTATGTAACTTTAAATTCTACAGTCCTCAAGAATAAAAGAGAAAAAATAATTTTGTTAGAGATCATCGGATTTGTTTATTTTGTAATAAAGATATTGTCATTATGGAAGTGTTCCCTGCAGTCTTGGGGTTATTTGACCTACACTGGACCCATCGAAGAACTGCAATAGCTTATTAAAATTTATTAATAATTGCTCATAATATTCACAAAGAATTAAAGATATATTTTCCTTTTTTTTTACAATTCAAAAACTATTGGTTCTATTTAGGCAAGTTCATTTCCCCCCAGCTATTATTTAAATACAATTGAGCCTTCATTTAAATACTATTCTACATAAACAATTAGAATTAGTGTTTCAGAGGGATTTTCTTTAGTACTCCTCCTCCCACTCTACACACTTCTTAGAAACGTCTCCCGTTTTCTATGTCTCCAACTGTTACTGCGCCTTGGTGATTTCAGCATTTTATCCGGAGGCCAGGATTTCCATCTCCCCCAGGGGCGGTTTGGGTGTTCTTGCAGGCGTTTGACATACCCCATCTGTGATCCCTTCTTGTATTCTCTGCCTCTCCTACTGGCTTCCCTTCTTTTTTAGTCTCCAAAACTGGAAACCTTGGGATTCCCCTTGATTATTCCACTTCCATCTTCATCTCTCACATATCTGCTCATTCTACAAATCCCTTTTATGTTACCTACTACCTACTTCTTAACAGTTTCCTCGTCTCCACCCTCATTCTCACCTCTGTTGAGCCTTCCCCAGCCCTTGGTACTGTTCTTCGTAGCCTCCTTGTTTTCAGTGATTGCACTTAGTTGCTTCCTCCTTCACACTGTAAACAAAAGGTTCTTTCTGAAATATCTCTTACTCCCTACATCATCCTCTCTCCCAGTCCCTTCGTACACATAATTAGGTTGTATGATTTCATACATATTGTTTTCTATTCTCCAGTGTATCCACCTGAAGTTAAATGTTCTGTCTTCTCCAAGTCTCAGTTGTTCTCCGTGCTATTTTCCATATTATCTTCATAAGCTTCTTTACTAGACTATCCAACAGACATATAATGTGAGCTACATATGTAATTTTCTAGTAGTGGTATTATGAAAAAAAGGGAAATCAATTTTAATAATAATTTTAATGTAACCCATATATCACAATACTGTATCTTCATATAACCAATATAAAAATTATGAGATTTTTTTTTGTACTGCTTTCAAAATCTAGTGTGTATTTTACACTTGCAGAGCATCTCAACTCAGGCTCTGTATTTTCATTTAAATTACCTGATTTGCACTTAGACTTCATAAACTAACCAGTTGAAAAACAGATTCACACAATACTCAAATTCTTACAGACTTATAAACTTTCCAGTAACTATAGATGATCAGTTTCAATTTAAAGTGAAACAAAATTAAAAATTCAGTTTTTGAGTCATACTAGCCACATTTTAAGTGGCTAAATTCAACAAATATTAATTGTATTGCATATTATCCAGGAGCTCTGCTAGGTACTTTTTACAACTTGAATCATATGAATTGCTAATATTTGTGAATTTTTCATCTACAAAAATGGGAATTTCATATGGACTAATTTATTATTTTATATTATCCTTTGTCCTTTTTGAAAACAGAAACCCTGTCTTATGCTTTTTACACACAGCAGTCTACTGTAGGGAATTTTTTATTGTTTAAAATTAAACCTAGATATTAATTTTGAAAAATTTATACTTCCTACTAAAATAAAGTATCTTTTATATCTCCTCTATTTAAAAGAAGTTTTAGTCAACATTGAGAAAGTTCTATGTGCACAAATATTCAAAGAAAGTAGTGTTAATGATCTTGAAATTTATCATTTAAATGAAACCTAGAACAAACATGAAAATTAAATTAATTCAAAGAAAGCTGTAAACAATTATTCATTAGGATTATGTAAACTATGTGTACAAGTATGGAGGAGATGGTTACTAGTAAAGAAAGAGGAATGCTTTTGAATATCATTCATAGATTCTTTCCTAAAACAAACTTGGAAGCAATTACTTGCACCCTAGTGCTGCACTAAGAACTCGCACCAAAGCCTGGGACTCCCTTTTATTTTTAAAGATCTACAAAGATGATCACACAGGATTTTAAAAATAAAGATATGTTTTTGAACACTGAGCATTCTTTTTTCTATCACCCAACAAATACTTCTGAACAAAATCTGGATTTATCACCTGTTTCTTCTAGGTACAATGTCTGGTAAATGCCATGTGTTCCTGTTTTTTAATTAAATAAAATATTAGATAAAGCTTAAAAACATTAACAGAAAATATTTTTAAATTCCCCCACAAAGATATAATTGTTTTTTTATTTCCTATTTTCCTTTTTGACTTTATTTTTTTATATGCCTAATAGTCTGCAGGAATTTTGTCTTCTGCTTTTGTCATACACTGTTACTTTTAAATATTTTCAATGCTATGTCATCTCTGTATAAAGTCATCAATGGCTAATTAACATTCCATTAATATGGCATCTCATAATTTCTTTAACATTCTTCCATTGTTAGGCATTTAATTTATGTTAATAGTCTTTGTATATGAAATTTTGTCTTCTTTCAATTATTTCTGTAGCCTAAAGTCTCATTTAATTGGATTTTGGAGTAAATGTATTAACATTTTTATATCTGCCACCCATATGTACTACCAAATTGATCTTTAAAATACTTTTGCTGATATACAAATTTCATCAATTTATCAGTTTTCTGCTAGTTTTGCACATTCATGTTTTAGGCACAATTAGCTTTTATACTCAATGATACACTGAAAGACATTAACAGCATATTTAAGTCCCCAAAGAAAAAAAGATACATAAAAATGTTTTGAAATGTTAATATTTGTATAATATTAGAAAAAAAGCTAAGTATACAAAGTGGAGAAAATGCAAGATACAAGGTTCATAGTAATCTAGTGATCATAGTAATCTAGTAATGTACTTTGGCAATTTATTTTAAGGGATAAAGCTACCAATTCTTCCTAAATACAGGGATTACCCCTCTTTGCAAATGTTTTCTTAATGTTATAACTTTTATATGGTTTTCTTAAATTTTGTTATACATATGGATTTTTTATTATTAAATCTGTTTTTTCCTTTCATGTATGTGTATTGTTTCAATCCTTTGAAAGTTGTCTTCCGTAGTATTGACAAAGAGTCTTTTAGAGGTATATTTCTGCTAGTTTTCCTATTTTATTTTTAGTCTTCATTATGGTATCCATGTGTAGTTGTGTTGGTATTTGGTTTGAACTAAGTAATTTTTCCATATTACCACCCAATTATCTCAATAACAGTTTCCAAATTGTGCTTCTTTTTTTCCTTGTTTCATAACGTTTATTTAGTGAGTTCTTATATGCTAGTAACTGTTTTTCATACTACATTGTGATATCTGATAAGATTTAGCTGCCTTGCTCTTTTCTATAAAAGCATATTCTTTCATAGACTCACATATTAATTTTTCCAAATTAACTTCAGAAGACTTTTTTTCTCCCTTTGATTTTCCAATTCATGTTTCACCACATGAACAGTCTACAGCCAGCTCCTCTTATGAATTGAATGCTTTAGTATTTCTGCTGCCCTCAAGAATCTTTATTCCCAGAAGCACAATATTTTGTTCTTCATTTTCCTCCCCATTTTTTTGGATAACAGATGTTGCTGTGTCTCTGTGACAAATAGACTTCATCCTCCAAAAAAATGGTTAGTTAAAATGTTACCCTCCTGCACTCCACCTGCCACCCCACCTCAGACAAGCTACAGAGATTTCTGTATTGAAATAGATCTGCAATGTTGCAGTATTTTTTAGTTTTTCTTTGGGAGTCTTTCCAAGAAAATGGAGCTTTTCATTATCTTGCAAATATTATTTAAATCTAATGTGTTAAAGTATAATGTATAAAATTAGTATAATTCAGGAGGACCAATGACAACTGGCATTTAAATTATAGCATGTTAAGGAGAAGGAAAGAGGAAGGGGGTCTGGAAATGGACCACAGAACAAAGAATCTAAGATGCCCTGATCAAAACTATATGTATTGGAACACCGTTTCTCATAAGGACAGCAGGATGGAGAAAATTCAGAATTCAAAGATTACACCTCCCAAGGTTACAAGCAATGTAGTTCCTTAAAGATTGTCCTAAAGAATACTGACCATCTGTGAAGGATGTGACTATGAAGACACCCTTGTAGGGATAGGAAAATAGGCAAAATTAGTTGAGTCTTGCTCTCCCATTATCCATCCATTTACTTACTCATCTAACAAATATAAATTATATTAACTACTCAAATATCCCTGTTTCCCCTTTATGTATTTGCACCCATTTCTTTTAATATTCTTGTATTTTGATAAATATTTGTTTATGGACCAGTTGAATATACCAAAATATAAGACATTATTGTAATGCCAATCCAAGGACAAAAATTATCATATAATTAATTCAAAATCCTTATAATGCACTGTTTTCACTGACACTTTTCAGTAATAGATTCCATTCTTGTTATAAATGATATAAATGACTGTTTTCTGACCTTTTGACTCCAAAAGAAATACAAAAAGTGGTAAATGTCAGTGTAATAATGCAACCAGAACTGTCTTTTCGATATTTGAAAGAAAATTCTTTCACTATAAGTTGTTACATTTTCTGTATTTCCAACTTTGCAACTGAATTTTAATATTTTGGGATTTTCCCTAGCTGCTTTGCAGTTAGGTCTTGTGGAAGGAGAAATCAGTGACTTACTTCGGGGTATACATCGAGTTCAAACTCCCCAACAAGGAATGAATGATGAAAATATACATATGGAAGAAGATGGGTGCATTAAGCAAAAGGAAATTGGTTCAGATGATATCTGCTCTATTTGTCAAGAAGTACTTTTAGAGAAAAAGCTTCCTATTACCTTTTGCAGGTGACATGCTTTTTCTTTGAATTCTAAAAGCTTATGAAAAATTCTGATTTAATATTTATAATTGATTATGTTATGAGACATGTTGACCGAGAACTGATAGAAAGCTTTACTTATAGATTATTTATGTTTAATTGGCCTTCTTTTGTTTCATAGCATTTATGTTGCGAGAGACCCTGTTCCTACTCTCAATATTTCCAGACTACACTTTAAAGAGTGAAACCTAACCTCACGTTATTCTCTTTTCCACTTTAACTTACTGAAGTAGGGTATTTTTTGGGTTTTTGTGTTATACCCATGAATAAGTAGTTATGACTTAGAGTAATTACCAAGTTTTCTGAAAGTAAAGATAATACTTTAAAATTATAAAAATTATTTCTTTTTTAAAAATTCTATCTTTTCACCTAAATAATTGAAAATTTCACTTATACAGAAGCATTTTTTGAGATTGTCATATTTCTACTATTCTTCAAAGCACTATAAAGTTGAACTTGGAAAATTTGGGCAACCATTTTTTATTTAACTTTTTCATTCTGTTTTCCTCCTGTTTATTCACCAAAATTTTCATCCATGTTGTTTTGCATATGGCTGCTTCTATGGCACATTTTTAAATTATTAGCTATTTCCCAAAATATTATTTATTTCAATAGATATTTGTTGGGTATTATCACATATTTTGTGATTTCTAGAAAAAGTGACACCCCTCTCTCTGTGATGCTTTTTATTTAAAAAATAATTATTATTGTTATAATTTTCCTTTTTGTTAAGAGTATATTCATTCTCACTTTAAAAATGAAAATTATTTTAATGATGCAAAATATTTTACCATTCATTAGAATGGGGAGGATTTGTTTGGAATTCTGATGTACTAAATTAAATATGATAAGATAATATTTATGTGCGTAATCAAACTATATACAGAAGAGTGGTTCAGAATCTATTTTCATGAGAAATAAAATGATATCGCAGAAATTTTATTTATATAAATATAACCTTGATGTATACAAATAGTAAACTTTAATTCTGCTTCTATCAGATTTGGCTGTGGCAATAGCATTCATATAAAATGCATGAAGATCTTAGCCGATTATCAGGATATGATATCAGACACTTCCATCTTGAAATGTCCTCTGTGCAGGAAAGAGTTTGCACCATTAAAACTTATTTTAGAGGAATTCAAAAACTCTAGCAAACTTGTGACTGCAGCCGAGAAAGAGCGACTGGACAAACACCTTGGAATTCCTTGTAATAGTTGTAAACAATTTCCAATTGAGGGAACGTGTTATAAGTAAGTGTCATCAGTAAAATTATAAATATGTATTCTAACTTGTTTTTTCACTTTAGGAAACTTTGAGCATTAGATTACCAGTCATTTAGGCTGCTTTCATCCTCCTGTCTATAGTGTTTTGCCTTTAAGTGATGGCTTCTTGTTTAGGATTTCCAGACGAGTGATCTGTGTCAGCCCAGTACTTTAATAATTCCAATGTTTTATTTATTTTTTCCTTATGCTGGGAAAGAATTTGGTTCAGAGACGCAGGGAAGTTAGAGTGAACGATGAGGAAGGAATTCATTAAAGCGAGAACAGCAGGGAAGGGCAGCAGCCCTGCAAGCAGCAGAGAGCAGGGAGAGCAGAGGGAGGGGAGGGAAGCTCACTGAACTCCTGCTCGGTGTAGGGCGCATCCGCTGCCAACCCCTAAAGCCAGGGTCACCTGGCGTCCAGGGTTTGCTTGAATCTGCACGACATGGGAACTCAGTCCCCACCACATCAGGATTTGGGGGAGCCAGCGAGCACTGGATGGAGTGAGATGGTGTCTGAGAACCTCCCAAAGGCAAAGAAAGGAGATTTTCAGGCAAGTGGCTAAAGAGCAGGAATATTGGTTGAAAAGGTTCTAGAAAAAGGAAAGATCTGATCTTTGTTATTAGCAGTCATTGTTTGGTATTTAAGTTTTTTCAAAAGGGGTGGATAAAAATAGTAAGTGGCTAAGGTAACGTGAAAAAGAGTCGGGAGGAACATCTGTGGGGAGCAAGGACATGTATAAAAAAGTTCTCGGTCCTCATTGTCACCTATTCCTATTCCTCAAAAAGTTCATGTCTGGCTGCTGTAGATGATTTGAAATCATGCTTTTAAGTATTTTGTTAATGACAGGGCACTCCTCTGTTACTCTGAGTTTTCTGACTGTCTTTTGTCTTCATGGATAATTCTTCCTACTATCTCTTGTAGAGGAAAAAAATTTTACTCTTCTAAGCTCTTTTGTCTGCTCTATTAATTAAGTTGACATAAGACAGATGAACAGGAGAAAAACAAATTTAATGTTGTACATACAGGAGCTTCACATAGACATGAAAGTTTCAAAGATAGTCAGACAGCTAAGGTTTATATGCCATCCTGAGCTGAGGAGAAGGGCGAGGAGTCTGGGGCTTCAAGGGAAGGAAGACAGTTCACAGGAAGTTCGGAAAACAAATATTTGTCATGACCTGCAGAGACAATGAGACACAGAGAAGAATTTGAACAGGTCCTGCCAAGCTTCCCACGGTTCACCACACCTAGCCTGCACTCTGTGCTTGTCTCCAGTGATAGCTCTCCCCGGATCGGGCCCTCTATCTAAATTCCTTCAGGCCGTTGAGGGGGAGGTTTAAAAAAAGAGCTCTTCCTGAGTCTTTTGAGTAGGAGACAAACTAGAAAGCTTTTCAGTTCCTTCTTCATTAGAGTTTCACAATGTAACTACTTTTAAGAAATTAATTACAAAAACATCATATATTAAAATAGAGATGCTTAACTTTTTCTTGCTCAGCATAATTTGATGTATCAAATAAATGCACAACTGCTCTGATCGGTGTTCATCATTAAGAATCTGCCCTGTAAATAAATAGTAATCATGAATAAATAAATGCTGCTTCTAAGATCCATGGAAATTTTTTCTAACTCTCTGATAACTTAAGTAAGAAAATAAGTTTAATTACTACTCAGAATACTATTTGGTAGATATTGCTGCAAATAAGTTAAATTTTCTGTGGCAAAATTTTTATAAATGATGTAATTTTCAGCTTCAGCTTTTGTGGAAAGTGGAATTTCTTTTTAATTTATTAATAGTTTTTATCAAGAACTTTATATATATATATATATATATACACTTTTTTCCATTTTTTGAGGAAAGATAGGGAAAACATCATAATTGTTTTCAAGATGTATTCTGAGTATAACTAGCATTCATGAAACAATTGGAAAACACTGAAAAATGGTAGAATATCTAATAGGCTGTAGATCCTATAGAAATTTAGATAAACAGATAAATGAAAGCTAAGTTACTCTGGGAAGACATTATAGAAAGGATGGGTGGTAGGCAAAAGAATGCCCTCGCTCATACTTCCACATCCTAATGCCTGGGACCTGTATGTTAGGTTACATGTCATAGGGGGATTAAGTCTGCAGATGATATTAAGGTTGCTGATCATCTGACCTTGAAATAAGGAGTTTAGCCTGGATTGCCTGGACCAAGTGTAATCAAAAGTGTTCTTAAAAGTGGAAAGGGAGGCAAAAAGAGAATGATAGGGAAAATTAACTATGGAAGAAAGACACAAATAGATGCGCACCACTTGCTTTGAAGACTGAGGAAGGGACTACAAGCTGTTAAGGAAGGCGGACAGTGTCTAGAAGATGGAAAGGGCAAGGAAACAAATCTCCTCCAGGGCCTCCAAAATAAACGTAAACCTGCAGACCCTGTGATTTTAGCCCACTTAGGTCCATGTTAGACTTCTAGCCTATAAACCTATAAGGTAATAAAGTTGTGATATTTAAGCTGTTAAATTTGTTGTCATTTGTTGCAGCAGCAATAGGAAATTAATAGAGCGTGAAACTTGAGATGGGCCTTGTCATATCTGCATAGGTTCCAGGAAATTTTGGCCAGAAATTTTCATCAAAAGCCACCAAAATAATTGTATTTTTTTCTTGTGTGTTTTGGTGTTTTGCATTTTTAGGTGCACCAAATGTATAGAATATCACTTATGCCAGGAATGTTATGATAGCTGCTGCCATCTTCCTCATCCGTTTGCATTTCGTGAGGTACAGTATCCATCTTCAATTTCATATAGTGTTTGTCGTATTATAAATCTAAGTAAGGTAAGTCTCAGAATAGTAAGAATAGGTAATACTCTGGAATAGAGCCGATTGGTTTTTAATAAAAATCTGTATTTTTAGGAGAACTCTTTCTCATAGGGATGCACAAGGCAACTAGTTCTCACACTGGTAATTTATAAAATCCAGCACAATAGCAAATATCCATTGACTTTATATATGAATCTTAAGGACAGGAACTGTAGCCATCAAACTTGAAAATTCATTTTTAAAAAATATCTCAACATTACAAATTGACATTATTTGTTGAGGGGTGAGGGGTGAGTTTATTTTCGTTGGTTCCTGTCCCCACCACGACAGAGTTGAAGGGCAGAAACACAGGAGTGAAGCAGAGTAAAAGTTTCATTTCTTCTCCAAGGGAAGAGCGGGCTAGAGTCAAGATAGACAAAGGCAGGTTTGACTCGAATAAAGCAGGGAGGAAGGAAAAATAGAGGGAGGAAAGGGGAGCTCAGTGAGCTGATGCCTGGCATGAGGGCATAATCCCTTGCCAGCTCCCAAAGCCAGTGTCACCTCGCATCCAGTGTCCGCTTGGATCTGCACAGCGTGGGAACTGAGTCCCCACCACCCCAGGATTTGGACCGCCAAGCACTTGATGGAGTGAGATTATGTTCTGAGAACTTCCCAGAGGCAAAGTAAAGAGACTTTCAGGGAGGCTACTGAGAGCCTGAGATGCAGTCCTGCCCGGGGTCACCCAGATGACGGGAGCTTGCAAGCCCGCACCAGAGCTCTCAGCAGCCCCTCCCTGCTTATCTGAAGTAGGACAGAGAGAGTGACACACTCGAAGAAAGGGGAGTGTGGGTCTGGGGTTTCATAGGGCTTTTTTGGGGTAAGGGTCAGCATACAGCATGATGTATACAGGTGATTCATAATTCCTTTGAAGTTTTGTCTTAAGAATAGGGTTATTTAGGTGACTGTGCTGATTTGGAACTTCGGCATTCATTGGCCACATAGGTTTATTTACAACTCCGATGTCTGTCTCCTGCCCTGGCTACAAAGTTAATTGATTAGGGGCTGGAGGAAGAGGAAAGCAGCATATAGGTTAAGTTAAAGAATAAACTGGGCCTTTTAGCAGGCTGAAGTAAATCTTACACTGGCATGATCTAACTGATGCAATGAAGACATGGGCTGTGCTGGGATACTTTTCTTTATCTGGGAAATAGCCGGACATTCTAAGTTACTCCTGGCCTTTGGAGCTTCAACTAATTAACTCATTAGCTCTGTCCTTTCCGGCTCTCTAGTTTTATCTGGTTAACTCTTTGAGTCCCATTTGGTAGACTTTACTGGCCTATTCTCCCTCTATCCAATCTTATCTATTTTCTGCCTAATATATTGTCAACCTTTTATGGTATTAAAATTTTTTACATCAACAATAATGAAACTCATAGAATTTTATTGCAGTCATTTGAACCATATACTTAAAAAGTATTTCATGATGCTGAATAATAATGCTATCTTCTGATTATTACATAAGATAAAATATCTGCAGTTGCCATTATTAATATTTTTACATTAAAGAGTAATGTTATTATAGAAGCTGTGCAATAATATATCAGACTCACTAATAATCTGTGAATTCTTTAATGTGGTTTAAAAATTTTTTTAATAATGAACTTATTTTTCATATTGTTGTTATTGATACACATTAGCATGCAATTTTAATCCACCAAATAAAAATTTCCATGATTTGTAAAGTAACATCTACTTTTTACCTATTACAGAAGAGAAATCAAAGATGGAGATCGCTAGAAAAAAGATCAGATGAAACTGTAAAATATATAGATATTAAAAATGAGATAGAAGAAAAAATGTCTCATTTTCAAGAAAAACAAGGGTAAGATTCTCGGTGAAATGTACATTTCATGTATGACTTTGTATATTTAAATTATTTTTCAGTTTGAATAAGTTTATTCCTTTATTCAGTATGTGTTGAGCAGTTATTATTATATATAGCACGTATACCAGGTAACGTGGTACAGAAGCGCAGAGCAAGGCTCTGGAATCAGACTGCCTGAACCCAATCCTAGTACAACAGCAAGTTGGATTAATTTCTTCCGTTCTCTGCCACATTTTCTTCACCTTTAAAGTTGGGATAATAAATAAAACCAAACTTGTTGGAATTTTGTGAGTGTTAAATGAGTTAATATACACAGTAAATATTCAAATAAAGTAGTCTATTATTATTATTAATTCTACCAGAGATTCTACTAGGTATTAGGGATATAGTAGTTTCCCTAGGAATTAATTGATCAGTTAAATAAATGTAAAATTAAAACTGACATAAGTTATATAAAGAAAAAATATGAGGGGATTTGATATATGCTTTGTAAGTAATTGGCCTCTAAGGGAAGGAAGACTTTTCTGCCTCAGTCCCCCTCTACTCATCCGATTGCTTATATTTCAGAACACTGGGCTATTTACTAGTGGAAAGACCTCCAGACTTTTGTCATACTCCTTATCAATTCAAGAAAATTAAACATGCTGTGTATTATTAATATATTAGGTACACTATAAAACATGTACAAAGAAGATCATTTTAAAAGTGTAAGATAAAATTGAAATATTTTTTTTTTAATAATTGTAATGAATTACCCAAACAAAAACTAGCTCCTTCCCTGTGGATGCCCCACACCTTGGCGACCATAGCTCTAATGGAGCATGAAATGCCTTGTGGGTATATGATGAGTCTATACCGGGCTCTCCATCGTCATTTCCCCTGGCCCTGGCTAGGTGTCACACGTCAGCCTATTAGAATCATAACTTGTATAACTAAAGGTTTAGGAGGTACTGTGGGTGGAAGGCAAGAGAACATGAGGGTAGGAGGACATTCTAGGCAGAGATAGTAAAATACAGAGGACGAAAGAATTTCAAGATAAAGAGTGGTTAACAACTTTAATAATAATAAAAATACTTTTTTTTTGTTTTTTTAGTTGACAATTAGATGACCTTAGTAAAAGCAATTTCTGTAGGATGATGAAAGTTTGTCTGTAAAGAGAAGTATAAGCTTTTCTAAAATATATTCTTTGTTCTGAATGAGTTTTGAATAATGCATCTAACTTTTGTATCAAACATTTGTTTTAAAATATTTATCAGTTGTTAATGGCATCAAACAGCAGTTAATTTACATTGTATGATCTTAGATATGTTGGTAAATACTTTTGGTATGATATTTTAGAGCCACGTTAACAGTCTAACCAGACTAAAGTGGTAAGCATATATATACCAAGGGCAAATGAGTGTCCCCATAGATCTACCAATTTATCATAGTAGACTGGAATATTTAATGTGGCTTACTATGCACCTTACTTCCTACCAGATGACAAAGTGAATTGGGTTGTATTTTTCTAAACACAGGCCTATGTATTGGATCATACTGAAATAATTTGAGTATGTGGTTCTCATTGAAATTCTGTTCTGGTTTTATTGATGTTAAAAAGTACAAATCAAAAATTTCAGGTTAGCATTTTTATTTGAAATGACTAATTTCAATTATGCTGTTTGTGGATATTGAAGTTGGATCCATCTTATTCAAGATCAATGCATTTTTTAACTTTGTAATGTATGAGATTTATTATCTTTAGTTCAAAAAAACATTGAGTTCATTTGCCTTACCTATATGGAAGTCCTTGTGTTATAGATTACTTCCTGATCTGTAATCACATAGGCACACTCATATCTCTCTGCTTATTCTCATTCAGCCAGGTCTACACACCAAAGCATGTGGTGAAGTCACTGCCTCTCTTATTAGTCACAAAGAATAGTAAGCTGCTTGCCCCAGGCTACCAGTGTCGACTTTGTTTGAAGGCATTTCATCTTGGTCAACATGCGAGATCACTACCATGTACTCACAAGGTAGAAGTCACATCGTTTTAGTTTGACTTTCCAATAGGGCTATCTTTCACAAATGAAGTGACTAATTAAGTTTTTCACTTTTTAGTTGTATTACGTGAAGAGATGTTCCAGTTGAATAGTATATGTAGAAGAGCTGCAGCAGAGACTACTGAGATGGCAGCTCTGCCCCCTAAGGATGGATTCGTGTTGATTAGGGCTCATTTCTATGTATACTGTCTAGGAAAGATAAAACAGCACTTTAAGTCAGATTCTTTTTTTCTACTTTAGTGATCTGTAAAGAAAAAAGAAAGAAAAAGCTTATAGAATACTGTTTAATGTGTTTTTGTGATTCTTTAGATGAAACAGAAATGCTTCGTTTGACTATTATTTAAAATCAACTATTATTTCAAATGAACTCACTGGAATCAAAGCTTAATTCTGCTTGGTCATTATATAGCTGCTAACAAGTTTTTTTCTGAAATAAAGTCATTTCCATAAATAAATATTTATAGCTTTAGTCACCCATACTTAAAATGTATAATGATTTGTTTTCTTCCCAAAAATGTGATTTGTTATTTTATATCTTACCATCACCAGATCCATTTTCAACTCTAGTTGCTTATGACATTTTTTAATTATTTAATAATTTTCATTCGTTAGAAAGCAATAGTGAAATTAAAGGCTTGAATGAGTAGTGATTTTTTAACAAAATTACAAAAATGATATCCATAGGCATCTCATTTTAGTGTTGAAAATGAAGATCAACCCATAATCAACAGCGTTTTGAAGAAAACCTCTTCAAAATATTTCCATGAAACTTGATAAATTATATTTCACTTTTGCTAAATAGTTTTTAATAGTAACACAATAATGAAACTGGGTGAAATTTACATAGATAATAATACATAAAAGAAAGAGAATTATATTCCTGATTAACTTACAACCTTTTTTCTTAAAGTTTCATAGAAAATGTATCGACAGTTGGTTACTCCACAAGTGCAATTCATGCCCTATCGATGGACAAGTTATATATAACCCTTTAATCTGGAAAGATACAGCAGTGAGTGGACACACACATCAGTCTGTTTCAAACACAGACATGACTCATCTGTCAAAACAGGAAGAACCAGAACTTTTTATTCCTGGTATTGGATTAGTCTTAAAACAAAACAGACTTGGAATTTTCCCTAGCATACCTCAACATAGCTCTGAAAAGTTGAATACACCTGAAAGTCCAACAGATCCCTATCAAAATATAACAATAGATGACCTAAAGTCTTTCAAATTAGATGATTCAAATTCAAGAAAATTAATCTATGAATATAAAATTAGCCAAGATTTCCCCACGTATCTTCAAGATTTATCCACTGGGTCTTCTGGGAAAATACCATCTCAAACATTTCTTCCTTCTATTGCTCACAAGAATATTGTATGTCCCACTGGAATGGAAAGCCCACATAGCAGTGAAAAATACCACATTGGTCAAAGCCAGAAGATGACCAGGGACTGTAAACGAATTCACCACAATCCAAAGAAGATGCTTGGTACTAGAATAAAAGAAGACAACAGGAAATCAAGTACTGTATTTCCAGAAGATTTAAATCTTATTGTTGATTGGGGTACAACTAAACTTAGTTTGTCTAAAAGTAAAATTAGACAAAAATGTAGTAATCTATCAAGAAGACCTATATCTCACCCTTTAAATACAAAAAGTACTGAGGTATCTTTAGTATTGGAAGGTCTTCGATTACAAAAAACTGCTTTTGATTAACACCAGAAAATGTTTGAATATTGAACATAAAAATGTTTTATTTGTAGAACATAAAAAAACACTGTATTCTATTGACAAATGTATATGAAATTCTCTGTTATCATTTTGCCTGCTTGCCTATGAATAACTACACTTAAAGAAAATAACCCCATTCCCAATAAGACTTGAAGCATTAGGTACCTTGGTGAATATGTTCAGGATATAATAAATTATTAATATTTTTTAGAACTTTTATATCTGATTTTATGCTGATTAAATAATTAGTTTTACTTACATTGAGGAAATAGATTTTTCGTGCATTAAGTCACTGTTTTCAAACATTCCGCTTGATAACATATAACATGCAAGGATTCTTTCCATGTACTTGTGCATTTTTTTTAATTTTCTTGCACTACTCACCACCACAAACCTATAGGGAAGTCCAGGTGGCAGTTTTCTTTTTTACTTTATTTCTTTAAAGGTGTTTTCTTATACATGAAATGGAAATAAAATATAATGCTATAAACTATGCCACATTTATAATGGTTTTACTGTTTTATTTTCAAGAAACTTATAAGTACTACCAAATTTCTTGATACAATCAATATTAAAGGATTTGTTTTTCTAAACAGGTTCTATTCCCAAAATAACCATTATTTCAAAATGTGAATTTGAAAACTAATCAGCCTTAGACCATTATGTTGATTGTTTTTAAATTCTGTGGCTCATTAGCTTTTTATTATCTTCTTTAAAAATATTGATGATTTCATTGATTTTTGTTATCTTAACAAGGGGAAATATCATCTATATTTTTTTCCATCTGGTAATGGAATAAATAGTTCTTTGAAACAAATCTTAAAGATATCAAGTAGAGAAAGTTCTTGGAAAATAGCATTTGAATTTAAAGAAATGATTAAATTGAAGTTAATCACAAACAGAAAGTAGTTGCTAAAGTGTAAGTCAGAAATAGTAACTGAGAGTTAATTATAACATGAACTACATTTTTTAAATGAGGCTTGTTTCTGATTTGTAAATAGAGGGCCAATATATTTGTTGGCAATTCAGGATTTTATCAACCTATTTTCTTTGTAGTAGGTACAGTGATGGAAACTACAAAATAGTTTCCAATTAATCAAATATTATTTGTGTTCCAGTAGATATTGTGCTTTCCTTTTTAAAAGAATTTTCCAAAAAAGAAGGAAAGAAAATGCTTTGGAAAGCAAAACATATCAAGAGCTTCAAAAGAACATTAAGAACTTGGGATGCTAGTAGAGAAAAACAATAGTGCTGTAAAATTCATTTTTTAGTTAAAAGAAAGATATAATATGCACACTTCTTACTCCTATACCAGTCAAAACTTATTAATGATCATACTGCAATTAGTTGTTATATTATCTCAGAGGTATACTATACACAAAATACCCATGATTACAAAAGGAGAATAAATTTCAATACTAGAGTAACAATTTCTGATGACTGAACAAGCTTTACTGAGAAAGAGTCAGGGGTATGAATTGTGTGACATTGTGGGGGAGGTTAAATAGTTCTTCAGTTTGCTATTTATTAGACAAAATAAATTTTATTATATGTGTCTGATTTCTAAGAATAAAAGCCATCCTATTTATGAGGAAGAAGAATGGCCTGCGATTAACATAATACAGACTCATGGGCACAGGTGAATGACCTGGCAGGTTGATCAGGGGCCCAGAAAAAGAAAGATTGAACGATTTCATTTCAGACAAGCAGGCTAGGTGGGGATGCTTCACCCATGGGGAGAGCTTTCTCTCCCCTGCTCTTATAAGGCCACTCTTACTGAGGCTACAGTGCAGTCGGCCATCCGTTTTCAGTTTCTACCCACATATCCAACCAACCCATTCAGAAACCAAGCTCACATTTTTTTTTTCTGTCGGATGGACATTGGTGTAAGGTAGACGAAACCAGACCAGGCAAGCAGCAACAAAGGAACCAAAAAAATTTTATTAGCACAATCCCAGACGAGGTTCCCTGGTCCGCATATCCACAGGCCAGGGAAGTCGTGCCCAGCAGGAGGGGCGACAGGCTTATCAAGGGGGCTGGGAGAGCTCTGAGGGTATGGACAGAATTAATTGGCTGGTGTGGGTGTCGTGATTACCGATGATTGGTCATGCTGGGTTGCTGAGGGGAGAGTGCTGCCAGGCGTGTTCTAGGCGGGACCTGCGGCTAGGCACCTTCCATTGAATCATTTGAGTGACATTCCCCATTCTCTTCCTTATTGGGCTCGAGTCGGGTTCCTCCAGTGAGGCCCATCCCTTCCTCCGATACCTCTGGTCCTACAATTGGCATTAGCCAAAGGAGGGACAGCGGTCCAACATTATCCAATATTGCTGTATAACGTGGAGGTCTGGGCTCTGCTCAAGCAGCTTACCGTCTGATTCTGCTGCTGCTATCTGGATGTACCACTTCCGTGCTGTGATGGATTACTGCTAGGCCCAACCAACTTGTGATGTGATGAATGTGACAGACCCCAGCTCATGATAGGTATTAGGGGATACATGATCAATCCATTTGTGTTCCATGGTCCAGAGCTACATCTCCACCAGGAATGCCATAAGTCATTTTCAAAAGGACAATTTTATTGCCTTCTTCCAAAACCCAGGGACCCACATGTGATTCCTCTACTTGGGCTTGCCACAAACCCCTGGGTCACCCTGACCCATCCCCAAAACCTCTAATACCAAAGAGGCTTCCAGATTGTGTGGCCCAAGCAGCAGGCTGTTTATACAACAGTCTAGGCCTGTGGCAAAGCTCGTACCCACTCTGGGCCCCACCAGAGCAGACAGCCATTAGTGTCATCCAGCATGTGGGCTATAGCAGCGCTCCCAGGCATGGAATAGTGGAATATGCTGCTCCATAGCTCTAAGTTACTGACCAGGTAGTAAGCTTCATTTTTTGTTGTGGGAAGTCCAAGATGCAATAATTTGCTTTTATTTTGGACTGGATATCTACAAGAGCCCTAAAAATTTTACTAGTGAGAAGGCCCCGAATCTTTGTGGGTTTATTTTCCATCCTCTGGAAAACATGTCTTACCAAAGAGCACGATGATAACTTCTTGCTTATCTTCGTCAGTTAACATAACAGCATTAATGTAGTGAATCTACATAATGTTCTATAGGATATTCAAATGGTCCAGAGAGCAGGAGAATTAACATAGCTCTAGAACAAAAGTATAAATGTATGTTATTGCCTATTCCACATGAATCAGACCTCTTTCTGGTCCTCTTTTCTTGATGGAATAGAAAGGATACATTCGCCATATTAATGGCTTAATTTCATGTACTTGAGGACATGTTGATCCTCTCTAGCAAAAATATCACACCTGGCTTGGCCCCTGCAATGGGAATTACTATTTCATTGCATTTATGGTAGTCTGCTCTCATCTTTCCAAGATTCGTCCAATTTTTGAAAGGGCCGTAATAGTGAATTAATGAAGATTTGGTAGGGACCAACACCCTTGCCTCCTTTAGATACTTAAGGGTGTCACGAACTTCTACCATCCCCCTTGGGGTGTAATGTTGTTTTTGACTTATTATCTTAGCTCAGTTTGGGGAATAGTTTTAGAAGCTTCTGCTTGGGTATGATTACGTTTATCTCACAGGCCAAACCTCAGTCTGGGGCTTGTGCTAATTATTTAGTATGTTGTTCTCAATTATTCTTTCAGGAACTGGGGAAATAACTGCTGGATGGATCCATGAAAAATAGCGGGCCCATTCCCAAGCCAGGCGTTTCTTAGGATCCATTTATTACCTGGCCCCTAAGTGCCCCCACTCTAATAGGGGGACCATAATAGTGCATCACTGCCGATTCCGACTGTGTCTTAACAGTCCTTGGAATGTTTGGCTATCTCACTTTCCCCAGCATGGAGTACAGGTTTGCTCAGGACTTTCCAAATTAAAACAAAGTCCCTGTTCCAAGAAGCCCCTGAGTTCTGGAAAAAGTAGGATGATTGGCCACCCTAATAGTTATGAAAGTATGTGACTTTTGGGGAATGAGTCGAGAAATCATTACTGAGTATATTTGCTTTGCTATTGAGATTTCCTTCCTATTTCGAGTTTGGCCTCCTTTTTAGTCAGTGGGTTCTGGGCATGAAACTACCTCATGTCCAGAAACGTGGCACTGTATTGTGACTTTTAATTAGGGCAATTGCCCTTGGCCTCCTGATCATCCATTTTCTATGTCCTATGATCGGGCAAGCTGAACGGAGTGCTCTGACTGGATCCCCATCTTCTTTGCCCCTAGTGGCACTCATCAGCCATCTCCACTTCTCAGCTCAGGCCTTCTGGCTGCTGCTTCGATGCTGTCACTACAGTAATTTCATCCAGTTAAGTGCTACTGCCTGGTCTTTATTTGGGACCAGTTGTCCCCACTGCTTTTCAGTGAGCCTGGTATAAGCCTCTCCTACTGTCATCTCTGGGTAAGGGAAGACAGCCACCACTGGCCTGTGAGTGAGTCCAGTGCCCCCGCCAGCACGGTTCATGGCTTTGGTAAATGGGCTATTTTATAGGCCTTCTCATGGAGCATAACCATCTGCTGGGGGCCCTGGCCTTACAAAGTATATTCAGTCCAGCATGCTGGCTTCCATGGGTTTTTTAATCCCTTGTTCTACTGTCTGCTGTTGATTCTGGTATTCCGGCGCCCCTTAGCACTGCCCGTTGCTTTTTCCATGCCCCTAGGAGTCATCTCAGTAGTGAGTGTGCGCCGTCACCTGGAGATCTCACCGAGCTGATAAATCCAGTATCACTAGAAGGCTCCCAAATCAAGAAGCTGTCCCTTGTCGGATCTTATTTTCTGGTCCCCTGGATTAGGCACTCTGAGAATTCAGACCCACCGATTCTTCTCCAGTACCTGACAGCACACAAAGTCTAGGTCTTGTTCATTCTATAGGATGTTAGGTCTCACTAGCAGCAGCATATCCCTGGCTGAATTATGCTGTCATTTAACCCTGACTATATGCCTAGTGGCCATTACAGAAGGTAAAGGCAGATTCTGAGTGGGGGCACATGATGTTTTGTGGGAGAGGACTCTGCATCGCCTTCAAGCAAGGCTGGTGGGCCTGCTAGCCTTCATGAGGAAGAGGTGGCTTACTGCTGCATTTTCAGAGAGTTCAGAAGAGTCTAGAGGTTCAAACATTCAGGGTTATTCACCCAGATATTCTCTTCCCAAAGGTCAGAATCCCATTTTTTCCTAACCAGATTTTGATATTATCCTAACTACCTTGACTGGGCATTAAACGTTATCTGGAGCCCTACCACTTCATTAACTCAATGTTCCCTGTTTCCTCCGCTTTCCTGGGGCAGAAGTGTTTTTGTAAGCTATCAGGCAGGTGTAATGGCTTTCACACTTGGTGGTCAATTGCCCACTCCTTTTCATAATCTTTTTCTAGTGTAGCAATGGACTTAACAGTAGCCACCTGTTCCTATTGTCTTGATAGTTTCCCCAGTACTTCTCAGAGATCTGATGCTTTACACCAGCTTAGACACACTCCCCTCCCTCAGTGGTACACCATCATAACTCATCAGTGGAGAGAATTTTAATAACTGGATGTACACTTTATGCCTAGGGGTGTCTGTGTTCCATCTACCAATGACAGGGTCTTCACTGAAAGCTGGACTGAATGTGATTTATCTCCCAAACACCAGATTATCACCTGCTTCCTCAGACTCCACCCATTACCGACTAGCGTGGGTTATTTCTTCCAAAAACAGATGCTTAAGTAGAATTTGATGTGCAAGCTATTCATTAAGCATTAACACCTGTGGAAAGGAAGCAACTGATCTTGTTTTTATGAAAATTCTGATGTTTTGTTCATCATCTCTCCTCACTCTAGTCCCTTTCCTTGGGGAAAAGAAACCGTATTTGGCAGAGGGAGAAGTAGGACTGTAAAGCCTTGGTCGCGCCCCTACTACGGTCAGTCACGGGGTGTGAACCACGCACGGAGTCTGCGCTCTTGGCCTACGCGGTGCTCCGCGGCCGAGGCAAACCTAAAGCGGCCCGGCAGGCCCGGCCTGTGCCAGTTGCCCTCTCAGCAGCCAAAGCAACCGTCCTTCCTCGAAGGCTGATCTGAGCAGCGCAGCTCCTGTTTACCGTAAGTACAAGAATACATGGAGAACATTTTTGAAGTAAAGAAACATTTAGGAGGTTATTAGTCAGGAAAAGGAGGAAAAAGAAGTCTAAATTTTTTTTGTGGTAGATATTACTTGTGTTTATCAAAATCTGGTTCCTTCCTGGGCATCTGGGAAACTCCCCTTTGTTTCCCAGCCCCCACTGTAGTCAGGCAGAGCTCTGTGACTAACGCAGATGACTGAAATGTCAGAAAATGTGAAGGACGCCCCTTGCAGTCCGAGACAGTGCAAAGCTCCTGCACCACCCAGTCTCTTCCTCAGCCACAGCGCCGGCGCGCCGCGTATTCGAGGCGGGACACGCAACAGAACAATGTGCGGCATCCCGCAGCCCGCGTCCCTGAGGCAAGCGCTTAAATACACATTTGGAGCTCCAGAGAGGCTTGCAATGAAAATAGAAGTTTAGGGGTCATAAGCATGTAGATAAAAGCTATGTGAATAGACGGTCTCGCCAAGGAATGAGTGCAAAGCAAACAGAGGGCGTTAGAGCTCAGAAGAATCCCAACATTCAAAACTATAAGAAGCTAGCCAAGGAGGCTAAGAGTGATAAATGTTCTAATTTGTAACGTTTATTCTATCTTCACAGCACTTTTGAACACTATATGAAATTACTAAGCTCTCTCCCTTTTAAAATATACATTACTTGGGGGCAAGGACCTTGTTGTCTTGCTCACTGCTATATGCTCGGCATACTTCTGATAAACATGGGGTGTTCTAAAATATATGTTGAACATTGAATTATGAAGACAAGTGTCCAGACTGGGTGGGGGGGCGGGGGATAAAAAATATTTGGTATTAGAAAACCAAAAAAGAAAATATTGTCAACTAATAGGAATTGGTCAAGTGAGATCAGGACTGAAGAATGTAATTTTGTATTGGCAATAAGAAGAGTATTAGTGACCTTGGCTAGGAGAGTTTTAGTGGAGTGTTGGGAACAAAATCCAAATTGGACTGCTCTGAAGAGAAAATGTCAGGTGAGGATGTGGAAATGGGAATATACATAACTCAGGAAGAGAGATTATGAATAAGAGGGAAGAGAAAAGGAGCTAGAAGGGGTGGGTTTTTTTTGGTTTTTTTTTTTTAAGCTGAGATGAACCTGTTTAGATGACATTGCAAAATCAGCTGATGTGTGTGAGAATTGATCACAAGGATCTGGAGCATAGGCGGCAGGGTGGACTCTGGCAGGAGGCAGGGACATAGAAAGAAGGGGTGGGGGTTATTCTAGATGTGGGTGGGTTTGGATGTTTGCTGGAGGGAGGTGGTGAAGTTGTAGTCTGGGTCAGCAAAGAGTGAGTCAAGAATAAAGAGGCTAAAGGTCATTGGAGAAGGATTAAAGAAGCTTATTTTCCTGAGAAATGGAAAGTGAATTGACTAGTGAAACATGACAAATTCAGGCAATTTTAAGTTCCTTTTGAGTTTGTTGGCTATGAATGTATATAATGTTACTAATCTGACCTATTGGGATGCTTTTTAGCTGCATAAAGCAATCTAGGCACAACTGTAGAGAAGTTAGATAGTTGGATTCACTCATGGGTGCAATTTAGGTAGCCAGTCACAGTTAAAGGTAAATCAACCAGAGAGTTTGGGGAGAGGTTTGAGAGAGAGAGACACAAAACTTCAAGTAGATTAACATATAGAAGGCTTACTCATAAGGCAAAATAAATAGGTAAATGAATCAAAGGACTAAAATTGGTCAAATAGGAGTATTTAGACAGGCAAGGTGCAAACCCAGGGGTTTGGAATAGAGAAGGTAATGCCCGAAGAAGAGATTTCACCAGCAGGTAGGTCTGAGTGAGATGCCGGCTCTGGCCATAGATTGGGGGAAGTGGGAAGGAGAAGGCTCCAGAAGTAAAAACATGAAGGAAACTGAGAAGCTATGGCAACAAATGGGTCAGCCTCAGACATTAATGTCCTTCTTGGTAACAGGAGTTAGGGAGGAAGGTTTGCAAACCTGTTGCCAGAAATTCTCAGGGAGTATCTACAAGGTCTACAGATGAGACTCTGTAAAGGAGAGGCATAAAGAAAGGGCGAACCCTTCAGGGGAACTGGCATTTTTATAAGAAAGTCTGGAGCTGTGATCTGAAAATGGCCACAAGAAATGTGCAGAAATTGATCCCACTTCCTGATCCTGATGCAAGGACAGTATGAGAAAATAAATGTTTTTCTGGTGGGCTGGGGCTGCAGGGAAGTGAAGTCCTTCGGAGGAAGTCCTAAACGCAAGAAGGAGGAGGGGACAAGAAGACATTTAATGAAAGGATCACAGATTGCACATGCTAGTGTAATCAGAAGTCCAGAGGGAAAAAATGCAAAGGTTTGGGTTGGAAAGAGGAACAAGCCGTTAGGGGAGAAGAAAGGAAACCCAAAGTAATGCACAGATAAAAACGAGAGGAAAGAAGATGGTACTTAATTTGACAAGTGACCGAGACATGGAAATTTGAGGCAGAGAGAACAGGTCATTTCAAAGACAGAGAGTTTGAGTCCCTGCTGGGTTGTGGCCAGGTGGACAGACCCACAGACTACACGAGCTGCAGCATTGTACGCTCCTCACCCTCGGTTTCTCGGTGGGAAACAGGAGTCTCAGTCATGCTGCCACGTATTGTGGCAATGAAAGCATTTCGTGAGGGAGCGGGAGTCTAAATCAACAGCGGGCAGGGAGGCAGCAGAGCTGTGCGGCCGAGGGAAAGCGAGCAGGGAGCAAGGTGGGAGGCAAGGGTGTCTCGGGCCCTTAGCTGTGGCCTCTCAGTGTCCCTGAGCCCTCGATCACGCTCACACAGTCTAAGAGCTGAAAGAATTGTTGGAGATCCTGTTTTCTTTATGAGGAAAATGAAGTTTAAAAGTACTTTAATGTCTCACTCAAGGTGATATTATCAGATATTATCAGATATAGCTGGTGTGTGATAATTAATAATTATCACCCAAAGTGAGGAGTTGAAATGAGAAAAAAATCCACATTTTCTTGCTCCTAATCTGATGGCAACCTCTCTCACCCTCTCTGCTTCCCTCACTCGCCTTTAATTAAAAGAGTATGATATTATGGCATTTTAATCTTATTCTGATTTTGGCTAGAGAATGTTTTCTGGAGCCCATAAAGACAGAATCTTGTTCTCAACAGTGGAGTGTAGCTAACATATAGAGTCAGTATTATACTGAGCAAATAACTTCATCAGTGTTATGATTAATTACTATATATAATGTGTTGCTTATACATATGTTAATAAATATTCTATTCAAAGAAGTCACTAAAATGAAATATTCAGAGGTACATTTTTGTAGGAACATTTCCAAAAACAATTAGAAGATTAAAAACTGATGGAACTGCTTTTTTTCTAAGGGATGACTACTGTGAAACAAATTCTACTTTAATGTGTTCCTTGGGAAGGATGACCAATTTTTTTTTAAGTTTAAATACCATTATTATTGAATGAGTAACCAATCTCTCTGGGGTGAAGGGGGTATTTTTCAAGCTTGTATTGAAAACACCGATTCACATAGAAGACAAGTCGGCATCTAACAGAGGTTTGACTCAATACAGAGGCTGTAGTGTTTGAATGCTGGACTTCAGTTTGTAAATGGATTGAACTGTTTTGTGGCCATCTGTTTCACAGCTGAGACACATCCCAAGATGGATACGTGTTCAAATATTTGCGATTTCAAGAGTTAAGGACTGGAAGATATAATACTAAAGATCCAGTTGTGCTTTAGATATAATAGTTATATGCCAGTACGTATTTGCATTGAAGTATGGTTGATATATAATCTTATTAGTTCCAAGTATACGATACAGCGGTTCAGCAGTTACCCGCATGATTGAGTCCACACCCCAACTAGGGCAGTTTATGCTGGTATATTCTTATACTACAAAGGAGCAAAGTAGCAAAGAAAATATGAACATTTTAAGTAGTAGCTTTTATTTTAAAAACATTAAGGATGGACTAGAGAAATGTCTCAGTAATATTTGAATAATATCTGAATTAAACTATCAAGGTATACGGACCAAAATTTCTTTCTTTCAAAAAATACTGTCATTTGAGTTATAACTTGAGAGACATGCAAGCTAAAAATAATAAAATTGATCACTTTTACATTTTATAAAACCACTTGTGGGTAATATTGCAATATTTCCAGAATCTCTCACCTGGGTTTAGTGCATCTCCATATCAACAGGGGTTTCCAAGGGGTGGAGAGAAGTAGCTATCTCCATATCAGTGGGTAATTACATAGGTAAGCTGGGGGAGTATTCGCTGGCTTCTGCCTCAGCAGGAAAGAGAGATGCGGGACCACTGCTTGTAAGCAATAAACGGGTTTTAAACTTTATTTCTCCCTTTGGCTGATTTCAGTTTCAAAGGTATTTTGTCCCGGGATTTCCCCTCCCTGGAGTTACAACACTAAAATGTATAAAGTTAATTTTCCAAAATTTCACATATCCATGTCACTGTTTATTTAAAATAAAAATAATTTGCCTCTTGTTTTTTATCATTATTGTGGATAATTACTGATTTTAAAATGTTAAAATTCTAAATGTTTATTACAGAAGAAAAAATAGAATAAGAATCTAATGGTCAAGGTTTTCAAATACAAAGTTTAATAAAATCAGTTATTTTAAAGAAAAATGAAAATTATTAAAATACTTCATTTCAACAAATTCTGTAGCATTAATTATATGGTTACTTTCAAGTAATGAAACCATTATAAATGTGACATGGATTTTGAAAGTAAAATATGGCACTAGCACTGATTTGTATTCCTTTGTTAATAAGAAAGCTCCCTTCAAAAAATATAATTTAAAGAATCCCAGTTCCTGATGTCACTGAACACTGTGGAGTGCTAAGGGGTTGTGCACACAAAATAAAAATAAAACAAGGATATGATAGTGAGACTTCTCAAATATAATACTTTTAACTCTCAATTGATTTAACAATAGGAGATTTTAAATGTACTATTTTGTGTTATAGCCAGGGTAAAATTCATCCAAATTCCTTCTGGATATTAGTATTTTATTTGATGTTTAAAGTGTTTTAAAATTAAATCTGAAGTGTGTAATATCTACATGTATTCTCTAGCTTTCCAACTGCCTATTTTAAAGGAAGATGTAAAAATGACATACCTGATTTCCTTAAAGTAAGAGAACCCTAGACTTTAGTGAGAGAGTGTTATGTAATTTAATGGAACAGAATGTTGTCTAGAGGAAAAAAAATGACCAAAGGGATATAAAAGAATATATCTTTAATGTTCTTGCATGAGAATTTAGCTATATAATTCCTAGTAGTTCTCCATACAATGCACTAAAGGTTAACTTTCTTATTTTTTTCAGCTTTATTAAGGTATAACTGACAAAATTGTAAGAAATTTAAAGTGCACATTATGATGATTTGATACATGTACACACTGTGGAAAGATTTTTCCATCCAATGTCACATAAATGCATAAGAATATATATATGATAATATATACACTCATTTATATACATATAAATTATAATTGTGTTTATAATACATATTTATAAATTATAATTCTTACATAATTATGTGTTTTGTATATATGAGAACATTTAAGTTCTACTCTGCTAGCAAATTTCAATTATATAACACAGTGTTATCAGCTGTACTCACCATCACATGTTATTCTAGAGAAAACTCCATAGTATTTTCCTTAGTGGTTGTACCAGTTTACATCTACACAAACAGAGCAGTAGGATTCCCTTTTCTCAGTATCCTCACCAACCCTTCTTATTTCTTGTCTTTTTTAAAATAGCCATTCTAACAGATGTGAGGTGACTCTCATTGTGGTTCAGATTTTGCATTTCCTTGATGATTAGCGATTTGAGCATCTTCTCATGTACCTGTTGGCTATCTGTATGTATTTTTTGGAAAAATGTCTATTCGGGTCCCTTGCCCATTGTGGGTAAAATTGCAATATTTCCAGACTCCCTTGCCTGGCCTCAGTGCATCTCCATATCAATAGGTGTTTCCAAGGCATGGAGAGAAGTAGTCCAGCTCCATATCAACAGGTAATTACAAGGGGAAGCCAGCATGTCTGAAATGCAGAGGTTGGGTGAGGCTCCTTCTTCTTCACAGAGATGAGGTAGAACATAAGCAGAGCAGAAGTGGACTGCCACTTGTAAGAAATAAATGAGTTTCTCTCACTTTATTTTTCCCTTTGACTGATTTTGTGGTTTCAAAGGTATTTTGCCCCCCTGAGTTCACCCGTTTTCCAATCAAATTGCTTTCTTGCTATTGAGTTGTGTGAGTTCTTCATATATTTTAGATATTAACCCCTTATCAGATATAGGATTTGCGAACATAGCCTACCATTCCATAGGCTGCCTTTTCTTTTTGTTGATGGTTTCCTTCACTGTGCAGAAGGCTTTTAGTTTGATGTGGCTCCATTAATTTTTGCTTTTTGTTGCCTTTGCTTTTGGTGTCAGATCCAAAAATTAATTACCAAGACTAACACCAAGGAGATTACTGCCTCTATTTTCTCCTAGGAGTTTTATGGTTTCAAGTCATACAATCAAGTTGTTAATCCATTTTGAGTTGATTTTTGTGTATGGCATAAGATAGGTCCACTTTCATTCTTTTGCATGTACTGTCCAGTTTTCCCAGCATCATTTATTACAGAGATTATCCTTTCCCCATAGTGTATTCTTGGATTTCTGTCATAAATTGACCATTTTTTGCATAGGTTTATTTCTGGGCTCTCTATTCTGTTCCACTAATGTATGTGTTTTAATGTTAATGCCATATTGTTTTGGTAACTCTGGCTCTGTAGGCATAATATAGCTTGAAGAAAGAATGTGTGATACCTCCAGGTTTGTTCTCTGTCTACAAAAACTCCCACTGGAATTTTTTTTGATGATATGAGATATTTCTGATTTTTTAATTTTTATTCAGTATTATAGATAATTATTCCCACTGAACATTTTAAAACACAGTTATCGACAGTAATAGTTGAAACTCCAAGATTCAATTAAGAAAATCCTTTAAAAAGCATGCACAATTACATTTATTTTTCTGTTGTTATAGAGACTTGATGACATTGGTTTAAAAAATGAGACAAAAATATGCTATTTTTTTTTATGGTATCATTAATATACAATCACATGAGCAACACTGTGGTTACTATATTCCCCCCATTATCAACTCCCCACCACACACCCCATTACAGTCACTGTCCATCAGCATAGTAAGATGCTATAGAGCCACTACTTATCTTCTCTGGGCTATACTGCCTTCCCCGTGTCCCCCCTACATTATGTGTGCTAATCATATAGCCCCTTTTCCCCCCTTATCCCTCCCTTCCCACCCGTCTTCCCCAGTCCCTTTCCCTTTGGTAACTATTAGTCCATTCTTGGGTTCTGTGAGTCTGCTGCTGTTTTGTTCCTTCAGTTTTTTTCTTTGTTCTTATACTCTACATATGAGTGAAATCATTTGATACTTATCTTTTTCGGCTTGGCTTATTTCACTGAGCATAATACCCTCTAGCTCCATCCATATTGTTGCAAATGGTAGTATTTGTTTTCTTCTTATGGCTGAATAATATTCCATTGTGTATATGTACCACCTCTTCTTTATCCATTCATCTACTGATGGACACTTAGGTTGTTTCCATTTCTTGGCTATTGTAAATAGCACTGCAATAAACATAGGGGTGCATATGTCTTTTTGAAACTGGGCTGCTGCATTCTTAGGGTAAATTCCTAGGAGTGGGATTCCTGGGTCAAATGTATTTCTATTTTGAGTTTCTTGAGGAACCTCCATACTGCTTTTGACAATGGTTGAACTAATTTACATTCCCACCAGCAGTGTAAGAGGATTCTCCTTTCTCCACATCCTCGCCAGCATTTGTTGTTGTTTGTCTTTTGGATGTTGGCCATCCTCACTGGTGTGAGGTGATATCTCATTGTGGTTTTGATTTGCATTTCTCTGATGATTAGGAATGTGGAGCATCTTTTCATGTGCCTGTTGATCATCTGAATTTCTTCTTTGGAAAAGTGTCTCTTCAGATCCTCTGCCCATTTTTTAATTGGGTTATTTGCTTTTTGTTTGTTGACACACATGAGCTGTTTATGTATTTTGGATGTCAACCCCTTATCAGATATGTAATTTATGAATATATTCTCCCATACTGTAGGATGCCTTTTTGTTCTACTGATGGTGTCTTTGCTGTACAGAAGCTTTTTAGTTTGATATAGTCCCACTTGTTCATTTTTGCTTTTGTTTCCCTAGCCTAGGGAAATATGTTCATGAAAAAGTTGCTCATATTTATATTCAAGAGAGTTTTGTCTATGTTTTCTTCTAAGAGTTATGGTTTCATGACATATTCAGGTCTTTGATCCATTTTGAGTTTACTTTTGTGTATGGAGTTAGACAGTAATCCAGTTTCATTCTCATATATAGCTGTCCATTTTTGCCAACACCAGCTGTTGAAGAGGCTGTCATTTCCCCATTGTATATCCATGGTTCCTTTATCATATATCAATTGACCATATATGCTTGGGTTTATATCTGGGTTCTCTAGTCTGTTCCATTGGTCTATAGGCCTGTTCTCTTGCCAGTACCAAGTTGTCTTGATTACTGTGTCTTTGTAGTAGAGCTTGAAGTCAGGGAGCATAATTCCCCCTGCTTTATTCTTCCTTCTCAGGATTGCTTTGGCTATTCAGGGTCTTTTGTGGTTCCACATGAATTTTACAGCTATTTGTTCCAGTTCGTTGATGAATGCTGTCTAAAATATTCTATTTATATAGCAGCAAATGATTATGTGTTTTTGACCCTGGCTGAAAAAAATTTTAATATCGTTGATGTTTAAGTATTTTCCATTTGTAAAATATATTAGGTTTATAAATCTAGTCAATACTTATGAATTTTACATAAACAGCACACTGTACAAGAAATTCTAAAATAAAACAAAAAGCCATTTGCTTATTGATGCTTGCAAGTGATAATTTTTATACTGAATTCAGAGTTGAAAGCCTTTTTATAGTTTTTCCCAGTATGTGTAACACTCACAGTTGTTTAAGTGTTTTGCAGTTAAAGAACTTAGAAAAACCATTTTTAAGATTCAATTAAATGTAATGAGCAAGTAGTTTTCAAATTGTACACCCTCAATTGTCCTTTCATTTGGTAAGATTTTGTAAAATGAAACAGGACTGGAAAAGAGGAAACAGCAGATGGAGGGAATTGTATTCAGGCAAACTAAAGTTAAAAAAGAACACTTTTTTTTTTGACAGGGTAATGTTTCCTTTCCTCCTTTCTGTTCTGTAACTATGCCAGAAGTCACATGGCCCCTTGAAATGGAGCATCTTGATGGTGATGCCCAAATAATGTTCTTGGGCAGGGGTAGGGATGCAGCCATGGAACTCTAGTATTTCTGGAAAGAATATGAGTTGATGCCCATCAGCACCCAATTGGTAAAACTTAAAGGAATGCTTACAGGAGGTGAGGATGAAGATTGATGGCATGGGAAAGGATTTTCTCAAAGTTATCAAGATTTAAGAAACCTGGACAGTGTTCAAGACCTAGCATAAAAACCTAAGCTAACTTCTTTGTAATATAAATCTGTATTTTGTTTAATTTTTTAAAATTTGTATATTTATATTGAGATATAATTGACATATAATGTATTAGTTTCAGGTATACAACATAAAAATTTGATATATATTGCAAAATTGTCACCACAATAAGTCTAGTTAACATCTATCACCACACATAGTTACAAATTTTTTCTTTTACTGAGAATTTTTTTTATTGAAATATACTTGATATACAATATTGATTTTAGGTGTACAACATAGCAATTCAACAATTATATACTTTAAGAAATGCTTACCATAATAAGTATAATTACAAACTGTTAACATATATATATTACAATATCATTGACTATATTCCCTATTCTATAATTTTCATGACTGTGACATTTATTTCATATTTGGTATTTTGTACCTCTTTATACCTTTCATCTCTTTTGCCTATCTCCTCTGGCAATCACTAGTTCTCCATGTTTATGAGTCTGTTTCTGTTTTGTTTGTTCATTTGTTTTATTTTTTGGATTCCACATATAGGTGAAATCATGGGGTATTTGTCTTTATCTGACTTCACTTAGCATAATACTCTCTAGGTCCACCCACGCTGTCACAAATGATGAGATTTTGTTCTTTTTTACAGCTGAGCAATATCCCATTGCATGTATTTACCACATATTCTTTATCCATTCATCTATCAATGGACACTTAGGTTGACACCATATCTTGGCTATTGTAAATAATACTGCAATAAACATAAGGCTGCATATATCTTTTCAAATAAGTGACTTTTTTTCAGGAAAATTCCAAGAAGCAAAATTACTGGGTCATATGACATTTCTATATTTAATTTTTTGAAGAATACTGTTTTCCATAGTGGCTGTACCAATTGACATTGCCACCAAGAGTGCATGAGGATTTTTTTCCACATGCTCACCAACATTATCTATTTCTTATCTTTTTGACACTAATCATTTGACCAGTATGAGGTGATAGCACATAGTCATTTTGATTTGCATTTCCAGTTTTTAATTGGGTTATTTCTTATTTTGGTGTTAAGTTGTATGAATTCTTTGTATTTTGGGGGATATTAAGCCCTTGTGGGACATAGCATTTGCAAATATATTTTCCCATAGAGTTGGTTGCCTTTTCATTTTTGTCAGTGGTTTCTTTTGCTGTGCAGGAGGTTTTTAGTTTGATGTAATCACACTTGTTTATTTTTACCTTTATTTTCCTTGCCTGGGAAGACATATCCAGAAAAAATTACTAATGCTGATGTTCAAGAATTTACTGCCTATGTTTTCTTCTGGGATTTTTTTATGGTTTCAGGTCTTATATTTAGGCCTTTTATTTCTTTCAAGTTTATTTTTGTGTATGGTGTAAATCAGTGGTCCAGTTTCATTCTTTTACATGTGGATATTCAGTTTCCCAACAACATTTAATGAACAGACTGTCCTTTCCCCATTGTATAGTCTTGCCTCCTTTATCATCTATTAATTGACCATAAAAGCTTGCGTTTATTTCTAGATTCTCAATTCTGTTCTATTGATATGTGTCTATTTTTCTGCTAGTATTACACTGTTTTGGTTACTAGAGCTTTATAGTATAGTTGAAACATGGAGCATTACACCTCCACCTTTGTTCTTTCTCAAGATTTTCAGTTAAATTATTGTATTCTTCAGTTCTGTGGCTTCTATTTAGTGATTTCTTATAATTTTTTCTTTGTTGAAATTATCGCTTTCTTGGTGCTTTGTTCTTGTGAATTCAGCATCTTTGTAATTTTTGTAATTTTAAACTCATTATCAGATAAATCACTTATCTACATTTCAGTCAAGTCTTTTCCTGAAATTTTATCTTGTTCTTTGGTTTGCAACATAGTCCTGTGTTTCTTCATCTTCCTTGACTCTCTGGGTTGGTTTCCATGCATTAGATAAAATACCCACTTCTCCCAGTTTTTAAGGAGTGGCCTCACGTAGAAAACAACCCTTGGTGTTCAAATACTGCCCAAGCTCTCAGTTGCTTCAAACTTTTGTGATTGTCCAGCCAACTTTATTCTTAATGGTTCCCGGTAGTTGAAGACCTGTCAGCATCCCAAAGGGTAGTACCTCAATCCGTACCCAGATTTAGGCTGATGGAAGCCAGACCCTCAGGCAGAAGCATTTCAAGTACACAGATTTAACTCAGAGGAAGACTAGAGGCAGATGTTTCTGTTTGCTCCCACTGCACTGAGCCCTGGAGTTACAGCCAGTTAAGAACTGTTTCTTTGTTTGCTACCATACTGTTGGATTTGTGAACACAAGCCACACTGCCCACCAGAGACAGGCTATCAAAGAGCCTATCTTTGGGCAGTGGCCATGAAAGCCAGGCGGCCAGATATGTAGACAAACCCCTTTCTCAGTAACACTGGTAACCTAGGATAGGGCAGAGGGAAAACACAAAGATTGGCCCTGCTGGCTTCCCCAGACTCTGCAGAGGGTTGTAGTCAGCCCCTATGTGTTTTTATGAGAAGCCTGCCCCTCGGACCACAACTATGAAAATAAGCTAATAGGCCTCTTTTATTGGAAGATTGGGGGTTGCATCTCCATCTGTGTCACTACAGTGTGCTATGCCCTGGTCAGGGGGAGAAGCCAGTTAACTATTTCCCCACTTGTTACAGTCCCATGGAACGTGCAAAAGTAGCTTCAAGAGCCAGATGGTTGAGGAGTGTCTGCTGGCAGCAGCTGCAAAGACTGAGGCACTAGCTCCTTCCTAGGAGCTGCCAGAGGTCCGGAGTGAGGCAGATGGAGAACGCAAAGATGGTGCCCAGAGGCCTCTATCTTGGGAGAGTATTTTACTAAGTCCCTAGATATGTGTAAAATTAGTTCACTGGCCCTCGGGGTAAAACTTTAAAAAAGCAAATAGACCTCTTTCACAGAAAAACTGCTGCATTTCAGTCAGCTGCCTCTACTCTGGGCCCTGGGAAGCCAGAGGAGCCTGCACAGGCCCTATGGGAACCTTCTCCGTTCGCCACAGCACTGGAGGTCTCCTGCACACGAGCAGCATTGCCTTTCAAAGTTGTGTGTTTTAGGGCTCATCTCTCAGGTGCCAGTCTTAAAAGTACGGATGCCAGGTGTGAGCTTCAACCTCCTCAGGGAGGAGCTGAGTTGTGAATGTCCTCCTGATAGGGTTGGGTTTATAGCAAAATTGTTTATCAGCCTCTCCTCCTGTTTCCGTGTAGGATATTTCTTGTTCACCCAATGTGTAGGAGTCGCTCAGGGAGTTTCGGGTTTCTTTCCTTTCAGAAGAAATTGTTCATTAGGTAGCTGTAGACTCAATGTGTTTGAGGGAGAAGTGAATTCAGAATCCTTCTACATCACTGTCTGAGCTACAAATCTGCAGTCGCGATTCTCACAGGCATCGCACTGACTGTAACTGGGTTGGGTAGTATGGCCGTCTTAATAATATGAGTTCTTCCAGTCCATGAGCATAGAATATCTTTGTTTATTTATGTCTTCTACAATTTCTCTCATCAATTTTTATACTTTTCAGCATACAGGTCTTTCACACCCTTGGTTAAATTGATTCCAAGAGATTATATTAAGTCATATATGCTCTTTTTATATTGAGGTGCACTATATCTATACCCACTTTGTTGAAAGTTTTTATCATAAATGAATGTTGAATCTTGTCAAATCCTTCCTCTGCATCCCTTGATGATCATATGATTTTTATCCTTCATTTTGTTAATGTGGTATCACATTGGTTCAACATCTACAAATTAATCTTGCAATCCTGGAATAATCCACTCAATCATGGTGTATAATCCTTTTAATGTATTCTTGAAATTAGTTTCTTAATATTTGTTGAAGACCTTTTAATCTATTATTTTTCTAGTTTTATTGAGGTGTAATATATAACACTGTATAAGTTTAAGGAGTTGACATTATTTGACTTATGTATATTATGATATTATGAAATGATGCCACAAGAAGTTAGCATCTATCATCTCATATGGAGACACAAAAAGAGAGAAAAATGGTTTTCCTTGTGATGAGAACTCAGAGGATTTACTCAACAATTTTTCTATATATCATACAGCAATATTAGATACAGTCATCATGTTGTATATTATATCTGTAATACTTATTTATCTTGTAATTGGAAGTTTGTTCATTTTGACCACCTTCCTCCAACTCAGCATCTCCTCCCTCCTTGCCACTTGTAATCAGAAGTTTGATCTCATTTTCTATGAGTTTGGTTTTTTTTGTTTTGTTTCTGCTTATAAATTTCACATATAAATGAGATTCTACAGTATTTCTTTCTTATTTCACTTATAAGTAAAATTCACTTATACTGCCTTCAAAGTCCATCTTTGCTGTCACAAATGGTAGTGCTGGGAAGGATTTTGGTTTGGAGACACATGGAAGTTAGAGTGAAAGGTAAGGAAAGAATTAATTTAAGCAAGAATAGCAGGGAATCTGCCTTTTGGGCAGCAGAGAGCAAGAAAAAGCAGAGGGAGGAAAGGGAAACTCACTGAACTCCTGCTCGGCACAGGGTCCCCTAGCGCCCGGTGTCTGCTTGAATCTGCGCGGCATGGGAACTGAGTCCCCACCACCCCAGGATCTGGGGGAGCTGCCGAGCACTGCATGGAGTGAGATTATGTTCTGAGAGCTTCCCAAAGGCAAAGAAAGGAGATTTTTCAGGCAGCTCCTGAAGAGCACAGTCCTACAGCTGCAGTGCTGCCCAGGTCACCAAGGCGATGGGAGCTTGCAGGCCCAAACCACAGCTCTCAGCAGCCCCTCCCTGCTTATCTGGAGGAGAACAGACATAGAGTAAAGACCTGTTCTTGTCTGGAGAATAGAATGAAAATAACCAAGTGGCAAAGAAGCTTACCACTGGGAGAGCGTAGAGACACAACGTGGTAAATTGAGCAGTAGGAAGTCTTTATTTAAGGCAAAAAGTGCACACTCAAAGAAAGGGGAGTGTGGAAAGCCTCAGAGAGGAGGTACACTTGAGGGTTTAGGGTTTGGGGTTTTATAGGGCCTTTTGGATGGGGTCAGCATAAGGCATGATGTATACAGGTGATTTATAATTCCTTTGAAGTTTTATTTTAAGAATAGGGTTATTTAGGCCGACTGCGTTGGTCTGGATCTTGGCATTCTTTATCCACATAGGTTTCTTTAGACTTCAGAGGTCTATCTCCTGTCCTGGTTACAAAGTTACTTACTTGATTAAGGGGCTGGAAGAAAAGGAAGAACAGCATATAGATTAAGTTAAAGAATAAACTGGGCCTGTTTCTCAGGCTAAGTAGATTTTACAGTGGCCTGGCCCTTGTACTATTTCCTCGTGAGGCAGGGCACAGAAGTCCTTGACTGACAGGCTTTGGCCTCGGAGGCCTGATCTAATTGGTACACTGAAGACTTGGGCTGTGCTCTGATGCTTTTCTTTATCTGGGAAATGGTTTTTCATTTTGGAAATATCTGGACATTCCAAGTCCTTCCTGGCCTTTGAAACTTCAAATAATTAACTAATTAACTCTTTATTCGCTTTCCACCCAGCTCGTGTCTGCCTTTCTGCCTTACAGGGATTCTTTGTTTTCATGGCTTAGTAATGTTCCATGTTTTTCTTCTGTGTGTGTGTGTGTGTGTATGTGTGACAACTTCATTATCCATTTATCCATTGATGGGCTTATAGGTTATTTCCACGTCTTGGCTATTGTATATGAACATGGGGAGTGCATGTACCTATTCAAATTAGTGTTTTTTGGGATATATACCCAGAAGTAGAATTGCTTGGTTATATAATAGTTCTGTTTTTTATATTTTGAGGATCTCCATACAGTTTTCCAAAGCAGCTGTACCTAGTCCCAATCCCGCCAACAGTGCACAAGGCTTTTCTCTGTATATCATACCTGCCCTTGTTATCTTTTTTATGATGGCCGTTTTAATAGGCGTGAGGTGATATCTCATTGTGGTTTTAATTTGCTTTCCCTAATGGCTAGTGATGTTGAGCATGCATTGGCCTTTCATAAATCTTTGTGGAAATGTCTATGCAAGTGCTTTACCCGTTTTTTATTTGCTATTGAGTTGTATGAGTTCTTTATAAATTTTAGATATTAACCCCTTATCAGAGATGTGGTTTGCAAATGTTTTTTCCCATTCTGTAAGTTGTCTTTTCACTTTGTTGATGGTTTCTTTTGCTGTTCAGAAGCTTTTTAGTTTCATGTAATCCTACTTGTTCATTTTTATTTTATTACTTTATTTTGCTTTAGTGTCATATCCAAAAAATCATTACCAAGATCCATGTTAAGATGCTTTCTTCCTATACTTTTTTCTAGAAGTTTCATGGTTTCAAGTCTTACATTTAAATATTTAATCCTTTTTGCCTTCATTTTTCTGAGTGGTATAAGATAGATCATTTCATTTTTTTTATATTTCGATCTTGAGTTGCTAAGACGTTTTTGTGGCCTAACAAGTAGTGTATCCTGGGAAATTTTCCATGTGCTCTGCTGTTATCAGAATGTTCTGTGTATGTCTGTTAGTCTTGGTCTGCGTTATTCGAACTGGCTGTTCCTTATTGATTCTTTATCTGAATTATCTACCCATTATTGAAAGTGGGCTGTTAAAGTCCCTCACTATTATTGTATTGCTGTTTATCTCTGTTCATTTTTGCATTATATATTTGGATGATGCAATGTTGAGTACATAAACATTTATTATTGCATATCTTCTTAATGGATTGACCCCTCTATCATTACATAATGACATTGTCTCTTTTTATATAAGGTCTATTTTGAATAAGGTCTATTTTGTCTAATACAATGTAGCTACCCCTGTCTTTTTTTTGGATATCATTTGTCTGAAATGTCTTTTTCTATACCTTATCTCTCAGTCTATGACTGTCATTAGAGCTAATGTGAGTCTGTTGTAGGCAGCATATTGTTGGGTCTTGTTTTTTACTTCATTTGGCCATTCTGTGTCTTTTGATTGGAGAATTTGTCCATTTACATTTAAGTACTTATTGACAGGTTTGGATTTATTATTGCCTTTTTGCTCATTGTTTTCTGGCCTTTTTGTGATTGCTTTGTTTCCTTTACTTCTCTTTTTCTTTTCCTGCAATTTGGTGATTTTGTAGCTGTATGCTTAGATTACTTTCTCTTTATAGTTTGTAAATCTATTACAGGCTTTTACTTTGTGATTACAATGAGGATTACATAAAACATCTTATATTTCTAACAGTGTTTTAAGCTGGTAACCTTAAGTGCATACTGAAGCTCTACATTTTATTCCTCTCCCCCACACTTTGTTTTTGATGTCACCTTTTACGTCTTCTTGTTTATCCATTTTCAAATCATTGTAGTTATAGTTATTTTTTAATACTTTTGTCTTTTAACCTTTATAAGTTATAAGTGAGTTACCCCATCACATCACTGCAGTATTCTGAATTTAACTGCATACCAGTGAGATTTATTCTGTCATTTGTTTTCCTGTTATTAACTTTCATCCTTCCCTTCAACTTGAAAAGTCCATTTAATATTTCTTCTAAGGCTGGTCCTAGTGGTGATGAACTCCTTCAGTTTTTGCTTCTGGAAAATTCTTTATCTCTCCTTCAATTCTGAAAGACAACTTTGCTAGGTAGTTTTCTTGGTTGGCAGTTTTCTTTCAACACTATGAATATATCAAGCCACTCCCTTCTGACCTGCAGTTTCTGTAGAAAAATCTACATATTCTTATATTCTTATGAGGGTTTCTTGAGTACAGCAAGTTGTTTTAATCTGGCTGTTTTTAAGACACTCTTCTTGTCTTTAACTTTCAACATTTTAAATATAATGTGTCTTGGTGTGGAGCTCTTAATTCTCTGGGTTTCCTATATCTGGATGTCTGTTTCTTTCCACAGGTTCAGGATGTTCTTAGCTATTATTTCAAATAAGTTTTCTGCCTTTTACTCTCTCTCTTCTCCTGGGATCTGTATCATACAAATTTGTTCTATTTGATGTTATCCTATAAGTCCCTTAAATTATCATCATTCTTTCTTTCTTTCTTTTTCTTCTGGCTGCTCTGATTGGATGAGTTCCACTGACATATATTTGAGTTCACTAATTCTTTCTTCTGCTTCATCTACCTTGATGTTGAAACCCTCTGTTGAATTTTTCAGTTCAGTTGTTGTATTCTTTATATGTGATTTCTGTTTGATACTTTCTTATATTTCCTATCTGGTTGTTGAAATGATCACTTTGTTCATATATTGTTTCTCCTGAGTTCAGTGAGCATCTTTATGACCATTACTTTGAACTCTATCAGATAAATCACTTGTCTCTGTTTCATTAAGGTCTGTTTCAAACTTAAGATCTGTTTAAATTTTATTTTTTCTTTTGTTTGGAACATATACCTCTGTTTATTCATTTTCCTTGAGTTTCCATATTGGTTTCTGCATAGTAGATGGCATAGCTACCTCTCCCAGTTTTTAGGAATGGCCTTGTGCAAAAGATGAATCATATCATTCATTTGTGCTAGTCTCTTGGTTGTCTCAATCCTTTGTGATTGTCCAAGTTACATTCATTGTGGCTTTCGTAGTTGAGTATGTACCAGAACAGTCTGTGTACCAAAGGGGAGGGTCACAATCAGCACCTAGATGTAGGCTTTTTGGAAGCCAGACTCTCAAGCAACAGCTAGGAAAGGATGTAGCTAGGCACCTTCCATGGGAAAACTGGACATGGGCTTTTTTGCCTGCTCCCTCTGTGCTCAGCCCAGGGGTATAGCTGCATGGGACAGGGGGAACTTCTGCACCCTTCTTTGTCTGCACACTCTCTTCTATGAGACTCATGAATGAATCCCCGGGGGAACAGCCAGCTAAGAACTATTTCTTTGTTTGCTATAGCCTGTGTAATCCTCATGAATATAAGCCCAGTTGGCTATCAGAGCCAAGTTATCTAGAGGTTCATCCCTTGGTTGCTATCCCCAAGAGTTGGGGTACCAGACGTGTGTGTAAACTTCTTTCAGGGAGACATTAGAGTAGACTAGGGGAAGAGGGCAGGGGAAATATCCACAGGCTACCATTGTCTCAGGGAAGAATCAGTCAGTCCTTAATAAGTTAAATTAGAATTCTGACCCTTAAGCAGTAACTTTTAAAGTATGTAAATAGTCCTCTTTCAGGGAAAGATGGAGGTGGACTTTTTTTTTTTTTTTTGGTCTGTTATCTCAATGCAAGGCCCTGGAGGTACAGCCACAGTGAGTCCCTATGAACCCCTTAAGAACTATTTCTTTGTTTGCTAAGGTCTTGTTAGCCTTGTGTATGCACATTTCGTTGGCTTTCAGAGCTAGGTGTTTTGGGAGCCTGTCTCTAGATGGAAGTCTTAAAAGTTGAATGCTAGATTTGGTGTCAGAATCTTTTGCTCTTCAGATAGAAGCTAGAAGTTGGGAGTTCCCTCCTGGTTGTATGGCTCTATGCTTGGGTAGGATTTATGGCAAAAACATGTCTCAACCTTTCCTACCCACTTCAGTGTAGGTAATGTGAGTATATTTTCTTATTTGCCTGATATGTAGCAGCCACTCAGGTAGCCTCTGAATTTCTTTCAGAGGGAATTGCTCCATGAGTAGCTATAGATTCAATATGCCTTTGGGAGGAGATGAATTCAGGAGGCTCCATTGTTGTCTTCTGGGTCACCACCCCAAGTCCTTGTCTCCTTTTTTGCAAGGCTATTTTTAGGCAGTTTTAGTTTTACAATAAAATTGAGAGAAAGATACAGAGTGAAAGGGTTCTTTAGCTACCCGGCCCGCTAGCAAGGAAGGACACAAGAACTCTGTCAGCATGTTTTTATTGCCTGCAAGATAAATGGCTGCCTCGAAAAGAAGAGAGCAGCAGCGGCAGCAGGGAGGGTGGTGCTTATGTAGGGGGGTGGGGCCTTGATGAGCGGGATGGTGGTCTCGTGACTTCTGAGAAACAGAAACTAAGAGCCGCTTTAGGTGATAAGGGACTTGGTACACCCGGATGCAGCTGCTGCAAGTGATAAGGGGTTTGCTACCCCCGGATGCAGCTTAGGGCTGTGTGATAATAGAGACCCAACATTCCCACATTTTGTTTTATTTCTTATGCGGGGTTATAGGGGATGGGGTTGAAGTGTTGATCATCTGGCTGCTTCATGTGGGAAGAGGGACGAAGCACAGCTGATGGCTCGGGCTTCTGTCAGCACTGCGTTGTCTGCTGGCAGGATCTTTCTTTTGTTGGAAGGCAGTGGTACTCCTGCATGATTAACTGATTGATTGTTTGGTTAGTGATTTTTGAAGTTTGAGTTTGAATGAGGTTTTTTAGAAGATTAATTAGGCAGGGAGCGAAGAGTAGGAGAAGGCAGACAATGATGAGAGGCGTGAGGAGAAGAGGTAGGATGTCTCTCAGTTGAAGAGAAGGGCCACCAGTAAGGGCTTTTGTCTCCTTTTGCTAAAAGTTCTTCAGATAATTCTCTAGGTTTGTGAACATTTTCTTCAACTATGCCTGATTCATTGATGTAATAACAGCATTGTTCTTGCAGGAAGAGGCAGGTGCCTCCTTTTTCGGCTGTGAGGAGGGCTAGCGCTCTGTGATTTTGCAGGGCTACTTGTGCTACTGAGGTTACTTGCCTCTGGAGTGATGCTAAGGATTGTGCAGTTGAATCCAGGGCTGTCTGGAGCTTTGCACTCAGATCTTCGATGCTCCATAGGGAGTGCCCTAGGGCCCCTCCAGAGAGTCCAATTCCTAGAGTGGAGGTTGATAGAGATAACCCGACTAAAATTGGGAGGAAGGCTGCTCATCTTTTGCAATGATGTGGCAGTAGCCACTCTATTTCCGCTTTACTGTACAGAGTTAACTGAGGGACTACAGTGACTATGAGACAGGGAGTGGAGGTGTTTGGAAAGATGCAGGTAGTCAAGGAACCGTTGCAGCAGCAGAATTCTCCCTGCTTGGAGAATGATGTCTGAGAGTATGTGATGGTGTGGGTGCAATTCTGATGGTTGCGGGAAGCTTGTGGTGAAAGAAGACACAGCCAGGTGATGGCTATATTTTCTTCAGTGGATTCCCAGAGTGGGATGTTGGTGATTGGGGAGATGGGGTTTTCAGTTTGATATAGTCCCACTTGTTCATTTTTGCCTTTGTTTCTCTTGCCTGGGGAGATATGTTCATGAAGAAGTTGCTCATGTTTATCTCCAAGAGATTTTTGCCTATGTTTTTCTCTAAGAGTTTTACGGTTTCATGACTTACATTCAGGTCTTGATCCATTTTGAGTTTACATTCAGGTCATTTTGGGTTAGACAATGACCCAGTTCATTTTCTTGCATGTAGCTGTCCAGTTTTGCCATCACCAGTTGTTGAAGAGGCTTTCATTTCCCCATTGTATATCCAAGCCTCCTTTATCATATATTAATTGACCATATATGCTTGGGTTTTTATCTGGGCTCTCTACTCTGTTCCATTGGTCTATGGGTCTGTTCTTGCGCCGGTACCAAATTGTCTTGATTACTGTAGCTTTGTAGTAGAACTCGAAGTCAGGGAACGTAATTCCCCCCACTTTATTCTTCCTTCTCTGGATTGCTTTGGCTATTCGGGGTCTTTTGTGGTTCCATATGAATTTTAGAGCTATTTGTTCCAGTTCGTTGAAGAATGATTTCAGTATTTTGATAGGGATTGCATTGAGTCTGTAGATTACTTTAGGCAGGATGGCCATTTTGACTAAATTAACTCTTCCTATCTATGAGCACGGGATGTGTTACCATTTATTGGTATCTTCTTTAATTTCTCTCAAGAGTGTCTTTTAGTTCTCAGAGTATATAGGTCTTTCACTTACTTGGTTAGGTTTATTCCTAGGTATTTTATTATTTTTGATGCAGTTGTGAACGCAATTGTTCTCCTGATTTCTTTTTCTGCTTGGTCATAATTAATGTATAGGAATGCAACAGATTTCTGTGTATTAATTTTGTGTCCCACAACTTTGCTGAATTCAGATATTAGATCTAGTAGTTTTGGAGTAGATTCTTAAGGTTTTTTATGTACAATATCATGTCACATGCAAACAGGGGCAGTTTGACTTCTTCCTTACCAATCTGAATGCCTTTTATTTCTTTGTGTTGTCCAACTGGCATGGCATGCCCCAAGAACAATGTTGAATAAAAGTGGTGAGAGTCAGCAACCCTGTCTAGTTCCCAATCTTAGGGGAAAAGCTTTCAGCTTCTCACTGTTAAGTATAATCTTGGGTTTGTCATATATGGCCTTTATTATGTTGAGGTACTTGCCCTCTATATGCATTTTGTTGAGAGTTTTTATCATGAATGGATGTTGAATTTTGTCAAATGCTTTTTCAGCATCTATGGAGATGATGATTTGGTTTTTGTCCTTCTTTTTGTTGATGTGGTGGATGATGTTGATGGATTTTCGAATGCTGTACCATCCTTGCATCCCTGGGATGAATCACACTTGATCATGATGGATGGTCTTTTTGATGTATTTTTGAATTCGGTTTGCTAATATTTTGTTGAGTATTTTTGCATCTATGTTCATCAGGGATATTGGTCTACAATTTTCTTTTTTTGTGGTGTCTTTGCCTGGTTTTGGTATTAGAGTGATGCTGGCCTCATAGAATGAGTTTGGGAGTATTCCCTCCTCTTCTACTTTTTGGAAAACTTTAATGAGGATGCTATTAGGTCTCCACTAAATTTTTGTTAAAATTCAGCAGTGAAACTATCAGGTCCAGGGTGTTTTCTTAGGTAGTTTTTGATTACCAATTCAATTTCCTTGCTCGTAATTGGTTTATTCAGATTTTCTGTTTCTTTCTGGGTCAGCCTTGTATTTTTCTAGAAAGTTGTCCATTTCTTCTAGGTTATCCAGTTTGTTAGCACATAATTTTTCATAGCATTCTCTCATAATTCTTTGTATTTCTGTGGTGTCCGAGTGATTTTTCCTTTCTCATTTCTGATTTTGTTTATGTGTGGACTCTCTTTTTTTCTTGGTAAGTCTGGCTAGGGGGTTATCTATTTTGTTTATTTTCTCAAAGGACCAGCTCCTGCTTTCATTGATTCTTCCTATTGTTTATTCTTCTCGATTTTATTTATTTCTACTCTAATCTTTATTATTTCCCTCCTTCTATTGACTTTGGGCCTTATTTGTTCTTCCTTTTCTAGTTTCGTTAATTGTGAGTTTAGACTGTTCATATGGGATTGTTCTTCTTTGCTGAGGTGGGCCTGTATTGTAATATACCTCCCTCTTAGCATGGTCTTCGCTGTGTCCCACAGATTTTGCAGTGTTGAATTGTCATTTGTCCCCATATCTTGGTTGATGTCTGTTTTTATTTCATCATTGATCCATTGATTATTTTGGAGCATGTTATTAAGCCTCCATGTGTTTGTGGGCTTTTTCATTTTCTTTGTGTAATTTATTTCTAGTTTCATACTTTTGTGATCTGAGAAGCTGGTTGGTACAATTTCAATCTTTTTTAATTTACTGAGGCTCTTTTTGTGGCCTAGTATATGATCTATTCTTGAAAATGTTCCATGTGCACTTGAGAAGAATGTGTATCCTGTTCCTTTTGGATGAAGTGTTCTGTAGATGTCCGTTAGGTCTGTTTGTTCTAATATGTTGTTCAGTGCCTCTGTCTCTTTACTTATTTTCTGTCTGGTTGATCTGTGCTTTGGAGTGAGTGGTGTGTTGATGTCTCCTAAAATAAATGCATTGCATTCTATTTCCCCTTTTAATTCTGTTAGTATTTGTTCCACATATGTAGGTGATCCTGTGTTGGGTGCATAGATATTTATAACAGTTATATCCTCTTCTTTCACTGACCCCTTCTTTATTATGTAATGTCCTTCTTTGTCTGTTGTTATTTTCTTTGTTTTGAAGTCTATTTTGTCTGATACAAGTACTGCAACTCCTGTTTTTTTCTCCCTATTATTTGCATGAAATATCTTTTTCTATCCCTTTACTTTCAGTCTGTGTATGTCTTTGGGTTTGAAGTGAGTCTCTTGTAGGCCGCATATAGATGGGTCTTGTTTTTTATCCATTCAGTGACTCTATGTGTTTTGATTGTTGCATTAGGACCATTTACATTTAGGGTGATTATCGATAGGTATGTACTTATTGCCATTGCAGGCTTTAGATTCATGGTTACCAAAGATTCAAGGATAATTCCCTTACTATCTAAAGAGTCTAATTTAACTCACTTTGTATGCTATTACAAACACAACCAAAAGGTTCTTTTTTTTCCTCCTTTTTCTTCCTCCTGCATTCTTTATATGTTAGGTATCATGTACTCCTTGTCTATCCCTTGATTGACTTTGTGGATAGTTAATTTGATTTTGCATCTGCTTAGTAATTAATTGCTGTACTTTGCTGTGGTTTTAGTTCTACTGGTGACATCTATTTAGCCTTAGGAATACTTCCATCTATAGCAGTCCCTCCAAAATGCACTGTAGAGCTGATTTGTGGGAGGTAAATTCTATCAGCTTTTGCTTATCTGAAAATTGTTTAATCCCTCCTTAAAATTTAAATGATAACCTTGCCAGGTAGAGTATTTTTTGTTTGAGGCCCTTCTGCTTCATTGCATTAAATATATCATGCCACTCCCTTCTGGCCTGTAAGGTTTCTGTTGAGAAATCTGATGATAGCCTGATGTGTTTTCCTTTGTATGTGATCTTTTTTCTCTCTCTAGCTGCTTTTAAAAGTCTCTCTTTATCCTTGATCTTTGCCATTTTCAATTATTATATGTCTTGATGTTGTCTTCTTTGGGTCCCTTGTGTTGGGAAATTGTGCCCCTGCATGGCTTGAGAGACTATCTCCTTCCCCAGATTGGGGAATTTTTCAGCAATCACCTCCTCAATGACACTTTCTATCCCCTTTTCTCTTTTCTCTCTCTTCTTCTTCTGGTACCCCTATAATGTGGATGTTGTTCCATTTGGATTGGTCACACATTTCTCTCAATATTCTTTCATTCTTAGAGATTCTTTTTTCTCTCTGTGCCTCAGCTTCTTTGTATTCCTCTTCTCTAATTTCTATTCCATTTACCATCTCTTCTACTACATCTAATCTACTTTTAAATCCCTCCATTGTGTTTCATTTCAGATTTGGAACCTCTTAATGATTGAATCTCCATCTTAAATTCTTCCCTGAGTTCTTGAATATTTTTCTGTACCTCCATGAGCATGTTTATGGTTTTTATTTTAAGCTCTCTTTCAGAAAGATTGGTGAGTTCAGTTTCATTTGGCCCTTTTTCTCAGGTTTGTGAGATTTTGGTATGAACCAGGTTCCTTTGACATTTCATAATTCTATGTGGTGCCCTCTAGTGTCCAGAAGCTCTAGTGTCTGGAGATGCTCAGCCCCTAGAGTGAGATTGGAGGTCATAGAGGAGCAGCGCTGGTGCCTGGGGGAAGGAGAGAGCTGTTTCCTGATTCCTGGCTGCAGTGCCTGTCTCCAGTATCAGAGCCAGTGGGCTGAGCACACAGGTGTAAACCTCTGTGCTTGGCGTCTCTAGCTGATGTAGGTGGGGCTTCCCTCTGGCTGGCCTGATGCCTGTGCAGTGACTGCCGGTTTGTGAGCCAGTGCCTTCATGGCAGTAGGGAGGCTCGGCAGGCTGCGTGTCACAGTGGGAGGCCTCAAAGCTGAGTAGGCAGCCAGGGAAATGGAGCGCCTGAAGCTCCCCAAAGTTCCCAATCTGCTGGGCAGAGCACACTCAGACAATTTTGTTCCCTTTTCCCTTCTCCCAAGCAGCAAGCTCTGTGCAAACCCCGCCCCCTCAGCAGCCCTCTCTCTGCTAGGAAGCCTCTCAGACACCCTGCCTTTCCTCTGACACAGAGCGGCCAGGTGTGCATCCCCTGCCCCACAAATGGCTGGAATGTCAGTCTCCCAAGCACTCTGCCTGTCCCAGCTCCCCATCCTCCAGAGCACCACACAATGTAGGTTTCTGCTCACAAAGCAGATCTCCAGGGCCAGGTGTCCAGCAGTCCCAGGCTTCCAGCCCCTCTCTTTTTTTTCCGCTCCATTTCTCTTCCTCCCGCCAGTGAGCTGGGGTGGGGGAAGGGCTTGGGTCCGCTGGATCAAGGCTTTCCTACGTTACCCTGTTTTGTGAGGTCTGCTCTGTTTGTGAGGTCTGTGTGCAGTCTGGTGCAGCCTTCTTTCCTGTTGCTGTTTTAGGGCTATTTGTATTAACTATATGTTCACACTACACGTGGTTTGCGGAGGAATTCTCTATCTTACCTCTCACACCGCCATCTTGAATCCCTGGTAGAACGGTTTTTATAGGGCCACGGAAAGCATGGACTAGGGGATGCACACAGAAAGGCAGCACCATTTCCAGATGATGAATGATAAGTATGAAGGTACAATCTATAAATACAAATTTATACACATAGCTCCACTCTCTTGTTCAGAACAATGTTTTACTGTTATGGACTCCAGAATATGTTCTCTAACTAAATATTACTTTCAAATAAATATTGCTGTCAACTAAATATTACTTTAAAATGGAGTATCATAATGATCTTTGGATTAAAAGGTGAAGAGATAAATTTCAAATTACTGAAAGATAATAAAGTAGCCTGGAACAAAGGAAATTTGATTTCTGTAGATTTCAGTTTCTACCTGGCTTTGGAGCTGGCATGAGCCACTAAAACTCTCTAACCCTCATAATCAGTAATAAACACTGAAAAAATAACAATCAGTAATGAACACTAACTGAAAAAAAGTAAGACTAGAGTATCTGTAAAATTCCATGTTGATAATTAAATATTTCTGTATTTAATGAGCACAAATCTTTCAAAAGTTATCTAAATTAGAAATCAGGGTTTCAAAAAATATTTATCCAATATTTATTGGATAATTTATCTAATAATAAATTCAAGCTGGATAAATTTATTTTTTAAAAATAATTCCTATGTAAAATGACAAAAAATATTTTCTAGACTGAAATATGGGGATATATAAAATGAAAAATTATTTTGAGATATCTACCCAATGTTGCTTAATAGTCACAATTATGCTTTTCAATACAGTATTTAGGAAAGAGACTCCTGGGAATGTAATTATCTGGTATGTTTTGAATCAGACTGTCTGCAGTTAGTCTAGTGTTTTAATAAGGTCTACAAGGATTAGAACCAGTCAACACATGAATTATGAAACTTCTAGTCAACCTGAAGAACAGAGGGAAAAAAAAGAAAACTAAATCTTGTGGGAAATTGGGGTATTCTTACAGGACTGTGGAATATTATTTACAACCATAGCAACTGTCAGTTGGGAAACCAGGAAATATAGGGTTCAAGCAAGAAAGGTTTTGTCACCAAAGGAAAAAAAAATACAATGTATTTCTCAACATGTGAACTTTGCCAGCAGAATAGGAAGATACTCATATATTATAGCTAACAAAATAGAAAAAAGTGTTACTGCAATGTTTCAACAAACACCACAGGTAATTTAAAAAAGGAATCTTAAGCTTGACTATTTTAGGAAGAAAATAGTTAAGAGTTTTTCTCTAGAAATTTGCCATATATATTTAATGAAAATATTTTCCCATTAGTAATTAAATTTATTACCTTTTTGGTATTTAACATTATAAATTGATTATAATCAGTGTAACTGATTTCTAGATGACTTTTCTCCAAACCCCAAAAATGTTTTTATATAAAAAAAAGAAACTTCAGTGGACAGAAATCCACAGTCCCAAAATCAACAGAGCCTCAAAATAAAGGGAAAAGAAAACAAGTCAAGGACAGAATATTTATTTTGATGGAGCAAACAAGCCCAAATCTAAGATAGAGCAGATTTCTCAAGACAAACCCGTAATTGATTTAGAGAGAGCTTACTGATGGAATTAACTGTGCCATAGTAAATGATGATGAAGAAATTTATCTGCATAAAGGTCAAAAGGTGATTTTAAGTAAAGCAACACTGTGGTATATTTTCACTATTACTACCTGAACAGCATGTAGTTCAAAGGGTCCCTGATTAGCTGTCACAATTATCAAGTACTAATAGGTAAATCACTTTTGATAGTCATTAAAATAGCTCCTAACTTCAAGCTTTCCTGTAATTCTTACCTCAATCTTACCATATTAATTTCCCTTCTGAGATGAGAGTGTGATGACTGGCTCATGAACATCATGTCTGGCAACTGTATTTCTGACTGTGATTTATGAAATGTGTTTCCTATTACAACCGGTCCCATGTGAGTCTGGGTCCTGCATGACTCCTCCGGGGACCACATCATTCTGTGGAGACTGCAGGCGTTCCTAGAGGGCGACTAGGCCCTGGAAGAAAGGCAGCCTCAGCTTGGCTTGCACGCGGCAGGGACCCAGTGGGCCCCAATGCCAGTGCTGGGGTCCTATCTCCACTGTGTGTTTGAGTGGATTCAGAGCCAATTCCATTAGAATTGATCAAAGGTCGTTCTAGTACCATATTAATTGATGTTATACAAATGTCTAAAAGCACGGCAGCTAGGATGATTCTAAAAGATACTCTGAAGCCCCAAAATATAAACCATCTGAACTTAAGTATTGCTCAATCAAACTGAGAAGGGCTCCTGGAGAAAACCTAACACTCTAAGTAGTAAACAGCCTTTTTATCATTTAATCTTAGGTTTAAATTCCAAAGATTTTCTTTTTTAAAGGTGGGGGAGAATACTGTACTATTTTCTCCCTTAGGTATTTTGGAAATTGCAATTTTTCTTACACTCTATCAGATTATTTTTAAAAGTCTTCTCATTGGATAGAAAAATAACCATTTGTCTATAATAGTAAAAATATGAACTTTGGATATTGTGAAATACAAAAAGAAGTTCATTACATAAACAAAGGGTAGTGAAATATCTAATGTCTAATTTACTAGAGAAGTAATAAGGAAAAATAATTGAATATTTTTTAGGTTACAGGACAATTTAGGAAGGAATGCTTCATAGTTTACCCAAAATTAACACATCGTTACATTTTTAGATTTATCATCTTTAATGAACTATGTTTAACATTTTACAAATCTTCAGATTGTTACAGTTTTCAGCATTAAATACAGTAGTAATGGTAATAAACACACTGACAGGTGAGATTCCTCTGATAAAAGAATACAAAAGATAGAAACACTTGGAAACAAGAGGGCAATATGTCAACTCTAGGTCTGAGATGTCAATTAACACAGTCCAATTCTTTACAATTCATTACATGGGGAAATGAGTAACTCATTCCCTATAAATGAATGTGTGACCTGGAGCTTCAACTTTCTGGGAAGTTTTGCAGGACATTATTTGACCCACCGATTCCTAAAACTCTATAGTATGTACTGATATCAGAGGATTCAAACACATAGAAAGTGATCTGAAAACGATTGCCAAGCCAAAGAATGCTTTCATTCCTCAACATTTGTGACCTTCATAGTATATACTGTGTATTATAAAAGGGCATAATCCCTATTTAACTGCATAAATGTCATAAAAATGGGTTTTATAAAGTCTCAGGATCATAATATGTACTCAAAAATACATATAGCTGTGCTTTAGTGAATGAATCTGTCAGTTAATGAGGGATAATTTTGCTTTTATTATATATCCAAAGTATATACAAAGGATCCGCAAAGGTTAACAATTTGCAATTAAAATTCTCTAGATTTACAATTGCAAAAAACTGTTGGTTTTCAATTTAAAAATTTAAGAAACTTCTGAGTATTGATTGTATGTTATCACTTGGGTTAAGAAAAAGTAGGTGGCTTTAGCTTTTTAACAGGAAATTTGTGAACTACTCACAAATGAGAAGTCACACATTTTTGATCATTAGAAAATATTAAATTACCTATACTCCCAATTGAGAACAAAATGTGCAGCATGTTTAAAAAAAAATATTTTATTCTGAAACCAAAAAAAGTATTTCTAGAAAAGCCCTTGGGGATACATCTCATTTCCTTTATACAGGAATGAATAAGTGGCATACCTGAATGGTATACTCTTATATCAGCATGTGTATTCCATTACTAAGCTGAGAGATGAAACATTTTTAAAGGTGGGAAAATATAAACTTAAGATGTTGAAATACAACATCTTACTATGTAGTTTCTAAATTTATTCCAACACAGTGTATCAATATAAACTGGACTCAAGAAGTAAACACACAAAGGAAAGATGTTACTTGCATGCAAAATTCATTGTTCCAACGTGAAACACTAAGTCTATATTTTAATAAAAACTGCACATCTAATTTGGCTAACAAAGAAAATGCACATTTAAGAAAGATGTTATATCCTTCTATTAAAGCAAGTCTACATCAAAGGCACTTCAGCAGAGCACTAACTCCTTAACATTTTCCAAGTCATTTTCATTTATGCCACTTACAATGCATCTTTCTGTATAAGACCAGTAACAAGCCTCCTCTAACTTGGGGCCTTATCATTACCAACTCCCTCAAAAAAGTAAACCTGGATATTACCCAAAACATTTCTCTCTTTTGTGGATTGGGGTAAAATACAGCAACCTTTTGCCTAGGTCTTTAAATTCTTTGGGTTAATACAGAAAGGCAGGAGTGTTATCTGACAGGTTAGGTGTTTCAGAAGTGGTTATAGGGAAAAACTGGCTGAAGTCTACTCTCTTGGGGAAAAAGCTGTGTCTTTCATTGTACATCCCTCTATAATTTGACTAAAGCTAAGGTGGCTAATTTTGATTCTTTCAACGTGTGTGCCTTGCGTCTCTATGCTGCTCCCATGTTGAATAGTAGGGGATGAAAAGAAAGCAATTTAGTTTCATTTTTTTCCCCCCAAGGGAATGGGGAAGCTGCTTCAGACATTTGCCTTCATGGGAATTTTAGGGAAAATGGGATGAGTTGATTTTAATTAACAAAGAGCTTTACTTTCAGGATAAATGAATGATAATTCAGAGTTGAAGACATGTATAATTAAAAACAGCTATTGAATGTGTTCACACTGAATAATTTATGATGAAAAGAATATGGATATATTCTAAAACTGGAAAAAATGTTGCAAATGCTACAAGAGATTGAGGGGGAAAAGTTTATTCTTCTCCTGAAATTGAAACCGTTTTTCTCAAACGTCTTTTATGAATGTCAATGGAAAGAATAAATATCTGGATATATACCTATTGTCCTGAAGATATTTTTGAGTCTCAGGGAAACGGCATTTCATTTTTTGCTCAACACTTCGGAAAATAGTGAAATGTTTATTTCTTTCAGCTCCACATATTTTGTTAATTTTTTGGTGTTCATAAGAAACTTTCAATTCACTGCTTTTTAAAAATGAAGTTTAATGGAATAACTTAAAACTGACTTTAGCCTACATGTATCTGTGAGTTTTAAACTGAAGATACGTTTTTGTTTTTTTTCTTCTTATTGGTAAAAAGTTTTTCTTGACTGCTAAGTTTACTTCACTTTTCAAGGAGGGAAAAAGAAAATTTAAAGTAAAAATTCACTATCAGAGCATTCATTTCTCAGACTTCTAAATAACAAATTTAACACCTTGTCACTTATTCTGTGGCGTTATATCCAAAACACCAAAGAGCTGGCATCTCCCTAACAACCAGGTAGCTTCTTGCCACTCTTACATGAGTGTGGGATTTACTTTTGGGTTGACACAATACACATGCTGTTTGTCGCAAAAAGAAAACGTTGCCTTTTAACTCTAGAATAACATTCATCCAGAAGAGTTATCAAGTTATTTTCAAGTATAGGCAATAGAGAACATAATAGTAAAATTTCACAGGAATATGATGCCTGAGGACTACGGTTTCGTTTCTAAATGTTTCACAGGGGTCGCCATCAAAGCAGAGGCAACACTCTCGGGGGCAACTCTAGACTGCATGCTCATGGTCACTCTCATGAGAGCCAGGGCTAAAGTGGCTGAGCAAGGTTTTTGAATAACTAACACCTTGAACCTATTTTATATTTTGAACTCTTGGATACTTCAAATTCAGATCACCAAAAAAAAAAAATAAATGAAAAGAACAGGCCAGAGAAAAGCATTCCTTGGTATCTTTTCCTCCCATGGCTGAATCCCTATTTTACTATTTACTCTGCTTGAGACACGTCCAGGGACCATGAGATTGCTCGGTCTCAACTTCTTAAGTCCACACAGCAATGTACAAGAAGAAGCAAGAACAACCAACACGACACAGCAGAGACACAACCGCCCTTGGTGTTAGTTCATGGGCATCAGGGGGCGCTCTTCTCGCCTCTTCCATATATTAGTCTTGCTATCCTTTTTGGCTAGCGGCGGTCTGCCCCTTTTTCTGGTGGGAGATGTACTGGCTTCAGAGTCTCCCACGGCGCCTCTCCGTCCCGGTGAGTCCTCCCCAGGGTGCTCCAGGATGGCTCCACTCCCCCCGTCTAGGCTGTGCCGCAGCGCCGGGTCCTCGGGGGAGCACACAGTGGTTCCGCTCTCACTGCTGCTCAGGTCTAAGTCTTCTAAGTAAAGGATCTTAGGCTGATGCATGCTTTTGATGAAAGTCTTCTCCCTCTCGAGTTTCCTGCTTGAGTGGTGCTCGTTCATGTCCACCCCGGAGTCCAGGCTCGTGTCGTTGCTTTGGGCCCTCTTGCCCTTTTTCAGGTCGATGAAGGAATGCCGCACGTGGGCGGCCGGCTTTCCATCCAGAGACACGAACCAGGCTCGGGGGTGGGGGGAGGGCTTCCCTTTAGACAGTTCCAGGAGGGTCTGCTCCGAGATGCCCTGAAGCTCCGAGGAGAACGGGGTCATCCCGACCGCTTCGTTTAGCGTCCCGGGAACAGACACGGACTCCAGTAAGCTGTTGGAATACCGGCTCCAATCTGCAGCCTGTGAGGGCAGGCTCTGTTGCCCTTCGAGGGGAACAGTCTCTTCCCTGGCGTCCGGCGGCTGCGCGAAGGAATGCATGGGCATCTTGGGCAGTGTCTGTGTGAAGTTCTCTCTGTTCACCGGTTCCATCAGCTGGCCATAGACCAACTGCCCCTTTCTCGGCAGGGTGGCTGACTTGGCAGTGTGTGCCTGCTCAGCCGTGGAGAAGAGGTCAGGGGTTTGAAGGATGGCGATGGGCGGGCTGTAGATATGCATGAGCTGTTCAGGGATGTGGGAATGCCCGAACACCTCTTCACTACCTGTGAGATACCTTTTTTCCTCGTGAACATCGCTAAGAGATGAAGACAGATGGTTGTTGACATGTTTAGGTTGTTTGGACACTACACTGGGCTCCAGAGACTGTGCCGGGCTTCTTGGGTAATTATTTTGATTGACTGACAGGAATGAAACATCTTCATTGTAGATTTTAAAATTGTCCCGAGTTTTTACCATGGGAACTCTTTCTTCTGCTTCAGCCTTTGAAGGTTCCTTTTTCTGAGGACTGTATGAGGAGTTTTTGGCATTAAATAACTGTGATTTGTCCTCAGGTTTTAATGCAACTTTGACTGAACTGATGTGATTTATGTGTGTGGTTGAAGTTGTCTGGTCTCTTTTGAGGACCTCGAGTTTCGTGGTATTTCTTTCTCTTTTCTGTGGAGTACCACATTTATCCCTAGAGTAGAAGGCGAGGCAAAAAATGTTTAAAGCTTATGATCCTGAAGGTTCACTTTAAAAAAAATCATCCCATAATATGTATATTACATATGCAATGCTATTAGAATATATCCATTTTTATTCTAATCTACGTATTTTAAAGCTCAAACCATTGATTTCTGCACATAAACTCTGTAATGGACAGAACATACTGACACACTATAATTTGATCGGTTTCTGGGCTTATACACTTTGATTAACACTGTTCTTACCTGCAGTAACAAAGAAGTGCAGCAAAAAATCCAATGACAATGACTATTGTTCCTCCTAATATGGCTGTAAGAAACACTGTGTGGTAGGCAGTTATGTCCTTTGACTCTCCATTTATACCTGAACCTAAGTGGTGCAATATAAGCAAAGAGAAAATGTATTATTTTATATTGAATTTTCAATTATGTCCTATCTTGGGTGAGGTACACTAAGTATACATACACACTTGTATTTGTTTGCCTCCCTCCTCGGCAGGCTTCCCTGGGAGAGGAGAATACCTCCCCGACGCTTTGGGCTTAGTCGTTTGACCTGCGCTGCCCAGTGAAATGTGAGCACCTTAAACGAGGCTGCCTGCCCTAGCCCTGCCTGCTTGCTAAGGCCCTCTGCTGTGTGAATGTGTGTCTCGGAGTTGCTACTCCTTCAGTCGAGGTTCTAGAATGAAAAGAAAGGTTGAACTGAACGAAGCCAAGCCTGACAATCATGAAATACCAGCAACAAATACATGTTTGCTCTTTTTACCCACTTAGATCGCAGGTTTGTTTGTTACAGTAGTTGATTGTTACAGAAGTTGGTACCAAGATACTAAAGGGTTGCTGTAGCAAAAACCTAATATATGTGACACTGGCTTCTGTGCCAGACAGTAAGGAAAATATTTCAGGAGGCAGTAAAAATGGTGACCCACGTTACGTGGTAGCAAAATATATGATAGAATAAACTGAGAGAAAATATTTCCATTAGAACTTTGTGCAAAGAGGTTTTGAGATAGTCAGTACTATCGACATTCTGTTATTAGCTGCATTTGATTTTTAAAAATTTAAAGGTAAAATTAAAAAAAGACCTTGCCAAAGTAACCAGGGATGAAAGAACTAGAGAGAATCCAAAAATCTGGGGACTGGAAGAATTAAAAGTTAAACTCCTTCAGCCTGCGTGCTACAGTAAAAGATACTGTAATCCAGGCAAGCCAAGTGCAACCGAGGCACAGCTGATCCAGTGCCCTACTTCATGATAGCACGCCTTCACACACACACACGCACGCACACACACACACAGACACACACGCACACACAGACACAAACACACACGCACACAAAGACACGCACACACACAGACACAGACACGCACACTCACGCAGAGACACACGCACAGACACACGAACACACGCACACACAGACACACACAGACACACATGCACACTCACGCACAGACACACAGACACACACACACGCTAACACAGACACACACGCACACACACAGACACATGCACAGACATACGCAGACATGCACGCACACACACGCACACACACGCACAGACACACGCAGACACACGCACATATGCACAAACACGCACACACACAGACATACGCAGACAAGCACACACACATGCACACACAAGCACACACACCCACGCACAGACACAGACACACACATGCACACAGACACGCACACACACAGACACACAGAGACACACGCAGACACACACACCGATACACGCAGACACCCACGCAGACACACGCACACACACAGACAAGCACACACGCACACATGCGCACAGACACGCAGACAAGCACACACATGCACACGCACACACATGCACACGCAGACACACACACACAGACATGCACACGCAGACACATGCACACACACGCACACGCACACACACACAGCAGTGGTGTATATAATCAGCTGACCTGCAGTAAAGCAGATTCATGCACTGGGATGGTCAGTATAAACGTTCTACATGAAATAAATAACAACTAATGTCGACATGATCTTTTTCAATATCTCTAAGACTTCACTTTGATTTCAAATGTATGTAACGAGGGTACAGCTCCGTATCTAGCTTCTCGAATGTGTTCAGGGTGATAAGGAAATGAGAGTGGTGAGACAACTGGGTCTCTGGTGATCTCTGCCACTAGGAAACAGCCAGAATGAGGCCTTCAACTTCGCCAAGGACAAGAGAGAAGACTTCGGATCATCTAATTTGATAAAAGAAAAGTAATTGCAATATTACAGGATTTGGAGAAGCAGTACTGTGCTTATGGACATAAGCTTTGGAGCCGGAGCACCTGAACTGGAATCCTGGCCAAGTTTCACTTCTTTTTGTCTCAGTTCATATCTGTCACACCTCATCCATGTGGGTTGTCATGAAGATTAAATGACTTAATACTTAGGAAACACTTTGAACAGTGCTTAGCACATGATAAACACTAAGTGTTAGCTATACTATACCACTGTTAAATCAAACTTTGAGGTCATATAAAAGCAGGTACTTTAGTAATGGCCACATTTTTCTATTGGTAACTAATAATAAAGTGCTTATCATGTCTAATAGACAACTAAGATCAGTACCGCACAATATGAAATTTCTTTAAACAAAAAAGAAATATGAGTCACAGCTTTATCTGCAGATTATTATTTAGGATGCAGAGCTGCAACAGAGTAAAGCTTGCTTATAACTAGGTGAAATTCAACTTCTCCTAAGAATATACAACAGAATAAAGTTAACAATTTTCACTCCACAGGATCCCAGTGGAACACACTTTTGGAAATAGGAGGAGGATACAGTAGGGTTTGCCCCAAGTCTTGTACGTATGACAATAGCAAAAGAGTGCATCTGTGTGGAACGTGTGTGTGTGTATGTGTGTGCATGCCTAAAAGGTTAGAAAGGTAGAAATTTCATTCAAATGTATTTGAAAACATTAATATGTACCTCTTTTTTAAACTCTATACTCAACCACCTACTTACCCACAGCAATATATGAAAAACTACTTCCTTTTAACTTCTTGTACTTAATATTTTTCTCAAGGAACTCTAGAATTCTATTTAAGATTTATTTTAAAAACAGAATTAGTATATCATTGGCCAAATTTGAACTAAAGTAATTCCAACATGCCAGACATTAACTAGTCCATCATAGGACCAGTTTAATTCTACAGTAACATGACGAATACTCGGATGGGTGAGTACCCACCTCAAGCTCACCCGGTCAGTTACTGGCAAGCCAAAGCTATAACCTCTTATCCATATTTCAAGTACAGTGTTCCTTTGATTGTGATAGGCTTTCACAGAATGGACTTTTCAAAGGCATCAGTAGAAGAAATGAGAATCGCACACTTTTAATACTCCAGATCACACAAAATCTTCTCCCACATATAAGCTAAAACAAAACTTCTACCTATTTTAGAAAATTATTTCAGCTTTTAAAATTTAGTCATCTTATGTAAATTGGTTGTTCAGGCATATTTGGAGTAGAGAGTATACTTTTCTATAAAACTGTAGTGCTCTTTAAGTTATTTTTATTAGAAGTAACTTGGATTTAGGTGAGTTGCATATATTTAATTAAATATTAATTGTTATTTTTAATTAATATTTAATTATGGTTGCAAATCTAGAATGGGATAAGGCCAGACAGCTGGCAAGACTGCATAATTATTTTGTACCACGAAGGAGAAAAGTAACCACCCTCTGGTTTCAGAATAAATAATCTCTAAGTAAACACTAAGTTCAAATAGAAACATAACATCCCCTCTTCATCATAATGATTAATGGCTCACATTTCTTCTATGAGAATATTAAATTTGGCTTCACTGAGAAAAAAAGTCTTGTTACCTTGCATGGTTTAAAATTCAAAAATCGTCAACATAAAATGAAAATGTAAATCAAACTATTAAAAAACTTTTTCAGAAAAAAATACCTGAGAGCTTTCAAATTATTAACAGACGACCACAACCGCATCAGAGGACAGAATGCTGAAGAAAAGCGTACGTAAAGTGTCAGCCGCATCCTGGATCAGGGTGTGCACGCAGCCATCCTGACCAGCAGGAGAGGGGCGGCCGCCCCTCAGCTTGGAGCCAGGACACCTGATGAACCCAAAGAGGTATCTGCGGCGCGTCAGAGAGGAAGGGATGCCGTGGGCCCATTCGCGCTCTCTCAGAACTTCACTACGACAACGCTGAAAATTTGGTTTGTTTCTACCAATACTCAAACCCACAGGTTAAAGGAGAAAGATACGAGACAAGAGCAACAAGATGCAAAGGCTGGAGAGCTGACAGCAAAGCTGGCGGCAGGCCCATGGGGCGACCAGTCTACACTGCAGGTTAGAAGATTTTTCTTTCTTTTTTTTTTTTTAAGATGATTTCATGGATAAAAATGGAATGTTTGAGTATTTTGACTTACACAACTCAATGAATATGGGATTTGTGTTGGTACAAATTACATAGGTAATTTGAAAACATGTTAAATGCAGGGAAATGACATATTCATCTCTCCTAGAATATGAATAGATCATTCCTAGTAGACAACTCTTATTTTTTTGTCCACCTTTCTGTTCACATGTCAGGCAATCTTCATTTGGAGTATCACTTTTATCTTGGAAACAGTCTGGGGACACTATTATTCAGCAGCCCTCCCTCAGTGGGGTGTGCTCATGACCCAAGTCTCAGCCAACCAAATTCTGCATCCCTAGAATGACCAGGAACAGTGTAAGGAAAACATTGCAAAGGGTTGAGTCAGTCATCATACAGTAATCTTGCAAAAACAGTCAAGTAGGCCCGCTAACTGGGCCTTCTGGGATTCCTGCCTTTTAGAATCTGGTTCTTCAGGCTTCCCTGGAATCCTGTGAACTCCTTATACCTTAATACTTCTTTTAAATTACCTAAAATCTGTTCCGGTAGGTTGCAAACAAAAGCTCTAACTGATCTGGGTATAACTTATTCATGAAAAGTAAACTAAGAAAATTCCTGATTTGAACAAATTTCATACTTCACAGATTCATCAAACATAGTAATAAAGGACCTTAGAGTTCATGGAGCTTAACCTTTCTTATACACATGAAAAAAATAAAGCTGAGATCCAAAGACTTCTTCCAGCGTCACACAGTAGGTATGTGGCAATGCTTAGAATAAAATCGAAATCTGGTATCAGTTCCAGTGTCACTATTTACACTTCGTTAAAATTACTGTTGTTTCTGCTCATAATACCTCTAGTTCCTGGAAGTGGAGCTGCTATCCAGTAGCCCAAATGTGGTGCATCATAGGTCCAAATTAAATGATTATTATATTCCTTGACCTCTCCCCGGCCATGATTTACCCAAGTACCTAAGAAGGCAAATAAAAAATACCAACCAGTTAATTTCTGTATCTTTAATGCTGATAGTATAGAATACTTCACAGGACTTTTTCAAAGATTATGAAAACTATGGCTATATATTTTCTTGGGATAATATGTATATGATATATAATGTACATAATATATAAAAATTTGAATAATTTGTTATAACTAAGGGCAATAAAATAATTATAAATGAAGGATGTGGACATATTTAGGGAAGCTGTGATTCTTCAAGTAATGTTTAAATTGTGCATGCTGAGATGTCTTACACATGTGAGTAGTGAAACACAAATTTATTAGTTGGTGGTTATTTGTCATGTTTTGGGATTCTGTTTAACACTTATTGTGTATGTTTTACAGCCTTAGTCATTTTTTTATTAAGTACTATTTCCTAGTACTGTTGACATAGCTCTTTCAGAACTAAATTTTTAAAACTTTTAAAAAATGCTACCTGATCCAATGAAATACCATCAGAGAAAAAAAGTTTAGTGAAACCAAACCTTTTATGAAGTTCAGCATAACAAAGCTATTTGTTAAGTTTGGTGTACATTTATATTTGGTTTATTGATTCATTTTAATGATGGGTCTGCAACATGTGAAACTTTTTAATAAGGTAGACAAACTTGAAATGATGGGAATGAACCAACCTATTGCTTTTTAAATAGTTGCATTAAGATTAAGCATTACATATGTGATAATTCAAAAATTGGGTCACCGGAAGGTATATTAGAGACAAAGGCCTTTGTCAGAAGGAACAATCAGAAAAATCAGGACTCAAAAGAGATACTCTAAAGTGGTTTTTTTTTAAAAACTCTCATTGAACAGATTAGGAAATTTAGGCCTAGATAAATTAAGTGGTTTGTTCAAAATCACACTGTTGGTAAATGGATTAGGACGCAAGTCTTAAAGCTCTTAATCCAGTAATTAACAATAGTATACTACTGTGATATGGTGATTTACACTAAGGAACACGTATTTGGTCTTGCTCCCCAGTCCTGGCACAGAGGTCCTAAAACCCTTAGACTTTCCTGTGATATGAGCATAAAGGTAGAGAGACTGCCTTTTGTTTGCAACAAGCCACTTTGAACCACACCTAAATTTGTTGATGAGGTGATTTTTGGGAAATCCCTATATGCATGAGGGGCTGGTCCCCAGGGAACCAGCCCTGTGCTCAGAGGGTTGGAACTTGCAGCCCCACCCCACATACTCCTTCAGGGAGGGGAGAGAGGCTGGAGACCAAGTTCAATCACCTGTGGTGGTTGAATCATGCTTACATAATGAAGCCTCCACAAAATCCCTCAATTACAAGGTTCTCAGAGCAGAGCTGGTGGGGGTACTGGGAGGGTGACACAGCCAGAGGGGAGGACACGGGAGCGCCAGGCCCCTTCCCCATCCCTTGCCCTACACATTTCTTCCATCTGGCTATTACCAAGTTGTATCCTTTCATAATAAACTATGCATCTTTTAAGTAAACTGTTTTTCTTGTGAGTTGTTCTAGCATATTATCAAACTTGAGGATGAGGTCATGGGAACCTCCAATTTATAGCAACTCAGTGAGAAGCACAGATGACAAAATGAATTTACAATTGGTCTCTGAGGTGGGGTCTTGAGGGACTGAGCCCTTAACTGTGGGCTCTGACATAATGCCAAGAAGACAGTGTCTGAGTGGAACAGAATTTTAGGACACCCAGCTGGTGCTGAAGAACAGCATGGTGTAGAAAAAGACCCACATTTGGTGACAAGAAATGCTGAGTGTAGAATAATGCTGTAAGAAGAGGTTTTCCCTTACACCTCTCATTGTTTACTTACATAGTTTCTTTCTTAAAAATGCGGAAATGTTGTTACTTCCCTTCTATAGTGAACATATGCTTGGGCTATTTTTTCCCCTGCAGTACCTACCTTTCCAGTTATAGTGAAATCTCATCCCATCCAAATCTCCTTTTAGGACTTGCTGCTCACCATTCTTAGCCCATTTGTGATTTAAGTCTAAATAAATCCATGTATCTACTTTCAGGCCACAAAATTGGTTCTAAGATGGGCACGCAAACTCCATCCTACAACTGCAGTAAATCTAAGGGCTTGTGCATCTGGTACAAGAACAGAATCTCTCCCCTGGACTGCAGGCGTGGTAAGTATGAAGTCAGAACACTCCCAGCCTTCTCGCCACTCGGAAGGGAAATCCTAGCCCAGAAACACGAGGGGAGAGACATCGAGTCCTCCAACACCTGCAGGCTCTGTATGATGACTCACCCAAGAGAGTTCCAGTCCTGAATTTTTTCAGTGTGGACTGATCATGTTTTTACGTTTTTGTTTTTTGGTAACTGAAAGACTCTCATCTTATTTACATGGAAACACAAGAACAAAACCAAGGGAAGCAGAGGAGGAAGAAGTACTTCTAGCTGCTATTTAGGAGGTTAAACTCAGGGAAAACTGGTAAGATGTTTTCGGGAAAAAAAAAATTTCTCTCTCAATCACATAATGTTATTTATTTTCATAAAATTACCATACATCTCTCAATTGATTTAGCCAGGCTTTTAGATATTAAGTTCATGTTACCTATCAAAAAGAAACCCATGAGAGCAAAAAAAATTTTTAAATTTTTATTTCTGCTCAAAATGTTAGGGGATACAAAAAAGGCATAGGGATGTGAATAAACAATGCTATCATTTTCCCCAGTTATATTAAAAGTGGGGTCAATTTTGGTTGTTGACAAAGTGCTTAAAATTTTAACATTACTGATTTAGTGCTCTACTGAAGATAAGACATTTAAATATAAATGACATTTTAATATGCTTTAAAAAAGGCATATTAATTTTATTCTACATTAAAAATATGGAGACTGTTGATTATACCTCAATAAAGCTGAAAAATTTTTTAATAAAAATAATATAGAAACATTTCTAGGATAAAACATTCAATAGAAAAATATTCAAATTTCCATATATTTTCACCTAGCTCACATACCTGTGTTCATATCAAATGTCCAGGCAGGTATATGATCCCCTGTATTTATATCATTTGTAGGTAGAAGGGGGAGAGAAACTTGAACAGAGCCATCCACCTTTAATTCTTTGCCTCCAGAATATATCTTCACACATACTGCAGCAAGAGGAGCCAATTCAGTGCTTTCAAGACCTGACAAAGAAGATGACTTATTAACATCGGACATAAAATACAGGTTGTAGTTAGATATTAATAACAAAGTAATACAGGCCTAAAATATCTATTTCCTCTATTTCACCCAGAGTTATCCATTTTAATATCAAATATATTAAACCCTCATTAAAGATTTTTAAAATACAAATATAGGCTATACTTATACAACTAACAAATCAATATGAGCCTAGAGATCTAATTCTGTCATCTCACTTAAAGTCACTAAAATCTAATTCAGTGTTTTTAAACACCTACAAAACCAACAACCAAAAGAACCTATCTCACTAGTGTCATACACAAATAAAGGCTCTACGAGTGCCACACCATCAGTGCAGACAGGGGTCTGAAACATCTGTCTCTCCCGCTCCAAAGACCATCTGTTCCAAGCACTAGGACCAAGGGACTCAGCGGTACTCCTTAAAGGTACTTTATGTAAAAAGCATTCTGAGTCAAAATGCAATTTTTAATATGTCTGACAAACATGAAATAAAACCAATGTTGTAGCTGATAAAAACAGGCTCTGCTATATATTTGATTACTAGTGTAATTATAAACAGACCAAATATTAATATTACTTAGACTTCAAAGCTTGACAAATAGGGGGAAGGAGAGTAACAGATGAATTGGTTATACTGTTTTACCTCAGGTTTTAAAGATTTGATTATATAATGTATAGTATGCCTTCTAAAATATCAGGAGCTACCTATATTTTTCTACTACTTGGTGGGTGGGGAAAGCAGAAAATGTGTTTTTGTTTTTGAAATATTAGCAATGTGGAACAAAGTAATAATATACACCAGAATATTTACAATGAATAAAATATGATTGTAAATGTTAAAACTTTAAATTTTCTACAAATAATTTGTTAATTTTAGATTTTTCAAGTGATTTACTAAAACATTAGAAAGATCTGACTAAAGTATACTTGTTACATATTTGCTCTTTGTGGCTAAACTTTTTTCCAATCTTTGCCTTAAAAACTAGATGTCTGTTCATTTAAAACTGGATGTCTGGCCCCATTTCACTCATCCTGGCTCCAAAGATACAGTGACTACATTATCTCTTACACTGCCTGCAATACTTTTTTTTTGACAATTCTAATTACTATCAAAAATCCTTTCCTTCATTTCTTTACTCATTCGGTTTTTCCCCACTTGTCAGTACTTCGAAGAAAATCTGGAAAGGCAGCGTAACTGGGAGGTTAGGAAGGCTGGTCTGAGGAGGGGACGTTTGAGCTATGGCCAAATAAGGTGTTAACCAAGCAAAACAAGACCTCAGAGAAGAGCTCACCAGGCAGAGGAAACAAGTGCAAAGCCCCCAGGTCAGAAGTGGTCTTGGCACATACGAAAAAGAAAGATGAGAGGAGGGCAGAGGTGGGAACAGCACAGGGCCTGGAGGCCATGAACCGTGATTCTCATGATCGCTACTGCTCTGCTGGAGTGTGTTTTCAGTCATGAGACAGGGCAACTGCGGGCTTCTTGAAAACTTTGGGTTGAATATAAGGACATTAACATTTGTAAACTTCCTGAAACACTAATCATAAGATGAGTAAAGTAATGCTATATATATATTTTGTAAACTAGTTACGCTGGTAAGTAATCCAATGTGAATTCAATCTCAAACATTTTAGTGAACCCAGCTGGCCTCCTGAAGTGACTGCTCTTAACTCCCCCTCACTGCTAAGCAGCCAGCGGCTTCACACACTCAGTGCAGTCGAACTGATGAGCCTGGCACCCCCCCATTTGGGATGAGGCCAACTCAAAGAAGAAGGGGAAAAAAGAATGGTACAAGGGAAAATAGAGACACTGGACGACAATGAGGAGGAAACAAAAAAATGCTTTCCTGCATGATCATAGACCTCTAGGACTGTGCAACCTGACACCACCCGCGGCATGTGGCAGCTTAAATGAGGGCAGTTTAGTTCCTTACTGCCCTAGTCACATTTCAAGAGTGCAAGAGCCACAAGTGGCTAGCAGCTCCCATCCTGGATGGAGCAGAAGATCATTTTCCATTTGACAGCACCACCCTACAACTTTTAAAATGTTAGCAATATTCTCGGAATAACTGACACATTGAATGAATAACCTCAAAAGCCGGAAGCAGAGGAATGTTGGAAGGCAGAGCACACTTCCTACTATCTAATGACTTTGTTTATAAAAATCCTCCAGGGCAACATGAACTTCACTTATGATACGGTGCAGTGGTACCACTCCTGTAAATGTCTTCAGTTAGAGCATCCTATAACTTCCATCTGGAAACTTTTGGCAGGTATCTCAGATTGGCTTCAAGAAGCAACCCCGAGAGAACAAGCCAGCACAGGATGTGTTCATAAGCAGGTATGTACTCTCAGGTGCCCCTTGTGAAGGCCAAGACAGCGTCCTGGGGCAGGGAGGCCCTCAGGCACTTGCAGAGGTGTGCAGTGGTAACACAGTTTCAGGACACAGGAGTGAGGGTCATCAGGCTGGGGCACCAGCGGCAGCAGCTACAGCAGGTAAGGAAAAATAACCAAAACAACTGGAGGCTTATCACTCTAATTTCTGGGTGTTCCCCAAATGAAATGAATGAAAATTGGACAGAACTGAAACCATCAAAATTATAAATGGTCTCAGATGATTTTAAAAACAGAGTTTCTGTTATGTTGCAATAAGTGGTAGAAATGGTGTTAATAGTGTGGATGTACAAAGGGAACAGTTTTTATAGGGTTATTCGTAAGTGCATTGTTAAATGTAAAATGCTGTCATCCCCTTAACTTTCAGGTCAGGTCAGCCTTACATAAATAAACTAGTGCTGCTGGATCTGGAATATATATACTTTTCAGTATTCATTTTTACTCAAAGAGAATATCAAATATACTTAAAATTTCCAACTGCTTCCTCTAATCTATAAACCTTTTTCTAACAACTGTTGACACTTCTGATCAATTTGATAAGAGCAGGTCAAATTATGAAAAGATACGTATAAACTTCTTTGTACCAAATTCCCGTTTTTAAATGCATTTTTGAAATTGCAAGGTTATACAATAATCACTAGTATTTTCTATATCTTGTTTACCTCCTTTGGATAAAGATATCCTATAAATTAAATTTTCCATTAATTTGAAATAATGTATCCAGAACCCTCTGGAATAATCTTTGGGTAAAGGGAACTGCCCATAAACATTTTTAATGACTAGATTTATGTTTCAAAAGTGACACATATCTTCCAAAGCTTAAATGAATATCAAATACCTAAATAAGTGGTACTTGATGAGAGATTTATGTAATATAGCTTATAAATATATTATGCAAAAATTAGGTAATACCTGCTTTATTGAGGGTAATACCAGTTGTATACAGAAAATTGTCCACTTTCAAAAACTGCTGTAGAATTGTAAGATAGCCTGTTACGTTGCTAATGTGATGGTCGTCGGGTAGTTTAATTAAGGCTTTTGAAAACTGAACACTTGGTTGAGATTTGGCATCTGGAAAAAAGAAACCTTGTTAAGAAATAGACAAAACAAATGCATTTAAGCAGAGCATCATTGGCCAGGACAAGGGAAGCAGTTATTTCTAAACACTGCTGACATGTCATACAATCATTTCAGATTTAGAACTGAAATATATAAGGACTCTCTTTCTTTAGATCACACAGGCACCTTTAACAAGGGAGACTGACCGGTGTTGCCTAGCATGTCCTCCCCCTTTCCTGGGTCTCATTCTAGGGTGCCACACACTGACCATTTCTATAGCCCATGCGGTTCACATGGGATTTCATTTCTGTAACACGAGCAGAGCCAGAATGGCCTGAAGCCAGTCAGAAGCATTTCATTATCCTCCTGGCCGCAGTAGTTTGTTCAGTGATGGGCCCAGCGACAACCACAGTTAGAGCCGCACTGGGAGTTCTAGGGGATGAGGGCTGCTTTCTCCCCCACTGGATTTTATGTGAGCAGGGACACACCAAGAGTTGAAAAGCCACCCTGTTACCAAAAATGGAAACTCATTAGAAAATTGAGCCAATATTTAAGGAGCGGAAAGCTGAGAAATGGAGAAAGAAAAACTGGCTCTCAATTATTTCAACTGAAGCCCTGATCAAGCCATGTCTAAAGTTGGTCCTATTTGTACACTTATTTATTTATTGCTCAAATAACTGAAAAGTGCCTCCTTGGAGGTTAAGCTAGTTGAGGACTGGATGTGGCTGAATATTGACAGAGACATTTTCTTTTGCAAGGTACTAAAGTGGGTGGGTTTCTCTATCTGATAACAAAGCATGCATCAAAAATCTTCCAAATGCCAGGCACTCAATTCATAAATATTATCTCATGTTAATAGCTTTGGATTGACTATCCTATCACGTATGGAGTGAGAGCCCAGTGACAATATTTATGTAATTATATTTAACAAATCAGGGGTCAACTCTTAAATCATTAATACTAAAACTTTTCAGAAACATCAGCTTTTGCTTTGGACTTTAAGGTCACTAAAAAAGACAGAAGCAATCAGTTAAGCTAGAAAAATAATACCTGGAAAATAGGTAAGGTATATAAATAAAAGCAACATAGTTAACCAAACAAGAATAATATAAGTTGCTTGAGGGCACAGTCTGCTAGCATCTGATCACTTACAGGTACTACCTACAAACTTAACTGTTAAAATATGTGCCTTGATTATGTTACAGACCCACATTTCCTACCACTGAAAACGTACTAAAGAAAATGTCTAGCTGAACTTTTCCAAAGATTTGTACAGTCGAAGTTTCCAGTTTTTCTTGCTCCTTTTACCATAAAGACATTCACACACAAGCCTAATAAATTTTCAGTGTACAAACTGAACATCTCCCTGATCAAATCTTGGGAAGAAAAATATAAATGCTTTATGGAAGTTAAGAAGTGAGGATGTGTATTTTTTAAGGAAAGATCTTCAGGAACACCCTTCCTTTCTTGGTTAGCTTTACCAATGGGTCCACTCTTAGGGAAATGAGGCAGTAAAAGGAAGTGATCTGAGGATTCAAGAGGGCTCAGTGTTGTCAATGGAGATGTGCAGAGGCATGGCCAGGATCAGCCAGACACATGAGCGCTCACGATTCTTGGACCAGTGGCTCATGAACACATTCACACTGATTCATTTCATGTATTCCAACAGTTACAATTGTAATGGGGTTTGAAAAGGCCAGCAAGGAGTAGGAATGCATCAAAACAAAAACAAAACAAGTAAAGCGCTAGAAGAGGGACTTTGGAGAACCCGATCTCACTAAGATCCCAGCAACATAAAATGTGGCCTCTCTCCGGTGGTCGCTACTTTCTTTTCATCCTTCTACACACACCTGCACATCCACTCATTCTGCCAAATGCCTTAATGTTTCACAAGAGTAAATTTCTTGGTAAATGACTCCCAAATTAATCAAGTCCTAATTAATTCTTTTCTAAATAATAGATTTTCTTTAAGAATCAAAAAAGACAGCTTCTGAAAAACTCCACAAACAGTTCTTTTTACCATGATTCTTCCTAGACTCTACCTTTGAAGATTTTCTGCCTTTAGCAGTCATTCCTATTATGCTTTATGCAGTGAAAGGGTCACAAAATGCTGGGGTTTCCCCTAAGGCCTAGTTCAGGGAGGTGGTGAGGTAAGGATGAAACTATCGCCTTGGGGTTGGTAAAGCAGAACTGGACGCCACAGCTGGAATCAGGTACAAACTAAGATTTTTTGGATTCTTCCCCTTGGGATATGCAAGTGGGGTACACCATGTCTGCCCAGCCGATACATTAATTACCCAGTCCCAGGCCTCTTTCTCACAGGCAGCAAGTTTAATGCCAGAAGCAGGAATGGAGGTGACCGACAATTAGTGCCAAAAGTCCAATGCTCCTAGGCAGGGGCCAAAAGAGTAAGGGAGGGATGATTCCAACTACGCAGACCCACACTGTATTGTGACAGGGCTGATCGTCCCTGGTCAACTTAGATTCTCCCCAGGAATCAACACTGATTCATTAGTGAAGAAGTACAGTTACATAATGACCACTTTAACTGATTGTTTACTAGCTGAGTAACAAGTGTTGTACTTACCAGCTAATTTTCCAGTGATTAAAACAGTGTCTTCAAATAGCCATATATTTGCTTGGCTTTGTGGGAACAGTGAAAGTGTAACTGATGAATATACTGTGAAACACAACACAATTAGAATACCTTATTAATGTGGAGTTAAAACTGAGTTAAATGTAGTTCTGTTCCAGCAGGTCCTAAAAAGTCAGAAAACCATCTATGTGATACGATAATTCAAACAAAGGAAGAGTAAATGTAAAATATGATGGAATTTTAAGAAAGGTCACAAAGTGAAAAGACAAGGCTGGCATCACGATTTTATTTCATTCATCTTTCCTATTTCATACAGTAGTTTGTATCAAAGCGACTTAATATGTTTCCTAAGTAACCCTTGATATATATATATATATATGGTCAAGTGAAATACTTAAATAACCTTCTGCTACTTTCTCTTTATTCTTGTTATTTCCTTATGGAAAAAAGTTATTTTTGGCCCCATGATTCCCGGTTCTCTAAGACAGAGACGACATCCACTCTTCTTTTGTATCTCCCTACGTAAGGGCGCAAAGCTCTTCTTCACACAGGATGGCTTGTCGAACAAGCCAAGCTGGCAGAGAAGAAATCTGTCCACAAAACGGAACAAATGACCCGCAAGCAGCCATGAGCAGCAGCACAAGGTGAGGCCGAGCCCGAGCACAGGGGCGGCACGGCGAGTGGCTGCTGGGACGAGCGAGCGCAGGTGATCTGGAGGAAGAACAGGTTCTGAGGCATCGCCTACGGCACGAGGTCTCGTTTGGTGTCTCTCCTCCATGCAACGTGAGGAAACTTAATAGAAGTAACATAATATCCCTAAATCTCCTAGGACAGGATAAGACACATTTGTATGGCAATACTTTTCATAGTTTAAGATATTTCAAAGAGCTGTAAAGGAAATATGGCAATGAGGATAAAACATGAAATGTATACAATGATATATGGATGGAAGAAAACTGAAACACCTGTTTCCCAAAACAGTTAAAGAAGACAAAGTGTAATTTCAATTTAGAATAACAGACTAACTAGTGGATTTATTAGATTGGAGAGGAGTAGCTTGGACACTGAGATAATTATCATGAGGACACAGATTCCTTATTTGGACACTTTCTCAGTCGCAGAGAGCTTGAAAGGGGCAGCCCTGAGGGCCTTTTAAGGATAATAAGCCTGAGAAGCATCTTTTGAACCGCACTAAAACTTACATTCAGATTTCCTTTCACTTAAAAAATGTTTCTCATTATAAAAGGGATGTACATCCACTCTGGAAAAGTTGAGAAGTACAGAAATAAAAAGAAAACGATGGGCACCACAAGACCACACAGAGGCGACCACTATTAATATTTCAGTATCGCTCTTCCTGGATTTTTCCTGTGTTGCTTTTTTTTTAAATAGGGAATATGATATTGTATACAGAATATCTTTATCCTGTTTTTTCACTTAATATCTTAAGCATTTCTGTCCTTCCATAGAAACTTTTCATGATATTTTCAAGGTCACATACTTCATTTCTTCAAGTATCAAGATTTACTTAACCACTATACTAATATTGTATATTTAGATTGTTTCCATTTTCACTATTACAAAAAAAGTATTTAAATCAACATTTTTGTGCTTGGATATCTGTTAACTTTAGTTTATTTATTTATAGGTCTATTCTTAGGATAGATTCCTAGCACTGGAATACCGGGTCAAAGGTTATGAAGATTTCTGAAGATGTATGAACACATTTCAAAACTGTTATCCGGATAATTTCGCTGACTTGTACTCTCTCCGGCAAGGTTTGTGAATGCCGACCACACCTCACTGTCAATATTGAGTATGTTCGCTTTTTAAAAACTCTTCTAAGATGAAAAATCTAAGAAATGTATATTTCTTTGGTGTACAAATCTTAGACTATTAGGGAGGTGAAACATTCTGTCACATTTATTAATCATTTGAAAATTGCTAGGTCATGATTTTGTCCATTTACCTGATTTAGTCAGGATGTTGGTATTTTCTTACTGATTTATATGAATTCCTTGCCTACTAAGAATATCACTCCTTATTGTTTCATATATTTTCCTACCTTTTTTAAGAAGTTTAAAAATTAAGATATAATAGACACATAGTTTAAGGTGTACATGATCCATTATTCATATATATTGTAAATATACCAAATACATTGCACAGTAAGTCTAGTTAACATCCTTCATCACGAATAGTTAGAAAATTCTTTCTTATTAAGACAACTTTTGAAACCTACTCTTTTATGAACTTCCAAACATACAAAATAGTATTATTAACTATAGTCACCAGGCTGTATGGTACCTGTTGAAAAAATATCATGAAATCTATCTTTTATGACATCATTCATTATTAAGTTTAAACAGACCATCCTAATAAAAAAAAAAATCTGTTTCTTATTTTCTTATATTTACTATGAACTCTTTGAGCAATATTTTGGAATGTGTATTCAAATTAATTTACTCCATATAGCCAACCAAAATATCCCAATATTACTTATTGAATATTCAGCCTATGATTCATAACGGTCCCTTATCATAAATCACAGTTTTATACACACTAGCATGTGTCACATGCTAGCACAAATCACAGTACAATGTCACACAGTTTTAATTTTGTAGCTATATAAAATATTATAGTTATCTGCAATGGCAAATTACCTCTAGTAGATCCTTTAAAACAAGATTCCCAGGTATTTTTGCATATTTGAAGAATATTCAAGGATTATTTTGCCAATTTTTTTTTTAGTGCATTAAATCCATAAATTAATTTGGGAAGAACTGAAATCTTTAAAACATTCACGCTTTCTAAGAAGAAATGTTTTTCCAGTTACCCAGGATTTAGTTTAGTTGGTTTTCTAGGTCTGTCAGTAACATTTGGTAATTTTCCCCACATGCAGTTATTTCACATTTTTTATAGGCTTCTTGACATATTTTGTTTGTCCTTGTTATTCTGGGGGATTTCTTTTCATTATTTCTCCTAACTGGTTATTACTTCTGGTATATAAAAAAATATATTGATTTGTACCACTGCTAACTTTGCAGTCAGTAATTCTGTCAAAATTCCATTAATTTTGAGTTTTAAGACTGATGTTTTGTAGCTTCCCAAGAATGTGATCCTAACTGGAAATAACAGTGTGATTTTTCTTTCCTAATCCCGATGCCCTTTTTCTGTCTGTTGTTATATTTTTTGCTCTGAAGAACTTCTGCAATGTAAAGTAATATGTACAACTTCAGTTTCTTAGTCAAATATGACTTTGAAATATTTACCATGTTAAGAAGATCTTTGTGGTCCTAATTTTTAGAGAACTTGTCCTAATTCAGGGCTGGATGGTGAACTTATGAAATGCATTTCAGACAACTGTGGATCTTATACAGTAGTTCTAGTTTGTTCTAGTATGATATAAAAAGTCAATAGTTTGACATATTTAACATCCTTATAATCCTGCAAAGAAGAAAAACCCTACTTGGTCTTAGCAGAATGCTGTATTTTAAAAATGGTAAAATTCTTTTTACTATTCTATTTAGGATTTTTGCATGTAGAGTTGTAAGTAAGATTGATTCACGGGGGTGTATAAGTACATATAAAGGCATTTAATTTTGTATTACCTTTGTTAAGTCTCAAAGGTTATTTAAAAAGCTCCAAATCATTTTATAAAACCAGGAGAATCACATTATTTACAGTAGCCAAGATATGGAAGCAACCCAAGTGTCTGTCAATAGATTATAAAGATGATGTGGTACATAAACACAGGGAATATTATTCAGCCATAAGAAGAAAAGAAATCCTGCCATTTACAACAACATGGATCTAGAGGGTATTATGCTCAGTGAAACAAGCATATACGATGATTTCACTTATTTGTAAAATATAAAAATAAAGCAAAACAGAATGAACAAAACAGTAGACTCATACACACTGAGAAGTGACTAGTGGTTACCACGCAGGAGGGTTTGGGGGTGATTTGGGGGGGTGAGGTGGATAAAGGGGCACAAAAGATAAAAATAAAACAAGTAGAATCAAGTTATTTTTACCTACAACATTTTACCCATGGTTATTGTTCTACCTCATCTAAAATCAATGTAGTCATTTATATCAATACAAAATTGTTCATTTTATTGGATTTTAAATTGCCATCAAATTTGATATAGAATGTTTTATGATTTTAAGACTTTTATAGATTTCATTTTTGTTTAGCCAGATGTATGCATAACTTATGCTTTGATTTCAAAGAACTAGCATTTTGTCAATTATCTCTTCTTATATTTTCTAATGTATATCAATCTACTTTAATATTATTTCCATTTTTCCAATTGACTTGGTTTTTTTTCTTTCATTAAATGAATAATTGTGCTTAAATTCCTCTTTAAAGCATTTAAGACCATGAAAGTACCTCACACATCCCTATTCAGATTTTCTAGTCATGATTTCATTACAATTTTTTTCTCATGAATCTTAATATCTAATTATCTAATTTTTAATTTTCTTTCTCACTCTAAATTTAAGTAATCAAGAATTCAAATATTTCCAATATGAAGACAAATATCTAAATTCTAACAAGAACCACCATAATTAAAAAAAAAAAACGCCACCTCATGTATTATCCTTCCATCAATCAGACTTGCATTCTGTCATCTTGTGTCACCCATCCTTCCCAATGTCCTACCAATTTTTTTTTCTCAGTTTTGAGACACAACTGGCAACACAGTGTAAGTTTAAGGTGTACGTGGTGACTTAATACATACTATGAAATGGTCACCGTGACCATTAACAGTTCTTTCCTGGGTACGTCTCCTCTTCCTTCCCTCCCGCCCACTCGGGACACACCAGCTCTGCAGCCAGGACTCCCTGAGCCCATTCGGCCCTGCTACTGGCCTCATCATTATGCATTAAGTAAATTCAAACAACTTATGTTTATCATTCAGCACATAAACCTAAACTTCTTGCCTCATCCTTCCATCATCTGGCCCCCCTCTACCCGGGCCACCTGCCTCTTGCTAATCCTCTGGGCGTGCCAGACCCCTCACCTCCACCTGCAGACAAGCTTTGTACCAGAGCAGAGCTCTTGCTCAGGATTCCTCCAAGCCTCTGTCGAAGGAAAACGGCCTTCATGCTTCCTTTAGACTGGCCCTCCTCATACTGACTTCACGTGAGTATTCTTACTTCCTGTTTGCCAGAACAAGAGATTCCCAAAGCAGAGAAATCATGCACATTCAGTGACAGCAAAACACGGCTCAAGTGCTTACTTGGCATTTTTCTGGTCTTCCAAGGCAGAGGTGTCAACACATAGCCGTCTTTGTGAGCAACGACAGTCAGGCTGAGCCCCAACTTATAAGGGACGTGGATCAGCACTGCCCCATTGCTCTTAGTCACTGTGGAATTCGTCTTCGTGTAGTTTACAAACACTTCCACCACCGCTCGACTCAGGTACTGACGACTGATGATGTCATTCACCTGGACTTTCAGCATAAACACAGACACTGGAAGAGAAAAGAGCCAGAAATTGCAGCATGTTAGATCCTAGAACACATACATCTGCTATTCCGTAACAGTACAAAACTGTTGACAAATTTTAGAAATACATATGGTGGACAGAGGTGTAAAAACATTCCGACAAATTCATTATTCTTCCTAAAACTGAATTTGTTACTAGTAAGATGCAATATTAGTACTCCATTTTTTTTTTTTTTTTGCCTGTTAAAAGGAGAAGAAAGGGGAAAGTGAATAACAAAAAGAGGTTCTTACTTCAGAAAACTACATTTTTACTTTGCCTCACTAATTCTAATGCTATCAAGTTAGGTAGATTTAATGCCAATTCAAAGTGTACTCAAAGTTCTTAAACTAAAATGTGATCTCACCAAACCCATTAGTGCGACTAGCTCCTTTATTTTGTTCTGCTGTCTGGAAAGCAAGGGATGTGTTTCAGTTCCAAATTACAAAACATCAACACAAAATCTTTAAAATACAAAGTATTACTCATTAAATATATAAGAAAACATACTAAGATAATAAATTGAGGAAAATAAGAATTAAATTTTTTCTAAACCTCCAGCCTTATAGGGCTCAACAATGTGTTCATGGATTTGCCAATGATAATGTCTCGTTAAAAAAGAACTTGTATCACCAGGGAAATGCTTTTGCAAAGACCATCACAACATCTTTGCCAAAGATGCCTCCTCTTCCACTATAAATGGGCTTTGGAGTCAAAGTCCACCTCTGCCATTCCCTAGACATGTGACTTCGGATGAATTACCTCTCAAAGTCCATTTATTAATCTATAAAATCAGGAGAACAGTAACTACTTTGAGGTAATAAAATGAAATAATGCAATGTGCTCAGCACGGTTCTTGGTTGTATTATAAATAAAAATTGTTACTCTGCAATTGGACACCACAGAGTACAGTGATAAGAAAATAATACCTTGAGGACTCATTATCCTGCTATGCATTTGCATAAACTCATTTTACTCAAAATAATTATCAAGAACATATCAGGCAAAAAGCCATAGCCACAGTGCTACCAAATTATTGTTATGCCTTACCTATTCTAATTTTGTTAAAGTAAACCGACTTTAAAAACTGCTTTTGGATGATAACAAAGACATTTTAAATACAAATAGAACTATAATAATTTCCCAGTCCTAGGGAAAGTGAAGTTCAGGAAGCTAGAGAAGAGCTCTGATTCTTTCAAGAATCAAAAAATGAGGTTATTTGTTGTCCAAACACTATCCTCTTATATATTCAAACGTATTTTAGTATATTTCCACTTATATGTGATAATTATAAGCATAATTAGAACTAAAATATGTGGAGGGTTAATGAGTCAGGCATTTTGTTCATTTTTAAGTGCAGCAACCTATTTGCTCTTCAAAATCTTCATTAGAGAGATACTACTGGTTTCTTCATTTTATATATAGGTGCCTGCAGGTTAGAGAGGTTTGTAAATCAGCCGTGGGCGAACCCAGAGTAGATGGAACAGGACACAGACTTGGAACCCTCTCCTCCTCAAAGCTTGTGCTCTTAAACCCTGGTGTGACAACTGCCTGATTATACTCTTAATAACTCTAGTCCCAGTTAAGAGTATGGAGAGGGAAGAATTAATTAGGAAAAATAAGGAAGAGGGAGGATTATATCCTGAATAGCCACAACATTACAATGAAGTTCCATTGGTCTGCCTGAAAAACTTAGTTTCCAAGACAACAATCTCATATATATTCAAACATGAATATGGAGAATAGATTACAAAGCAAAATATAGGAAGGGGAAGTTTACCCACACCTCTGCTTCCGCCGCATTTTTAATAAGAGCCATATGGGAGACTAAATAATTTGCGCGTAATCTTAACAGATAAATTCAGGAGCATCTGGTACTAAAAGGTCAGCTAAGCCTCGGGCCTTAACTCTCCCTGTTCCTCGAATGATTTAAATATTTTCCCATCATATCAAAAGTTCAGCCCATTACTCTGATTTCACTCTAAAATAAAATCATGTGACAAAACCAAAATATGAAGAAGGGCTAGGAATAAATATATGTTCCTGATACCAAGCCTTGTATGTATATTACCACAAAATCTCAATCTACCTTTGTAAAGTATATAAAAACTGCCCATTTTACTGAGGAAGATATGAGGATTCAGACAGGTAATGTGAACTGCCCCAAATCTCACAGATAGTAAGAGGCTGTGTCAGCCTTTGAGTGCCCCTGTGAATGACTCCAAAGCCCTCTTTATACCATGCACACTAAAATTAATTCAAGGAATATACGATCACATAGAGAACTTGAGAACTCGAATTCTTATATAACATCAATAAAAAGAATTGATGTTTGTCCACCCCTACAAATGCACATTCATGCTAAATCACAGCCTCAAGACTCAAATGGGAAATACAACTCTTGGGTACAAAAAAATAAAAGATGGTAAATATGTGACATGATGGGCTCCTCAACCACATGTACTTGAATAGGTCCACCTAGTACAAAAATTTATTTATGTGTAGAGGACAAGTGGCTGCTGCTCAATCCAAAATAATGCTCCTGGCTGCAGGCCCTCAACCCCCTAGATGAAATTTATTGAACTACTGGCACAAAGGACTAACTAAGAGGGGCCAGAAAGATCCTGAAATGATGATGTGCGACAAGATACCCAGAGGCTAACGGTTGCTGGAACCGAATCACCTTAGAGATACTGTCTACAAGCAAGCTCCCACCACAGTGCTTTCCAAAGCCCCCTGGTCCCTCCCTCTGCAGCTGGGCATGCGGCCCTTCCTGCTGACCTGTGAGCTACATTATAATCCCTCCCTTTATTTCTCATGGCCAGAGTCAGGTTTGTAGCTTGCTTCCAAAGTAAGCACTTTGAATGATACAGGGTACACCTGTAAATGCAGGATGTCTTATTTAATGAGCTACTCTCTTTTATAAGACAAGGCAAAAAAAGAAAGGATAATGTATCAAAATTAGGAATATGAGAGGGACACTGCACATAACTAAACGGAACTTAAGAGTCTCTACTAAATTTGATAGAGTCTTATTCAAATCGAACGTTCCTACCACAGTTTCTGCAACAGCACACTTAGGAATAAGACTCAGTAGGGAATTTTTGTTAATTTATTTGCTCCAAAGATTCATTTCAGAAATTCTCAGAGCCTTTGGGTTTATAAACTCCAATGTGTTAGGATGATCTTAAGCTGAATTCATTTTTTAAAAACTATGTATATTCCATCTGTTTAATCCTTGTAAAAAGTACAGTTGCCAAAAATAAGACACACTGAAACCTCCTGACAGTCTGAAGCTGGGCTGATTCCATGAAACGTTTTCTAAAACATTTTCTAATCCAGAATGGAAGGTTTTATTATTTCACATTTCATATAATACATGTGATGAGAAATAAGTATCAAATTCAGAAAAAAAAATGATTTGCAAAGGTTAAATATTGCCATCAAAATTACTATCTCCCTCTCTCAGGAGATTCCCTAATATCTGTACCTTGGTTCATCCCCTAGACTTAGCACAGGACGTAGGCCTGGCCAGTAAGGGCTCTCTCTAGTTCAAATTGGAAAAAACGAATGATATTTTCATGATATACACCCACCAGGTCCTGTGCCAGAAACTTTATACATGCTTTCCAATTTCACCCTAACACAAACCGACAAAACATTCTCCCTGTTTTAAAGCAAGGCAGAGGAGGCTATAACCGCACAATTAAGGCTACAGGCAGTGTTAACAGACGAGTCCGGCTGACTCCAAGTCCCCCTGCGTGGTACCCACGCATCTCTCACTGAAAAGCTTCAGGACGTGGATTCCATCACATTCACTAGCTTGTTTCTTTCCTCCCATCCAGTGCAGGGAAGGAAGGGCTCCCTCACTGGCCCCCTGTCCCCATCCCTTCGTCTGGTCCCAGCATAAGCAGCAGCAAAACAGCATAAAAGAAAAACAACAAACAAGCAAAACAAAACAAACTCAGCTGAAAGCCTGCTCACAGCAATTAAAGAGGCATGAGTAACTCTTTTCCCTCCAAATAAAAGAAAAAGTTATCAAGAACAGCCTGCCCACAACTTAAATAGGATGGTTCTGACGTCAGTGATGTCAGCGGTTCAGCGGGGCACCCGGCTGGCAGCCAGAAGCAGCATATTTCCGTAAAAAGCTGCCTCACCAGTTCTCTACTCCAACAAAAATACTTTAGCATTTAGATTGGGCAGATTTCTGTGATTAAACATGTGATTTTCAACGGTGGTACTTTTGTCTCTATAATCTACCTACACCTCTTCACTGTATTTTTCCCAGTCTTCCATGCACTTATTATTTTCTCTGTCACTTAATTACAATCATTATGTTTTGCCCACTTAATCTGCTTTTCAACATGTCACATTGGTTTAAAAGTGGTTCAGTATCAAATGACTTCAACTGCACCCTTCGAAAACATATAATCTAAACATTGAGAGGAACAAATAAAAATAAAATACACATCAATGAGCATGGCCCTGAGGCCGCAGGGAAAAATTTATTTCACAATTAGAAGCAATGTTTACTAAAAAATCACTAAATTCAAAAGGCTAATAAATATGTGTAAAGAAATGTTCTCAAAAAGCATATTAGAACCAACACTATATTGTGGTTTTGCAATACGATATAGATGGGTAACTCAAAGTGTAGGAAGGGTTAGAAAAAGTACTGCTAACTATATACTTGGGTGACATCTACAGTTTGAAGTGGGTGGGCTGATAAATTACAATCCTGCTTCTCTTCAACAGAACTGACATCACCTTATTATGTTGTTACCATTACTTTGGTTACAACTGTGCCCATGGACAAGCCACCATATTTTCAGATTTCTCCAGTAGAAAATTAGCCTGTTTCTTCCATTACATTTCAAGCATCTGCAATAATTTAATTTAATATAAAACAAAATTTTTCCTCTCTAGGAATACAATGCTAAAAACATGCTAGATATATAAAGTTTTTTAAAGACAGATTACAGATCAAATTTTAAAAATAAAATACTTTAATACTGAAATAAATATAAAAACTGAGGTTTATACATTCTAATGAGATCTAGACAAAAAATGAAGAGCATAAAAATATAGAAGAATGAAATGATTGGTAACAATTAGAAATGTTCCCCTACATTAATTCATCTAACAAATGTTTATCGACTGCTCACTTTTGACCAGATCTTCACTAATCAGGTACTGGAATACAAGCATTACTGAGACACAGTCTTGCCTTGAGGAAGTTTATTCTGAGAAGAAATAATATGTAAAAACATAGTACTTCAGAATTAACTGACACTACCATAAAAGGAGGTTAAAAAAAATTGAAACCGACAACTTTCTATAGTACCTAATGTAGTCTTCTATGAAATTATGTAGAAATTAATTAGAATCAATTCCTGTAATAAGTATCAATTTCAAAGAGATACCAAAAGCTTCTTTAGAGCAAAGGACACCATCAGAACAAAAAGGCAGCCTTTAGTATGGGACAACATATTCATAAGTGATTTACTGATTAGGGGTTAATATCCAAAATATAAAGAGCTATGCCTCAACATCAAAAAAACACAAATAACCCGATTAAAAAATGGGCAGAAGACCTGAACAGATATTTATACAGAGAAGAAATACAGATGGCCAACAGGCAAATGAAAAGGTGCTCCACATCAAAAGAATCCACTCCAAAACTGCCAGATCTAATATCTGAATTCAGCAAAGTTGCAGGATACAAAATTAATACACAGAAATCTGTTGCATTCCTATATACTAACAATGAACTAGCAGAAAGAGAAATCAGGAAAAAAACCCACTCACAATTGCACCAAAAAGAATAAGATACCTAGGAATAAACCTAATGAAGGAAGTGAAAGAAAGACCTATACTCTGAACACTACAAGACACTCTTGAGAGAAATTAAAGAAGATACCAATAAAAAGAAACACATCCCGTGCTCAAGGATAGGAAGAATTAATATTGCCAAAATGGCCATCCTGTCTAAGCAATCTACAGATTCAGTGCAATCCCTATCAAAATACCTACAGCATTCTTCAGTGAACTAGAGCAAATAGTTCTAATTCATATGGAACTGTAGGGTATTCTAGACTCCAAAAGAAAATGCCTGAAATGCTGAATCATTGTTAAGATGGTGCCCGCCGGATGCACAAAGGGCGGTGCTCTGCCTGCTTTTGAAAAGAGGGTGATTTTCTGCTTAGGCCTGCCTCCCACTCCTGATTGGCGACTCAAGTCTTCCGCAAACGTGATCAGCTCGTGGACACCATTTACCTGTATGATGTGCCTTCCTGCGTGAAGGGCTTGTGACTGCCTGACCTTTGTGCTGATTGGCCCATGAGTATTATATATACCTTGCTGTTTCCGCAATAAACGAGTTCTTGCTTTGACTGAGCTCCCTGTCACATCTGTTTGTCCTTGAGATTGGGGGCTGGGGATCGGGCAGACAGCCAGCACTTACCTCTCCCGACCTCGCCTTGCTGGGGTGTGCTCTCCCCTCACTCCTCTGCAGGTTCGGGGGGGATTCCATGGAGGGCTAAAAACCCCAACATCTGGCACCCAGCGTGGGGCCTGACGACTCGGTCAATAAACCGAAAGTACCGGCGAGTCAGGCCAAGCGTGGTTCAAGGTAAGTGCACCCCCGAAAAGATGGGGCAGGCAACCTCTAAGGATGAACCTGCGCTTAAAGCTCTGAGATACATGCTTAAAAGCCGAGGGTTAGAACTCTGATTCCCAGGCTGAAAGAGTCTGGGAGACCTTTGTGAGGGTAGCCCCCTGGCTTCCTGTCAGTAACCCTTTTGATTATTCCACCTGGGACCATGTCGAAAGACTGATCAGAAAGGGAGAGATAGACCAGGGTGAAGATCCCCCTCTGGGAGTGTACCCTATGCTGTCAGCCCTTAAGGCATGTTTCGGGAACACTCGATCTTTATCGCCCTGCTCGGTGGGCCCCGCAAGGAGTCCCAGCAAACAGGGAGCTAATAGGCAATGCCCAAAAGAACCAGATAAACCAACTCCTATGGAGGGGTCCGCGCCCCCAGAGGAAAAGGAATGGGAATGTTTGATGAGGAACGTCTCTGGCCACCTCCTAAGCTCCATCCTGCCCTGCCCAGGATGGATATGGATCCCTGGGCCAGCCCCGACCCATCAGCATCTATCACCGAGAGGTCCCCTGACACCGCCCCACCGCCATCTTATCCAGCGTTTCCGGTGACTGTTAACTCTGGCGGGAACGGGCTGGCGCCGCCATCTTATCAGGCATTTCTGGTAAATGTTAACCCTGGCGGGAACAGGCCAGCCACATGGTACCCCTGGGAGACCCAAGAGCTCAAAGAACTAAAGAAGGCAGTCTTGGAGGATGGGCCTAATTCCCCATGGGCCAAGACCATCCTCCAAGGGTTAGCTCATCATCAGGATTGGAAGAGCTTGACAAAGGTGGTCCTTCCTGGTCCCCTGTTCCTTAAGTGGTGTGCCTTCTTTAGGGAGGAATGCCATGTCCAGGCAGAGAGAAACCAATCTGCAAACCCTCCGATTCCCGTTACCTTTGGGATGATCTCGGGGACCAGTGACCAGTTTGCTACAGGTCTCCAGCAGGACGCCATTCCCGCCCCTTATCAGGAGCAAGTAAGGGCCCTTGGGCTGGCCGCCTGGAAAAAACTGGAGGAAGGCCCCTCAGAACCACTGGTTTCCGGAATCACCCAAAAGCCCACTGAGGACTTCCCATCCTTTGTAGACAGGGTTGAAAAAAGCTTGCAACACAAATTCCCCCCTGGCCCCCTGCAGGACCAATTTGTTAAGATGTTAGTATGGGAGGGGATGACGAATGATCATGAGCTGGCCTGCATGGGGCTAAAAGATCGATCTATGGAAAAGTGGATAGTCGCCACCAAAGACATAGGTACCCAAGCCCATCGGTCTCAAACCTTGATTGCCACCTTGCAGGCGCAAACAGCATCCTTAACGGAGGCCTTAACTACAGCCCTCTCTCTTCAGCCCCAAGGGGACAGAGCCCCAAACCAAGGAGTGAAAAGGCAAACCTGTTTTGGGTGGGGCAAAACACGACATTTCAAAAGGGAGTGCCCCAATGACTACGCCACTAATGGCAGCCAAGGAGCTTTCATAATGCCTAAGAAAAACAAGCTCCCACCTAAAACACCTTGCCCTAGATGTAAGAAAGGGTTCCATTGGCAGAAGGACTGCTGATCTAAGTTTGACCTTCAAAGTAACCCTTTAAACTAAGGGAGGGGCAACCTCCAGCCCCGTTAGCCCAAGGAGGAAGGAGTTCTTCTGATTCCCCCAGGGCCCATTGGACAGTGCCCATAACACCGAGGGTAAGACCAAAGAGGGACATATTCATATCAGAAAAAAGGTTCCGCTGCCTAATTGACACTGGGGCAGACCGAACTGTGCTTAGAAAGGAGGAAGTTCCCCTCCACTGGAGGTAAGTCCCGGGACCCCCTTTACTAGGGGTCGGAGGCAATGCGACCTCTGAGGAGAGTAAGGACTGGCTTAAATGGGAAGATGTAGATGGCAGCCATGGGGAAGTCAGACCCCTCGTTGCCTCTGGCCTGACAGCTAACCTGCTGGGCCAAGACATTCTAGGAGCAGCCGATGTCTACATTACCAATGATCCTAAAATTCTTTATGAAGACATATTGGGGGAAGAAGAATACCAACGACAATTTGGTTGTTCTAAGAACCCGAAGTCTAGATTCAGTGATTACAGGGGAGACCCTTCCTTTGAGGCTTCGAGACCTAATATGCCCCTTCCCCAAGTGAAGCTGCAACCCCAATCCTAAAGGCCACTGCTCTGATAACGCCTGCCCTTGCATGGCTCCCAGGACCTCCAGTATGGGTGGAGCAATGGCCATTACCACAAGCCAAGCTTCAAAGACTTAAAGAAATTACCCAAGAACGATTAAAACTGGGACACATTAGACCTTCCCTAAGCCCATGGAATAGTCCTGTTTTGTTATTCAGAAGGCCTCTGGCAAGTGGAGGATGTTACAGGATTTAAGAAAGATCAACGAGGGACTTCTGGGAAGATGTCGGCGTGAACAGAGAGGCAGAATTTTCCTCTCAACATTATATTTATCCATGAAAACACAGCAAATACAACTATTCCTAAAAGAGAGACCAGAACACACAAGAAAGAGCACATCGTGCAGCCACACCTGAGAGGACTCGGCAGCCAGCGAGGCGGTGCACCGGCGGGCAGCCGCACCGGAGAGGACTCAGCATCCAGCGGGGCAGCGCACCGGTGGGCAACTACACCTGAGAGGACTTGGCAGCTGGCAAGGCAGGTAAGAAACAGAACCGCGACCCGGCAGGACCCGAGCACTCCCCAACCCAGTGCACCGGCGGGAGGAGAGGATTCAGAGCGGGGAGGGAGTGGAAGTGCAGGCCCGGGAGATAACCAGCCCTGGCGATCTGCGCCGGGAGCATGGACACACAGAGCGCGGTGTAGCGGAGATTGGAGAGACACAGGGCGCAGGGTCTCAGATGGAACGTGCCTAGTTGCTCGCAGCTGGCTCAGGGAAGGAGAGAGAAGAAAAAAAAAAGGAGAAAAGCACGTGCTTCTTTTCCAGCAGTCTGAAAGAGACGGGAGTCCAGCAGAGAACCTCATCGCCCTGGGATGCTCAGGCCAGCAAGCTGGGAGTCCTGGGGAGCTTCGGACCCCTTAGTGGGCGACTGTGAAAGGGTAGCCATATTTAGGACTCCCACAGAACTCAACAGCCTCCCATTCATTCTCACCCTGGCCACAGCTTTAAAGGGCCTTGCGGATCGGCGGGGCCACAGTTCTGAAATAGTGGAGCAACAGCGCCACCTACAGCATTCACACAGAATCCACTCCCAGTGGGCGGTTTTTGTTTTTTTAGGTGTTGCTGCATTTTCTTTCCTTTCTTTTCTTTCTCTTTTTTTTATTATTAGTATTTTTTTCTCTTCTCTCTTCTCTTTCCTTTTTAAAGTCATAAAAAGCCCAGCTGACATACGTGACAACTACCAGCAAATAATTCTATAACCATGAAAAGACAGAGGAATATGTACAGACAAAGCTCCAAACCCAGACAACTCCTGAGAGAGAACCTGAAGGAATGGACATGCACAGACTTCCTGAAAAAGAATTCAGAATAAAAGTCATACTCATGCTGACGGATATACAGAAATATGTGCAAGAGCTGAGGGAGGAAATGAGGAAAGACTATGCAGAAATGAGACAAGCCATCGACGGGCTTAACAGCAGACTGGATGAGGTACAAGAGACTGTCAATGAAATACAAAACAGAGAACAGTAATACAAAGAAGCTGAGGCAGAGAGAGATAAAAGTATCTCTAAGAATGAAAGAATATTAAGAGAACTGTGTGACCAGTCCAAACGGAGCAATATTCGCATTATAGGAGTGCCAGAGGAAGAAGAGAGAGAAAAAGGAATAGAAAGTGTCTTTGAAGAAATAATTCCTGAAAACTTTCCCACGCTGGGGAAGGAAATAGTCTCACAGTCCACGGAAGCCCACAGATCTCACAACACATGGAACACAAGAAGACAAGACCAAGACACATAATAATTAAGATGGCAAAGATCAAAGATAAAGACAGAGTATTAAAGGCAGCTAGAGAGAGAAAAAAGATCACCTACAAAGGAAAACCCATCAGACTGTCATCAGACTTCTCAACAGAAACCTTACAGGCCAGAAGAGAATGGCATGATATATTTAACATAATGAAACAGAAGGGACTCAAACCAAGAATATTGTATCCAGCACAATTATCATGTAAATATGACGGAGGGATTAAACAATTTCAAGATAAACGAAAGTTGAGAGAGTTTGCCTCTCATAATCCACCACTACAGGATTAAACGGACTGCTCTAGAGGGAAATACCCCTAAGGCTAAAAATATGTCACCACAGAAAATAAAATCATAGCAAAGAAAGCAGACCATCCAAATACTAACTAAAGGCAAAGAATAAAACACCTAATATAAAAAGAAAGGAGGAGGAAGAATAGGAAGGGAGAGATAAAGAAACATCAGACGGTATTCACAATAACTTAACAAGAAAGTTAAGTTAGGTTCTTAAATAGTAAAGAAGCAACCCTTGAACCTTTGGTAACCACGAACCTAAAGCCAGCAATGGCAATAAGTAGATATCTACCAATAATCACCATAAATGTAAATGGACTGAACGCACCAATCAAAAGACACAGAGTAACAGAGTGGATAAAAAAGCAAGACCCATCTATATGCTGCTTACAAGAGACTCACCTCAAACCCAAAGATATACACAGACTAAAAGTGAAGGGATGGAAAAAGATATTTCATGCAAATAACAAAGAGAAAAAAGCAGGTGTTGCAGTACTTGTATCAGATAAAATAGACTTCAAAACTAAGAAAGTAGTAAGAGATAAAGAAGGACATTACATAATCATAAAGGGGCCAGTCCAACAAGAAGATATAACCATTATAAATATCTATGCACCCAACACAGGAGCATCAGCATATGTGAAACAAATACTAACAGAAGTGAAGGAGGAAATAGACAGAAATGCAATTACTTTAGGAAACTTTAACACACCACTCACTCCAAAGGATAGATCCACCAGGCAGAGGATAAGTAAAGACACAGAGGCACTGAACAACACACTAGCTAACAGATATCTACAGAACTCTGCACCCAAAAGCAACAGGATACACATTCTTCTCAAGTGCACATGGAACATTTTCCAGAATAGACCACATACTAGGCCACAAAAAGAACCTCAGTAAATTCAAAAATATTGAAATCCTACCAACCAACTTCTCAGATCACAAAGGTATAAAACTAGAAATAAATTTTAGAAAGAAATCAAAAAAGCTCACAAATACATGGAGACATAACAACATTCTCCTAATGAATCAATGGGTTAACGACCAAATCAAAACAGAAATCAAAGAATATATGGAGACTAATGACAACAACAACCCAAAGCCACAATTTCTGTGGCACGCAGCAAAGGCAGTTGTAAGAGGAAAGTATATTGCAATCCAGGCCTATTTAAAGAAGGAAGAACATTCCCAAATGAACAGTCTAAAGACACAATTATTGAAATTGGAAAAAGAAGAACAAAGGAAGCCCAAAGTCACCAGAAGGAGGGACATAATAAAGATCAGAGAAGAAATAAATAAAATTGAGAAGAATAAAACAATAGAAAAAATTAATGAAACCAAAAGCTGGTTTTTTGTAAAAATAAACAAAATAGATAAACCCCTAGCCAGACTCATAAAGAGAAAAAGAGAACCTATACACATAAACAGAATCAGAAATGAGAAAGGAAAAATAACGACCGACCCCACAGAAATACAAAGAATTATAAGAGAATATTACAAACACCTATATGCTAACAAGATGCAAAACCTAGACGAAATGGACAACTTCTTAGAAAAATGTGGCCTTCCAAGACTGACCAAGCAGGAAACAGAAAAACTAAACAGACCAATCACCAGCAACGAAATTGAAGCGGTAATCAAAAAACTACCCAAGAACAAAAGCCCCGGACCTGATGGATTCACTTCTGAATTCTACCAGACATATAGAGAAGAAATAACACCCATTCTGCTTGAAGTTTTCCAAAAAATAGAAGAGGAGGGAATACTTCCAAACTCTTTCTATGAAGCCAGCATCATTCTAATACCAAAACCGGGCAAAGACCTCTCTAAAAAAGAAAATTACAGACCAATATCCCTGATGAACATAGATGCAAAAATACTCAACAAAATATTAGCAAACCGAATTCAAAAACACATCAAGAGGATCATACACCATGATCAAGTGGGATTCATCCCAGGGATGCAAGGATGGTACAACATTCGAAAATCCATCAACATCATCCATCACATCAATAAAAAGAAGAACAAAAACAACATGATCATCTCCATAGATGCTGAAAAAGCATTTGACTAAGTTCACCATCCATCCATGATTAAAACTCTCAACAGAATGGGTATAGACGGCAAGTACCTCAACATCATAAAGGCCATATATGACAAACCCACAGCTAACATCATACTTAATAGCGAGAAGCTGAAAGCTTTTCATCTAAGATAGGGAACAAGACAGGGGTGCCCCCTCTCTCCACTGTTATTCAACATAGTACTGGAGGTTCTTGCCACGGCAATCAGGCAAAACAAAGACATACAAGGCATCCAGATTGGTAAAGAAGAAGTCAAATTGTCACTATTTGCAGATGACATGATACTGTACATAAAAAACCCTAAAGACTCCACTCCAAAACTACTAGAACTAATATCTGAATTCAGCAAAGTTGCAGGATACAAAATTAACACACAGAAATCTGTTGCTTTCCTATACACTAATGATGAACTAACAGAAAGAGAAATCAGAAAAACAATTCCACTCACAATTGCATCAAAAAGAATAAAATACCTAGGAATAAACCTAACAAAGGAAGTGAAAGACCTGTACTCTGAAAACTACAAGACACTCCTAGGAGAAATTAAGGAAGACACTAACAAATGGAAATGCATCCCATGCTCTTGGCTAGGAAGAATAAATATTGTCAAAATGGCTATACTACCTAAAGCAATCTACAGATTCAATGATTCAATGCAATCCCCATCAAACTACCAACAGCTTTCTTCAATGAACTGGAACAAATAATTCTAAAATTCATATGGAACCAGAAAAGACCCCGAATAGCCAAAGCAATCCTGAGAAGGAGGAATCAAACAGGGGGAATTACGCTCCCTGACTTCAAGCTCTACTACAAAGCCACAGTAATCAAGACAATTTGGTACTGGCACAAAAACAGACCCACAGACCAGTGGAACAGAATAGAAAATCCAAACATTAACCCAAACATATACAGTCAATTAATATTTGATAAAGGAGCCTTGGATATACAATGGGGAAATGACAGCCTCTTCAGCAGCTGGTGTTGGAGAAACTGGACAGCTACATATAAGAGAATGAAACTGGACTACTGTCTAACCCCATACACAAAGGTAAACTCAAGGTGTATCAAAGACCTGAATGGAAGTCATGAAACCATAAAACTCTTAGAAAAAAACATAGGCAAAAATCTCTTGGACATAAACATGAGCGACTTCTTCATGAATATATTCCCCCGGGCAAGGGAAACAAAAGCAAAAACGTGCAAATGGGACTATATCAAGTTGAAAAGCTTCTGTACAGCAAAGGACACCATCAGTAGAACAAAAAGACATCCTTCAATATGGGAAAATATATTCATAAATGATGTATCTGATAAGGGGTTGACATTCAAAATATACAAAGAACTCACGCACCTTAACAAACAAAAAGCAAATAATCCAATTAAGAAATGGGCACAGGACATGAATAGACACCTCTAAAGAAGAAATTCAGATGGCCAACAGGCACATGAAAAGATGCTCCACATCGCTAATCATCAGAGAAATGCAGATTAAAATCACAATGAGATATCACCTCACACCAGTGAGGATGGTCAACATCCAAAACACAAACAACAACAAATGTTGGCGAGGATGTGGAGAGAGGGGAACCCTCCTACACTGCTGGTGGGAATGCAAGTTGGTTCAACCATTGTGGAAAGCAGTATGGAGGTTCCTCAAAAACTCAAAATAGAAATAGACCCAGGAATCCCACTCCTAGGAATTTATCCTAACAATGCAGCAGCCCAGTTTCAAAAAGACAGATGCACCCCTATGTTTATTGCAGCACTATTTACAATAGCCAAGAAATGGAAGCAACCTAAGTGTCCATCAGTAGATGAATGGATTAAGAAGATGTGGTACATATACACAATGGAATATTATTCAGTCATAAGAAGAAAACAAATCCTACCATTTGCAACAACATGGATGGAGCTGGAGGGTATTATGCTCAGTGAAATAAGCCAGGCCGAAAAAGACAAGTATCAAAATGATTTCACTCATATGTGGAGTATAAGAAGAAAGAAAAAAAATGAAGGAACAACACAGCAGCAGACTCACAGAACCCAAGAACAGACTAATAGTTACCAAAGGGAAAGGGACTGGGGAAGAAGGGTGGGAAGGGAGGGATAAGAGGGTAAAAGGGGCATTATGATTAGCAGACGTAAGGTGGGGGGCACGGGGAGGACTGTACAGCTCAGAGAAGACAAGTAGTGATTCTATAGCATCTCAGTATGCTGATGGACAGTGACTGTAATAGGGTTGGTGGGGGGGGACCTGATGAAGAGTGTAGTTTAATCACCATAATATTGCACATGTAATTGTAGGTTAATGATACCAAAATAAATTGTAAAAAAAGGAAAAAATTTGCACATGTAATTGTAGGGTAATGATACCAAAATAAATTATAAATATAAATAAATAAATAAACAAACAGTTTCACAACTCTCCAAGAGAGGAGAGCCTGGGTGAAATAACACCATGAAAAAAAAAAAAAAGATCAATGAGCGGATGTTTCCTGTGGGCACGCCCCAGAGGGGGTTGCTGTGGATTCCGTCCATTCCAAAAGATTTGCTCCTCATTGTGATTGATATTAAGGATTGCTTTTTCTCCATTCCCTTCAACCCAGCTGACTGCGAGAAGTTTGCTTTGTCCGTACCCTCCACCAATTTTCAGGGACCTGAAGAGCGATACAAATGGACAGTGTTACCACAAGGCATGGCTAAAAGCACAGCCCTTTGTCAACGATATGTCTCTAAAGTTTTGCAGCCCCTTCAACAGTGGCCAGGGGTGGTCCTATATGCATACATGGATGATATTATTTTGGGAGCATCCACTACCCAACAGCTGAGCTCTGCCTACCGGAAGCTCTAAACCCTCTTGAAACAAGGGGGGTTACATGTGTCCAGCAACAAGGTCCAGACCGTGCCTCCCTTTGATATACTGGGAGCGAGGCTTCACCTGGACTCTGTGTGTCCCCTCAAACCCCAGCTATCTATCAAGGACTCCTACTCCCTAGTAGAACTACAAAAGGTATTAGGGGAGCTTAATTGGCTACGACCCTGGATCCACATTACAACAGAGGACCAACTCTTTGAGTTGTTAAAAGATAAAACCCCATCTGAGCTTGTTATGCTGACAGAGGGACATAAGCAAATATTTAAAAGGATTCAATTAGCGCTTGATAATGTCCAACTGGCCAGGTATCAGTCCGGCTGTGAACTCTGCCTGTGGATCCTCCCTGGCTCAGAGTTGCTCACTGCAGTCGTCACCCAGCTGGGTGATCCCCTCCAATGGGTTTACGCATCGATGGGGGGGGCCCCTCGAGTGTATGCCCAACTGGATCAATTGGCAGACCTCATAATTAAGGGTAGAGACATCACACTATGCCATTATGGGAAAGATCCAGACAATTTGACTGTTCCCTACCATCTGTCCGACTTCGAATGGATCAGGCGAAATCATAATAGAGTATCTAATGCCCTGACTGGTTTCTGGGGTAAAATTGATTGCCATTACGGGCCTAATGGATGGGCTACCTCCTTTGCCAAGCTGAACTGGACCGCTCCTAAGCTCTTTCTGAGTAAACCCCTCACTGATGCCCTGAATGTTTTTACTGACGGGGGAAAGGAAGGATCTTCCGTTGTTATCCTCCCCCCACCCTGCTCCCCAAGCAAGCTGGGAGAGGACAAATACTTCGAGAGGGTCAATGGATTGGCTCAATTTAAAGAGCTATATGCCACTGCAGTGTCTCTAGACAAAATTCACGAGCCTATGAACCTCTTCTCTGACAGTCTATATGTTGTTAACCTACTCCCTGCCTTGGTGTCCTCTCACATTCGCCTAGGTAAAAATCCCATAACCCCCTTGATGATTCAAGTGAGGTCCTTGTTAATATGATGATCCAGACCCATATTTGTGCAACATCTTCGAGGACACCAGGGCTTACCTGGACTCCTCTCCCAGGGGAACCTGATGGCTGATAAATTGGCGTCCTCTGCTGTTCAGACCATATCTGCACAGCAGACTCGAGACCTCCAACGAGCCCAAGACCTCCATGACCTTACCCACCTTAACTGGAGGGGGTTTCATCACAAATTCCCCCATATTCCCATCAAGGACTTAAAGAAAATCAGTAGGACCTGTAAATCCTATTTACCATTCCTGCAAGTTCCACCCCTGCAATCCCCGGGAGTTAACCCAAGAGGTCTGAAACCAAATTGTCTCTGGCAGACTGATGTCACTCACTATGCAGCCTTTGGAAAACTAAAATTTGTGTTTGTCTCAGTTGATACATACTCCCATGCTTGCTGGGCTACTGCCCATAAGGGAGAAAGAGCCAAACATGCTCAAAGCCATTTTTTGCAATGCTTTGCTACCCTAGGCATACCACACCAAGCAAAAACAGACAATGGCCCCTGCTTTATTAGCAAGGCCTTGCAAGAATTTTTTGATAAATGGCACATAAGCCACTCCACAGGGATCCCATATAACCCGCAAGGCCAAGCAATTGTAGAGCGCCAGAATAAAACGCTGAAACACTTATTACAAAAACAAAAGGGGGGAACAAACCCCCACGACCAACTGCGAATGGCTCTGCTTACATTAAATATTTTAAAGTTTTCAAAGGATCTATCCTTAACGGCTTTTCAGAGACATTGGACAAACCAAACACCATATGCCAAAGTTGAAGTACGCTGGAAAGACCAGCTGACTGGGCAATGGCGAGGACCAGACCCACTGATAAGTATGGGCAGGGGATTCGGATGTGTGTTTCCTATAGGAGATCTGAATCCAATTTGGATTCCTGCCCGCAATTTGAAATTTTGCCCACAGGTGAGCGATGACCAAAGCCCAGGAACAGACCAAAACGGCCGAAAAACAGACTAAGACCTTATCCAATAGACAGAGAAAGAAATTATGGTGGCTATGTAATCGCTTTAGCCACATGCTTACCCGTCCCCGGCACAGGGAAAGGGAAAACAAAAAGGAAAACCCAAGAGCGCTGCCCGCTCTTGAGGGTGCCCTTGTGCTTCTCTTCCAGGAAATGCCCTTGCCGCATCGCCCTTGGTGGACGCTCTGCCTGCTAGTGACTGGCTTTGCTGACTGCTGCTGCTGCTGGACTGATCCTTTCTTCTGGAGGACTTGAAGCATAACAACCTTACTATAGACTGAAGAGTCCATCTCCACCCGGCCCACCCTGGACACCTCCAAAGAAATTCTCCAAAGGACCCAGATTCAAAGAGGACTTTGAGATAAGATTCCAGATGTCCCCCTTTATTGTTGTTGTGTTCATATTGACTATAGGGGCACCTACAACCCAGGCTTGGGGCAATTGGTGTCAACAATGCAATGGGCGCACCTTTGGATTTATTCCATCTACTTGTTATATTACTAGATATAGCTGTGTTGCGGGGGACACCTATTATTTTGCTGCAGTCCTAATTAAGAGTACTTCTATCTTTCTATTACTTTCCTTTGGTCCTTGTGTTGTTAATAAGCTGATTGGGTTCATAAAAAAATAGGATGCTGTACATCTTATGGTACTTAGGCAACAATATCAATCCCTGCGCAACCCTGCGTGGGAACCATATGAGAATGACTTTAACTATCAAGATGTTGAAACTGTAGTCCCATAGCCATGATAAAGTTTTACACTAGAGGTCAACTGACCCCCGCCACTGATATATTGGCCTATTGAGGTTTCGCAGCCTACTGGATGCTGACACCCACACCGTCAGAGTCCCACCTTCGATGAGGTGATTCCGGTGGGGTTTGCTCCTCTCTGGCTAGCGACTAACCTCCATACAAAAACAAAAAGGGGGAAATGTAGGGTATTCTAGACTCCAAAAGAAAATGCCTGAAATGCTGACTCATTGTTAAGATGGCGCCCGCCGGATGCACAAAGGGCGGTGCTCTGCCTGCTTTCGAAAGGAGGATGATTTTCTGCTTAGGCCTGCCTCCCGCTCCTGATTGGCGACTCAAGTCTTCCGCAAATGTGATCAGCTCGTGGACACCATTTACCTGTATGATGTGCCTTCCTGCATGAAGGGCTTGTGACTGCCTGACCTTTGTGCTGATTGGCCCATGAGTACTGTATATGCCTTGCTGTTTCTGCAGTAAACGAGTTCCTGCTTTGACTGAGCTCCTTGTCGCATCTGTTTGTCCTCGGGAACGAGGGCTGGTGATTGGGCGGACAGCCAGCACTTGCCTCTCCCGACCACGCCTTGCCGGGGTGTGCTCTCCCCTCACTCCTCTGAAGGTTCAGGGGGGGTTCTGTGGAGGGCTAAAAACCCCGACATGAAACCACAAAAGACCCCAAATAGCCAAAGCAATCCTGAGAAGGAAGAATAAAGCAGGGGGGATTATGCTCCCCAACTTCAAGCTCTACTACAAACCTACAGTAATCAAGACAATTTGGTACTGGCACAAGAACAGACCCATAGACCAATGGAACAGAATAGGGAGCCCAGATATAAACACAAGCATATATGGTCAATTAATATACAATAAAGGAGCCATGGATATACAATGGGGAAATGACAGCCTCTTCACCTCACACCAGTTAGGATGGCCAACATCAAAAACACTAAGAACAACAAATGCTGGCAAGGATGCAGAGAAAGAACCTCCTACACTGCTGGCGGGAATGCAAATTAGTACAACTATCATGGAAAGCAGTATGGAGGTTCCTCAAAAAACTCAAAATAGAAATACCATTTGACCCGAGAATTTCACTCCTAGGAATTTACCCAAAGAATATAATTTCTCAGATTCAAAAAGACATATGCACCCCTGTGTTTATTGCAGCACTATTTACAATTGCCAAGATATGGAAGCCACCTAAGTGTCCATCAGTAGATGAATGGATAAAGAAGAGGTGGTACATATACACAATGGAATACTATTCAGCCATAAGAAATAAACAAATCCTACCATTTGCAACAACATGGATGGAACTGGAGGATATTATGATCAGTGAAATAAGTCAGGTGGAGAAAGACAAGTACCAAATGATTTCCCGCATTTGTGGAGTATAACAAAGCAAAACTGAAGGAACAAAACAAATAACCAAGAAGGGCCTAGTGGTTACCAAAGGGGAGGGGTGGGGGCAGACAGGCGGGGAGGGAGGGAGAAGGGGATCGTGGGGTATCATGATTGGCACACATGATGTGTGTGGGGTCACATGGAAGACAGTGTAGCTCAGAGAAGACAAATAGGGACTCTGTGGCATCTTACTACACTGATGGACAGTGACTGCAATGGGGGAGGACACAATAATATGGGTGAATTATGGGTGAATGTAGTAACCACATTGTTTTTTCATGTGAAATATTCATAAGAGTGTATATCAATAATACCTTAATAAAAAAAAAATCTTTAGTAGAGACAAAACAATCATGGTTTCACTAAAGAGAATATCAATTCCCAACTGTTTAGCCTGGCATTCAAAATCTGAGATCTGGCCACCACCTCCCTTTCCAGACATATCTAATCATATACTTTTATCAGGGATTGGCAAACTACAGCCAGCAGTCCAACTGACTCACCGCCTATTTTTGTAAGTGAAGTTTTATTGGAACTCTGCCACATTACGCATTTATGGACTGCCTATGGCTGTTTTTGCTACAACAGCAGAGTTGATAGTTGCACCAGAGACCACATGGCTGGCAACGATGAGCAGTTATTATCTGGCACTTGACAGGAAACGTTTGCCAACCTCTGCTCTATATCATTACATAAGTGGGTCACTGGTCCGTAACCAAACCAAACCAGTTTCCTGCTACTTTATTCACTTTTTTTCTTCTATTGTTAAAGGCCCCTGTTTTTTCATCCTCTACCTGTTACGATCCTATTCTTCAAAGTTTAATTCAAAACCCACCCCCTCCAAATAAAGATGCCCTTTCCACAGTCATGCGGTATCTTCTCTTCTGACTAGTTGAATGGTATATGATGTATTCTGATTTATGTTTTGTCTTCTGTGAATCTGTCCTGGCAAGAGTAAGTTCCTTGAAAGCCAATATTATTTCAAACTCAGCCTTGTGTTTTGCCTTAGTTTAGTAAGGGGTTTAGCCATCTCTTGAGTAAAGGATTCTAGATGAACTGAACAAGGGTGGGGAGGAAGTTAGGAAGACAAGAAAATCAGGAGAAAGAAGGAAGGAAGGTAGAGAAAGGAGTAGAGAGAAGATGGGAAGTGGCCAGGCACTCGGGAAAAAGCAAAGCGATAGTAGGACTTCTACAGAGGCCACCTGAAGTCACAGTCACTTTCTTTCCAGCCCCTGGATTTGGCGAAAATTTGAACCTAATCCCACAGTTACCAGAAAGAAATATTTTATATTATTACAATAATCACAGTAACTAATAAATATTGATTCCTTTTTTCTTTTGTAAATTATTACTTTTCCTTTGAAATTTTTCATGAGAATAAGTTGGAAGTTACTCCAGAATACATAAGAAGTAAAACTTGCTAAATAAATACAGTGTAGCTGTACTAAATTTACTTTTTACTTTAGATTGAATTTAAATTTTTTTACTTTTACTATTACAAAACAATACCAACACAGTCTTACAAATTCTTGCTCCCCGGGAACCAACAATTTCCTTGTTTAATTGGAGGGAGGGCTGAAAGTTTAGAAAAGAGCAAAGACAACAAAGGGGCTTAGAACGGACCATATTATTCCACACTCTGTAAAGCAGAATGGAAAGAAAGGGCCTCAACAGCTTAATCTTAACCGCATTTCAAATATGGACACAGCCTCCTTCTTTTAAAGGAACAAAGGATGCAGAATTAAAAAAAAAGAAAAACCATCACTAAAATAGAAAAGCCTCCTTTTCATTGCTTAAGGACCAGATTGGGTCCCCGATTCTTATTGGCTCTAGAGTTTAAAAGGAAAAAGAATTTTTAAGTCTGTGCCTGTTTGAAGCAAAAACAAATTTATCTGCAGTAAGTTCATCACAGAGAAAATGTAAAATCTAAGAAGAAATTACAGAGATAGAATAAGGACATGATTTTCAAAGGCGAAAAAAATACATGTTTTCTCCATTAGAACTGGAGGCTTAAATGAGTGTGATTCACCAAAACTAATGAAATGAGGAACATAAAAAGAATCCTTCTAACTTAAGCACATTGCAGGCGGCTCAGTAGGGAACAAATGAGAAAGCGGAGCCGTCAGCAAGCCTCTGGACGCGGTTCCTTTTTGCCACCCAGAGGGCCCTTTCCCCCGGTGGAAATAAATCAAACTGATTCAAGCTCCTGAGCACGGCCCTAGCTCAGCCCACAGCCATTTCGTATCCTGACTTTCATCTTCTCTTCCCAGTTTTTCATCCTGCCTCAGAAAACTGACGATTATTCGTTCACTGGTGCACAGACGCGCTCAACACACACGGGAAGTACAGTTACAGGGAAGCGCTGAATGCGGAGCGACACAAGATCGCTACAGCCCAGCGAGGAGAAGTTGAGGGGCGCTTTTTTAACTTAAATGTTTGAAAAGCCATTGTTGCTGGCTGCCGCGGATATGCTGGGCACCTGACCCAGACGAAGTGGAGGAGAGGCTCCTTCTGGGAGGTGGCACCGACTTGCGTTTTGAGCAAGGGGTACTGGGGGGGCGAAGAAGGTCGCTCCCGAGACCTGGGATTGGGTCCGCACACCTCCCCGCAGACTCGGCTCGGACCCCACCTCCACACAGGCTTCCCCAGCGGGCACCCCGGCCCAGGGCACCCAGGGCGGGAGGGAGTGGGGGGTGGGGGGGGACGCGAGAGGGCTGCGGTTCCTCCTCCTCTGCGGGTTTCAGGCTCGGTTCTGACTGTCGGGGTCACGTTCGGCACCACAGATGAACAGAGAGAGAAAGAAGCAACTTTGTTTTTTTCCTGAAGGAACTCAGCACATTTTTTTAAAGACTGAGGAAAAAAGCAATGTGAAGAATATGTGAACACTGTGCCAAAAATAGAAATAAGTGAGCTGAGAAAACGTGACTCGTAGCTCTTCCTCCTCAGCGGGAAGACGGGAATTTGGCGACCTGTCCGGCGCGCACGCGCTCCCAGGCACGTCCCCTGCCTTCCCGGTGTCCCTGCGCCCCTGAGCTCGCTCCCCCATCACTCCTGCTGAGCCACACCGCCCCGGGGCGCTCCCCGGGCAGGACGCGTGCCCCCTTCCACCCCCGGGGCCTGGCACGGAGGTCCCTGCGGCTCAGACTTCTCCCCCGACACCCAAACGGCCTGCTTCCTCGCCTCCTTACATGACTAGCACCCCCAGTCCTCCTTACCCTGTGTCTCTGCTACTTACCAGAAGGACTCACAACACTCAGTGGCAGGTCGTACTCAGCACTAAGATTTATTACAGCAAAGGATGAAAAGCAAAAACAACAGAAAAATAAATGCATCAGCCAAGCCCAGAGGCCTGGCACTGGCACCCAAGCCTCTCTCCCCTGCTGGAAACGCACAGGAAGCAAGTCCTCTCCAGCCGTGAGCCGCAGGGATCCCTGCACGGTGTCTCTACTGCAGGGAGGGCCCAGCAAGCCTCCAGGTCCAAGGCTACCGTGGGGGTGCTGCTCACGCAGACTCACTGCTGTTATGTGACGTAGTAGTCGAAACATAGGGCCATATATATCAGGTATCTATTATCAACTTGCTAAGTAATCCTAAAAAGTCTTGACAAGCTAGAAGAGCATGCCCCGTTGCTCCAGGGAAACAGAGTATCATTCATCAGGAACACGAAGAACATTAAAAAAGCCACACCAGGGGCCAGTCAAGGAGGCACCGTGGTTCCAGGCTCCCCCAGGGCGACAGGTAAGCATTGAGCAACTATTCTGCTGCCCACACCCTCATCTATTTTTCCACACTACCTTCTTTACAAGATATATGATTTACTCTTATGTTCATTTTCTATTTCCCTTACTAGAAAGTTAGCTCTATGAACCCATGGGCTTTTTTACATTATCACTGCCATATCCTCAAATGTCAATCCTTACTTTCAAATACATGACTGAATTAATGAATTCTTTACTCTTTCATACTATTAAGTGAGACCCCTGCTTCAGAACCACTTAATTGCATGCGAGGATGCAAATGTGTGAAATGAGGTAGATAAGCCTTGGAAGGTGGTACAAAGAGAATAAGTGTAAGCAACCATTTCTATGCACAGAACATTCGTTAAGTTATGTACTTTAAGCAAAGTACAAATTATTTGATTCTTTATCACTTCTTCCTTCAGTAATTTCAACAGATTTATTCCTGTGATGTTGAGAAAGAACTTCAAAAAACAAGATTAAGGCAACCATTGTTTTTCTTTAAAAAGCAACTATATGAAGATTAAGTCCACCAATTATTATCCAACTTTAGGTAATTAGTTGGAAAAGTACTCTGGCATATCACCAAGAAACCGAAATTGAAGTTGGAAATAAATATGGAAACAAGCAATATCATGAAAACAGAAAGACTGCTATAAGGGAAAAAGCCCCATTTTGGAAAGTAATTAAATTTTTAAATATGAAATTTTTATAAAATCCCTTTCACACAGATTTAGATTTCTAATAAAACACTGTTTAAACTGATGGACAGTGACTGTAATAGGGTTGGTGGGGGGGACCTGATGAAGGGGGTAGTTTAATCACCACAATATTGCTCATGCAATTGTAGGTTAATGATAACAAAATAAATCGTAAAAATAAATAAATAAATAAATAAAAATTAAAAAAACACTGTTTAAAAGAAGTAATCTATGAGGAATCTTTGAGTAGCCCATGTTTTCCTCCTAGGTGTTTCAAATACACTGATGATGGTGAATGGAATGGAGAGACAAGAACTTGGGAGAACCAGCACTGAATGCTCCTCTCATGACTGTGACAAGGAAATCAGGTTAGATGGTTAGCTAGGGTACAGTACCCCCTTGCGGATACCTGAAGTGCAAATTACTTGATTTGGACAGAGTACTCTAGCTTCCTTTGCAATTTAATGACTCAATGTGCTTACATATTCCCAATCTAGTATAATTGATGGATAGTCTGGAGGCTTTAGGCCAAAAGGAGAACCAAGGTATTGCTATTTATGTAGTTAATACCCTAAAAAAGATTTAGCATATCAAACTGAAAATGTCCCCCCAAAGTTATCCCACCTTTCTAAAACAGATGTAAAGTTCCAGAACAGCACAGCAAATAATTGTAGAGTGTGATTACTATTTTTGAGCTAAGCAACTCTAGGCCAGGAGACTCTGGAATAAGAGAACTCACTGCTAAAGTCCAGGTTAACACATTTCTCCAGAATGGGACTTAAGGGAGTCAGCTGTACCAACTGCGATGGCCAGCAGCCTCCACCTTCCGCCAAGAGACCTGCCAGCACTGCCCAAAGACCACCACCTCTACGCCCCTCGCAGCAGGACAGCCCAGTCCTCTCTACCTGCAGCAGTAAAGTTTTCTTTACCATTGCTTGTAAGATGCATTCAAATTTTAAAAACATCTCAGAATCAAAGCATGTGGTACTGTACTTATTAGTACAGTGCCTCGAATCTAGTTATTTTTTTAAGTACTTATTTTTAGCATTTGCCCATTTTAATGCTGCAAAGAAACAGTGTGACTTGTCTTACAATGTATGACAGGCTTAGCCACTGAATATATACCTAAAGCAAATGACATAATCAACTAAAACTTAGTAAACACATCTTCTGTCGTACCTGCAACAGAAAAGCAACAAAGTCCAAGATTTGAGGCCACACTGCCCAAATTGTGCTCGAAGCCACCAAAGCTGACACAACAAATTCTCAGGAGTGCCAGCAGATATTTTAAATTTTCACGCAAGCACAATGACACTAACACCTGTTGGACACCACACAAATTCAGGAGAGTCCATAATTCAATGTACATACAGATTTTTTGTAAAGTTGGGTGTTCAGTGACTGCTCTGATAAAAAGCAAACCCTAAGTGAAAATGAATGTTAAACAAGAGATGAAGACGGCAGTGTTCAATCTCCCCCCCCAGGCTTGAGAAGTTGTGCAGTGTCTAACAAGAAAAACACATTCCATTAAGTAATTAGCAAGTATGTATTATTTGCCTACCAAGTTAAGTTGTTTGGCCACAAAAAAACAAAATTACTGAGACATTAGGGGCTGTGAACAAAGGAAGTTTAGGAGCCTCTGTGTCTGGGCAGTCATCTTACGCTACACACTTACTAAGCACCTAGTAAACGCAAGACCTCTATTAGTCACTGTGAGATACTAAGTTAGTTGCCTTTAAATATGTACATGGGGGAATCACATGGAAAGAGTGATGGTACCAAGAAAAGTGCATATAATATTTGAGTTCAGAGAACCATATAATTATTAAATGTTAAGCAAGAAATGGGTCATGTGTGAACTCAGGGTACATCTTTCTAAATAGTGCCTGCTGACTTTAATGTCACACTAAGAACATTCCAGGAAACTTCTTTGAAAAAAACACATTTAGTATTGTAAACACATATATGTCTACTTAATTATTTTCTGAATGCATGATTGATTGCTTGAATGAATAAATGAAACATTAAATAAAAATCTCACAAAACCTCAAGATTATAAGTTTGCATAATGTGTTACTATTGTTACCTTTTCCAGTATGCTCAAGTCTCTTGGCCTAAGACAGTGGTTCTCAACCCTGTGTAGACATTAGAACCACGAAGGGAAACTTTTGTATCCCATCCCCACTCCAGTCCAATTAAGTCAGAATCACTGCAGACGGGGTCCAGGAAGTCACATTTTTAAAAGATACCGGATGCTTCTGTTCCCATCTGAGATGCTGCATTTCCCAGGGTCATGTCTCAGAGGCAACGAAGAATTAAGGCAGCAGACAGGAGTGCAGAGCAACAACAAGGTTTTAATGGGGGACAAAAAGGGAAAAACTCCTGCTAGCCAGGAGGGGCTCCAAGAGATACCATCTAGGTGGTTGGGTCTGAGACAGGGACCATGGGTGTAGTCAGAGTAGGGTGAGGGCCTCTGAAAAAAGCAGGGTGGGATATTTTCAGTCAGCAATATAACAATGGGCAAAGAAGTCCCTTTTGAAACTCTATGTTAAGCATTATGCAAAGTCAAGGTCACACTAATCCTCTAAAATCAAGATACCAGATTAAGAATATAGACATCTTCAGTAAGGTCAGTTAAAAGTCAAAAGGCCAGGAGCAACTTGGCCTAGAATGATTGAGTGGTTTTACAAATAGGGAAAGGTATCACAGCATAACCCGTGACTTTACTGTAAACAACCCTAGCAAGCAGAGAACAACCCAGCCCACCTTGAGGGCAGGGCAAGTGGTACAAGTCCACACCCCTAAGCCTTTTTTTCATGTTCTGGAAAAATCCTCATTTGCCTATAAAAACCCCTAGACAACGCACCACCCCGGGACTCCCTTGTCCCCTCCTGGCGTGAGCTGGGAGCTCTGTCCTTCCACTTTATTTCTAAATAAAAGCCTGTACCTTGCTCTCCTACCTTGCCTGTTTGCTAAGCTCACTCTTCGGCTTCGTGAACAAGAACCCCGGCATCAGGTCTATAAGCTTCTAGGAAGGAAGAAGTCCATACCCTGAGACCAAATAGACAACTGAACTAATGGCATCACAACTCACTCCTGATTGGCTGAAAGTACAATGCTTAATCTACATAGGGCAACTCATTCATGATTGGCTGAAAGTACAATGCTTCACTTGCATAGGGCATAATCAGTCTATCTGCCTAAGTGCACTTTTGAATGGCTGGGTTGGATTGGAGCTTTTTGGAGGAAGAAGCCCCGGCAATTGGATGGGAGTTGCTGCTGCCACCAAGATGGAGATGTCCCATCTTCCAGGCCAGATTTTCCAGGAATGGGTTTTTTGTTTACTGCAAAGCTTTTATCTTAGTTCCCCAGGGCCACAAGTTCTAGCTGCCTGTGTCCCACTAACTCCTGTCTGATAAACATGTATCCTTGTGTAAGTCCGGGGAGAGGAAATCCCGGGACAAAACACCTCTAAAAACCAAAATCAGTCCAAGGGAGAAATAAAGTTTAAAATCCGTTTATTGCTTACAAGCTGCAGTCTCGGTCCTTCACTCTTTCCTGCTCCAGCAGCAGCAAAACCGACCCTCCCCTCACCTCTCAGGTACAGATAAGCCCTCGGTTGCCCAGGTAATTACCCATTGATATGGAGATGAACTTCTGCACCCTTGAGGAAAGATGCAACTGTACTAAAGCCATACTTCTTTCCACCTCTGAACGCCTGCTGATATGCAGATGTACCAAAGCCAGGAGAGAGAATCTGGAAATACTACAATTTTACCCACACCATGGTATTAAATATTTTTCAAAATTACCGTATTTCACAATTGCAGAACATTCTAAGGGCTGCTATTCATCTAATTATTCTCCTATTAGTATGTTATTTATTTATAATTTTTCACATTTACAAACAATGCTTTAATTAAAAATCCATGTACATTGATCTTCACCTGAATTTTCAATTATTTCTTTTTGAGGAGAAATAGGTCAAAGGTATGAACTATTTAAAGTTTCTTGATATATATTACTAAAATGCTTTCCAGAATATGATACCAACTCATACTGTAAACAGGAGTATTCATTTTATTTCAGTGTAGTTGATAATATCAACATGACTCTCCCTAGGGAGAATACTGAATATTTTTTTTCATGTTAGGTTTTGAAATCATTCCATTTTCCTTTAAATTTACCTTTCATTCCTAACATTGTTAGTTTTTTTGGGTTCTTTTCCCTTCATACCTCCTTGATAGGTTAAACAAGCCTGTTAGGGAGAAAATTAAACTAACGATAGCCTGACAAAGGACAATAGGAGCCCAACAGATATTCTTTTGTTGTTTTGGAATTGCATCGATGAATTCATAGACTTCATTCACAGTCAAATAAAATGGAAAAGACTTAATAAAACATCCATTTTCCCCTTTTATAAAAGGCTTTCTTTCCTTGTTCTGTGTTTAAACTGATGAAGAAAAAAATGGAACTTATTTAGAACCTGCCAGACACATACTTCAGGATGGTTTTTTAGAAAGTGCTTGAAATCTACAGTCAGCATTTCATTTAAGCAGATGAGACCCACCATTCTAGGAGAGTGGTTATATTTAAAAAGACTGAGTCCCAGCATTTTCTCCAATGCTTCTGACACCCTAGTCAAATGTAGCATTTTTCCTGTAATTGCACATCTGGAAGGAATACTGACCAGTAACTAGCAAGCCAGATGCTCGGAGAACATCAAGTGCCTAAAGCGTTAGCACAGCATGAATTCCAGAGCATGAGTGGGATGCATTCTACTATTAGCAGATAGCCAATATATTGCCAGGCCTGGAAATATTAAAAACAAATCATTCATTCATTTATTTACTCAGTGAAAAGAAAAAAACACCACAAAATTGAAAGACCTTCAAAGACAAACTAAATATGACAATGCACATTCAGGATGTTTTTTGCATGAAAAAAGTTCCTTAGGCAGCATTGCAATATTTTTTTAAATCCAGGTATCAATTAAATTCACTTGAGTAAACATTTATTGAATACTGACCAGGTATCAGGTAAAGTGCCAGGTCCAGTGGGTGCATATATCATAACTTTTATTTATTTAACAACTTCTTTGTGTCAGAAACTATGTTAAATTTTTATGTATTTTATTATATTTAAAATTACCCAGGTTCAAGTCTCAAGTAGTTCAAAATCCAATAGGAAAGGAATACAAAAGTGATATGAGCAAAGTATTAAGGGTATACAGAGAAGGGAAACATGAATTCTAAATGAGCAAATGTGGGATGTTTTCAAGTAGGAATTAACAGGCTGAACTTAAAAGAGGAGATAAATTTTAAAATGAGAAGTTGAGGCAAGGACGCATTAGGAAGAAGGAACAGCATGAGAAAGGGCACCAAGGTTTAAAAGAAAGTAAATAGATGCGGTGTTAAGGGAATGCCAGTCGGCTATAGCAAGAAGGAAAAAGAGAGGCCAGGAAAACCAGATCTGACCGACTCGTTCCACCGTCTATGCGATGAGCGGTTAAGCGGTGTGTGACCAGACCTTTTAACAGATGTATGAAAAGACCTTTCTGGGAGCAATTTATAAGTGGACTTGGATAGTGAGAAACTGGAGATAGCTACTGAAATAGTTTAGGATCGAGTAAAGAAAGTCAAAATTAGAGCAGCAGTGTAAAGAAGGACCAAAAGTGAAAACATTCAGGATCTGGCAACTGATGACACAAAGTTGAGATGGAGGGAATTTAAGATGCCATGAGATTCTTGAGCTTCAGCCACGAGGCAGACAGAAATAATATTTTTATTTAACAGTTATTTATGGAGTACCTGGTAACTGTTCATCAAGGTGATAGGCACTGACAGCCAAACAGCACAAGGTCAGCGGTCCCTGCTCCGCGGGCTGGGAAGTCAAGCGGGAGGCCGCAGACCAACCGACAGGCCATCTCAACGGAGAGCCAGGAGCGCTTCGGCGTGTCAGGTGCCACGGAAACACAGAGCAGGGACACCAGTCCAGGCCTGGCGGACCCGGAATGGTTCCTGATAGAGGTGAAAGTTCAGCAGAAGCTTTCCAGACAGGAGAGGGCAGGCACGGCTGACAAGAGAGCCTGCCTGGAGCATACGGAGGGAGCTGGAGACTGAGAAGAAGGGTATCTGAACAGAAAAGCCCAGCACAGGGCACTCACTGTCCTGAAAGAGACAGAAATTAAATGGGCTTTCAAAGTTTGCCCATCCTGAGGACCACAGTATAGCTCCACTCCAGATCTCCTCTCTCTATACCAGAGCAGCAATTCTTTACTCTTTAATCCCTTTGGGAATCTGATGGATCTCCCTTCATCTCCACCACCGCCCCAACCATCACACACATATACAAATGCATGTACCCATAAATATGCAAATACTTTGCATGTAATTTCACTGGGCTCAAAGAATCCCCAAAACTAGATTTCTAAATATTGCTAGAAACATCAGCATGTTCCCTGCCTCACATGCTTTTAAAACAAGAATGATTGTAGTAACTATCACTGCTGATTTCAAAAATGTGCTTTAACTTCATAGGTAAACACGGGTCATGTTCCCAGAGAGGCTGTATAGTCTATTTGAAAAGCCAAAAAGCCAGAGTCGCCATCGCAGCTCCAATTCTTAACTAGTGTGATTGGGACAAGCTGCACAGCCAGTTTGTGCCTGAATTTCACCTATGAAATGAGGACAGTAACAGACACACCTCACCAGGTTGGGGGATCACATGAAACAATAAACTCAGTGCTGATGGCAACATCCGGCCCTGAGTATTACTAGCGTTTAGTATTATTACCATACTTACAAACTTTTTTAGCTTCTGAATGTGTCTCCTCTCATAATTCTTGAAGAAATGCCCTAACTTTACCAAGACCTCTCTCAGAAAAGTTAGCACATCTTATACATATTTTAGTTAGTATAATTTGGGCTTTCTGGAAATTCTCCTTTCACTTTCATAGTAATAATAACAATAATAATAATAGTAATTTTTCTTTCACTTTAATAAGTTATGAGGCCGTTTCTATGAAACTAAACAAACTCAAAATATTTGTGTGAAAGACAAGTTATATAAATATAATGACTTGGATAATATTTACTAAAAAGTCAGAGCAAATTTTGATAAATAATCCACACCGTGAGTTACCAAATTGAAAAAAAAAAAACCTTTTTTTTATTACTTCTGTTAGGCAAAGATCTTAATCATACATCTTAGCCTTCATTTAACTGATCTGGAATGAACTGGATAGAAAAAGAAGTCCAATTCAAATAATTTTTATGTATTCAATAAACATTTACTAAGCAAAAAATGTTAACATTGGGATGAATAATAATACTTTTGCCTCCTGAGTTACAGTTTCTAAGTGTCTTGTATATATTAACATTTCAAGTCCCACAAACCCACTTTAAGAATTACTCTTCCCAATTTAAAAATAAGTAAACAGGATTCAAAAAGGAAATTGCTCAAGGTCCCATTGGTAGAAAGTAGTGAAGAGAGTGTTTTGTGCAATTACAGACATTGTTTTTCAAGCAGAAAAACTGACTCATACAATGATATGACATCAGGCATTGCAGAAGAGTCTGAAACATTAGATAGACACGCATGTAATTATTTTCCCTATCTCAAGCAATGTCAAAGCTGTATAGGGGTAAATTTATTACAGAAAGAGATATCTGAATACCCCCAAATCTGAATACAAGTTTTTCTGAAGCAGCTATAAAATAATGCACTTCTAAAGCAGTTAGCTCTGAAAACAAATTATACATGCAATAATAAAAAGTCTCAAGACAGACTGTCTTATCACGATGGTAACAGGCTTTAAACATGCTTAATCGATATATGACAGTTCTACAGCTTTGGAACCACAGAACCGGTTTGAACCTCATTTAACCAATCATTGACAACCTGCCTCAGTGAATGCACCTTTGTAAGACAACCAACCAATGGCTGACATTCCCGGACATCAGCCAATCAGGAATGGGCTCACTCCGAGGTGGGCCTCTGTATGCTGACTAAAGGGAAAAAAGTCCCACCTGAGAAGCTGGTTTCTACTGCTAAGGTCATCCTAGCAACATCTCTGAAAGTCCCCCAATCCTGCACTCAGTGCTTCCCACAAAAACTATGTAAGTTCCTGCTCTTCTGAGAAAAACTATGCCCGATGAGCACGGCACTCCTTATCATTAAGCAAGCAATAAATTCACCATTTTGGTTTTTGTTTCAGATATCAAAGGTGGTCTCATCCTTCGACACAGAGCATACTGTTTCAGGCCTTAGCAGATACTGAACACAGTATTCCCACATTCAAAAATAATTTTGCTAACAATTTTCTAAGCCTAGTAACTCTGTCCTTCACACCAATACTAATGATGACAGGACGTCATTCCCTTAAGGATCGTTTTCATTTTGAACACTTTGAAAGCAACAGTACTTCATAAATAAAATAACTTAAGAAAATAGAAAACATACTTAAATAAATATGCACCAAACACAACTACCTGTACATACTGAATAAAAACTATAGGAATTCAAGCTGTCAGCGTGAGAGGTGAGACACACAGCTCCTCCTAAAACCACAAACAGTACAACAATATAGTTAATTAATACAACTAACCTTAAAACAGTAACAAAAAAAAAAAAGAAGGCTGCACCAGACTGCATACACACCTCACGAACAGAGCAGACCTCATGAAACAGTAATGTAGGAAAGCCTTAATCCGGCGGGACCCAAGCCCTTCCCACACCCCAGCTCACCAGCGGGAGAAAGAGAAATGGAGCGCGGGAGGGGGTGGAAGCCTGGGACTGCTGAACACCTGGCCCTGGAGGTCTGCTTTGTGAGCAGAATCCCATAGTGTGTGGTGCTCTGGATGTTGAGGAGCTCGGACAGGCGGACTGCTTGAGAAATTGACATTCCGTCCATTTGTGGAGGGGGGATCCACACCCGGCCGCTCTGTGTCAGAGGAAAGGCAGGGGGTCTGAGAGGCTTCCTGGCGGTGAGAGGGCTGCTGAAGGAGCGGGGTTTGCACGGAGCTTGCTGTGGGGGAGAAGGGAGAGCTGGACAAGGTTGCCTGGATGCGCTCTGCCCAGCTGGTTGGGAACTTTGGGGAGCTTCAGGTGCTCCATCTCCCTGGCTGCCTACTCAGCTCCGAGGCCCCCCACTGTGACACGCTGCCTGCTGTACCTTCCTCCTGGCCTTCAGACACCTGCTCGCAAAGCGGTAGTCACTGTCCAGGCGTCAGGCCAGCCAGAGGGAGGCCCCGCCTACAAGAGCTAGAGACGCAAAGCACAGAGGTTTACACGTGTGTGCTTGGCCCAATGCCTCTGACACTGGACACAGGCACCACAGACGGGAATCAGGAAACAGATCTTTCCTCCCCCCAAACATCACCTCTGCGCCTCTATGACCCCCAACCTCACTCTAGGGGCTGAGCAGCTCCAGAGATGAGCTTCTGCACACTAGTGGGCACCACACAGAAATATGAAACGTCAAAAGAACATGGTTCAGATGAAAATCTCACAAACCCCACAAAGAGGGCCAAATGAAACCGAACTCACCAATCTTCCTGATAAAGAGTTCAAAATAATTATAAACATGCTTCTGGAGGTACAGAAAAATATTCAAGACCTAAGGAATGAATTTAAGTTGGAGATTCAATCATTAAGAAATTCCATATCTGAAATGAAACATATAATGGAGGGATTTAAAAGCAGACTAAATGTAGTAGAAAAGATGGTAAATGGAATAGAAATTAGAGAAGAAGAATACAAAGAAGCTGAGGGACAGAGAGAAAAAAGGATCTCTAAGAATGAAAGAATATTGAGAGAACTGTGTGACCAATCCAAACGGAACAATATTCACATTATAGGGGTACCAGAAGAAGAAGAGAGAAAAAGGGATAGAAAGTGTCATTGAGAAGGCAATAGCTGAGAACTTCCCCAACCTGGGGAAGGAGATAGTCTCTCAAGCCATGGAGCTGCACAGATCTCCCAACACAAGGGACCCAAGGAAGAAAAGGTCAAGACATATAATAATTAAAATGGCAAAGATTAAGGATAAAGACAGACGTTTAATGCAGCTAGAGAGAGAAAAAAGATCACATACAAAGGAAAACCCATCAGCCTATCATCAGACTTCTCAACAGAAACCTTACAGGCCAGAAGGGAGTGGCATGATGTATTTAATGCAATGAAGCAGAAGGGCCTTGAATGAAGAATACTCTACCCAGGAAGGTTATCATTTAAATTTGAAGGAGGGATTAAACAATTTACCGATGAGCAAAAGCTGAGAAAATTTACCTCCCACAAACCACCGCTACAGTGCATTTTGGAGGCACTCCTATAGATGGAAGTATTCCTAAGGTTAAATAGATGTCACCCAAGGGATAGACAAAGAGTACAGAATATGATTCATAACATACAAAGAATGAAGGAGGAAGAAAAAGGAGGAAAAAACGAAAAAGAACGTTTAGGTTGTGTTTGTAATAGTATACAAACTAAGTTAAATTAGACTGTTAGATTATAAGGGAAATGCCCATGAAACCTAGAATTGCCTTTGATAACCACGAATCTAAAGCCTGCAATGGCAATAAGTACATACCTATAGATAATCACCCTAAATGTAAATGGTCTGAATGCACCAATCAAAAGACTAGAGTTACTGAATGGATAAAAAACAAGACCCATCTATATGCTGCCTACAAGAGACTCACTTCAAACAAAAGACATACACAGACTGAAAGAAAAGGGATGGAAAAAGATATTTCATGCAACTAATAGTGAGAAAAAAGCAGGAGTTGCAGTACTTCTATCAGACAAAATAGACATCAACACAGAGAAAGTCACAAGAGACAAAGAAGGACATGACAATGATAAAAGGGTCAGTCCAATAAGAGGATATAACTATTATAAATATCTATGCCCCCAACACAGGATGACCTACATATGTGAAACAAATACTAACAGAATTAAAGGGGGTAATAGAATGCAATGCATTCATTTAGGAGACTTCAACACACCACTCACTCCAAAGGACAGATCAACCAGACAGAAAATAATGAAAGAGAGAGAGCCACTGAACAGAGATGGACCTAACGGACATCTAGAGAACACTCCATCCAAAAGCAACAGGATACACATTCTTCTCAAATGCACATGGAACATTTTGAAGAATAGATCATATATTAGGCCACAAAAAGAACCTCAGTAAATTAAAAAAGATTGAAATTGTACCAACCAGCTTCTCAGATCACAAAGGTATGAAACTAGAAATAAATTACACAAAGAAAATGAAAAAGCCCACAAACACATTAAGGCTTAATAACACGCTCCTAAATAATCAATGGATCGATGACCAAAAAAAAAAAAAAGATATCAAGCAATATATGGAGACAAATGACAACAATAATTCAACACCACAAAATCTGTGAGAAGCAGCAAAGGCTGTGCTAAGAGGGAAATATATTGCAATACAGGCCTACCTCAAGAAAGAAGAACAATCCCAAATGAACAGTCTAAACTCACAATTAATGAAACTAGAAAAGGAAGAACAAATGAGGCCCAAAGTCAGTAGAAGGAGGGACATAATAAATATTAAAGCAGAAATAAATAAAATGGAGAAGAATAAAACAATAGAAAGAATCAAAGAAAGCAGGAGCTGGTCCTTTGAGAAAATAAACAAAATAGATAAACCCTTAGCCAGACTTATCAAGAAAAAAACAGTCTACACACATAAACAGAATCAGAAATGAGAAAGGAAAAATCACTAAGGACACCACAGAAATACAAAGAATTATGAGAGAATGCTATGAAAAACTATATGCTAACAAACTGGATAACCTAGAAGAAATGGACAGCTTTCTAGAAAAATACAAGGTTCCAAGGATGACCAGGAAGAAACAGAAAATCTGAATAGACAAATTACCAGCAAAGAAATTGAATTGGTAATCAAAAAACTACCTAAGAACAAAACCCCTGGTCCAGATAGTTTCACAGCGGAATTTTATCAAATATTTAGTGAAGACCTAAGACCCATCCTCATTAAAGTTTTCAGAAAGTAGAAGAGGAGGGAATACTCCCAAACTCATGCTATGAGGCCAACATCACTCTAATACCAAAACCAGGCAAAGAAACCACAAAAAAAGAAAACTACAGACCAATATCCCTGATGAACATAGATGCAAAAATACTCAACAAAATATTAGCAAACCAAATTCAAAAATACATCAAAAAGATCATCCATCATGATCAAGTGGGATTCAACCCAGGGATGCAAGGATGGTACAATATTTGAAAATCCATCAATATCATCCACCACATCAACAAAAAGAAGGACAAAACCACATGATCATCTCCATAGATGCTGAAAAATCATTGGACAAAATTCAACATCCATTCATGATAAAAACTCAACAAAATGCATATAGAGGGCAAGTACCTCAACATAATAAGGCCATATATGACAAACCCACAGCCAACATAATACTTAACAGCGAGAAGCTGAAAGCTTTTCCTTTAAGATCAGGAACAAGACAAGGATGCCCACTCTCCCCACTTTTATTTAACATAGTTCTGGAGGTCCTAGCCATGGCAATCAGACAACACAAAGAAATAAAAGGTATCCAGATAAGCAAGGTAGATCTCAAACTGTCCCTGTTTGCAAATGAATGATATTGTACATAAAAAACCCTAAAGAATCCACTCCAAAACTATTAGATTTAATATCTGAATTCAGCAAAGTTGTGGGATACAAAATTAATACACAGAAATCTGTTGCATTCCTATACACTAATGGTGAACTACCAGAAAGAGAATTCAGGAAAACAATTCCATTCACAATCGCATCCAAAAGTATAAAATAGATAGGAATAAACCTAACTAAGCAAGTAGAAGACCTATACCCTGAAAATTACAAAACACTCCTAAGAGAAATTAAAGAGGACAGTAATAAATGGAAATTCATCCCATGCTCTTGGCTAGTAAGAATTAATATTGTCAAAATGGCCATCCTGCCTAAAGTAATCCTCAGATTCAATGCAATCCCTATCAAAATACCTACAGCATTCTTCAATGAACTAGAGCAAATAGTTCTAAAATTCATATGGAACCACAAAAGACCCCGAATAGCCAAAGCAATCCTGAGAAGGAAGAATAAAGTGGAGGAATTACGCTCCCTGACTTCAAGCTCTACTACAAAGCTACAGTAATCAAGACAATTTGGTACTGGCACAAGAACAGACCCATAGACCAGTGGAACTGAATAGAGAGCCCAGATATAAACCCATGCATATATGGTCAATTAATATATGATAAAGGAGCCATGGATATACAATGGGGAAATGACAACCTCTTCAGCAGCTGGTGTTGGCCAAACTGGACAGCTACATGTAAGAGAATGAAACTGGATTACTGTCTAACCCCATATACAAAAGTAAACTCAAAATGGATCAAAGACCTGAAACCATAAAAGTCTTAGAAAAAAATATAAGCCAAAATCTCTTGGACATAAACATGAGCAACTTCTTCATGAACATATCTCCCTGGGCAAGGGAAACAAAAGCAAAAATGAACATGTGGGACTATATCATACTAAAAAGCTTTGGTACAGCAAAAGACACCATCAATAGAACAAAAAGACATCCTGCAGTATGGGAGAATATATTCATAAATGACGTATCTGATAAGGAGTTGACATCCAAATTATATAAAGAGCTCACACACCTCAACAAACAAAATGCAAATAAGCCAATTAAAAAATGGGCAGAGGAGCTGAACAGAGACTTCTCCAAAGAAGAAATTCAGATGGCCAATAGACAGATGAAAAGATGCTCCACATCACTAGTCATCAGAGAAATGCAAATTAAAACCGCAATGAGATATCACCTCACACCAGTTAGGATGGCCACCATCCAGAAGACAAACAACAACAAATGTTGGCGAGGATGTGGAGAAAGGGGAACCCTCCTACACTGCTGTGGGAATGTAAATTAATATAACCATTGTGGAAAGCAGTATGGAAGTTCCTCAAAAAACTCAAAATGAAAATACCATTTGACCTTGGAATTCTACTCCTAGGAATTTACCCTAAGAATGCAGCAGCCCAGTTTGAAAAAGACATATGCACCCCTATGTTTATAGCAGCACTATTTACAATAGCCAAGAAATGGAAGCAACCTAAGTGTCCATCAGTAGATGAATGGATAAAGAAAAGGTGGTACATATACACAATGGAATATTACTCAGCCATAAGAAGAAAACAAATCCTACCATTTGCAACAACATGGATGGAGCTAGAGGGTATTATGCTCAATGAAATAAGCCAGACAGAGAAAGACAAGTATCAAATGATTTCACTCATCTGTGGAGCATAAGTACAAAGAAAAAACTGAATAAAGAAAACAGCAGCAGAGACACAGAACCCAAGAATGGACTAACAGTTACCAAAGGGAAAGGGACTGTGGAAGACGGGTGGGAAAGGAGGGACAAGGGGGAAAAAGGGGCATTACGATTAGCACACATAATGTAGTGGGAGTAGGGCTGGGGTGGGGTGATACGGGGAAGCAGTATAACACAGAGAAGACAAGTAGTGATTCTATTACATCCTTCTACGCTGATGGACAGTGACTGTAATGGGGTATGTGGTGGGGACTTGATAATAGGGGGAGTCTAGTAACCATAATGTTGCTCATGTAATTGTATATTAATAATAGCAAAAAAAATGTAACTATCAAAAAACAAAAAGTATAGATGCTCTTTAAATTTTCTATATTTCTTGTCACTTTTCAGAACTATAAAAAGAACAAAGGAGGTAATATGTAAGGTTTTGGAGGATTTTTAAAAGATTTAAATTATTTCATCTTATGGCTCTATCTCACATCTGACACAAAAATAAATTCCCAATGGGTTAAACACTTAAGTATGAACAGAAAAACTTTTAGAAATAAGCAGAGGGTTTTTTAAAAATTACATCAGATTAGGGAAGGAATTCTTAAACCAGATACATAAATATGATTAATAAATTTTGCTTCAGTAAAATATAAAAAACTTTTCTATAAGAGACTCTTAAAAACAATGCTAAAAGACAAGCTAGACACTGGAAAAAGGAATCTGTAAATCATTTAATCATTTAAAGTACAAAGATTACTATTCGAAAGACAGAGAGAACCACAAAGTCATAAGAAAAAACACCCAAGAGAAAAGCAGACAATGCATTCAAAAAGGCAACTGACAGAAAAGGAAAGTGGAAGAGGAAAAATTTGAAAAAAATATTGGGTTTAGCTATAATCAGGAGAATATAAATTGTACAACCATTTTTGAGAGCAATTTGAACAGACCTAGCAACACTGATACGTACATACCTTGTAACTTGGCAATTCCATTTCTTTGTATGAAGCCGTAATAGATTCTCAGTCACCATCTAAAGGACACCGACTGGGGGGATCCCCGCACACTGTCCTCAGTGTGACTTACCAACAAGGGAGTCCTCCAAACATGATGCGGAATGAAGGAGAAAAAATCAGACTACAGAAAGATATGTATAATATGTCTATACATTATTTTTTGTTTTTCTAAACAGAAAAACTGATACCAATTTCAGGATAGTGGTTAATTCTGGATAAGGAGGGAAAAGGGATGAGAGTGGGGGCTTGAATCCACCTTCAACTTTTATTTCTTACAATAGAGGGAGAATCGGCAGCAAACAGAGCGAAAAGCTGATCTGTTTCGGTGATGAGTGCAAGGGTGTCCATGGCCTATAGACTATTCTTCTTTGTGTTGGAATCTCATGATTATAATGAAATTTGTAAAAATAAAAACAGAGTAGAAGGGGGGATCTACTCCTAGGTGAACACATAAGTAAATATAAAAACATAAGAGAAAATATCTCAGTTTCTGTTTCCTGCCTTAAGTTCTACCAGCTAGCCTTCCCTTTAGAAACAATCAGCAAAAAATTCTCCTTATTCCCTTCCAGCTGCTTATTTTTATGTATATTCTAAAACTGTGGTGATCAAAAAGCAGGTAATTAAACCATAAAGTCAGGAAATCAGTCCCTTAATAATTGCAAGTTTCTCTCTCCTTCCCACATGTTCCCACAGCACTTTGAAACTCTAATGGGCATATTGTGACATCTTGCCTTATATTAATGTATGTTTATGCCCTCTCCACCTATAAACATTAGGTATCTTGACAGCAGAAAATGTGCTCTTCACACTTCCTTTAAAAAGTCAGAAACTCTGCAGAGTAAATGTGTTCAATGCAGTTGCTATACTGAATTTGAGTGTTACACTACATGCCCTTCTCTGTTTCACTGTTTGAATAATTGTTCATCTTAGAATTTCAGTATATCTTGTTTGATTTTTAATTATTGGACTTTATAAATTAAGAAATTACTACCTCTAAAGTTTTCTAGTTCTGTTTCTTATGGCAAAGCCTGAGAGAATAGCATAAGCTGCATTAAATTAAGAACTGAGTGATAGAAGTCAAATCTTGTATTTGGCCAGCCATCAATTTAAACACAGCTGCCTTATTAGCCTTTGCCACAGCTGTCAGTCAGTTCCACCTACCCACTGAAGCAGCATTTATACATTGACCCAACCACTCAGGACGCTACTACTGTGAACCCAACACAAGTCCGGAGATGGTACTGCCTTCCTGCCATTTGCCAGGCTCTAGGAATATAGAGCAAAAACATCACCTGACACGGCTGAATCCTTTGTTTTCAATTACACTTAAAGTGGACAAAACCTAATCTATTGGCTCCGATTTATTTTTGTCCTAACAACTTCCTAAACCTTCATCTGGTTTATTACTTTAACTTCAATATAGCCCATATCATGACTATAATTTTTTAGTAAACTCCTGATTAATTCTATTTGGGCTTTGTAATTCATAACTTTCTCCTGCTTCCTACATACAGAAATAAAAATGGCAAATAACTTCTGAACACTTTCCTCTGAAAGTGTAGTTTATAATCCTACTCCATTTTTTCATCCCATTTTTTAAGGAAAACTGCTTAAAATGTTTACTTGTGAGTACTGTTAACACTAGAAACTACTTAGGTACAACTGCCATACCAATTTGAAAATTCAGTTGGCCTCGAATTTCACAGAACAACCATCTTGTAGATCTAATCAATATGTTAATCAATCAGCTGCCTCCATTAGGATGTTAATACCCTTCTCTGCTGCGGACAGAAATATATTTACTATTCTTCTGAAGCATGTATTTAAAAACAGGTAAAGATTTCATTTGCTTTGCAGCAGAATTCTTTTCTAAAGAGAGTGTTTCAAAACATATCATTTTAATGGACAAATAATACTCCCCAGCACAAAGCCCAGGCTAGCACAGGAGAAAGGAGGAGAGCTGCAAAATATTGTTTTTTCCATAAAGAAGAAACACTATCCATTCAATACAAAGTTTTCCAAAGGACCACAGCCAATATTCACTGGCTCACTTGCCTGCTGGGAATATTCTAGCTCATGTGAAGATTTTCTGGACAGAAAAAAATAATAAGAACTACTGTTTGAATTCAGCCTCTCAAAAGCCAATCTGTATTCTCTGCAAAACAAAAGAAATCAATATAATAGTGAAAAGTGAGGCCCAGAGATGAATACCTCATTCTGATTTTTGGTCATATTTTTCTTGCTTGCTTGGTTTAGGTAATTTTCCAAAGACAATGTTGTTTCTAGGTTGTTCTAAAAGAAAAACAGTAATTTTATTCCACAGTATGCTTTAATATTTCTTACTACAGAAACACTTAGGCACTTTTAAGAGTCAATTTACAAGAAATACAATTTTTAAAAATGAAAACAAGTCCAGACTCATCACTAGAGAGTTGTAAAACTGGAGTGCTACCATTTCTGTCTACCTATTCAACCCATACTCACCTATCATAGAATCTAAATCAAGACAGAATATTTGTACTTCTGGAATATTTAATTTACTAAAAATCACTTCTAATAATAAAAGTGATTGATAAGCATTTGTTAAGTTCTAGGTATTCCATCTATATCAACGTTAATACTTAACAATTCTGCAAGGTAAGGCTCATTATCTCTGTATCAGGGAAAGTCAAATTTTAAGACTGTGCCCAAGAACACTCCTAAGAGGCAGACTCTGAACTCCAGTTGCCCAAGTCCAAAGCCCATTCAATAGCCACCAAACCACACAGCTCTAGAATGATTTGCAAAGATATTAACCCCGGAAGCATCTGTGGGTGCACAGAACATGGTGTCGGGTCCTGCCCATCTGCACAGAGTCCTGCCTCTGTTACAGCCCCATCCCACAACCGCCTCCTCACGTTCTCTGCAGAGCAGCCACACCGGTCCTTCCTCCCCAACGTTACAATCAGGAACCAATACTAAGTTGTCAACTAGTTTTTTAAAGTGCCAAGAAATGAGTTTACTGACTGCCCACACTTACTACGTTTTTTGTGCCAAAGGGAATTTTTACTTGACAATTATTGAGGACTGATTAAAGTTGCCTGTAAAATTTGTTTTTATAAGTCAGAGCCCCTAGAGCAGTATTTTGAGGATAAAAGATTCTTCTTTGGAACCCTAAGGACAGCTAAATTAGTGTGAAATGAAGGTGAGAAAAGGAGGGGAGCAGGAGTGAGAAGCAGGAGGTCATCATAATGGACCAAAAAGTGACAAAACTAAGTGTTAATAAGAGACAAAAAATAAAGGTAGACATGGAAGGAAACAACAATATAGGACAGGGGAAGAAAACGACTCTAAAAAGTGCTCCAGTTTTAAGAATGGTACTTTGGTATATTAATATCATGACAGACTGGCAGTGCTCAATCTTAAAGCATCATGCATATTATTCAACTTCATTTCAATACCATCAGCACTTGCCCATACTCAAATCTAAGAACATTTTTTTTAATTAAGGTGTATTTTTGGGGTGCCTTCTGTGTCCAGCGCTGTAATACACAAAAGGAAGAAATACATAAATAATAAAAGATACTTAGTTGCTTTGATATTTCTCTTTATAACATGTTCTGAATCAACATTTTTTTTATGTAGCAGTGTTAGATATTCTGGGATGTAAGAATGGGTAAATGAATATATTTATACTCAGGAATTCAGAAGCTCAAGACAGAGAGAAAATAAACACAGCAGAAACAATTAGGGACTATTTTAAAACACCACATTATCATGTACTGAATCACCAAATAGAGATTCTAAGTGAACTAGTAAGAGAAAAATAATTGTGGGTCGGAAAAGCTTCGCGGAGAGAGTAGAGTTGAGTTGACTTCTGCTGGAGTTATGGATAAGACAGAGGTAGGGCAGCCCCCTGGGGAGAGAAAAGTGTCTATGGATTTAAAGTTTGCTTGGAGTTAGGGCTTAATGTAGGAAATAACATATTGAGCTTGTTAAAGCTTTTTGGTTGACCAGAAATCCAACCATAATTTGCTGAGGCAAAAATGGGAATTTATCAATTCATGGAATACAAGGAAAGGCTTTATAGGCAAACCACATGGGTGACAAGTACCTGGCTAGCTCTTGGGGACGCCTGGAACCAGGCACCCCACCTCTGTGGGGAGCCTTCTTCCTTTCCATGCACAGGCTACTGGCTTTCTCTACATGGTGGGGTGCAAGGCTGGTAACTCCCAGGTTTTACATCTGACCATCTCCACCGTCAAGTACGGATGGATAAGGACAGCACACCCAAAAGAAAGGGGAGGAGAGGTACAGACACAATTCTATATATGACCATCATCAAAGTTACATGTACGAGCTGACTAAATGACCCTAGATTGGTAAGAAATGACCAAAGAGCAAAATAAATTGAAAGCCTGGTGAAACTTCCCATTTTGGAGAGTTATGTAGCTAAAATGCTAGCTTTATACAAAATTCAGGCTTACCAGAAACCCGGCGCACACCTTAAGAATTTGCTACATACAATCTATAAGGCATTTATTCATTAGTTGAAATTCTATACCTTTTCCTCACTGATTTTTATATGGTTCATTAAAAAGTTGTTAATAATTGTTTTACCATTTCAAAAAAATTTATCACTTTAGCACTGAAAGTACCCAGATCTTAAGAGAGGCATGCTCTCAAGTTTCAGGAATGAAAAGTCAGGATGCAAACAATTAAGTCTCAATTGGTTTTGCAATACCACGTGTGTATAAAAAGATAGACAGTAATAGTGATAAGGTAAAATGAAATTTTAGCAATGGTTGCATCTTGGTGGACAACATACGGCGTTTATACTATTTCAATTTTTCAGCATATTTCAAAGTATTCATTATAAAAAGTTGGAAGGGGACTTCCGGGAAGATGGCAGCATAAGCAGGGCGGTGGAAATCTCCTCCCAAAACCATATATACTTATGAAAATACAACAAATACAACTATTCCTAAAAGAGAGACCAGAAGATACAGGACAGCACTCAGCCTGCATCTACACCTGAGAGGACTCAGCACCCCGTGAGGCGGGTAAGATATGGAGCTGCGGCCCGGCGGGACCGAGCACTCCCCAACCCCAGCGCACCAGCGGGAGGAGAGGATTCAGAGCCAGGAGGGAGTGGAAGTACAGGCCCGTGAAATAACCAGCCCCAGTGACCTGCGCGGGGAGAGCTGACACACATCGCGCGGTGTAGCGGAGATTGGAGAGACAGAGGGTTCAGGATCTGAGCCGGGGAATGCACGTGGGTCCTCGCAGCCATCCCCCTGGGACAAAAGAAAAGCGCATGATTTTTTTAGCGGTCTTAAAGAGACACGGGCCCAACGGAAGAACAGGATCGTCCCAGCACACTCAGCCCAGCAGGCTGGGAGTCCTGGGGAATTTCAGACCCCTTGGCTGGCGACTGGGAAAAACTAGCCGCACTGAGTCTTCACACAGAGATCAACAGGCTCCCATTAGTTCCTGCCCTGGCCGGAGCTACAAAGGGCCCTGCAGAGCAGCGCGGCGGTGGCTGCGGAATAGTGGAGCAACAGCATCACCTACAGCATCCCCAAAGAATCTACTCCCAGCAGGCGTTTTTTCTTTCTTTTTTCTGTTCTTTCTTTCTTTCTTTTTTCCTTTTTTTCTTTTTAAAAGTCTAAAAGAGCCCAGCCAACATACGTGGCACCTACCAGTAACCACTTCTATCGCCATGAAAAGACAGAGGAATATGGTACAAACAACACATAACCCAGACCCACACAACACCAGAGAGGGAAACTGAAGGGATGGAAATACACAACCTTCCTGAAAAAGAATTCAGAATAAAAGTCATAACCATACTGATGGATCTACAGAGAAATATGCAAGAGCTGAGGGAGGAAGTGAGGGAAGTGAGGAAAGACAATGCAGAAATCAGACAAGCGATCAACGGGCTTAGCAGCAGACTGGACGAGATGCAAGAGACTGTTAATGGAATAGAAATCAGAGAACAGGAATACAGAGAAGCTGAGGCAGAGAGAGATAAAAGGATCTCTAGGAATGAAAGAATATCAAGAGAACTGTGTGACCAATCCAAATGGAGCAATATTCACATTATAGGAGTACCAGAGGAAGAAGAGAGAGAAAAAGGAATAGAAAGTGTCTTTGAAGAAATAATTGCTGAAAACTTCCCCATGCTGGTGAAGGAAATAGTCTCGTAGTCCATAGAAGCCCACAGATCTCCCAACACAAGGGACCCAAGGAAGACAATACCAAGAAACATAATAATTAAAATGGCAAAGATCAAAGATAAAGACAGAGTATTAAAGGCAGCTAGAAAGAGTAAAAAGATCACCTACAAAGGAAAACCCATCAGACTATCATCAGACTTCTCAATAGAAACTTTAAAAGCCAGAAGAGAATGGCATGATATATTTAACGTAATGAAACAGAAGGGCCTCGAACCAAGAATATTATATCCAGCACGTTATCATTTAAATATGATGGAGGGATTTAAAAATTTCCAGACAAATAAAATTTGAGAGAGTTTGCCTCTCATAAACCACCACTACAGGATATCTTAAATGGACTGCTCTAGAGAGAAGCACCGCTAAGGCTAAAACGATGTCACCAGAGAAAATGAAATCATAGCAAAGAAAGCAGACCATCCAAATACTAACTAAAGGCAAAGAATAAAACACCTAGTATATAAAGAATGGAGGAGGAAGAATAAGAAGGGAGAGAAATAAAGAAACATCAGACGGTATTTAAAATAACTTAACAAGAAAGTTAAGTTAGATTGTTAGATAATAAAGAAGCAACCCTTGAACCTTTGCTAACAACGAATCTAAAGCCAGCAATGGCAATAAGTACATATCTATCAATAATCACCCTAAATGTAAATGGACTGAAAGCACCAATCAAAAGAGACAGGGTAACAGAATGGATAAAAAAGCAAGACGCATCTATATGCTGCTTACAAGAGACTCACCTCAAACCCAAAGATATACACTGACTAAAACTGAAGGGACGGAAAAAGATATTTCATGCAAACCACAGGGAGAAAAAAGCAGGTGTTGCAGTACTTGTATCAGACAAAATCGACTTCAAAACGAAGAAAGTAGCAAGAGATAAAGAAGGACATTACATAATGATAAAGGGGTCAGTCCAACAAAAGGATGTAACCATTATAAGTATATATGCACCCAATACAGGAGCGCCGACATATGTGAAACAAATACTAACAGAATTGAAGGAGGAAATAGAAAGCAATGCATTCATTTTAGGAGACTTCAACACGCCACTCACTCCAAAGGACAGATCAACCAGACAGAAAATAGGTAAAGACACAGAGGCACTGAACAACACACTAGAACAGATGGACCTAATAGACATCTACAGAACTCTACACCCAAAATCAACAGGATACATTTTCTTCTCAAGTGCACATGGAACATTTTCCAGAATAGACCACATACTAGGCCACAAAAAGAACCTCAGTAAATTCAAGAATATTGAAATTCTACCAAGCAACTTCTCAGATCACAAAGGTATAAAACTAGAAATAAATTTTAGAAAGAAATCAAAAAGGCTCACAAATACATGGAGACGTAACAACATTCTCCTAATGAATCAATGGGTTAATGACCAAATCAAAACAGAAATCAAAGACTATATGGAAACTGACAACAACAACACAAAGCCACAACTTCTATGGGATGCAGCAAAAGCAGTTCTAAGAGGAAAGTACATTGCAATCCAAGCCTATTTAAAGAAGGAAGAACACTCCTAAATGAATAGTCTAAAGACACGATTACTGAAATTGGAAAAAGAACAAATGAGGCCCAAAGTCAACAGAAGGAGGGACATAACAAAGATCAGAGAAGAAATAAATAAAATTGAGAAGAATAAAACAATAGAAAAAAGTCAATGAAACCAAGAGCTGCTTCTTTGAAAAAATAAACAAAATAGATAAACCCCTAACCAGACTCATTAAGAGAAAAAGAGAATCTACACACATAAACAGAATCAGAAATGAGAAAGGAAAAATAACGACCGACCCCAAAGAAATACAAAGAATTATAAGAGAATATTATGAGAATCTATATGCTAACAAGCTGGAAAACCTAGAAGAAATGGAAATCTTCTTAGAAAAATACAACCTTCCAAGACTGACAAACCAAGAAACAGAAAATCTAAACAGACCAATCACCAGCAACAAAATTGAAGCGGTAATCAAAAAACTACCCAAGAACAAAAGCCCCGGACCTGATGGATTAACCTCTGAATTCTACCAGACATATAGAGAAGAAATAACACCCATTCTCCTTAAAGTTTTCCAAAAAATAGAAGAGGAGGGAATACTTTCAAACTCATTCTATGAAGCCAGCATCATTCTAATACCAAAACCGGGCAAAGACTTCACCAAAAAAGAAAACTACAGACCAATATCCCTGATGAACATAGATGCAAAAATACTCAACAAAATATTAGCAAACCGAATTGAAAAATACACCATGATCAAGTGGGATTCATCCCAGGGATGCAAGGATGGTACAACATTCGAAAATCCATCAACATCATCCACCACATCAACAAAAAGAAAAACAAAAACCACATGATCATCTCCATAGATGCTGAAAAAGCATTTGACAAAATTCAGCAGCCATTCATGATTAAAACTCTCAACAAAATGGGTATAGACGGCAAGTACCTCAAAATTATAAAGGCCATATATGACAAACCCACAGCAACATCATACTTAACAGCGAGAAGCTGAAAGCTTTTCATCTAAGATCGGGAACAAGACAGGGATGCCCACTCTCTCCACTGTTATTCAACATAATACTGGAGGTCCTAGCCATGGCATTCAGACAAAACAAAGACATACAAGGCATCCAGATTGGTAAAGAAGAAGTCAAATTGTCACTATTTGCAGATGACATGATATTGTACATAAAAAACCCTAAAGACTCCACTCCAAAACTACTAGAACTAATATCTGAATTCAGCAAAGTTGCAGGATACAAAATTAACACACAGAAATCTGTTGCTTTCCTATACACTAATGATGAACTAACAGAATGAGAAATCAGAAAAACAATTCCATTTGCAACTGCATCAAAAAGAATAAAATACCTAGGAATAAACCTAACGAAAGAAGTGAAACACCTATACTCTGAAAACGACAAGAAACTCCTAAGAGATATTAAAGAGGACACTAACAAATGGAAATGCATCCCATGCTCTTGGCTAGGAAGAATAAATATTGTCAAAATGGCTATACTACCTAAAGCAATCTACAGATTCAATGCAATTCCTATCAAACTACCAACAGCTTTCTTCAATGAACTGAAATAAATAGTTCTAAAATTCATATGGAACCAGGAAAGACCCCAAATAGCCAAAGCAATCCTGAGAAGGAGGAATCAAACGGGGAATTACACTCCCTGACTTCAAGCTCTACTACAAGGCCACAGTAATGAAGACAATTTGGTACTGGCACAAAAACAGACCCACAGACCAGTGGAACAGAATAGAAAATCCAAACATTAACCCAAACACTTACAGTCAATTAATATTTGATAAAGGAACCTTGGATATACAATGGGGAGATGACAGCCTCTTCAGGAGCTGGTGTTGGAAAAACTGGACAGCTACATGTAAGAGAATGAAACTGGACTACTGTCTAGCCCCATACACAAAGGTAAACTCAAAGTGGATCAAAGACCTGAATGTAAGTCATGAAACCATAAAACTCTTAG